>CM052545.1:47758206-47778146 GCA_028533065.1 Trachops cirrhosus
CTGGAATGGGAATAAAAGATAGAAACTGTACTGAATAATCTAAAATAAAAAATTTAAAAAAAAAGCTGAAATCAGTTTCCTTTGCCTACTGTTTTATGAAATATTGTAGACAGTACCCAGAACTTTTGGCTGTACCTTATTTATATATAGAAAACTCAAAGTTCTTGAAAATTAAGACCAATCTGGGTAACCAGTCAGTTAAAATGATTTTTAGGAAGAGCCTGCTCTAGATTGACTGATTCAGAGGTTTGTGTGTGTGTGTGTGTGTGTGTGTGTGTGTGTTAATTTTTCAATTTTTCTTTCTGGATTTGGTATTGAAAATTATTTCCAAACCCATAAAGACCTGCTGAGATATTCTAGAACCCCATGTTTGTTACAGTTGTTACAGTAACAGTGGAACGCACTTTTCTCAAAGCATTATTCAGCCACTCCCACCCAGACAGAAAAGAGTTCAGAGGGAGGCTCTGTTTCCTGAATTACTTGCAGTTATGACCGTGGATACCACCTCTCCTAGCGCCTGGCCCACACCTTTTCTGAGATCTGCTCTAAGAGGGAGTGGAGGGTAGCAGCCGAGGCCCCAACAGCAGCTGGAGGACGGTCCAGCTTACCCAGGCGGTGGCTCCGAAGGGCTGATCAGCACAGGCCTCCTTGGCGCGGCTGTGAGCCAGTGCTCGGAGGAAAGCCCCAAGAAAGGGCAGACAGAGGAAGAGAGCCATGTAGTTGAAAAACAAGGTTGTCACTCTTATCTTGACTTGAGCAGGAACTGTGTTAACCATCGAGCTTTGTGCCACTGACAGAGCGTGTCCGAGGGGACCTGCATTACTTGGAGGCTTGACCGGCCTGGCCCAGAGTGCACAGGGTCAGGGGCAGCCGCCTTCATCTGTGTAGTCACAAAGGTGGAGGTGACACTGGAGAGCACAGTCCCTCCCAGGGAGCCTGGGCCTCACACCCCAGCAACCTCGGCAGGACTTTAAAGAACACCTTTGTCTGCGACAGGGTTATGCATATTCTCTTCTACATCCACATAACCAGTCGGGGGGGGGCTCAAGATCAAGAAGCAAGGACATGGATGCCCACTGTCCCTCTGAGCAGCTCTAAAGCCGGGCCATGCACACCAGCTTTCTGTAAGTCCTCTCGCAGATTGCCCTGATCCCTTGCCAGAGCTGTCTCCAAATGACATTTTCTTTTTGCGTGTTGAAGTGAGGTGCACATGATGAGGAGGAGGCCTACCCCAGACCTCCGTTTGTGGCAGGGAGGATGTTTTGGTCTGTCAGAGAGCCCCGGGGAAATGCTGTCAGGAGCCCCGCTTCTCCTCCTCCGTACGCTGGGACCCATAGCTGTGTTTCTAATAGCGATGTCAGCGGGCGTGCTCCCAGAAGGGCCTGGTCTCGCCCACTAGATCAGGTGGCCAGGCACAGGAGATTAGCTCAGGGTGCACTTTCTCCAAGGCTCTTCTGGATGATGGATTATTTCCTTGTGCTTAGAGAGGACCTGCTTTTTCTTGCTTTTCAGTAATGTTAAAGAAAATGGTGGAAATATTATTTATTGGCAGAGATCATTTATTAAGTTTTACTGTGAACAAGAAATTTGTTTTAATTTTCTTACTGTAATTTGGAAGTTATCTTTAAAAAAAGAAAAGCAAACACTCTTTAAATGGTAACTTACTTGGCTCCCTGTGTCTTTATTTCCTTTATTTCCTGGTGGAGGCACTTACCTGTGGCTGTTACCTTTCAGTCATCCCACAAATCAAGGGAAGTACAGCCTGACGGCTGGTGTCCGGTCTAGTCACTGAGGTTGCCAAGGAAGTCCCCTGTCAAAGAAGAGAACCCTCACAGTGAAAGACCTCTTCCCTTCACCTCTTCAGCCCTTTAGATTTAAACCAGCTTGGCCCTAGTGGGGTGGCTCAGTTGGTTGGAGCATCATCCTGTGCACCAAAAGTTGGCAGGTTCGATCCCCAGTCCTGGCACCTATGGGTGGCAACCAAACGATGTTTCTCTCTCTCTCCCCCTTCCTCTCTCTGTAAAAACAGCAACAACAATAATAATAGCCACCTCAGGTGAGGATTAAACCAGTGTGGTTGGTGGCTGCAGTGGCGAAACTGTCTCTCCCTCTGGGAACCCACTCCTTTGCCCCACGTCCTTCCTGGCGCTCAGCCCACTAACCTTCCATTCCCTGCTCTGTGTGGCTTCTGTGGCAGAGGCCACTACTTAAAGACAAGGAAGAAAGACATCCCAGAAAATGAAATCCTTAGAAAAGATACAAATAATTATTGCAGAATTTAATAACTGCATGTGATCCTAATCACAGACATGGATGAAGTCCATATCAGCAGAAGCGGAAGAAGCCAAAGACAAGTTGAACGTGGAGTTGAATGGGACCGCTAAGAAAACGGAGTGTCAGGCCACCCTTTTGATTCCTCTGAAAAGCTGGCATACCATGCGGATTCAAAGGGAAAAATAACCTCCACTGAGCCAGTGGGGTGGGGGTACGAATAGCCCCCTGGGCCCTTTGAGTGGAAAATGTGTCCATGAGGGAATTCTATCAGTTTGGCAGGAAAAGCAAAAGGGTGAGCCCAGGGCCTGCTGGGCCTGAGTCAGGCCATTTTACTGATGACATCAGAGGCCACAGTGCAATTTATGAGCCAGAAAATGAGCCCAGATGTCTAATTTCTGTGAAGCCCAGAATGCATTTTGGCATCATTCCCAATAAATAGCCTCCTCACTTAGCAATGTCCTTATACCTCAGCTAAATCTTTAGCCAAATGCTGAGTTAATACAGACCCTAATTTCCAGCATTATGAAAAAGAATTTTTTATGCCTGGAAATGAAGAACTCAAGTGCAAATTCACATTTACCTCTCACTCCATGTACATTCAATCCCCACTTTCTTGCCTGCTCTAGTAATTGCAAGGTCTTGTTTTTGTATCATAACTTCCAGGTTACAGAAAGAAAGTCTGTTTAATTTTGATGCAGCAAGTTAATAGCTTCACGGTAAATTAGGCAGTCTTTGAAACGTTGCTGCAGTTCAGGAAGAGGTGCGCCACAGAGCTCGAGGGGCGGGAAGACAAGGCTGCTCTTTGTGTGGAGGCCAGAGCGCCACCGCACTGTGTCCACTGGCCAACAACCCAGCCCTCTTATGCTCCTTATCTGAGGTGGCCGCGAGGGGAAAGAGGCTGGATGCAGACCTAGTTTCCCTGCTCCTGGTCTGTGTGCCCTTTGTGGCCGAGTGAACTTGGCTGGGTTTTCCCTCTGAGGTCATCACTTATTTATCCTTGCCTCACAAAATCTGCTTTCTAAAGAGCGAGTGGCCTCTTGCTCTTACTTTCCTGAGAACTAAAAGAGGTTCATCCACCTCGGTTCTCAAAGAAGCCCCATCTGCACCTGTGCTTGTTTGTTTGCTCATGTGTAGAAGGAGGGACAGAGTGGCCGGTGGGGACTGGGATGTCAGTGCAGAGGCTTCCTGGCAGATAGACTGGAGAACTAGACAAGAGGCTGAGTTCTTTCACAGCCTTCGAGGTTCAGATGCGGTCGACTCTGAGCAGCCTGAATAGAAGCATGGGCTGTGGAAAGGCAGTCCTTGCAAGGCAGGCCCAAAAGCCTTCCTCTCCACTCCTCTGGGGATCCGCCCACTGCCCCTGGCTGCCCGGCCTCCACACTGACGCACTTGACCTGGAATGGGTATTTCACCCACAGATATCCCTTACCTTACAGGGACTATACCCAATATCTTGGAGCCCAGATGGCTCAGGTCATGACCTTGTCAGCTTAGGAGAGTCTTCGACCCTCACAGTAGGTCTCTGTGTTCCTCTTCTGTTGCTTCCCTTCCTGTGAAGTTCTGGCCTGGATGAAGGCCATCAGGAGAACTTGGCGTGAGCGGGAGCTGGAATCAGGAGAGGGCCCGGCAGAAAGGGGTGGGGCCCAGGGGAAGGCACACAGCCCCGATTCCTGCTGTGGTGTCTGCTGCGGCAGCTCACAATTGGGTGACTGTGGTCTTCCTCTCTAGAGAAGGCACCCTCCTCAGAAGGGACAGTGCTGCTTGCAGGCCCCTCCGGTCTGCTTGCTCAGTCTCCTGGCAAGCAGAGAGCACTTTTCTGAGGGCATAGAGAGGCCTGCTTCAAGCCTCACTAAAGAGCACACCGGAGTCCATTCCAGGGGAGGAGAAGGGATAGCAGAGGCTGCCTAACTGTCCAACCTGGGGGCTGGGGCTTGGTGCTGGGTGCCACTGGGCTGCTCAGGGTAGATCTGAGAGTGACATTTGAACACCAAGCTCCCTGCTCCCAGTAATGACAGTCCTCAAGAAATAAGAGTCCAGGTTTACGTCTTCTGGGAACCCCTGCTTCCTTTTCCCACTGGAGAAATAAAAGTGACTTCTCTGCTCATCCTACTCACAATGAAAAGCTACTTCAGTGCTGTGTCCATTCATCCTTCCTCTTGGTGACAGGGGCTGGTTTGCAGAGTGCCCCGCACTCCTGTGCAGGCTCCTCCTCCCCCCACCCCGCTTTAGGAAGACCGACCCATCTGCGGCTGGTCTCCTGGCTAATACCCCCTTAGGGCAGTGGGTGGGCATGGACAGACTTCTGTTAACTTGGGTGTCTGGGGGGTGGTGGTAATCCTCAGAACAAAAGGGTGGGGGAGGGGCGCACAGCTGACCAGGATCAGATAGCCAGGAAAACAGAGCAGTTACATAACTGTGTTTGCCGTGGCTCAGGTGGCTCTGAGAAGGCAGGGTGGCCCCCTGACAGCAGGCAGTGCCAGAGATGGGGGAAGAGTCACGGTGGGGGGTGGGGGAGGGTGCTGTTAGATGATAAGGGAGTCCAGAGATAATGCATCAGGATGAAAGGAATCTGCTGTGTTGTTGACAACAGCCAGGTTACCTAGGACAGCCTGCCCCAGCCCCAGCCTCTCCCTAAACCCCTCCAGCTGTCTGCGGCTGGGGCCAGCAATGAGCAGAGCTGAGCCTGGAGGGAGGGGACAGGAAATCAGATACCTGGTTCTTGGCTGAAGCTCTGGACTTTGCTACTGTTTCCCTTAGGGATTCTTACCCCTAAATAGGGGCAGGAAAGGTGTTGATTGGTCGTGGTGCCTTATGCTGTCTGTTCCCACCAATCTCTTATCCTCTCTTCTATGAGGTTGGTGGGCATCAGGGAACAGGGTGGAGGGAAGCTGTTATCTATACAATAGTTCTTCCTTGGGCCAAGCACATAGCCTAAGACTCTGGGAAGGAGAGCTATTTCAGCTGGTGCCAGAGCCAAGCAGGCTCTGGGCTGAGAGAGGGGATGAGCTCAGCAGAGCCCCCGTGTCAGCAGACAGGCAGAAGTCAAACAGCTCTGCAGGTATCCAGCAGGGCCTGCCCACCTCCTACCAACCCCAGCTGTGTGCTGGGCTCCCTGTTCCCACAGAGATGACACTGGTAGCCAGTCCCCAGCTTCTTACCCATGGCTGCCAGCTCCCTTTGTGAGAAACAGGAAGTTGGGTCCCTGGTCGGCTCTGCTGCACCCTCTACATTAAATATTTATCTTGGAGTCCAGGTCAGAGCCCTAGAGAATAAGAGAAGCTCGCTGCTGGTGAGAAGGGGCATGACCAGGGTTCCTGGAGTTGGAATATCTTCAGCAGCAGCATCATCTTTGGAGAACAAGGAAGAACATGAAAGAGATGCAGCCCTTCCTAGTCCTGAGGACCGTAACAGGTGGGGAAGGAAACTGGTGACAAGGGAAATGGGCACATCATTTGTCCTGAGGGGGCTGGCAGGGGATGGTGACAAGCGCTGTCCAAGCTCTAGAGCTGGGAAAACACATTGCCACCAGCCCTCCTTTCTGCGGCTATCTTCTCTGGGTGGGGCTGCTGTGTCCATTCCCCACCCCCATACTTCAGCTTTCCTGGAGAATCACAGACGCTTGAAAGGGGCCTTAGAGGGGATCCCGTTGAGTTCCCTGCGCAGTGTCATAAGAGCCTTTACAAAATACCGCCCCCACAACTGGCAAGACTCGAACCCCTGGGATCATTTCTAAGCTCTTCCTTGGAAACCTTGCATCGGCTTCCCAGTGCGCCCCCAGAGGTCCCAGTGTGCTAGTGCAGCCCGCAGACTCGAGAGCCGCCCGCAGCCGCTCCTGTCTCCGCTCCTCGGCCTGAGCGTCCCTTCCGCTGTTCACTGTGATAGTTTCCTGCGTCTTCAACACAAGCAGGATCGCCCATTAACTGCACAAATGGTTTCATTTTTCCTCCATTCCCCTCCTACTCAACTTTTGAGTCGAATGCAGCGCTTGACAACACTCTAGTGCAGCGATTTTCAACCTTTTTCATCTTACAGCACATGTGAACTACTAAAATTCTGTGGCACACCAAAAAAAAAACCAAAATTTTTTTGCCAATCTGACAACAAAAAGGTATAATTTTGATTGATTTACCAAAAAAGTAATAATAGTAATTGCCTACCCTTTTTGCTCCTAAGTGACTTTAAAACATCAGGGGCCTATACTTGCACAGGATGTCTGGTACCAAGAATTTGCCAATCAGATGCAACCTTATCATGCCACGTGACCAATAAAATGCAACCCTATTATAGGACCTATATATTTATGGTTCAAGACAGGGTATTTACACCGGAGTGCTATTGTGGTGTTGGCTGCTGTCATTTTTCTTTTTATTTATTTTTTTAAGATTTTATTTATTTATCTTTAGAGGGGAGGACAAGGCAAGAGGGAGAGAAATATCAGTGTATGGTTGCTTCCTGTGCACTCCCTGCTGGGAACTGGCCTGCAACCCAGGCATGTGCCCTGACTGAGAATCCAACCGTGATCTCTTGGTTCACAGGCCCGCGCTTAATCCACTAAGCTACACCAGCCAGGGCTATTTTTATTTTTATTTTTATTTTTTTGACAACCTAAGGAAAAAGAGGTCAGTGCCCCTGACCAAATAGGCAGCTACTACTGCATGTGTTAAAAATTCTTGCGGACACTGGTTGAAAATCGTCGCTCTAGTGCGTGGAGGCCTCGGGACAGCGAGCTTGCCCCGTAGGTACGCAACGACTGCTTTCATATTTTCCTAATTTATAACCGACCACTCCCAAAATAGATCTGAATTTGCCCGATACCTCTTTACTATTTGGGACTTGGGGTCCCAGAGCCAAGCCAGGGGCTAAGGAGTACTCCGGAGTTGTTCCTGCTAGTGGGGAACACTTACCGAGCACCCTCACTCCCCATCACAGGCCCCGTGAGCGCGCAGGGGCCGGGCAGAGGAGAGAAGGGACTGCCCTAGAGGTCGGGAGCCCACGGGTTCGGGCTCCTGGGGCCACAGTCAGAGCCGCGGGAACAGCGGAAAAGCTGCGAGATCAAAACAAACGCGGTGTGTGGGAACACCAAGACCCGGTCACCCCGTTCCCGCCAAAGGGAGCCGCCCTCATCCTCTTCAGGGGCGCGGCCCTCCCGGGGGGCCGACGCGGTCGGCCCGTTTCCTCCCCCGGCCGCCTGCCGCGGGGCTCGCTCGAGTGAGCATCGCCTGTTTGGCAGAGCGCGCACGCGGGAGTGAGTGCTTGCACACACCCAGACGCGCGCTTACGCAAACCCAAAATCTCTCTCCCAAGCCGGGGGAAAGGCGGCAAGGCCTTGCCTCGGTCCCTCGGGCGGGGGCTCTGCGGCCTTCGGGGAGCCCTATCTCGGCCCCAGCCCGTCTGCAGCGCGTTCCTTTCTCCGGGCTGCCGCCTCCGTTATCAGCTGCTGGCTGCACCCTGCTCTTTAATCACTCGTGCCCTCCGTCCCGGCTCCGCCGTGCGGCGGTTCCCTTCCCACCCACTGGAAATGTCGCTGGAAACTCTGAGTGGCGCTCGCCCCCACCCCACCCCCAGCGCCCGCCCCGACGCCAACCTTGCGGTGGGGGGGCGGGGAGGCAGCTGGGAAACCAAAGCGGACTCCCCAGGGACCCTGGCGGCCCCTCCCGGCGCCTCAGCCCGGCCCTCTCCGCTAGGGCCACAGCGTCCCCGCCGCGCGCCCCGACAGAGGCCACTGGCCCGCCTGGGCTGCAGGCCCAAGCCCCCGCCCCGCGGGCCCTCCACACCCGCCCCCCTCCCGGGCTCCCAGTCCAGATTGGAGGAAGGCAGACGGCCGCCCGCCCGCGCTTCGCCCGTCCTTCCTCTCCGAGCGCTCTCAGCCCCAGCCCCGTCCATCCCTCTTCCTCCTCGGGCGCCTGGCCTCGCGGAGCCAGTCCTGACGCGGTCACGAGGGCGGACAGCGCAGCCCGGACCGCTCCCTGCCCTCCCCGCGAGGGCACGCCGCGGCCGTACTAGGCAGGGGCTCGGCCGAAATGCTCCTGTCCTCCCGGGCGCCCTCAGTCCCCGCCACCCGCTCGCCGGGGAAGGTAGGTGTGGGGAGGAGAGGGGCGGGGAGGCACCTGCGCCTAGCCCGAAAAGAAGGCACAGAACCCTCCCCCGGGGTCCTCGCCCCAAACTCTGCGGTGGAAAGAGGTGTGAAGTGCCCCCTCTCAAACCACAAAAAGGAAAATTTGAGAAAACCCGTCCTGTCCACGTGGACTCACAGCTAGAAAATACCCGCGAAGGCGCCCAGGGCAGAGCCCAGGTCGGGGCAGTACTTCCAGGGGTGAGGGAGCCCGGACTGCAGCAGAGCCCTCACCACCTCAGCTCTTTGGAGCTGGCTGCATGCCTGCAGGGCTGCCTGCATTCCGGGAGGACTCCCAAGGTATCCTGGCACCCGCTGTCCTCTTCTGGATGAAGAGCCAGTCTCCCCCATGCCTCCCTCTTCCTGACAGGGGTGCCACGCAAAAACGCTCAGCCCACCCTTCCACACCCACCCTTGCATGTCCCTGGAGCTGTGCCACAGGGAGAGGCAGACTGAGCCCCAACAACACCTGAAAAATAGGGTGCTATGGGGGGACCCCCACCCTCCACATCCTGCTGGAGGACTGAGCAGGGCAGGATAGGATAGATGGAGGCTGGGTAGGAGGCTGGGTCAGCTGCCATTGGGACAGCTGAGCCTGGAGGGGCTGCTGCTAGGAACCAGCCTGCCCCCCACTCGGGATCTCCCACTCTCCTCTGCCTTGATTTCCCCCCACAAGGGGAGAGCAGCAGGAACTGGGGTATGTCCACATGTGTTGCTTTTGGTAGGAGCCCTAATTGGATCCAGCTGGTGAGCTGCCCCTCCTCCCGCCCAGCCCTCCACTTCTTCCTGCAGCCCGGGATGGGCCCAGGAAAGCTTGGTCCCCAATAAGCCTTTCAAGGGTAGAAGAAATCCTTGCTCAGATCAGAGATGGGGAGCTGTCCCAGCCTTGTTTGGACCCTCCATGCCCCAGGGACTGGGTACAGGAGTAACCACAGCCCCCCTTGTACCTGCATCCCCTCTGGTCTCTGTAACTCTTGTGCTGCACACCCCCACCCACAGCTGACATCCTGACACCCTCCTGACTTGCAACCCCCATGCTGCTTGCATGCCCCACCCTGTAGTGATGCCCCCAAGTCACCTGTGCTGCGCTGCCCTTGCATTCCACCACACAGACACACACAGAGCACCTCAAGAGGCCCTCACAGCCCTGCCGGGAGCCCCCAGGCCCCACAGCACACACAAGCCTCACTGGACAAAAACACCAGAATTGGCCCAGCCCAGAAGGTGGTGGTGGTTGGTTCAGCCTCCGGGACAGGTGAGGGGGGGCCAGCTCCCCACCACTGCTCTCTGGGGAGTGAAGCCCAGTCAGACCACCCCACTGCCTCCATCTCCTGGATGCCTGGAGCCCCTTCCCCTGATCAGGGGGCAAAAGATCCCAACTGACCAGTCAGGCATGCTGCTCCCAAGAAGGCCTGTTGAAAAAACAGCCTGGAGGTGTAGGAGAAAGTGGTGTGTGTGTGAGAGAGAGAGAGAGAATCAGTGCCACCCCTCCATGCACAAGTTTCTCTGAACCACTGCTCAGCCCTCTCCCCCGCCCCCACCCCACACTGGCACCCTGGCACCTGGAGCTCCCTGAGGCTGAACAAGGCAGCCGACAACCCTCTGAGCTCAGGAGCAGCTCCTGCTGCCTAGAAATGCCCTGTGCCCTCCCCTCCCTGGAATCTTGTCCCTGCTGGGCGGTGGGCGGCAGCCTTGCAGTTGCCCAAGGCCTCTCCCCAGCCTCAGGAGCAGATGCTCAAACAGGGCCTAAGGGAGGCAGAGGGAACTGAAACAAAGTCCCGCGTGCCCAGGCCTCCACTGCCAGCTGCCCCAGTTCCCTCTGTCTTCCCTCTGGGGGAACGGGCTGACTGTGCAGTGAGAGCCCCAGAGGGCCTGGCCAGCAGGCCCGCTCCTGGCCAGCCTCCCTGCCCCCACTCCCACCCGGAGCCTCTGCCCAGGCCTAACAAGCAGCCCATTGTGCCTCTGGGAGCCAGCCCTGGCAGCCTGCAGGCGGGTGCCCAGAGTGGCCTGTTTCCTGGGTGCTAGAGCTCCCACCCAGCTGTCCCCTCTGCCCCCACCCCGAGGTCAAGCCCAGAGGGCACAGGCAGCCAGTCCAGCAGGGCTATCCCTTCCTCCCTCCTTCCCACAGAGGACGTGCAGAACAGCTGCTGGCACACCCGGTGTCCTCCGACCTTGACCCAAGTATGCAGGCCCCACCCTACAGCCTCCCAGCTGGGCTCAGCCTGGACGACTTCATCCCTAGCCACCTCCGGACCCACACAGGGTCATCCTCCAGGGGGATTCGGGTGAGTGAGGCAGCAAAGTCCGTGGGGACCTGTCAGGACAGGTGGGGAGCAGCAGGGTTGAAGGACTGGAAGGAGGGGATGGGTCAGAAGACAGCTCTAGGGATCAGGCTGGCCCTGGAGCCCCACCACGGGGTACAGCCGAGCCTTGGCAGCCATCCCTCCCACCCTTCATGGAAACTTCGGGGCCTGAGCTGCTGCTCCTGGCCCCTCCTGGCCCCTCCCCACAGGTGCCTGTGATCCGGAATGGTGGCTCCAACACCCTTAATTTCCAGTTCCATGACCCTGCGCCCAGGACCGTGTGCAATGGGCACTTCCCACCGAGGAGAGACGCTTCCCGGCATCCAGGTGGGTCATTCCAGGAGAACCTGGTCCAGGAGTCCCATGGGGGTGGGGCGCTCCTTGCCCAGCTAACTGCCCTCCCTGGGCCAGCACGTGGCCGGCCTGAGGGAGTGAAAGCCAGAGCCCACTGACACATCCCTTCCCTGCCCTCTGCCCCTGTGCCACGGAAGGAAGTGTGTGTGTGTGGGGGGGCATTGCTGTGGGGCGGTGGGGGGGTGCTCCAGTAGGGCAGGGAGCGGCTCGGGCTAGGGGTGGAAGGGTGGAGGGTGTGAGCACACCTTGGCTTCGGAGGGGTGTGGGGCCCAAACCAGCACAGCACAAAGTGGAAAGGCAGCCCTGAGAGCGGGTCAGCCCCTGGGCTTCTGGGAGTCACCCGGGCCTGGATCACAGGGTCCTGGGACATCCTGGGTGCAGGGCCTAGAGGAGGCAGGCACTATGTCGAGGGGTTGATTCCTTTAACAAATGGTTGCTGAGCATGCAGAACGTGCTGGGCACTGTAAGGACGCTGTACGAGCCTCATTTATTCAATCCCTTGACATCCTGGCAAAGTGTGGACGTCTTTCTGGTGAGGAGCCGAGCCTCAGCCACAGTGGCCACATCAAGATCCACACAGAAGCCCTTCCCTAGGCTGCTGCTCGGGGGGCCTGGGGCTGAGGGGTCTGGGGAAGCTGGGACCCCGCAGCCCTGTCTGGTGAATGAGTTTCTGTCCCTTATCCAGAGCCTCTCGACCGTGAGGCAGGTACTGTGCTGGGCACGGTCTCACCCGCTAGGTGTCCCTGAATCCTTGCCACGATGCCCCTGAAAGTGAAAACTGAGGCACTGGAGGTTGACTGCTGTGCCCAAGGTCACATGGCCAGTAGGTGCCCAAGAACAGTGGCCCAAATTCAGGTCTGTCCCCTCCAAGCCCAGCATCTTTTCTGCCCCTCCCTGCTGCTTCCTCAGCTGGGACACCCCCAGCATTTTCTGCAAGTAATGATTCCCAGCCCTCATTCTGGAAGCTGTTAGAACAGCCCCAGGAAAGCAGGGTGGGGTGGGCACAGATTTCTTAAGACAAAATCCATTTATATTCACTTTAACTAAAACATAAACAAGCGGAGGCCCGTGGTCCTGCTGGGAATGGGAGGTTGGTGGAATCTGCGTCATCAACTCAAACAGACGAGGAGATGTTGAAATGTTCAAATCCACAGGGATTAATGTTCTGAGGAGCTGAGGGGTGGACAAGGCCCAGTGGGGCCCCTGACCGGGACTGACGCTCTCATGCACATGCCCGCAGACCCTGCTTGGTATCAGACCTGGCCAGGCCCTGGGAGCCGGCCCTCGGGGACCCAGAAGACCCACACCTCCCAGCACCCCCAGAGCTGGTCAGCCACATGGACCAAGGACAGCAAATGCCGGGACAAGCGCTGGGTCAAGTACGAGGGAATCGGGCCCGTGGATGAGAGCGGCATGCCTATTGCCCCCCGATCTGTGAGTCCGGGGCCGGGGGCCGCGATGGATGGGGCCCTGGGACCCATGTTGAATGGCTCTGTGAATTAAAGTGGGGGCAACCAAGGTGGTAACCAAGCATTCCAGACTAAATGAGGGGTCCAACCACAATGGGTTCCAAAAGCCATGTGCCCCACAAAATTACAGGCAGTCTTGTGTGTCCGAGTTGTACATGGTTTGTGGAGTAAGGGGTTGGAGAATGGCCCTGGCTCCCAAAGGCGGAGGGCCAGCACTGTGAGGACCCCTCTTAGTGTCATGGTCACAGCGCTCGGGAAGTGGTTGCTGGGCGGATGCCTGGCTGCGTGAGTGAGCAGAGTCCTGGGCGAGAAGGCCTCACGTCTGTGGGTGAGTGTGGGCCTGCCCGGGCGCCAGGCTCCCAGCGGCTCTGCCCTCCTTGCACCCCCTGCCTGTCTTGAGCCAGCCGCCTGCCTCTGGTTCCATTCACCACCCCCTCATCTGAACCTGAACCTGAACCTGAACCTGAGCCTGAAGTCAGTGACATACGCTTTCTGCCTCCCAAGGCTGCCTTAAGGCTCAGGTGAGGCAGGGACTGTGGAAGACCACTTCCACCTATATTATTGCATTGATTCTTCATTACTTTGCATCACATATTCTTTGTAACAACATCAGAAATATAGGAAAGCAAAGTGAAAAATGTGTGACCCACCCTGCATTTCACAGCTTGGGGTCACCACTGCCGGAGCTCCACCCACAGTTCTTATCTTCTTTGTGTATCGTGAACCACACGAAGTTACTGTCATTAAGTACCGCACACCCCTCCACTGGGACTTACAGGGAAAAGACTCCATAAGGAAGAACTTCTGTGGCTTGATATTGGGCGGGTGGCCTGACTGTGCCTTTTCTGACCCCAGAGTGTTGACAGTCCCAGGGACTGGTACCGGAGAATGTTCCAGCAGATACACCGAAAAATGCCAGGTGAGACAGCCTTCCAGCTCCCTCTCTGCCTGAGTGGGCTCTGGGCCCTGGGGCTCAGGAAGGGAGGGATGGAAAAGGGAACTTGCCTGCTCAGGAAGCACCCCAGGATGTGTGCTGAGTGGTCCTAAAACAGGCTGGAGGAAGTGCTCTCCAGTCTCTTCCCTGTCCTTGGAGGTTTGGGGGTGGCGATGAGCAGACACTGTCCCCCATATCCTCTGAGCATACTGGGGATCCCCGAGGTCCCTCAGTCACCCAGTCATTCCCTCGACCACCTCTCGAGCACTCAGTATATGCCAGCACTATTCTGGTGCTGAGGATAAAAAAGAATGAAAATGAATGCTCCTGCCCTGGGGAAGCTTAGGACAGAGGGAGACAGAGAACAAACGTGAATACTCAGCATGGCAGCTGGGGATCAGCACTAGGGAACTGCAGGCCAGGAGCACCCAGTGTAGGGAGGCTGGCAGGGAAGCACCACTCCCCTACCCGCCCCCACCCACTCAGTTCAGTGGCATCGGATCAGAAAGCTCAGGGAATGCAGGAGTTAGCCCTACAGGGCGGAGGGCCCCGGAGACCCAGGGGCAGAAGCAAGCCAGCATGTTTTTGCACCAAGGAGGGGTCGGACTGGAGTGGAGGGGGGATGTGGTGGGATATGGGATTGGGTAACAGAGGGCCTTCGGGGCCATTAAAAGGACTTTGCCTTTTATTCTGCAAGAGCTGAGGAGCCCTTGGGAGGTTCTGAGCAGAAGAGTGACATGCTCTGACAAGTGACACCTGGAAAGGCTTGCTCAGGCTCTGCCAGGTGGGAAAGACAGGGCAGGGGTGCACGCAGGGGGCCAGTTAGGAGGCCTGGCTGCAGTCCAGTTCAGAGACCGCAGCACCTCAGACCAGGGGGGCAGCAGCAGGCCCGGTGGGATTTGGAGACAGAGTCGTGGGACTGGATGTGGCAGGAAAGAGAGGAGTCCTGGCTGACTTCAGACCTGAGCAGGCCGCCCAATGGAGCCACCGCTTCTACGTGCAGGGAGGACTGTGAGAGGGGCCAGCGTCAGAGGCCCAAGGTTCTAGATGCGATGCATCCAAGCAGAGGTGTTGAGCGGACAGTTAACTCACAATCCATAGCTCAGCGGCCACGCCGGGGCTGCAGGTAGAAATACCTGGAACTCACTCAAAGAGACTTTGATGTAAACTGCCCAGGTAATTCTAATGTGCAGGCAAGGTTGTGAATCCCTGGGCTAGATGTTATCTTTTAAGCCAGAAGACTAAACAAGGTCACCTAGGGAGGGATCGACAGAGGCCCGAGGACTGAGCCCTGGGCACTGGGAGGCCCCCCAGACAAGCAGGACTCAGCCGTGCAGACTGAGGGTGTGTGGCCGGGAGGCAGCAGAGAACCGGAGTGGTCTCCCTGCAGACAAGCGGAAGGGACATTTTGAAAGGAGGAAGGGAACCACTGACAAATGCTGCTGAAGGGCCCACACACGGACCATTTGACTTGGTAATGTGGAAGTCACTGGGTGCTGGGGAAGAGCTGCTGGGGCAAGAATGATGGGACTGAAGCCTGCATGACTAGCAGGTGAATTGGGGACAGTGAGTGAGTCACAGCCAGCCAAGGGCTTCGAAGGAAAGCAGAAACCCCCCTGGGAACTAGAGGAAGGTGTGGGGCTCAGAGATGGGTATTTTGGTTGGTGTTTGAGGAGCTGTGGGGGCATGTCTGCCTGCCTAGGAGATTGGTGGGTCAGCTGGTCAGTTGCTTTTCCTAGGAAGCCCCAGAGAGAGAGAGTCATGAGCAGGTCTGGGCAAAGGGGAAGGATGCTCATTTAGGAGAGGCTGCAGAAGGGGAGAGAGGGAGAGGAGGAAGTGCAGTTTCCCCTACCTGACTGGTGAGGGCAGGTCTAAAAGGTCAGGGAGTGGGGCTTTGTGGGAAATGGGGAGGGAGGTGCCTGAGTTCAGGGCGAGTCAGCTGCCTGGGCTGGCTGGTTCAGGCCTTCCGCCAGAGGCATGTCAAGCCCTCCCCAGAATGGCCCTCCTGATTCCTTCCCTCCCTCGGGACATTCTTCAGGCCCTGACTCAGTCCCTTGGCTCCTGCTGTGGGCAAGGGCAGGCTGGGAGCAGCTGAGGCAGCCTCATGGGGCGCCCCGACCTCGCCTGCTATCCCACCCCTGACCCAGTCCTTTTGCTCTCACAGACCTGCAGCTGGATTGGACCTTTGAGGAACCACCCAAAGGTGAGGGGGTGACCCACCCCAGCCTGGCCCTGTGCTTGCCCCTCTCTGCAGCCATACCTGGCTTTGGGGCTCCCCAATCAGCTTAGTTCAGCTGGAGAAGTTTGTGTAGCCCACTTCTAGTGAGATCCAACCCCCTTAACACGTGGTAATTAACAGCCTCAGCTTCCCTGTCCAGTGAATGCCCAGCCCAGGCTGTGATTTCTCTGGGCCTCTCTGTCCTCATCTGTGAAATGGGACACTACCTACCCCACAGCTGTTTTGAGAATTTCTTAAAGAGTGCAAAACTTGCCGTGCAAAGCCCACATTCAGTGGTCCTGAACACCACCCCACTTCCCACAAGCTACCCAGGAGCGTGGGTCAGCATGGGTGCCAGGTGCCCCACCCCTTGCTCTCACCGCCCCCATCCCCACCTGTCTTCTCCCACCCTCAGTGGCTTCCTCCTGTGCCACCTCTGCAGACCCAAGGCATCCAGGACCCCTGCACAGACCTGCCTCCCGGCCAGGCCAGGCCACCTCTCTGAGCGGGTAAGCTGCAGTATGGAAGGGGCCTGAGAGCGAAAAGAGATCCTGGCTTCCTTGTGGGGACTGGCACCCCCTGGTGGCCAAAGCGGGCACAACCTCAAAGCCCAGCCCCTTCTCAGGGTCCCCATGGCCTGGATTCTGCCCTACCGTCCAGGGCCCAAGGGGAATGGCAGACTGGGGTGGACTTTGTACCCATTCCTGGTCAGGACCCTCTGTGATGCTTTTGTGGTTGGCAGCAGGGTTCATCACCCCAAAGATCCACATGTCATATGGGGTGGAGAGCCATGTGTCCTGTGACTAGGTTTGGACTTGTGGCCATCACTTTGATGATGCCGAGAGAAAACAAGGGGGTGGGGGACTCCAAGTGTCCTCTTAGATGCTGCTGAGAGGAACCCCCCTGGAAAGGTGAAGGATGTGGCTGCTTTTCTCTGTGCAAACTACACAGGCCCAGCCCAGCTGCCAGGAGCTGGAGGGGCTCGACCCCACCTTGGGAATCGGGAGCTTTGCCTGCAGGGAAACCAGTAAGGTTCTTATTCCTTCCAGGAGGGGTTAAGCCCACTAGCACAGCCATAGCGGGCCTGTGGCTCTCAGATTCATCAACAAGATAGAGGCTGAGTGCGCAAGATCTGGACTCAAGAGTTCTGGATTCAAGCTGGTGCTCAGCCACCAGCCTGGTGACCGTGGGCAACTTAAGCAATCTAAGCCTCAGTATCCCCCATCTGACAAGTGGGAATCACAGGATTGCTGTGAGGATTAAGGTTCATAGCAAGATTCCACAAGCATTATTGATCAACAGGCTTAATTGTGACTAGAGCTTCCTTCAATTAGGAATGACACCATCCAGTCTCATTTTCACAGGCAGTACCAATATTATTTTGAAAGTAGGAAATAGAGTCATGACTACTGCGAACAAACCCTGGCCCTCCGGTCAGACATTCCATCACTTGGTAAGCTTGACGCAGTCACTCCACTTCGTGAAAACTCTCCAGTTCAACAGAGGCTGGAACATGTAAGCCGGCCCAGAAGGAAGTCCCAGAGGGGACTAAGGCAGCTCTGACAGCTCAGCGCCTGGAATGTGGCCGGAGCGGTCCCCAGATTAGGTCACTGAAGCCAGTGCTCAGAGCACTGAAGCCCAGGGCTCAAGGGTCAGGGCTGGGGCTCCTCCCTGCCCTGGGTCCTCCTTGGACGAGGATGTAGTCCCACAACCTTGGGCATGGGTGCAGACTGCGAGGCGTGGCAGCCAGAAAGACCAGCTTCTTTGAATGAGCACAGACACACGGCTGCAGTCACGGGGCCAGACCAAATGCAAACGCAGGCTGTTTGGCAAGCCAGCCAGAAAGGCCACTCACGGATCCCGTGTGTGCATCAAGCATTCTGGCGTCTCAGCTGTGTGCCTCACATAAGCTTCCCCACACACTCGCGCAGGTGGGAATCATTCTCACATCACAGGTATGAAATCTGAGGCTCCAGCAGTTCAGTAACTTTCCAAAAGTTTAGGTGGGAGATCTGAGGTTTGAACTCAACACTTGTAACTCTCCACTCTGTAATACCGCTCCACAGCCCCGAGCAGGGACAGGATGCAGTTCGCTCTGCTGGGCTGTGTTCTCACTCACACCTCAATTTTCCTAAAACGAAAATGAAGACACACCCTTCCCTTTCTTTAGAAGAAGCTGGGACTGCGCTGAAGAGTTTCCTAGAAGCACCTTCCACTGTAATCCTGGAGCATCCTCCAACCTGTCTCAGACCCCAAATCAGGTAGTCCGCCCAATACCCTCCCCACACTGTGCCCAGTGCCTTCTTGGCCAGGTCCCTCTGCAGGAAGGGTGCAGATGATGCCCTTTCAGTTGGGGCCTGTGCAGCTAGGTAAGCCCAGGACCCATTAGGAGGGGGCTGGGGGTCATTAGGGAGGGGCCCTGGCCTGAAAGCCTGCCCAGGGCCCCAGCCCCTCTCTACTCAAGCTAATGCCTGTCCGCCTGCACACAGGTGCCCAGACGCCGCGAGAAAGCGGACAGCGTCTGGACGGAAGAATCTTGGAACCAGTTTCTGCAAGAACTGGAGACTGGGCAGAAGGTGAGTGTGGGTCTGGCCCTCTGCAAGTGGGTGTGCCCCTCGGCTACTGCATTTTGGCAAATGGGTTCACCCCCTCTGATTCTGCCTTCCTGCCTTTAGCCCAAGAAACCTCTGGTGGATGACCCTGTGGAGAAGCCCTCCCAGCCCATTGAGGTGAGTACTGCAGGGAAGGTTGGGGAGGGGAGGCAGCAGTGTTGGGGGACGAAGGAGACAGATGCTAGGTGAAGTTGGCTCCTGACGGTGGGCAGAGGACACAGATCCCAAAGCTCTGATCCCCTCCAGCCCCATGCAGTTTACCTCTGCCTGGCATACAGTATAGGCACACAAACGCGTGTTGAATAAATGTGTGTTGATCAAAGTGGGAGCAGAGGAAGGAGTGGTCAGTGTGGCAGGAATTGTTGGGAAGTATTCTTGGAGGGGGTGCTGGGCTTTAAGGAGCTGGGAGGGTTTGGCCAGGCAGAGAGGGTGCTTGGGTGGGGGAGGCAAGGAGGCAAAGTCTGGGCGGCAGCATGGGCTGTGTAGGGGGGGCGGGGAGCCGGTTGGTACAGTGAAGCTCAGCTATGGAAGGTCATGGAGGACTTGGTGGGAAAGGAAACGGGGAGCCCTGCAGGCTTGAACCGAGAAGTAACAAGACAAAAAACGGTGCAGAGGGACTATGGGGAAGTCCTGAGGCACTGTCTTGGGTACCAGATAGGTGAGCTGGGTCAGGAGGGAGGGGCCGGTGAGAAGCTGTGGCCAGGCCCTCCTGACACCCTGAGACACACCTCCGGGCAGGTGCGCAGGCAGGGCGACTGTCCTGGCCCGTGCCCCGCGCTTTACCAGAGCGCAAGCACCGCGTGCTTTGTCCTGCTGCCCACTGGGCTTCTTACGTCTGACCTTTGACCGGCGTCCCCAACCGTGCACTGACCAAGCTTCTCCCCATCACGCGGCCCAGGTCTTGCTGGAGAGAGAGCTGGCCAAGCTGAGCGCGGAGCTGGACAAGGACTTGCGGGCTATTGAGACCCGGCAGCCATCCCCCAAGGTACAGACTGTCCAGCCTCCCTGGGAGACTCTGGGCCCGAGTGCGCCGCAGCTGGGCTCTGGCGAGCGGGGCAGGCCACGGCGCCCCTCTGGCTGCACGCAGCGTGCCTGGGGCGGACTGGACACGCCTCCGCGCTCTCCTCCACCAGAAGTGGAGCGTGGGCTTCTTCCAGCGGCTCCCAAGAGCTCTTCCAGGCCGAGTCCGCGCCAGCTTGACGTCGAGCTGCTGGGGCTCCCCGCCTGGTCCTGGACCTGAACCGGCAGGGATCCCCGCCAGCGTTCCCGCCGCCCGCCCCCTTCCGCACGCCCCTCCCCGCGCTTCCTCCCTGGCTCCTCGGCCCCTCCCGGGTTCCCGCCCGCTCGGACCCGCCCCGCCCACCTTCTCCCTCGGAGCCACGAACTCTCCCGGAGGCGGTGGCCTGGACTGCCGGTGGACCGTCCCGGCCCTGACCGCGCGCTCTCCCCCGCAGGTGTCCCAGGTGCCCCGACGGTCCCAGGAGCCGCGGCCCCCCTCACGGTGAGTTGCCGGCGTGCACAGAGGGTGGCAGGGACGTGGCTGGGGAGGGGACGTGGCGCGGGGAGGGGACTTGGCGTGGGGACGGGGTGGGGGGGGTGCGTGGAGGTGCAGGTGGCCGACAGGGACTCAGCGCCGCTCGCTGCGGGGACCGGGGTTGGGGGCA
>CM052545.1:47778246-47969528 GCA_028533065.1 Trachops cirrhosus
AGCTGAGGGCTGTGTGGCCACGGCCCGCACTTCCCAGCACACCCCCGCCTCCCTGCCGGCCGCACCCTTTCCCAGCCCGGCCCTCGGCTTTAGGAAGTAGGAGGCTTTAGGAAGTAGGACGTCCTGTGGTGAGCCTGGGGGCTGCGGGGGGGGGGGGGGGGGGGAGGCCGCTGGCGATCAGGCAGACGTGGGGCGCTCGGGGATGAGCCTGGCGGGGCGGGAAGCCAGGCAGGTGGCTCACTCACTGTGTCCCCGCAGCCCCGCCTCCGCCTGGAGCTCCAGCTTCCCGAATGCACTTTACCGGGGCTCCTCCCGACCCCTGAGCCCCCACAGAATGGCGGATGGAGGAAGCCCCTTCCTAGGTCGTAGGGATTTTGTCTACCCTTCCTCAACCCGAGGTAAGGACCAGATCCTGCTCTTTTTCTCACCCCGACGCCTCCGTCTGGTGCCTCTGGGGGTGTGGCAGGAAGATCTAGAGCCACTGCTGTCGCTGGTGCCTGGGTGGGGAGGGGAATAACGCCATCCCAGCCCCCCCCCCCGCCCCCACACATGCCCTGCCCAAGCTGAGCGCATCCTTCTCCGCAGACCCTAGTGCCTCCGAACGAGGGGTCAGCCCTGCCAGGAAGGAAGAAAAGAAGGTAAGGGGGTGGGAGCCTTAGCGTCGGGGTGCCAAGAGGGTCTGGGGCGGGTCCTGGCGGCTGTTTGACGTGGGTCGCCCCCTGTGTCCTCTTCCCCTGCACAGAGGAAAGCTGCCAGGCTCAAGTTTGACTTCCAGGCACAGTCCCCCAAGTAAGTGCCCTTCTGTCCCCACCCCTGCCCCATGGGGCTGGCTCTGCACTCTGGGGGAGGGGCGCAGGCCTGAGGTGGGCATCCCCAACGGGTGGAGGGGACTCCGGGTGTTTTGGACAGGCTCTGAAAAGAAGGAGGGGGAGGACCTCAGCTTGCTGCTGTCCTTGCTCTGGCCTCCAGGGAGCTGACCCTGAAGAAGGGTGACATCGTCTACATCCACAAGGAGGTGGACAAGAACTGGCTGGAGGGAGAACACCATGGCAGGGTGGGCATCTTCCCTGCTAATTACGTGGAGGTGAGCAGGAGCCAGCAGGAGCCAGCAGGAGCCAGCAGGAGCCCGTGTGCAGAGCCCTGGTCCTGGTCCACCCGCAGCTTCTCTCTCTGGCTGGCTGCCCTATCTCACAGGTTCCCTGAGAGGCAACTGGGACCTCAGGGCGGGGACCATGTCTCAGCCTTATTCCTAACCTGGGCCCCTTGGCAGGGCCCAACACTTGGCCATCACTCGGGAAGTGTGTGTTTAGTGAGGGCTGCAGGTGGAACCCAGCCCATGGGGAGAACCAGGGACCGCCAGCCCCGTCAGTGCCCCAGCCCGTCGCCACGCAGAACCCTTCTCTCTCAAGCTGTCTTGGGGATGAATCCTAATGATACCTGGCAAGTGTACAAAGTGTGTGACGTTTACAGGTCACGTGTACCTGAGGCATCTTCATCTTCTGTACAGTTGACCTTTGAACAATGAAGGGGTTAGCCCTGGCTGGTGTAGCTTAGTGGATTAAGTGTGGGTCTGTGAACCAATACATCACGGTTCGATTCCCAGTCAGGGCACATGCCTGGGTTGTAGGCCAGCTCCCAGCAGGGAATGCACAGGAAGCAACCATACATTGATATTTCTCTCCTTCTCTCCTTCCCTTCCCCTCTGAAGATAAATAAATAAAATCTTAAAAAAAAAAACAAAAACAATGAAGGGGTTAGGGGTGCTGGCCCCACACAGTCAAAAAACTACTGTAACTTCCAACTCCCCCAGAACTTAACTACTACTAGCCCATTGTTGACTAGAAGCCTTATGGGTAACATAAACAATTAATTGACATATATTTTGTGTGTCATATGTATTATATGCTGTATTCTTACACTAAAGTAACCTAGAAAAAGAAAATGTTATTAAGAAAATCATAACAGAAAATACATATATTTTATGTACTCGTGACATTTTTTTCTTTTCTTTTTTAAAAAATATTTTATTTATTTTTAGAGAGAGGGGAAGGGAGGGGGAGAAGAGAGAGAGAGAGAAACATCAATGTGTGGTTGCCTCTCATGTGGTCGCCACTGGGTACCTGGCCCGCAACCCAGGCATGTGCCCTGACTGGGAATCGAACCTGCGATGCTTTGTCTCCTGCTTACATTAGTTTTAATTTGCTCTTCTTTTCTAGTTTTTTACGGTGGTTGTTTAAATGGTCAATTTGAAACATTTTTCCCAAATATAAGCATTTTAAGGCTATAAATTTTCCTCTAGGCACTGCTTTAATTACATCCCACAGATTCTGATACATTTATTTTTATTAAGCTGAAACTGTGTTCTCATTTCCTTTGTGACCTGCTCCTTGACCCATGGGTTAGGTTCTTGTTTCATTCAGGCTCTTGATTTGACAGCCATCAGTGGGCCTCCCCTACCCTCAGAACTGTCTCTCTGATCCTGAAATTTCACAGTGTGGATAAAGTATTCCATGCCATCAGTATTTACATCTTAGTATGAAATTGTTTATTAGCTTCTGGGTTTTTATGAGTAGGGTGAAATGAAGGGAACATGCTGACTTGGGGCAACTGGGGGTAGATGTGGAGGAGAAAGAGAGACACTCGGTTCTCAGCGACAGTAAAATGTCAGACCCTCGCTTTTAGAGCAGGCCACCAGGTGGTCCCTGCCCCTGGGCGCTCATTTCCCCCTGCCCTCCGAGCTCAGCTCTCTGACTGAACTGGCTTCCATCCGGGCACCCACTGCCCCGGCCAGTAGTGCCCACTCCACGTACCTCCAGTGGGAATGCTTCCTCCAGGGGTCTTCCAGGCTCACAGAGCCCTTGGCTGGGCTCGCCCCTGCCACCCCAGGCTTGCGTCAGGTGTCTGTCCCCTCTCTGGCCTGGGGGCAGATCTCACCTTTACCGCCTTTGTTGTCTAGGCTGATCCTTTCTCACGGTCTTTCTTCTGCAGGTGCTGCCTGCAGATGAGATCCCCAAGCCCCTCAAGTCCCCGACCTACCAGGTGCTGGAGTATGGAGAAGCGGTGGCCCAGTACAATTTCAAGGGGGATCTGGAGGTGGAGCTGTCCTTCCGCAAGGTGCGGCCAGGCTGGGCAGGAGGTGGGGGTGGGCGGGGGCTGGTGAAGACAGAGGGAAATGTGCGCCCTGAAACATTTTGTGAGAGTCAGGTGTGTCTGTCTTCATCCAGTATTTCCATTTTTTTTTCTTGGCCTCTTTGGATATGTTTCCCTTAATTTAGCCCATTTTTTAAAAGCCTGAAACTTCTAGAGTAGTTGTGCTTTTCTTTCAATTCCAGGTTGGTAGGTTTTGAGAATCACAATTGGCATTTTTAAAGAAAATAAACTGGGAAAATTGGAATGCCTTGCATGTAGAAAGGGTATCCTTTCCCGTTCTGGGCCTTTATGTGTATACATATGTGTGCCCAAGTGTGTGTGCCCGTGTGTGTGTGTGCTGTGTCTTGGGCTGGTACAACACAATTTTTACTATAGAATGCGCTCAAGAAAGCTTGAAAAAAAAAGTTGTCCTAGAAAGCAGGGAATTGGTCTCCCTTCGGTTGATTTTTTGGGGCAGAGGCCATGAATGCCCCTAGTGAATGTCCTTCCCCAGGGCAGTCCCCCTACCCCCACCTCAGTCGCATCACAGGGCTGAGGAAGCTCCGGCTACCCTCCAGGAGTTTGTTGGCAGTGGTGACAGGGTCACCCCGTGTGGAGGCGGGGACAGGATCTAGTCCTGGCCATGGTGGTCGGTGCGCCCAGTACCCCTTACCAATCTGACATCCGTCTCCGCTGCTCCTCACAGCGACAGTATTGCTCCCCTCCCTTCCCAGGCAAGGAAACTGAGGCTCAGAGGCAGAGTGACCTGGCAAAGGCTGCATAGCTTGAAATGGGCAGGGCCTGGTTCGGGTTTGTGTTGTCTGCCGCCAGCCCCCCTGTGTGTGGAGCTCTGCTGGGAGAGCTCGGAACTCAGAGGGGGTGCGTGTCGGTATTCCTGAGGGGCAGGACCTGACCCAAACCCAGCGCCACATACTGTGGGAAGGGCTGAGACTTCTGCTCACTCTGCCAGGCAGCCCGGGTTGGCCTCCTGACCCTCTGCTTCCTAGTCTTGGGACCTCTGCATAACCTGCTGACCCCTCTGAGCCAGATCCTTCTGGACACCCCTGTAGGCACCCTTGGGCGCGTGGGTCCAGGAAGGCCCTCCAGATGCTAACTCCTCTCCCCACAGGGGGAACGCATCTGCCTGATCCGAAAGGTGAACGAGAATTGGTACGAGGGGCGCATCTCAGGCACAGGGCGTCAGGGCATCTTCCCTGCCAGCTACGTGCAGGTGTGCCGCGAGCCCCGGCTCCGCGTCTGCGACGAGGGCCCCCAGCTCCCTGCGTCTCCCCGCCTGGCCACCGCCCGGCTGGCCTCCCGTCACCCCAGCTCCCCAGTAATGCCACGCAGTCCAACTGACCTCAGCGACTGGGGGGGCCGGACCTCCCCCCGCCACACTGGCTTCTCCTTCTCCACACAGGAGCACAGACCCCAGGCCCAGGTAAGGTGACCTGTTTCAGGTGGAGAGCTGACCCCTGCTCCCTATCCTGTTACCCCCATTCCCGTGACAGGGCTGCACTTGGATACCCTTCCCAGCCCACCCCAGGACTGACTGGGTAGAACCTGGCACCACAGCACTGCCCTGGCCTTGTGAGCCTTTCTAGCCCTCAAGTTGGCTGTGGCCTTCCAGCTGTATCCCAGGGAGAATGGGGTAGCCATCTGGCTCTAGGTGGCACCCCAAAGCCAGCCCAGGCCTCATGACCCTTCAGACCCCACTTTTGTGACTTGGCTCTAGCAGCCTCTGGCACAGGGTGGGGTGGGGAGTTGGGGGTGTGCTGCCAACGTGCTTCGTGGGCCTGGGTACATAACTTACAGTCTCTGGATGTGGATTTCCTCGCCTGCAGAAAGGGGACGATATTCCCACTGCAGAGAGCCATTGGGCAGGTTTGAACTAACAGTTTATGGTTAAGTATAGTTGATGGTCTGCTGTTGACAACCCATAAACACGCGGCTCACTTTGGCAGGCAGTCCTCTCTCACGTAACCAGCCAGTGTGAGCAGACTCTGCCTCCTCCCACCTGCCCTCCCACCCGAGCCCTCCCTGTGAGGGGAAATGCTCACAGACCCCTGTGCTCTGCGTGGGGACTGAGCGGCAGAGGAGAGAGCAGGAAAGGCTGCTCTGGGGGAGTAGGAGGCTGATTTACTTCCCCTGCCTCATATTGGCTTGTGTCTGCTTCTCCTCCTGTGGACCCCCAGAGTCTCAACACCCCTGGGTCTTCTCTGTCCCATCCTGGAGGATCAAGCCGTCCCCTGGACCTGGGAACCTCCTCACCCCACACCACTCAGATACACTGGACCCCGTGAGTACCATCTGGAGGTGCTTGGTCAGGGGTAGGGGCTGCTGGCAGGCACTGCTGGGCATATTGACCCCCCAGTCCACCCTGGTCCCCCAAGTAGATTTGGTAAACTCCTGATAGGTAGTGCTGGTTCTTGCTGGGCTTATAGGTGACTTGGTGGTAGGGGTGGGGCCACCTGTCTGCAGTGTCCCAAGCTGTCCCTGTCAGCCCTGCAGCCTTAGAGCAAGCCTCCCACACTCAGCCCCCAGCTGCAGTCCCCTCCCTGGGCTTCCAGCCCTGAGGTCAGTGTGTATGAGGTCAGGTCAGGATGCATGAAGTGTGGGAACTGGCAGAACAGACTCGAAGACCCAGGGAACTCCGAGGAGGCAGGGATGGGTGGTGAGGGCTTCGAGGGCAGGGAGCAGGTCTAGGGGAGAAGGCACTGCAGCCAGATAGAGCCGCTATCCCTGGAGCTGGGTCAGGGCTAACAGGAGCCCGAGAAACCCTAAGAAAGCCACTGGACGACACACGCATGGGTGTAGATTCTGGGTAGGGTCTGAGGAAGGGGTGGGGCCCCAGTGGTTGCCATGACGATGTCTCCTGCAGGTACCGGGCGATGTACCAGTACAGGCCCCAGAATGAGGACGAGCTGGAGCTTCGGGAGGGGGACCGGGTGGATGTCATGCAGCAGTGTGACGACGGCTGGTTTGTGGGTATGTGGGCCTGGTGGGGTGCTGCGGGGCAGGCTGGACAGGGGCACCTCAGGGTCCCTGGGGTTTATTGGCTCATGGCCTGACCTGCCACACATGCCTTCTGGCCTGGCTCCTGGGGAGGCCTGGCCCTGGATGCTTCCTCTGAGCCAGCCAGCACTTCTGCTGTTGCCCTCATCCCTGGCAGAGGGATGAGGCCCAGGGTCATCGATCGATTCAGTGTATCCTCTACCCCCACCCCCAGCCCGCAGCTATCTCCCCTCAACCCCTCTCCAACGAAAGGAGAGAGAGGTCCCGGCCCTCAGGGCTGGCACAAGGACAGCGCAGGCAATGGACTAACACAGGAAGCCTCAGGCTGGCCTTGGCCTCCGCCTGGCCCTGGACCTGCAGGTTTCTGATGTCCTGCTTCCCCACAGTGGGTGGGCCCTGTCCAGGCCTCAGCTTCAGAGCCCAGGCCATCCTCGGACACTAGTGCAGCAGGCTGCCTGGGCGGGGTGCTCAGGGGCAGCCTGGACCCGGCAGCCTTCCCTTTCTCCCCCAAATCCCAGCACCTCACTGGTGACCAAGCTTCAGACACACCAGTGATCGATCGCGAAGCACTAACGTGTTAAAGGTCCTTACCTTGGAGGGCGGGACTTGGGGCACACTCACATTCTGCTCTGTATACTTCTGTGTTCAAATTTCTTTACATCTATTAATCAAGTTTTGCAAATTTATATAGACAAGGAGAAAAAGCACCACCTTTGTGGTATAAGCCACATGTGCTTTTAGAGGAAAGGTTTAGAAAGTTCAGTTTCCAGTCACATTAGCACATGTTAAGTGCTCAGTAGCCACGTGTGGCTTATCACTGTGGAAGTGCAAGTCAGGGAGGGCTTCCTGGAGGAAGTGGGGGAGCTGGGCCTTGAAGGGTGGCGGAGTGGGAAAGGAATGCCCCCCAGGCAGGGGGACAACATCAGCAAGGCCTGGGTACAGGGTGGGCACGGGCTACTCGCAAGGAAACCGATGCCAGCCTGCCAGGAGGGGAAGGCCCAGGGCTGCCACTTCATATTCCTCCACCTTCTTGCATCCCCCTCCACTGCCCCAGGACACAGGTGCCTTTGGGGGCGCAGCAGACCAGAGGCCTGAACTTCAGGCCCACCTTGACCTTTACACAGCACAGTGCTTTGGGGGGATTCGCTCACCTCTTGGGCCTCACCTGCCCTGTCTCCGAAAGGAGGGTGTCCCACTTAGACCAGCGGGACTCCTCCAGATTTAAGTTCTGTGGTTCCGCCCGCTGGCATCCTCCCGCTTCCTTGTTTTCCCAAGGAAGGGTGGAGTCATTCTGTGCTGTGTGCGAAGTGCCCCACAGCCAGCGCGTTCTCAGTTGGTGGATCATTATTGAACTCCGAGTATAGCTTCACTTATCTAAGCTTCTGCCACTAGAGGACGGGAATGAGGACAAGGATTTTTCCTTCCACCTGCAGTTGTGGGCACTGCCAGCAGGGGGCAGGGCCCTCATAATCTGTATTTAAGAAAAAGAAGTATGGGGCTTGATCTTTCTGTCTTTCCTCTTTTAGGTGTCTCCCGGAGGACCCAGAAATTTGGGACATTCCCTGGAAATTATGTAGCTCCGGTGTGAGAGGTCTCCGTGGCAACTCAGAGCCCAGCCTGGATGGGGCGGGCAGCAGCAGCAGCAGCAGCACTTCTCCCACACAGAGAGCACCCCTCCTCCGCCTCCCCAGGACCTGGCCGTTGGCATCGCAGACACCCCAGAAGCCTGTTTCCCTGGAGCCCCTGGAAGCCCCCTGGACTGATTCCCACCCACAGCACACAAGCATTCCTCCCACAGTCCTTTTATTTCCTCCCCTTCCCGACCCCCCAAATATAGAGGTTTGCTTTGAAGTGGAGACTCTTTCCAGGCCTTATTGAGACCAGACCCCCGAATCCCCCACCCCCACCCTGCTATGACGTTTCCTCTAACAGGGACTGGCTCCCAGCTTCACCCCCATGGGGTTCCTCTAACAAGGACCAGCTTCCTAACCTGATGGAGACCAAAGGCCACTGCCTGGAGGGGGTTCCTCCCCTTTGACTCCAGCTTGCCTGCCGCCCCCTTTGCCCTCCTGCTTCCAGCTGGACCTGGGAGTGAAGTAGGGGGTGGACGCAGCACCTCCTTGGCATTTGAGGCCTGGCCAGAGGTCTTGTCCGAAGGCCTCCCTGCCCAAAGGCTGCCCAGCCCTGGGCCTGGGCTGTGTGTCTGTTTTGCTGCTGCAGCGCCCAGGAAGGATGGGTCTCTGAGGCCTGGCCCATCCCAGACTTTTCCAGGAGGCTGATGCATGCTGCCCTCCTGCCTCCCCAGCCCTCCCCAACCCAGGTCCCCCTGGAAGAGAATAAAATAAATCCAGATGCCAGGGACCTCGCCTCACACTCCTTCCTTGGGAGGGGCAGAGAGGGTGCTCCTGTTCGGGATTATGGGGATGCTTTCTTCAGTGGGCTGTGCTGGGAGTCACATGGGATGTGAGTAAGAGTGTGTGTGTAAGGGGAAGGTGGAAAAGCAGGGTTATTATTTCTAAAGATCTCAGGCCTCAGGCAGTCTTGGGCAGCCCACAGTGATAGGCGACTGTCTGAGAAGCAGCAGAGAGAGAGAGAGAGCGCGCGCGCGTGAGCACTGATGTCACGGGGACCAGGGCGAGGCCTGATTGTGGGGAGAAACCAGAGATGGGCCCTGAACATGGCCTTGTGTGCAGGGTGTTTTGGTTTTGGAGCCACCATGGGGGTGCTGGGCTGGATGACAGGTCTAACTGCTCTGTTGCTAATGTTTTCCTTCTGTGTGCCCCATTCCACACCAAAGCGCTGTGTGTTTGTTTACTTTCTCCTTTTGGCTCGGGTTTTTGAGCAGTCGACTGTGGGAAGCTGGGAGTGGTGGGCCACAGCTAGCTGAACAGAGTCCTCGCCCAAGGTTTCAGAGTCCCGGGCTTTGGTGGTTCCCGAGGGGCGACAGTGGTGGCACCGAGGAGGGAAAGTTCCTTCCTTGGCAGGGCTGGGCGCTGAGCCGGCCTGAGGCGCTGCACGCACACCGCTGTCCGCTGGGAGCAGCACAGCGGGCAGGCTGGACTCTGCTTCACAGGAGCAGGGGAGGTGACCTCCGGTGGTCTAGTCACGTTGTTAGAAATGCTGAAGTCGGGTCCAGCACTGTTGCCACCTGTTTGCATTCCTTGTCCAGAGGCCTCTGAAGAAGGAAGGTTGTGTACGAGGTCAAGGACTTCCATGGGGTGGCCCCGGGCTGGGCCCCTTTCACATTCCTTCTGACAATGCTGTCTTCCAGGTGGGGGGGAAGAGGTGCTGGGGCCCAGGTTCATCCAGGCAGGCGGGTGAGGCCTGAGAATGACAGGGTGGTGGCCAAGCTCCGGCTGGTTCCCGGAGCCTGAGTGGGACCGGGCCCCAGGGGCAGTGAAACGGCAGCTGGAGGAACAAGACCTGTGTGCCCTGCTGCGGCTGCGTGGAGAAGCCCTCTCCACAGTCTGCTGCTCAGTGGGCAGATCCGTCCTGCCTTGTAAAAATGACCGCTTTTTGGGACCCCGCTGTCTTGCTCCTGACCCCTGTCCTGGCTTCTTTGCCTTCCCCGATGCCCTCATGTGCGATATCAGGGTTGGACCTTCCTTTCCCTGGGGCAGAAACCAAATCCACACTGTCTCTTTGATGGGGACCTGAAACCTTGGCAGCAAACCACCCCTAGGCCCCTGGGCTGCCTGCCACCAGGGTGCTGGTGTGTGATGACCACTTTGGTGCCTTGACTGAGCACACTGGGGGAGGAGGCTTAGGAGGGAGGGCCACCTGAAGAGTCAGAGCCAGGAAGGACCTTAGGCCACTGGGGCTGCTGCTCTCATTGGGGAGGGGGGGGTTGGGGTGGCCTCACGCTGAGTGGTTTGGAGCAGAGCTACTCCCTTCTGTCCCCAGGGGTCAGGTCCTGCGCCTCTGTCTGTGTCCTGCGTTTTGTGAGTGCAGAACCTACAGAGCAGAAATCCTGCAGATGAACCTGCAGATGTTTCTAGAGACTGCCCAAGGCAAAATCAGGAGCACCGAAAGGTATGAAACAGACTGGGGGAGAGGGGAGATGAATCCATTCAACCATTAAAGCAACATTTATTCATTCATTCGGCAACTCTCTACCTTCTGCCCCACTGGGGGAAGGACCGCAGTGCTAGGCTCCGGGAGCCAAGCCGGGACCCAGACAAACACCCAGCCTGCCCTCCTAGGAAACTGCGTGGAGGCAGCCTTACATGGGAGGGCAATCTGTACAACTATGCGTTTTCCCCACTTTGCATTGGGGAGGTTGAGGCCCAGAGTAGCTGAGGAAGTTGCCCAGGGTCACACAGGCAGCAGAGGCGGATCTGGCCCCATCTGTAGTTTTCTGCTCCCTCAGGGCTTCCAGCCTAGATGGGGGTTTGGACAGGTGCGTCAGGTCAAGCGGCCACACCACGAGGCCCGGGACCAGTTAGTGGGAGAGCGGCTTACAGGCATGAGGGACAGAGGCTGTGGGAGGCTAGGGACAGGGGAGTTCACAGACTGCAGGCAGGCTGGGTGGAGTGGGCAGGAAGGAGAAGACGGGCGTGGGGGTGGTGCTGAGGACACTGCTTGCAAAGGCAGCTGGGAGGCAATGACTACCTGCGGCAGGCAAGTTGCAGCCATGCCCACAGGTGCCTTCCTGAAAACAGACCAGCCTGTCAGTGCAAAGTGGAGACCAGTGACAGACAGAGCCAGCTGTGGTGGGCCCTAAGGTCCCTGGGGGGCGGGGCGGGGGGGGGGAGGTTGCTAGGCATGACTCTGAGGAACCATTTGCCAGATGGTTCTGAGCTGGTGCCTGGGGTTTCTCCTTGGCTCTCCTCTCCTGATCCCTGGGGGCCTGGGCTCCAGGTGGTTGGTGGAGGGCTGGGCCTGGCAGGGGAGGGCCAGTGGGGGCTGCTGCAGCTGGTCAGCCCCAGGCAGGACAACAAGAGAGAGCCACAGCAGTCAGGAATGGAAAAGGGATCAGCCCAGAAGAGGGAGGGACATGTATAGCCCAGGAGGGTGCTGGGTGACCTCCATCCGGTGTCTCCATCTCCTCCTGCACCTGGCAAGTCTCCCTGAGTGGAGCAGGCTCGCCCGCGTCGGCGGCCGGGAAGCTTTGCACCGTTGCAGTGCGCGGACCTCGGGAACGCGGCGGGGAGGCCCTAGTTTGGGATGCGTGTGTGTCGGGCTGCCTCTGCGCCTGTGTGGGAGCATGAAGCGGACAGACCGGCCCGGTGGACCGCAGGCCAGGCCAGCCCTCCCCAGCCCCCGCCCTCTGGGGCTGCTCGAGGGCTCCTTTGAAGGGGGGCGGGGCAGCCGGCCGGGGAAGGCTCAGCTGTCTGGGAAGTAGGGCTGGTCACCGCTACCAGAACGCCTGCCCTGCACTCGGGGGTCAGTCAGGAGGACGGGGCACCTCGAGGAGAGCGGCCGCAGCCTCTAGGGTACTCTAGGGAGACTCGTCATACCCACCCCCCAGGGGGCGCGGACCAGACGACAGCGCCGGGGCAGGGCTGCGCAGAGGAGGCGGCTTCCAGTGCCGGGGCGGCGGCAGGGGCGGCCCCGGGATCACATGGGCGGAGGCAGGTCCCGGAGCCCCGGGCGGCTCTCGGCAGAGTCGGCCAGGCTGCGGCAGTAGCGGCGGCAGCGACAGCCGCAGCGACTCCTCGTCCTCCCTCCCTTGCCTCCCGGACGCGGCCACCCAGCGGGACAGGTGAGCGGAGGTCCACCTGCTCACCGTCCGCGCGACCTCCCTGCTCTCACTGGGATCTGCTCACCCTCGCCCCTGGGGCGACCCTCGGCGCCCGGGCCCTTCCTGCACCCCCAGCCCCACTCTGCAGCCTCGCCTCGAGGATGGCGACCCCGGGCGCTCGGGCTTCCCCATCCTGGGCGCTCTTCCTCCAGCCCCTGGCCCGCGGGTACTTTGGTCTGGGAGCTCAGAGGGCGCCGGAACTGAGAGCGGGTGGACGGGCCGGGCACCTCCTGGCTGCACCCGGCACGTAGTCCACTGGCCGGCTCAAAGGTCCAGGAATCAAGGGGTGCGAACGGCCTGCGCCGACCTGGGTGCCTAGGTAGGGACAGAGTCTGGGCCTGGGCTAAGGGGAAGCCACAGGCCCAGGAAGAGGGCAGACAGCCCTACTGGCCCCCCGCGCGCACTCCACAGGCTCATTAACTCCGGGAGGTGGCCCTGGCCTCGCTTGGATAGATTTGGGCTGCGCTTGCCCTGGCTGGCCTCCCCAGGGGCAGCTCCAGGGTGGTGCCCCAGTCTGGAACTACAGCTTTCTGCCCGGGTTGGCTCCTGACTCCAGACTTAGAGGTTCCCAAAATCCTACAAGGTCCGGGTCTGCAAGGACACTCCCTTGCCCAGTGGAGGGGACAGTGGATGGGGGCCTGTGGACCCAGCTCACAGGCAGCATCAGTCAGCTCACCCTGCTGGCCAGCGCCAGGGTGTGGGTGTGCCCAACTCGGCAGATGAGTTTACCCTTCTTTCAGGCTGTGCAGAGGGCATCAGGCCCCCGGTGGAGGTGGGAAGTCCAGGTTTGCCTAGCTGGACCATGTGACCAAGGGCTGGGCAGGTCGCAGGAGGCCCTTCTGAAGACCCTGGCCTCACGTTGGCCTGTGAGCAGCCCCGCCCGCTTCCTTGCTGTCACTCTGTTCCCACAGTGCCACCCTCCCCCAGAGCAGGAGGAAGTGTCGTGTGTGTCGTCGGTTTTGGGGACAGGAAGCAAGCTCTAGTGGGACTTAGCCCTGGTGGTGGAGGAGGGGTAGAAGGAAATGCCGCCACCCCCTGCCATCTTCGGGCAGCTGCCTACCATGCCCAGTGAGCCCCTCTCTGGGCCTGTCTGACAGCTGCCTCCAGGCAGCCGCTGTCCTGGGTGCAGCAGAGGGGACCTTGGAGTCCTGGCTCCCTGGGTGGGAGAAGTGAAACTGGGGTGAGGGAGGGAGGCGGTCACTTCCTCTGCCTCCACCCCCAGACCCTCACGGCTGCTCAGACCTGTCGTCCCCTTTCCTCCCTTTTTCCTCTGTCCTGCATCTATACTGTCATCTCTGCCTACCCTTCCCCAGGCATGGCGCTGACTGTGGATGTGGTGGGGCCGGCACCCTGGGGCTTCCGTATCACCGGGGGCAGGGACTTCCACATGCCCATCATGGTGACCAAGGTAAGGGTCAGTCCCGGGAGATGAGGAGGTGCCCCGGAGTTAGGGTCTGCTCTCTTTACCTGGCCCCTGCAGACGCCTTCTTTTTGCTCTGGGACCAGAGGTCTGCTTCCTGGGAGTGTTGGCCCAGGGAGGGCTAGGGCTCCATTGCCATGGGATATAGTTACCAGGTAGAAACAGGCTTCTAGGTAGTGAAAGGGCCAAGTAAGGGGCTTGCTGGTGGCTATCACATGCTTGCTGGCATCTGTTTGGGGCAGCTCTGAGAACAGGAGCCCCGAGCTCTCGGCGGCTTGCTCCTGGCCCAGGCCCGGCTGACGGCCACCAGTGCAGTGCCATTGGCTCTCTACCCAAAAGTATTTCTAAGCACAGTTCCTGAAATTCGTCATCACATGGTCCTTGGGAGGCCCCCTTTAGAATGCCAGTGTTGAGTAGGGAGGGCCGGGCTGCCATTCGGCTTTGGAGGGCCTTAGCTGGTGGTGGGGGCAGATGCCAAAGGGCAGGGAGGGTGATATTAAAGGGGGACAGAGGGCAGCCTGGTGCAAACCAGCTTCTGTGTTTCCGGGCAGGACAGAGGGAAACCCCCTCTCCTCCCTCCCTGCCTGAGCAGTGCCGCTGGCCAAGCAGGGCACCTCAGACTGCTTTCTCCTCGCCCGACAGGTGATGGAGCGGGGCAAGGCCGAGGCTGCTGACCTCAGGCCTGGCGACATTATCTTGGCCATCAATGGGGAGAATGCACAGGGCATGCTCCATGCAGAGGCCCAGAGCAAGATCCGCCAGAGCCCCTCGCCCCTGCGGCTGCAGCTGGACCGGTAAGCCCTCCACTCTGCTGGGCCAGCCTGAACACTTCCCCCTTCTGCCAGCCCACTGCACCGGCCTGCAGCAGGGTGGGCTGAGGGTGTCCCTGTGACTGGCTGGGCGTGTAGCCACAGGCAGGGCAGGCTGGCATCAGCCACCTGGATGCCCGGGTTTGACTGGTTCCCAAGTGTGTGGGGCACAGGGCGTGGCCATGAAGTGGGTTGAAGAGGGGAAAGGTGTGCCTTGGGCTGGGTCTTTAGGGCTCCTGCCTCCAAGAGGGCATGACCTTTGTTCAGACAGGGGCTTGGTGGGAGGAGGTGAGGAGTGTGGGGGCTCACTCCCCAGACAGCCCCTTCGTTCTTCCCTCCATTGTCTCTCTGGGCCCTGCTGGTGAAGGCTGATTTGGGGCTAGTGGGGTACGCAGCCTGGAGGTCTGGATTGGGGGGCGGGGAGACAGGTGACTCCCCAGGGTGGGGCATCTTGGTGAGTCACAGGACAGGAATGCTGGGAGATTCCCCCAGCCAGGGGAGCCCTTGAACCTGTCGGTCCTGCCTCCCTGCCAGCCCCCGTGGCCAGGCCCTCCTCCCCTGGGCCTGCTGCCTCCCATGATACTCTGGCGGCTCCAGCCCCTTCCTGGGACTCCTTCCTGCACTCTGGCGGAAGAGTGTTTGCAGGAATTGGACCTAGAGGAGGAGGTTGGGGAGTACCTCATGGCATCTGGGAAGGGGACCAAAATCTACAAGAGGCTGCAGAGTGGGGCGGGGGTGGGGTAGGGAGCTGCTGACTCCATCACTTCCTCTCTGGTCCCTCTTAGAGGGACAGCCCCTCAGGGGGGTAGACCTGGGGGTACCCCCAGGCCTCCAGCTCCACACTGGGCAGGTCACGGCTGTCTCTTCTTTCTTTTGCCCAGCCTCCCCCGACTCGACTTGATACCCTCTAAACAATACCCTCCCCACCCCCACGACCTTTTAGGCACTCAGAGCCCTGTGGCAGGAAGCTGCACTCCGGGCCTGAGCAGAAGCCCAGCCCCTCCCTCAGACCCCACACCCTCCCCAGAAAGGCAAGGCTAGCGGGTGTGTGGTGGCGGTGGCTCCTGCTGACCTCTTGAGAAGTGGCCAGACATCCAGGAATGGTGTAGCGGGATCGGTCACGGCAGGCGTGCTTCCTCTGCCAGCTCTCAGTCCTCAAGGGCTCTTTAAGGCTGCAGCTGGGCTCTTCTGGGAGGGGTTTTGGAGGAGGGTCCCTGGGGAGCTGGGGGGAGGGGGGCACCTCTTGCTGACTGCCTTGGTGGTTGTCTGGGAGTGGGTCCCTAGGTCCTGAGGCTGCCTGCCTGGTGGGGGAGGGGGACAGCTCTACCTTTGTTCCATGGGGAGAAGCCTGTGGAAGGGACCAGAGTGATTCTCTCAAAGGCGTTCTGGCCATAGTGGTGGAGCTGGGGGGAGGGCAGGCCTCTGGTGGGGGATAGTGGGCAGCCGGCCCAGCCCCTGCTGGGCTGTGGGGCTTAGGGCTGCTCACTTTCGCTCTCTGGGCTTCAGTTTCCCAGGAGTGAAAGATAAAGAACTACTTTGTGAGATCAGTAATCTCCCCCCAGATCGATCTACTGATGCTGACCAGCGACAAAGTCTGGATAAAATGAAAAAAAAAAAAAAAAAAAAGTAGGAGGGGAAAGTGTGAGGGGTTTTTAAGTAAAATTGAATTTATGGAATTTTTTGTGGAAATTATGTCCTTTCTACTTTTTGGTGATAAACTGACCTTTGTTTTAAGAAATAATGGTGGCTGTTGTGATCGTTGTTGGTTTTGCATTTGGTCAAGTTAAAAGCTGACAACCCACTGCCTGAATGTTTTAGACATTTCACTTACTAGTCTTGAGAACCTGGTGTGGGGACGGCTGAAATCTTCAGCCGCTACCAGGGCCCCGTGACCCACGCCTCCCTTGTCCTCTCCTCAGGTCCCGGGCTGCCTCTCCTGGGCAGACCAACGGGGAAAGCTCCATGGAGGTGCTGGCAACCCGTTTCCAGGTGGGATGGTGCCTTCAGCTGGGACCCAGGCCCCAGAGGAAGGGGGAGGCCTAAGGGACAGGGCCCAGGAGACTGGCAGAGCACTCTTCACACCCTTGTCTCCACAGGGCTCAGTGAGGACACACACTGACAGCCTGTCTTCCCTCTGGTCCTCCTGCTCCAGCCCAGCCTCCCCCATCCCCCGGCCATACAGCCCCTTCTGCAACCAGCCCTCCACCAGCCCGCCCGCCCTCGCTGGAGAAGCAGCGATCAGCCGAAGGTGAACTGCCAGGCCTGGGTCAGGCCTCTCAAAACCTCAGTAGCTGTGTTCAGGGGACCCTGGGGGCAACTTCTGTTTCCTGGGTGGTCTGGAGGGGGTACCTGGCTCATTTACACTCGATGCATTTTCCCCAGTTTCCAGAGCCTGGCATACAGCCCGGGACTCACCGCTGCTGACCACCTGTCCTATGGGGGCCACCCTGGAAGCCGACAGGTGAGAGTCCTGGAGGGAGGAGAGAGCCTCCCCCAGCCACTGGTGTCAGTGATGCCTGTGGGGCTGCAGGTGGCTGATGTCACCAGGGCAGCCTGGCCTCTGTCTCCTAGCAGTGGCCACTCCCCTCTCAAGCCAAGCGGCCATCCTGTCTGCTGGTGGGTCACAATGGCTGCTCAGCCCTGCCCGCCTGTCCCAGGTGGCCTTCCGCCTCCACCTCCTCTCTCCCACTTGCCGCTGCCTCCCCACTTCCTGCTGGCTGCCTCCCTTCCTGAGTGTTCCTCCTGGGCCGGGGCTGACATAGTTTTGCTGCTGTTGTTGGGATGGTTCCCTTTGGCTCTGGCTGCACCCCTTGAGCACATTCCTCCCTACTACAGCCCTGTGCCTGCCCCAGCTCCACCGCCCCACCCCCTCTCTGTCCCCTGGCCCACCCCAGGGGGCCGCCAGCTGGGCTGTGGTTCTGCCTCAAGTGGCACTTGGCCCACTCTCTGCCGTCCCACCCCGCCTCCCTCCCCTGGGTGCCCCCCAGTCCCATGTCCACTGGCGACAGCTTAGCCCCCTTTGGTGGTATTTCTCCTCTCCAGGGGCTGGGGTGGGTGGTGAGGTGAGAGGCTGAGGCAGCTAACAGTTCTGGGCCACAGCTGCTGGGGGCAGAGGTGGGGGGCATGTCCAGCCTTTGGGGTGAAGGTGATGAGGCCCAGCTGCTGGAAGCCTAACTCCGGTTGATTCTGCATTCCTGAAAGCAGGGCCTTTGGGGACGGCAAGGGGAGGGCACTAGAAACTGGGTGCTCTGGAGAAGGAAGGGGTGGGGTCCTCTGGGGGCCACACACTCCAGGGTCCTTGGGGACCCATGCTGGGCCTGCTCAGTGGCCTGCCAGACACATGGGCGTGGAGATGTGTTCCATGAGACCCCCTTCTTTAAACAGTTTTAAATGTAGCTGTGGAGATAAGACAAACATGACAAACAATTTTGGGTCAATTAAACACTAAACAGTATGGTCTTAATTATAAAAGCAGGAGGACTTCTGGGAGGGGAGAGATGAGCGTGGACTGGGGTGCCCTGAGAAGGCTTGTTAGGAGTTTTGCTGGTGCCATCTGGTGTCCCCAACCCAGACAAAGGGAACAATTGGGTAGTATAGGGAGTAGCTCTCAAACCAGCACCAGTACCTCGGAACTTGTTAGAAATGCGAATTCTCAGGCTCTAGCCTAGACCTACTGAATCAGACAGAGGAGGGCTGTGGGGGCACCAAGCTGTTGTAAGGAGCCCCGAGGGAGCGGATGCATGGTATTTTCGAGGACCACTCCAGTTGGTAAAGAGGAGCCCTTGACTCTAGCTGGGTAGCATTGGTTACCCAGTTGGTTACAGCATTGTCCCGATACGCCAAGGTTGTGGGTCTGATCCCTGGTCATGGCATATACAAGAAGCAACCAATGAATGCCTCAATAAGTGAAACAAGAAATTGATGCCTCTCTCTCTCTCTCTCTAAAAAGCAATAAATAAATTTAAAAAAATGGGGAGCCATAGGCTGGGTGGCAGGGAGAGGTAGGAGGAGAAGGTGAGTCCCACCCCCACTATGTCGCCTCAGATGAGCCCCTTCCCTCTCTCTGCACCTCAGACCTAGACCTAATGCTCTCTGAGGCCCATGCTTTGCCCTGAGGCCCCTGGTCACTCCTTCAACACATACTTCCCAGGCAGCCGCTCCGTGTCAGGTGCTCTTCTGGGCTCTGGGGTTGCAGCAGCGGGCACCTTCCAGGCCCTAATTTAATGCTGTTAATCTCCTAAACGTGTTCAGCAGCAGAATTCTTCCTGCCCCCTTCCCTGTCACTCACTTATAACACCCTGTGTTCCCCCAGAACACATTTTGAGAGGTGCCGGCCACAGGCAACTCTTGATGGGCAGGTGAGCAGGTTTTCTGGACTTGGAGAGGAAAGGTCCACTCTGTGAAGGCAGGTGTCCCATCCTGATCTGACTGAGGAAAGGAGGGCTGAGAGAGGCAGGGCTGCCCTGCGTGAGGGCAGAGGGGCTGCAGAGGTGCTCCTGCCCCTCATGCTGGGGCTGCCAATTTGCTGCTGGCTCCCGAGTGGGCTGAGGCCGCACTGAGTCCCAGGCGCAGCACACCGCCAGCCCTTCCTCATGATGCCCTTCTGGAAACCAGAGGTTGCCCTCCTGAGAAGCAGAAGCCTTGGCGAGCGGCTCTGAAGTGAAAACAGCCCCTCTCCGTCTGGCCGGCATGAGGACTTGGCTTTCGAAGGAACCTGGGCCAGATCTCAGCCCTCCCTCCTCACTGGCCAGGGCACGTGCCGGCCTGTCTGGGACAGCCAGATGGAGCATCGTTCTTGAGTAACTGGCCGCCATTCCCGAAGAAGTTTCCTCACCATCCTTCAGTTGGCCACAGGGCACCAGCTGGGCACTGGGGACCCGGGCTGGGACTCTCAGCCCTGCCTCCCACACCAGCGGCTTCGCCCTTCTGACTCGCAGCCTCCTCGCCTGTAGGACGTCTCCCACAGAGGCCTGAGAGCAGAGAAATGCAGGCTGGTGGAAGAGGTGTGGGGGTCGAAGGCTGTCTTCCTGAGACTCTGATGTCGGCACTTTTAGCTGAAGAACTCGTGCAGTTTGTTCACTTCACCGCATACATTGTTCGTTCTTGACTTTGAATTTTAAAACAGAGGGAATACGGCTTCCCAGGAAACCTGCCCTCAGCCCGGCACTGCTGGGGTCTCTGAGGCCTGCCTTTGTGTGGGGATGGGATAGGGAGGCAGCAGAGCGGGGAGGAAGCCAGCCGGAGAGAAGCATGAGGTGGAAGGCGAGTGTGGGAGCCACGATGGCTGGCGCCCACCGGGGCAGGGGCACTGCTGCCGGGCTGTGGCCCGAACCAGCCAGGCTCCCCAAAGCTGCAAGGGGCAGGACCAGCCGGGCCCAGACGCTGGCCCTCCTAGGAGGGGGACCGGCCTGTATGGGAGAGAGGTGCTACGGGCAGCTCCAGCCCTGACTCCCAGAGGGTCTTGGCCCCTTCACTCCTCCCGTTCATGTTGCCTTTTCCTCACAGCAAAAGGGCTGGCTTCTTTGCTTGTTCTGTCGGGAGGAGCCAGGCCCCAACATGCAACATATTTCCAAACACATGGCCTGTGATAACGGAGGAATTTGCATTTTGTCTGAACTGAGCTGGTTGTCACCCCCTGGTCTTCACTCTGCTCCCCCCTCCCCCTGCCCGTCCTCTTGCAGGACCCTCACAGCTCCATAGCTCTGCGCTGCCGCCCTCCCCTCTGGGGCAGTCCCTGGTGCCCTGGCTCTCAGGCAGGCCTGGTGAGATGGTCCTGTGGAGGGGGACAAGGAGGGGGGCCTCCGGGTCAGAGAGGGCCGAGAGCCCTCTGGTGTTGGGCCTGGGAACAGCCTGCCTTGGCGGTGGCTGGGTGAGCTGGCCAGAGGCGCCGACTCCACCCCTGGTGCCTCTCCTTCCCACAGGCTGGCTTTGGCCCCAGCCTCGCTGGCGACTCAGCTGTGCTGGTGCTGCCGCCTTCCCCGGGCCTCCGGTCCGCCAGCCCCAGGCGCAGGTACCAGTGGGCCCTGGAGGGTGGGGGGATCTTGGGAAGCTGGGAGGGACAGGAGACAGAGTGGCTTCCCGGAGAGGAATGGGGGATCCCCGCCTTTCTAAACCCAGGCAACATTCCTCTGGCCAGAGTCCTTTCTCCCTGGGACACCCATTCCCTGCCCCCAAACTTGTCGTTCTGACACCCAGAAGGGACCCTTACTCCTGGCTGCCTCCCGTCCCTGCAGTGTGGACTCCGAGCGGGGCGGCCACCACCTGGAAGAGGACTCTGAAGTGTTCAAGATGCTGCAGGAAAACCGTGAGGCGCAGGCGGTGCCCCGGCAGTCCAGCTCCTTCAGACTCCTGCAGGAGGCCCTGGAGGCCGAGGAGAGAGGTGGGACCGGGAGGGGCGGGGTGGTTCTGGGTAAGGGGCTCTGAGTGGATGTGTTATTGAGCTAGTTTTTTTTTTTTTTAAATATGTATTGATTTGAGAGTAAGAGGGAAAGAGACAGATAGACAGAAAGAGAAACATTAATTTGTTGTCCCACTTTTATGCATTTGTTGGTTGATTCTTGTATGTGCCCTGACCAGGGATTGAACCCTCAACCTTGGCCTATTGGGATGATGCTGTAACCAACTGAGCTACCCAGCCAGTGTGAGCTAGTATTTCTTAAGTGTTTGTCATGGGAGCAGACACCAAAGGGCGCTGAAAGCACAGGCCCTGCCCTGAAGGATCTTACAGTCTAGTAGGATTGCCATGGGTGCCCTCAGAGGTCCAGGTTGGGGTCAGGAAAGTGCCAAGGGAACAACAGAGGAAGGCAGTAGGGTCTCCAGGGGGACATCGTGGAGGAAGAGGCATTTGACGTGGCCCTTGCAGAAAGATGGCGGAGGGGAGACTGTGGAATGTGGAGGTTGGCAGCCAGAGGGCCTTTGGCTGTGGGAGCCAGGACAGTGGGCCTGGCAGTGGGGAGGGTGGCTGTGGGAGTTATGTCCTGGCTGCAAGACCCCACGTGCCAAGCTAAGGAGTGGCCTCGCCCAGGAGGGCCGGTTAATGCCAGGCAGTGCCTGAGCTGCCGAAGCGAGCAGGGCAGACGATTAAGGCTCAGGCTCAGGCTCATCACTGTGCCCACCGATGGCCTGGCTGTGAGTGAGTGTGGAGATGAAGGGTGGTCAGGTCCCTGTCTGTCCGTGAGGAGCTCTGTTTGTTGGGGCTGATGGGGCTGCCTGGTTCCAAAGGAATTAGATGCTGCTGCAGGAGTTCTTGCAGCGGGGGTGGGAAGGGGACCACTGCCCTGTTCGGGGGAGGGATGGGGAGGGCCTGGCCTGGGCAGCAACATCCAGGAGTGAGAGGATGGGACGGTTAGACTTGGTGGCTGGTTCCTACTCTGATGTCTGTCTCCTGGGGGTGCTCACAGAGGTGGGGCTGGGGTGGGAGGTTGGGGGCCAGTCTTGTCCGTCATGACCCCAGGGACTTGGTGGGTTCCTGGAGGGGGCCTGGGAGAGGCAGTGCTGAGGAGAGTGCAGACAGACAGTGACATCACCACCGGAGCCTCAGCAGCGGAGTCGGCTGCAAGTGGGGGCCGTACCTGCCCCAAAACATCTGTGCTTCATCTGAGCGTGGTCCAAGGTTCAGGTGTGATAATGCACGTAAGAGCCCTTTGGAACTGTACAAAGGGATCATGGTGCTGTTGTTACCTATCATTACTGGCCATTACTGTCATCGTAACTGGGCCACAGCAAGGGAAACGCCTGCTTGGCCTGCTGTGTCAGACACAGCACACAGACACTCCCGGCCTGTGGCCTCGGTTCGGCAAACTCAGCCCCCGGAGTGCTTCCTACCCTTGCCCAGCCTCAGTCAAGCATCTGGCACCACCGCTCCCTTCCCCATTCCCCACGCCCGATGTTACCCCAGAGGCCCACCTGTGAGTGCGCCTGTCGGTGCGTGTGTCCTCGGAGTGGAGCGTGTTACAGCAGGTGCAGTGCGAGTGCATAAACACAGCCCGGACGGGGCTGGGATGGACGAGCTCTGAGGCGTCTGTCTGCCCTCGCCCCTCCCAGGTGGCACGTCTGCCTTCCTGCCCAGCTCGCTGAGCCCTCAGTCCTCCCTGCCCACCTCCAGGGCCCTGGCCGCCCCACCCAAGCTCCACACGTGTGAGAAGTGCAGCACCAGCATTGCGTGAGTGTTGGCGGAGTGGGAGGCGGGTGGGGGGCCGGCACAGACAGGGTGCTCTCCAGGGTGGTCAGCATCGAACAGCCACTCAGGGGCCCAGGAGGAGCTCACTGACAAAGCGGACCCATGAGACATTCTGTGGGTGATTGTCAGTCCTCTTAGCAGGCCTGAGCTGGCTTTTCCCGGCTGTATCCGCTCCTCCCTGATTTCTTTCCCCACTCCTAACTCCCCCATCACTGCTGCGTTTGATTTCTCTCCAATAATCTCCCAGCCACTGGAGATCTGACTCTAGATGAGGCAGCTCCTCCCGGAAAATCTTGCTCTTACACCCCCTGCACCTCTTTTGGAATGGGATGGATTTTCCAGAGGTGCGTTTACTTTTCTCAGTGGGTGGCATTAGAATGCAGCCATGTCCTCTGGAAAATTGCTGCAAGGTCCCCCTGGAAAAAGTTTTTTCGTGTGCAGGGTGGAGGGTTAGCTGGCTCACTCTCGGAATCCCTCCGCGCCCTGGGCCTCAGCGGTCCATCAGCAGAATGGGACACTGCCCACGTGGCTGCGCTGGCAAAAGGAAAGGGTCTGACTTGGTGCTTCTCCAAGAGCAGCAGCACCGCGCCCCCGCCCCCGCCCCGCGCCGGGGCAGGCTAGTACACTCCTAGGCTGGCACCCTCTCTCTCAGTGTTTCTGCCTCAGGAGGCCCCTGGGCCCAGAATTTGCATTTCCAGCTTGTCCCCAGGTGCTGTGGTGCTGCTGGTCCTGGTGCTGGGACCGCGCTTGGAGAGCCACTGAGCCATCACAGTCCAGAAGGTTCAGGATGGAGTTTACCTGCTGTTTGTAGGGGGAGGAACGACTTTTTTTCTGGATTAGGTGTGCTGGGGGTGGGGGTTGTTGAAGTGAGATTCCTAAGGGCAGGTTTGGGAATTCAAGTGTCTTGAGATTTGGGGATCTTCCCAGGCCCTGCCTCTGAGCTCTAGGGGGCTTCAGGCCTGCTGCTTCAGTTTCCTACCCCCCAGGCTAATGGCTTTCCCACCTCCTTCCTGCAGGAACCAGGCTGTGCGCATCCGGGAGGGTCGGTTCCGCCACCCTGGCTGCTACTCCTGCGCGGACTGCGGGCTGAACCTGAAGATGCGAGGGCACTTTTGGGTGGAGGATGAGCTGTACTGTGAGAAGCATGCCCGCCAGCGCTACGCAGCGCCCAAAACCCTCAACTCCCAGGCCTGAGCGCCGCTGTGGTCTCAGCCTGCCTTTGACTCTGTGGGCGCCCCGAGCCAGGGTCGCGCCTGCAGCAAGTTGGCATGGAAAAGCGATGGTGGGTGGTGGGGCCCCTTCCTCCTCGCTGGCTGGGGCCAGAAGCTGGGTCCTGTCTCGGGCGGTGGGTGAGGGCAGGCTCACCCTCCCAGGCCTTTGCTAGATACTCTTGCTCCCCCTGCTGGACAAGTTCTGTACCAGCCTGAGGTGGACGTTGCATCAGGGCCTCTCTGAGCAACAGGGGCTACGCCTGTTGGAGGTTGGACCACTATGGAGATTAGGAGAGGGGTGGGCCAGAGGCTGACGGTATTCACCGTGTAAAGTTTCTGACATGTGAGCTCCATAAACATACATACGTGGACAAAATAAAGTAGCTGCCCCTCCTTCCTGCCCTGGCTTCTCCCTACCAGTGGGTGGAGAGGCTTTATTTACCTATTTCACCCCTCTTATTTCCCCCTCCCTCACCCCCCTTGCTCCTATTTGCTGAGGATCCTGCTCTTCCCGGACCCTTGGTCAAGATGCCTGTTTTACTGGGATGATCCCTGGTACTTTACAGGAAGAGTTTCTTACCTCAAGCCCTGGGAGGGGAAGGAATGCCAGAGGGCGGGCAGCAGAGGGACGGAGGTGGCCCCAGACTTGCTCCCTCTGTCCAGGCCCATTGAAGTGACTGCTCTTGCTCCACCATCACCGGCTCTATGAGCCCCCAAAGCCCCCAGCCCTACCTGGCATGGGTCAGCTGCCCAGCCCACTGACTCGCCCAGAGGGTGGACAGAGAAGGGGCCCTAGCCAAAGTCCCGCCTGCATTCTCTGAGGCTATCTGTACCCACCGGAGAATTATGATCACCAGAATCACTTTGGGACAAGGCTGTAGGTAGGCCTGGCCTGGAGGGGGCAACCCAGTAGAGCTCCGACTCTGAGGGACCATCACCCACCATGGGCCTCACCCTCAGGGGTCTGCCTGCTCCTTTCCCTGGGAGACCCTGCTGGCTTCATTTGCGGTTGATCTGAGAAAAAAATTATATATATATTTTGCATAGTTGGTGCTGGCACACCTGCCCTGGGGGTTTATGTTAGAGCTGAGGTGGAGGCAGTAGACCCTGCCAGATTTTTGGCTTGAGTCACTGTCCCCACCTTTGTTCTAATCCATTTCAGAAAGGTGCATGGGTGCTGCCGGGTGCTCCCTGCCCCAGGGATGGGCAGCAGCCTCTGCTTTATTTTCACGGAAAAGATCAAAGCCAGGCTTCAGAGAGTGCTTTGTGCTATCTGGCTCGTTTTGGCAGGAATCTTGGCAGAGACTGTGTTGCCTCCTCAGGCACCTGTTGCTATAATTTACACCTTGATATAATTGTCTCACCTTTTGCCTGGATGGCTGCCTTTATTTTCATAGAAAAGATCAAGGCTTTCTTGTGGCTCAGTCAGTCTGGCCAAAATGTCTGGTCTTAAGGGGGATAGCCACCTTGGTGCCATCTAGTGTCAGGTGTAGCCTGTGGCAGGGGAGAATGCTTACTCACCAAAGTTGAATTCGCCCCTCTGGAAATGCCTGGGTTTGGGAATGCAGAAAGATGTAGCATGTTTCTTGCTTTCCTGAACATAATAGTCAGGTGGCAGCAACTGAGCCTGAGTGAATGAAATAACACTCTGTGCCAGTGAACACTTAAGAGCTAATGTGGAACACACATGCACAGGGGCCATCTGTGTGGAAGGATGAATAGGTCTTGGACAAGTGGAGGAAAGAAATGCCCAGTGAGGGGACAGGTGCAAGTGGAACGCTCAGTTTAGGGCAGTGGCTGAAGCGGGTACTGAGATAAGTTTGCAAAGGGAGGTGGGAGCCTTGAATGCTGGGAGAAAGGGCTTGAACTTCACCTGGAGGCTCTTGGGACACTTGGAACATGTTAAGCAGTGCAGCGACAAGCTGGAAGTGACATCGTGGGTTGGAATGTTAACATGGCGAGATCCCATACATAGCAAATCACCTGGGGCCAGTGGTGTTCTCAGGAGCAGAGAAAGACAAACGGGGAGCGCAGACCCTTCCGAGGTGGGCCTGCCTGCCAGTGGCTGAATGCCTTTAGAAGGCTGGGTGGGTTCAAGCTCAAATCCACCTCCTCAGTTGTGGCAGCCAGCTCCCCTACCAGGGGCCCTGTGGGTTTCAGTTCCAGAGCTTTCCACAGCCACACAGCCAGCCGGGGCTGGGGGGGAAACTGCTTTGGAAGATGGAGTTATTAGCCAAAGCCATTTGTCAGTACAGAAGCCTGGGGCTGACCCAGACAGGGGGCAAGGGAGACCACCTGGTCATGCAACTGCAGTTTGCACAGTGTGGTGCCCTCTTTAATGTCTTCTGCCTGTGGGAGAATAACTTCAGAAATGGTGACAGATTCAAGTTAGCAGTGGCCCTAGAGAGCATGTGATACTGCCCCCTTCAGTTGGAGGTGAGAAACGGACTCTCCCAAAATTCTACAGCTGGATAACTAAAGTGCCAGGGAGGTTTAAGTACATGAGTCCAATCGTCACAATTGGGTGGGCACTGCTGTTGTCACCCTCTCTATACATGAGGACGCCGAGGGCAGGGAGGGTGAGGGACTGGTCTGGGGGCTCCTAGCTGGTAAGAGGAGGGGGCCTCTGAAAGAACCCAGAGCCTGACTTCTGGGTTTCTGGCTTGTCCAGGGTGGGGGTGCTTTTGCCCCTCCAGCACCAGAGGAAGCCTCCTGGGCCCTCAGGAAGGGCACCATGGCTCCCAGCCATCTCTAGTCTGGTAGGACCTGCCCCCAGGATTTCAGCTGTGCCCGTGGTCCTGTGGGGGCACACTGCCAGGCAGGGCAGCAGAAGGCAGATGGGAGGGAAGTGTGTGCCTCACCCCCCAAGGCGTCCGGATCACCATGAGGGGCTGGCATATCTGCCTGGGGGTGGGGTGGGAAGACATGGCCTGGAGGGGAGTGTGCATTGGGGTGTGTGTGTGGAGGGGGGCTCTTCTTTTGAGGCTAAACAAAGCCTTGTGCTGAGACATTGCATTCCTGCTGGCTGGCTTCCTGTTCAGATGCATTCCTGCCCAGAGTCACCGAGGAGACTGCTGCTTGGAATTTGGCCCCACATTCTCCAAATTCAGGACGAGATCTGGCAAAGTTTCCCTCTCTTCCCTCCCCACCTTCTCACTTTGGAGGGAGGAAGCCCCTGGACTGGCCAGGCTTCCTACCCTCCTTCCCTGGGAGGGCTGGCGTGGTGTCCAGGGGGGCCTAGGAGGGTTGGTACACATGTCCCATTTGAATTGCATAAAGCAGTTCCTGCCAGGCCCAGTGTTCTCTGCTTCCCTCTCTGTATTTGAGAAAGAGGAATGCTGCCGAGGATAGGCCAGGAGGGGTCAACCCAGAGGACCCAGGGCTACTGGGCAAGGGCTTGCTTGGCTTGACAAGCAGGTATTAAGAACAGCTGGCAATCCAAGCACCTGGCCATCATTCTTCCTTTCCTGGGCTTGTCTGTAGGTCTGTGTCATGATCTTAAAAAGTTAGAATCTTGTAGTTTGTGGTTCTCTGATGAAGGCTTCTGCGCAGGGTGTTTGAGAAAGGGTCCAAAGGAGCTGGGAGCAGAAGGGGTGGGCAGACATCCTTCCCTCCCAGAGAACAGCCACTTCCTCCCAGGCGCCAGCTTTGGCCCACCCAGCCCCTCCCCCCAGGGTCCGGTGTGGGTTTGCACGTCCACCAGCTCCCTGGTCTGCTTCCAGGGGATTTGAGGCCTGCTGAGGTTTTTGCAGCCAGGTCACCTTCCTCAGGAGGTTGAAGTTTCCTTAGAGGCCACCAGCCATCTGGTCACCAGGCTGTCTCTCTTTCAGCAGCTGCCGGGACCCCCAGCCCCTCTCAGGTGCTGGGACGAGGGTCGTGGGGGGGAGTGGGTAAGAGAGGGCCCGAAGGGGGAGAGGGAAGCTGTTTCGCTTGCGCTTGCACCACCTCCAGGCCGCTCTCCGTCTCCCTGGCACACTTCTTCCCCAGTCCTGCAGTCCCACCCAGACCCCAGCTGTAGGGTCCCTGGGTGAGGAAGAGGAGGGGGACCCAAGGTGCTCTGGAGCTGTCGGAAAGGATTTCCCTCTGGGCAGAGATCATTCCCCCATTTTCTCGCGCCAGTTTCTGAGTGGCAGTGTGACGTGTCCCAGGCACACAGCTGGGAGCGCAGGGACGGACGTCTGCGCCCTGGTCAGCGGCCTTCCCACGGCCAGCACGTGGGGCTCCGTTTCCTTCCGCGCTCTGGTCCAGTCCCCACCCGTCGGCTTCATCTGGGCGGCAGGAAGGCAGACTCCGCGGGTGAACCGGGGGCGGAGAGACCCTGCGCCACCAGACAGAAAGCGACCTCAGTGGGGGGTGGGGGGTGGGGGCTGCCCGGGCCTGAAGCACAGAGGATCAGCGTCTGAAGGAGAGCGGACCGAGGTCCTTCTCTGCGCCCAGCCAGCACTGGGGGGCCGCCCAGGCACACTTGGCCCCGCGTGCAGCCCCTGCTCCCTTCACACCTGAGACCCTCCTCTTGCCTCGCTCCATCCCCCTGCTGGGAGTGTCCCGGGGCCGCGCCCAGGGGATCAGGACGCGTCTGCGAAGCCCGGGGCGCTGCAGCAGCTAGGGGACGAGGGCGGAGAGCGCTCCATGCTGCAGCGGTCCGGGCGGAGCGGGGCCATGCTGGGCCGGCGGCGCGTCTTCGCAGTGGAGCTGCTGAGCGGCAGGGGTGAGTCGCCCACCCCCAGGCGGGCAGATCCTCCTGCCCTAGAGCCCACTCCGGAGCGCTGACCTCCACCTGCGCCCGGCCCCACCGCACCCCACCCTGCACACCCGCGCCCGCCCTCGCCGCGGCCGCTTCGTGGCCTCCCTTTGGAAGGGTCGGGTGACTGTACATCGCACACGAAACCCGCTCAGTCTGGGCGTTGATTCAGTCACCACCTCCATCCCACTTCCTCCGGGACCACTTCCCTCTACTTCCCGATCTGGATCTTTCTCCGCTGGCCCCTGCCCCTGCCTGCAGTAACGAAAGCCCCCTCCGCGGCGGCGGACCCCTGTCCACAGGCACCTCAGGGTGAGCTTCGGGGTCCACTTCCTTGCCCAGGGGGCCAGGCTTGGCACCTGGCTCCTCGCGTGGCCGGCTGGGACGTGTGGGTAGTCCTCCACTCTTTCCAGCCTCCGCGTCTGCAGCAATGACAACTAGGCACCCAGAGGGTAGGAGGGCCTGGCACCCAGCTGATAGTTAATAGGTGACAAGTCCATGTCCCCTCCTACCCCTCACCCCAGTTCCTTTTCTTCTGTTTTTTTTTCTCTTCAACTCGCCACAAAATCTTCACTGTTTCTCACTTAAAAGAACAAACCCCAAAATGGTTATAGTTATTGTTATTTTTAATTACTCCCCCCCCCCAGCTCCAGGAGAGACTTCACCCAGCACCCTATGCCTGTTTGCACCATCTCTGTGCCCTTCCCCCTCCCTGAGGCTGGGTGCCCAGTCATACTTCCCTTTGGGAGCAGGGGAAGAGGCTCCAGCGCCCACACTTATGACTTGGTCAAGATGCAGACCCCAGGGGCAGGCGCTCAACGGCTCCCAGGAGGAAAGCAGCCCCTCCTTAGAGGAAGACAGGCCATTCAGGAGCTGATGAAGAGGAAATCCTTTCCAACAGCCCACCCCACAGCCCGTACCAGGGGTGTGATCACTAACAATTACTGCTGTAAAGGGAACCCCACGGAACAGGGCCAGGCAGGGCTGTGGCTGGCCAGGCTCCTCCCTTCACCTCTGGCCCAGGACACTCCTCCCCCAGGAATGTTTCAGCTGCCAGGAATGCTGGGGGTGCAGGGGCCGCCTCCCCAGCCTGATTCTCACTCTCCTTGTAGATGGAGCTGGCGAGAACCTGGCCCAGGGTTGTGTCATGCCCGGAGTCACCAGCACCTACAGACGGATCCTGGACACCTCTCAAGGGTGCTCACTGGGCTCCTGGGAGGGGGATGGTGAGGTGAAGGGTCTCCGGGGGCAGGTGCCACTTCTCAAACTGGCCTCCCAGGACTCAGGAGTGGAGATGGTGGTTGGGGACAGCTCCCTGACCACCTCACCGGGCCTTTCTGAGGAATCTCTGGACTTGGAGCCTGTGGGGGGCTGTGAGCCGCTGGCCCTGCCTGTGGAGCCTCCTGCCCACCTGGGCCGTCTCCTGGCCAGCCGGAAGCTAGAGCAGGTGCTGGAGCGGTCCAGCCAGCTCCCGACTTCCCCTGCCAGCTTGTCACAACAGTGTCGCTCCCCAAAGCCAACAAGGAAGCCTGAGTACGAAGTGTCCCTTTTTGGAGCAAGGGACCAGGAGGCCACCAAGGCAGAAACTGACCGAGAGGCAGGCCCAGAAGAAGCAGAGGTGGTGAGTGCCAACTTGGCTGGGTGAAGAGTGGGTGGACATGGCCTTCTCACACCAGGGCTGGTGGGGCCCCCAATTGTTCTCCCCAGAGCTCTCTCTTGGGGTGGGGCATTCCTGTCCCTAATTGATGGGTGTGTCACAGCTTCTTGTCTCACTCCACTCCCTGCCATGTGGAGGTGGCCGGTAGGAGGTTTTCCTGGTGCCGTGGCTGGCTGGGCACTGGGAGGCCAGCTGGGTGCGTGGTCTCCTCTCCCTTCCTGTTCTGCCCCCATCTGATGGCCACCGAGGGTGGGAGTCTGGTTGAGTTCAAGTCTTCCCTACCTCACTATGTCCCACAGGTGAGGGGTGTGGGGCCTGAAGCCTGGGCCTGCCTCCCAGGACAGGGTCTTTGCTATCTGGAACACCTGTGCCTAGTGCTGGAGCAGATGGTGAGGCTCCAGCAACTCCACCTGCAGCTGCAGACCCGGAGGCTCCCTGGGGTGAGTGAGCCATGTGGTGCTGGTGGTGGGGGGTGGACAGGTGAATTGAGGAGGCACAGGAAGTGTGGGGCCCCTGGCACCAGGGCTTCCTTCTGAACAGCCTCGTCTCTGCTCAGGCCCCAAGTGCCCTTCTCTCCTGCACGCAGGACCTTGCCAAGGAGGGGCCGACCCTGGTGCCTTTGCCTCTATCCTCTCACGCCCCAGGCAGTGGGGTACACGGGCCCTGGGAGCTGCTCAGCCAGACAAAGGAGACAGGTAAGGGGTGATTGTGTCTCCCTCCGAGTCCTGCTGGCCTGGGGCCCCAGACAGATCCCCTGAGCCCTGGGCTTGACTGGTGTGTTGCTGTTCCAGGACCTGGGTCACCTGATTCTCTCTCTGAAGATGCAAAAAGAGTTTCACTCCCAAAGGTGGCGGTGCCCAGTGCCCACCCTCCTGGGCTGTCAGAGGCCCCCACAGGGCCAGCTCACAACTTGCCATGCTCCCAGAGTCACAAGGTGGGTGATGGGTGTATGCGGGGCAGGTGACAGTTGGAGGTGGGGGGTGGGTGGCATGTGTGGATACAGTAAAGGCCGGAAACTCTGGGAAAATGCGGGGTTCCTGTTTGGAGCAGGTGACCTCTCCTGGCTGTGGTGACAGCTGTCTGTGGCAATATGGGATGTGCTGTGGGGTGGGGCTCTGTGGTGACCCCCTCTTCTCTGCTCAGTGGGATCCCTCCCACTGGAACAAGGTCAAGGTCCTTCTCAATCGGATTCGCTGGAAGAGCTCTCAACACCCTGAGCTCCCTGCCCCTCCTCATGGCCCTGCCCCCAGGTGAGTGCTGTGGCTCAGCCCAGGTGAGGGAGCAGGGAGGAGCCCAACAAACCAGGGTGCTGAGGTTATACTGCTGGTTCTCTTCGTCCCTCTGTGATCTGAGTGACACAGTCTTGGAGACGGTGCTGGAAGAAACAGAAAGTAGTTAAAGCTTCCTGTTGGTAGATGAGGAGGCTGAGGACTGGGCTGGCGAGGGAGGCCGCCTTCCTGAGGCCACATGGGTGTCAGTGGCAGAGCCAGGACCAGAATGTGGGAAATCTCCTTATGCCAGCCTGGCAAATCCTCGACCCTCAAAGCTGAAACTTAGGCCACCTTCCTGGTGTGCTGGGCAAGCAAGGTGGGGGCACAGACAAAGGGTGCCACAGTGGGCCGTGGAGGGGGGCAGTTACACTGAATGATTCTCCAGGGGAAGGAAGCAGCATGTCAGTTTCCATCCCCACAGCAGACACGCACTCCTGACCCACTCTGGGACCATCGTCACCTTTGTTTCCTTTCCCTCACCTAAGGCCACCTTGCCTTTTCCACAGGATTGGGTCAAGGGACCTCCCTGAAAGGCCTCCATGTCGCTCCCTGCGGAAGAACTTTATGCCGTCGTTAGTGGTGAAGAAGCAACGAGCAAAAAACCTTTCTGTCTGCTGAGACCTCCTGGTGCAGGCGTGCCCCTGTGTGGAGGAGTGTGCAGTGAAGTCTTCTTTGCCCTTTGCCCTGTGGCTGTTTTTGGGCACTGCCAGAGAAAGCTGCTGACACTTGCCCTTCTCTCTGAGGCAAGGGCTGAGTCCTTCTCCTCTGAGCAGCTTGGCAGGGGAGCCCTGGTTCCCCGAGAGACCCCAAAGTGTGGCAGCCCCTGGGCACCTCCTTGGCTGCCAGAAATCCCTGAGCCTAGACAATGTGAACTGATTCCTCAGGCATCCTTGGAGCGTGTTTGGCATGGTGATCTGTCGGGGCCCAGCCTGCTGCAGATGTGTCTATATGCAAAACGATACACACACATATCTCTGTGAGACTGCTGCAGCTGTGAACTGACTGGATCCAACCAGCTCTCCTGAATCACACACTCAAAAAGCTGGTCTTCTGGGTGAGGTCACTGCAGAGGGAGGGAACTGACTGACCTTCATGCCTCAGTGCACAGTTGCTGGTCCTGGAGCCCTGCTTTTCTCCTCATTGCTGCGTGGGAAGCCCCAGCACAGAGAAGGGCACTGCCTTGGCTGTCTCTGCATTGAATCTGGTCCATGGAGCTGTGCCTCTGAAGACTGCACCAGGAATGGGAGGGTTCAGAAAAACATGGGGACTAGCAGAGTAACCCACAGGGTCTATTCCTAGCTGCGTTGTTCCTTACTAGCCTTTTACACATCACAGCTGAAACTGGAGGCCCATGCTAGCTTTTAGACCTGGACAAAGTCCCTTAACTTTTTTGAGCCATAGCTTCCCACTTAATCTCCCAAATGGTATAATGATGTCTGACCTACCTACCTCACCGGCTTGCTATGAGGATAAAAAGAGATTAAACTGTCTCAAAGTGCTTTGTGAATGTTACATGACTAGGGAAAGGGAGGGTATGGGTGTTGGAGAGCAGCTAGACTGGAGGGATGGCTGGAAGGTTGGGGGTAAGGGGGCACTGGGATTGGTAATGGGGACTAAAACCGCCAGTGATTAGCAGCAAGACTTGGAGCAAGTCATTTCATTGAGGCCTCTTAAGTTTCATATCTGAGATTTAGGACACTAATTCCCGACCTACTTACCCCCAGCACTGTCGTGAGGACTAAAGGAAAAGTACATAAGAACTCTGTAAATGACTAAATATTGTGGTAGTTTGTATTACTACAACCTGTTAGGTTCCTAGCTTTTTGTTAATTGAGAAAGGGGAAAGCTTAGTCTGCGGGCACCCAGAGGATGGAGGAGTGGTGTGTGTGTATGGTGCCCTCAGTGGAAGGGCAGGGCGGGGGCTGGGATCAGTGGCTTGAAGCAGACACAGGAACACCTCCCAGAAATGGCCACCCGTCCGCAGGGTTCGGTTCTCCCGCGACTGCAGTCTCGGTCGGTCCGAATGAGGCAAGACTGCGCCCTTCCTCAGGTTTGGGGCCGCACTCTAGCTGTCTTCGGACAAAGAACCAATTCTCTGAAGCCCATTTTTCTAATGGGACACTTGAACGAGGACACCACCCAGGCGCGGCTTCCGAACGCGCGTCCGAGGGGGACGGCGTACTTCCGCTCCGGGTCCAAGCGGGCCGGCCGGCCGGCGTGGGGGAGGGGGAGGTCGGTGCCGCGGGGGAGGGACTATATCCGGGAGAGTGGCAGCTTCCGACCAGTGGTCGCGTTTCCGGAGAGGCGCTTCCGGTGGCGGCGGCAGCAGCGGCAGTGGTGGTTCCGGGTGTCTTTGTCCCCCCAGTGTCGCGGCCCTGGCCCGCAGGTGGGTTGGCCGGCCCCCCGCCGCCCTTCGGCCCCGTCGCTCCTCCCCAACCGAGGGGCCGCGAGGGCCGGGCAGCAACGTTGCGCGGGCCGCGGAAGGGGCAGAGCCCCCCTCGGACTGCAAGCCCTGTCTCCCTGGCAACGGCCTCGGCCCCGGCCCCGGGGGCGGGCGGGCGAGAGGAGGAGGAACCGCGCGCCTCCGTCCTCCCTCGGCGGCCTGGCCGCGGCCCGGCCGATTCGGCACCGGCGGCCGCTGAGGCAGGAGCGAAGGGCCGGGCAGCGCGGGAGCCGGAGGGCGGGCGCGCAGCGGGATCCGCGGTCGGCCGGGCCACGGCTGCCTTGCCACGGGACGGGGAACAACGGGCCAGGCTTCCGGGGAGAAGGCCCTCACGGTCCCCTCTCCGGCATCAGCCTCCTCCATTTTTCTGGGCCTTGCGGAGAGCATTTTGGCGGATGTGTTTGAATGAATGAATGTCTCCGGGCCCCTTCCAGCCTCCAGACCCCTCACGCAACCGGGGGTGGCGCGGCGTGGCGATAGGGGCGCTGCATTGTCGGGAGACCTGGGTGTGAGCCCCAGTTTTGTCACTGACTGGTTGTGGGGCCTGGGGCGAGTCGCAGTCTCTGAGCTCCAGTTGGCTTTTGTTTCACGTAGCCGGGCTGTGTCCCCGCCGCTGGGTTAGTGGTGAGGGCTCGCTGGAGCCGAGTGATGGCTTCAGTTCTTGCTCCTCTTCACACTCCCTTCATTGCCTCCATTCATTCTCCCTACTCTCCACAGGATACTTAGTTCCTGTTTTGGGGCTGATGGAAAATTCCCCTATGAGCTGTTAACTTACTTCTTTCCTGATTGAAGGTTTTTACCCCCCAAGACTCTGAAAGAGGACCGCATTCCCAATGTCCCAATTTAAGCGCCAGCGGATCAACCCACTTCCAGGGGGACGCAACTTCTCAGGTGACCGCTACCTTTCTCCCCGCCGGGGCTCAGGGCTCTACTGAAACAAGATGTGCTCTGGAGTTAGTCTGGAGAAAACTTGGCTGTCGGGTTTCCCTGGTGGAGCGCGGTTTGCTGCTGATGTCGCGGAGGAAAACCGGAGCTGGCCGCGCGGTTGACAGCAAAGGCCTGTGGAGGGTTGCTTGGGGCCTCTTTGCCCATTGGGCTTGCCATGTCGTCTAGGTCAGTGATTCTCAGACGGATGTGCGGTGACAGGCACACTGCTGCGGTGCAAGAATTTTTAAACCATGCAGTACCTATTTAGTCAGGGGCATTCGCCTTTTCCCCTTAGACTGTCAAATTAAAGAAACAGTGACAACAGTCAACATAGCAATAGGCGTCTGGTGTGAATGAATCAAAATTATACCTTTTTTGTTAGAGCAGCAAAAAAACTGTATTTTTTGGTGTGCTGCAGAATTTTAGTCATTAGTTTGTGTGCCATGAGGTGAAAAAGGTTGAAAGTTGCTGCTCTTGTTGACTGTAGTGCTTAAGATGGTAGGTGCCGTCCCTGGAGATTGCTTCTCTGTCCATAGGCACAGCTTCCACATCTCTTCTGGGCCCTCCTCCTGGTTTGCTCACCCCCCCTGTGGCCACAGACCTGTCCCAGAATGCCAGGCACCTTCAGGTAGGTTGGGCATCCTTTCTAGTGAGCTCTAGCCCTGGGGACCACCCCAGCATGCATGGGTGCTTGATACTTTCATTTTTGCATCACAGTGTTCATCTTTGACAGTTGTGCCCTGGGCCAGTACAGAGGTGACTAGGCACCTCTGACTGGGGAGTGCAAACTGCTGGCTCTAGGGAAATCTCTGGGTGCTTCTTGGAGCAAAGGAACTGGAAATCGTAGAAGCAGCTTGTGATCGAAAATCAGCATGATGCCCTCCCTGCCCCTTCCTTGCATATGAATCGTGAGGCAGTGCTCTGAATGAGCTGGGGCAGTGGGCTGCACAGAGATGAGATGCTAACAGCAGAACATGGACAAACGCTCCCTGTTTTAAACAGCGCCTTCTCTTACAGGGTGGGGAGAAGCAGCGGGTCTTCACTGGCATTGTTACCAGTTTGCACGACTATTTTGGGGTGGTGGATGAAGAGGTCTTTTTTCAGCTGAGGTAGGTTTGAGGCTGGTCTCCTTTTGGAAATGCTTGCTGGATTCAATCTGTCACCATGCTTTGGGGCTCCTCTAATGTTACCGCTTTGCTGTTTTCATGCAAGGGGTGAGAAATCTTGATGGGCAAGGCTCATCAGGGCAGTCAGGGGGGCATGGCCGGGCCTCCTGACTGGGCCTCCTGGCTTGTGTGCTGGCAGTGTGGTGAAGGGCCGGTTGCCCCAGCTGGGTGAGAAGGTGCTGGTGAAGGCTGCATACAACCCAGGCCAGGCAGTGCCTTGGAATGCTGTCAAGGTGCAAACACTCTCCAACCAGGTATACATCTCTCCTTGTCACATGCGTTAGAAAGGGGAGCCCGTTTCTGAAAGCTGGGTAACAACCATACTTTTGTCAAGGGGGTGGGGCTGCATCTGTCCAAGGTAATGAGCACATCAACCATGGGATGTCCTGATTTCCTGGTTACTGTCCTGCAGCCCCTACTGAAGTCCCCAGCACCTCCCCTTCTACACGTGGCAGCCCTGGGCCAGAAGCAAGGGATTCTGGGAGCTCAGCCCCAGTTGATCTTCCAGCCTCACCGGATTCCCCCACTCTTTCCTCAGAAGCGTGAGTACCAGTAGCATGGGGTGTGGCTTTATGGGGTACTCTGGGTGGGTGAACAGACTTGTAACTGTCAGGTTGCTGCTCTATGAATAGAAGTGGGTATTTCTGTGCACTGAAAGAAAGGGACAGGGAAGTTACATGTTTAGTTTTTGAGTCACCCGCCATTCTCTCTCTGCAGCTCTGAGTCTTTTCCAAACATCCCATACACTTCATCTGAGCCACCTGAACAGATTTCCTGCTCGGGGCCCTCATGGCCGATTGGATCAGGGCCGAAGGTAAGAGGATGTTCAACCAGAAAAATGTTTTATTTTCCTTATTTGCCTCAAGGAGCACTATCCCTTTCTTTGCCGCTTGTTGACATAACATTCTCTTCCCTGCAGCTAGAGCCTAGTCCCTTACTCTGAGATAAGCAGGCACGTAGTGAGGTCTATAAAAATAATGGAACTTTATCAGCTGGTTCAGCAAGCAGGGATTTGGTAGTTCATCTTTCAAAATAATCATCTTGAAATTTTCTTAATATATACTTTCCCTTTTATTTCTCATCACTGAGATTGAGATACTAGAAATCAAAACTATCAAGGAAATAGCAGTTACCAGAAAAAGTAACTTTGTAGAATGTTTTAATTCCTAGTATGAAACATTTCTTTGTATACATTGTATACATCAGTGTGGGGTTAGAATGTTGCACTCTGCCCAGAAGTCTAGGCCTGTGCCTTGGACCTGGAGACAGTTCCTTGGCCCTGTGTGGAGCCGCCCTGGTGGGTCTGGGCCTTGGGGCCTCCCAGGCCAACCTGTATCACCTGTGAGCGACAGGGACTGCCGGGAGCACGCTGCCCGTTCTCTCTGGCTCACGTGTTCTTTATCCTGCCTCTCTCCCTAAAGGGTTTTGCTTATGTTCCTAGGAGTTAAGCTGTAGACTAGTTTGCTTAAGACTCATTTTGTTTCTATCTGTTGGTCTTATTTTAACTTTTAAAAAAATATTTTATGTATTTATTTTTAGAGAGAGGAGAAGGGAGGAGAAAGAGAGGGAGAGAAACATCAATGTGTGGTTGCCTCTCACTCATCCCCCACTTGGGGCCCGACCTGGCCCACAACCCAGGAATGTTCCCTGACTGGGAATCGAACCAGTGACCCTTTGGTTCACAGGGCGGCGCTCAACCCACTGAGCCACACCAGCCAGGGCCTATGTTAACTTTTTATTGAGGAAAATTTTAAGTCTAAGCAAAGTAAACAGAAAAGGATGAACTCTCATATACCCATTACCTGGCCTCAAGTCTTTACATCTGCCGTCTTCTTCTATCTCTGCCTCTATCTGTTCCCTGCCTCATACATGATTTTTTTTAACGTAAAACTTTTTTAAAGGTAAAATTTATACAGGTTGAAATGCACAAATCTTACTGGACAGTTTTGACAAATGGAAAATCCCTCTCTCAAGATGTAGAACATTTCCGCCCTGGCTCGTGTGGCTCAGTGGATTGAGCACTGGCTTGGGAACTGAGAGGTCACCAGTTCGATTCCTGGTCAGGGTACATACCTGGGTTGCAGGCCAGGTCCCCAGTTGGGGGTGTGCGAGAGGCTCTCATACATGGGTGTTTCTCTCCCTTTCTCTCCTCCCCGCCAAAGGTTAAAAAGAAAAATTTCCATCACTCTAGAACATTGCTCTTGTGGTCTTGCTCTCTTATGAAATGAGAACTGTAGAGAAGGAACCCCTGATTCACGGTCAGGGCTGAGATTGCAGTCCAAGACGAACACTTAAAAGGCTCATGGAGTAACTCAGAAAGTTTAGGCAGCCCTCCCTGGTGAGGCTCAGTAGATTGAGTGCCGGCCTGCAAACCAATGGGTTGCTGGTTCGATTCCCATCTCTGGTTTGATTCCCAGTCAGGGCACGTGCCTGGGTTGTAGGCCAGGTCCCCAGTAGGGGGCACACAAGAGGCAACCACACATTGATGTTTCTCTCCCTCTCTTTCTCCCTCCCTTCCCCTCTGTCTAAAAATAAATAAATAAAATCATAAAAGGAAAAAGAAAGTTTAGGCAAAGTGATGTAGCTCGTCTCTGTGCTGAAGCTAGTGTTTGTTCCTTTGGACAGGTCATCTGTGAACTCTAACTAGGGGGATGCTCTGATTGTCTAGGCTTGTTTTCCACAGTGTCGTCACTACTTTGAAGCACATTGTCCCATTTGCAAGTCACTGGTATATATTTTGCATACACCCACATCTCTCATCCGGTACATCTTCCTGGTCTTCAGTTTCCAAAGACTTTCCACCACTCATATTCTGTGAATTTACTAAAGTCTTCATTACAAAATCACAGTGAGTGTGCTCAGGGATGATGCGGCCTGGATGGGAATCAATGGCTGCTTGGAACTTTCTGCTGTAGATTCAAGTTTGGTCTTTCTTCCCCACTCCTTTTTTTTTTATTGTTGTTCAAGTGCAATTGTCTCCACCCCACCCCCCTCCCCCACTCCACCCATCCCCACCTCCCACCTTCGATCTTACTCCCCTTTGGCTTTGTCCATGTGTCCTTTGGACCCTTGGACACATGGGGAGTGTTCCTTGATGACCCTTCCCCCTTTTAACCCCCCATCATCCCCTTCCCCCTCCCCTCTGGTTCCTGTCAGTTTGTTCAAGTCCAGTCTTTCTATATAGTCAGTTGCATGGGATTGGCCTGGATGTGGCAAGCCCTGTGCCAGGCTGGTGTTACATTACTTTGGCTACAGTGCTTCAGTGTCATGGCTTCTAGGGAAGGACAGACATTGCCATCAGTCAGTAGAGAGAATCTGCCGAGTAGGAAAGGGGGCAGTAAGAATTAGGTCATTCTGGGGAGAGCAGCAGGCCATAAAGGAGTCAGCCACATTAGCATTTTGGCTGGAAGCTAAGTTTGATTTTGAATTTTAAGCTTTGGGAGGCAGGGACCCAGGTCTCCTCCTGCCGAGGTCACTGAGAAGACCTCCCTGGTACTACTACCTGGTACCTGCTGCTGACAGGCCGCAGTAAGGAGAGAGCCTGGCCATTGGAGTCACAGGATTCAGGAGAACATCCAGTTTAGCTAGAGGCGCCAGCGTTTACGGAAGGGTCCCCTCCAGTCATGGGCAGGCTGCAGCGGGTGTCAGATGACTGGGGACAGCTCTTCTATTAGAAACATGGAGGCACTGACGTCCCATTAAAGCATGATTAGAAGGCAGCTTTTGGAGACAGGTGCAAATGAACAGGGAAACTACCCAGAGAAGAGAAAAGAAAAAGTTTGTGTTAAATATAACCAACTAGTTCCTGGGGTGTAATGACTAGGGAAGGAGCCCAGGCAGGGCTAAGGAGAAAGAACAGAGACCAGGTAAGTATAATCCACTCCAGTTACCTCAGCTCGAAGAAGTGACAGTGATTTTATTTCATAAGACATGGGGTTTTTCCTTCGTCAATCTGGCATGGTATAATGGTCTAAAAGTTTTTTCTGTTCTACTGTTTCTATTTATTGCACCCATAATAGTGACACAGGGATAAATGACTTACACAAGAATGTACATGACTGTTACACAAAGTTAAAAAAGTAAACATGTGCATGCCCTCCTTCCCTTAAAAGGTAACCATTCTTAAGAACCATTAGAAAACAGTTTTGAAGAGAAAAATTACTTATTGCCACTTTTCCCCATAGTCTTTTCTAATCATTATATATATTCATACTTTTTAATACTTTAACTTTAGAGTTCAAGTGATTTTTATACATTCTTTGTAAACATTTTTTTCTATGTAACTCATGATTTTTAATGGCTGCATGATTATTTTACGTATTTACAATATCAATTCAGACATTGCTGGATATGAATATGGTTTTCTTACTCTTAGCTTGAATTTCTTCCAGTATCTATATAACTTTTTTCTTTTTTTAAAATTCATTGATTTTGAGAGAGAGAGAGAGAGAGAGAGAGAGAGAGACAGAAACATTGATTTGGTTTTCTACTTATTGATGCATTCATTGGTTGATTCTTTTAAGTGCCCTGACTGGGGATTGAACCTGCAACCTTGGTGTGTCAGGACAATGCTCTAACCAACTGAGATACCTGGCCAAGGCCTCCTTTTTGTTTCTTTTGAACTAACTTCCTTGGGATAAATTTTCCAGGGCTTGAATATTTATGCCTTTAATGTGTACTGCTAAAGGTTCATTATGAAAAGTGTCTTTTTAAATGAAACTTACTTTATAGAACCTTTATCAAGGTACCATGATGTGTCTCTTGTCAAAAAAAAAAAAAAAAATCAGTTAAGCTCTGGCAAGGCAGCTCAGTTGGTTAGAGCGTTGTCCAGACGCGCCGAGGTTGCTTTGCAGGTTTGAGCCCCAGTCAGGGCTCAGACCAGAAGTAACCAATGACTGCATCAATAAGTGGGACAACAGATTGTTATTTCTCTCTCTTTCCTCCTTCCTCTCTCTCTAAAATCAATACATAAAAATTGAAAATAATCAGTTAAATTCTTTTATGCTCATTTCAATATTAACTATAATTTATAAAGTTCAGAAAATATTTAAAAATTATTCATAAGCTTTATTAGAGGCAACCACCATTATTAATCTTTTATTTCATTTTAGTCTTAAAGTTTGCATTTTTTTTCACAGTTGAGGCACTGCTGTATTTATATTGTTACATATTATTTTTTTGGCTTAACATAAATGGTTTGTTATTAAAAGCATTTAAATCTCCATTTTAATATCTTTATAACAACTTGTTATATGACTGTTAGCATGACTTCTTTATCCACTTCCTTACTGTTGGGGAGTCAGGTCATTTGCTGTTCGTTTCAGGCCAGGATATATTGAATCTGTAAGTAACAGTGTGGTTTCTTCCCTCTGGTGATGGACCAACCTCCAGCGATGACTATGACTCCAAGAAGCGCAAGCAGCGGGCTGGTGGAGAGCCTTGGGGTGCTAAGAAACCGAGGCATGACCTGCCTCCTTACCGGGTCCATCTCACTCCCTATACTGTGGACAGGTGAGCAGCAAGGCTGGGTGGGCAGGTGCGGCTTGCAGTTGGTTACAGTTTCTTGTGTAAATGAGATATGGTCTGTGTGTGTGTGTGTGTGTGTGTGTGTGTGCTTGTGACCTTTTGTTTATGGTCTTTGTTTTTTTAATGTGATGATTTTTGATTTCAAAATCTCAGACTTGGTCAGCAGAGTACCACTGACATGGGTGCCCTGATAGAACTTGATGATTTTGATCACCAGAAATGCTTATGGCAAGTTGTAATTGAGGCTTGCCAATCAAAATCCAGGTACCCAATAGCAGTTTTAATCCAGGTAGAAACTGTAGCTCATAGGAACTCTGGGACTGGTTTTCTCGGGATCCTCTGCATTGTTTTTAAAGTGCACGTACAAGGACGCTGGCCTGCAAGCCTACTTCTCACACGAGAAACTGATTAACCGAGAGGTGGATGAGCGACTCCACATTCCATCGAGCAGTGGAGACGCAGGGCTGCAGCTGCTGTATTAGGCAGACTCCCGAAGCCAAGTCCACCAAAGTCCCTGGCCCAGACGGGGCCTCTTGTTCTCCATACCAATCCACTGGGCTCCATCTCCTCATAAGACACCGATTCCATGTCACATCCAGCTGGAACGTGCTGCTAACAGCCACACACACAACTGTGTGTTTTTAAACACAAGTGCCAAATGGAGGCCTGTTGTACGTACTGTTGGTACTTTGCTTTTTCACTTAATATATCTTAGAATTTATTTCATGTTAACATTTATTAGCTTCAGCTCATTCTTTTGAGCAACTACAAGGTGTCCCACTGAATGGATGGATTGCCATTTCTTTAATCAACTCTCTTTCCATGTGCAGTCTTTCCTTACCCTAAGTATTGTTGTAATAAACATCCTTCCACATACGTCTACGTGCACAGGTGCGAGCATTTTTGGAAATCAGTCCCTAGAAAAGGAGTAGCTGGCCCGAAGGGTTCGATTTTAAACATTGATGGATGGTGCCCATTCTGTTAAAGAGCTCGTACACGTTCACGTTCTCACCTTGGGGCCTAAGGCACTTGTCTCCCCAGGCCTCTGCCAGTGCTGCGTTATCAGACTTTCTGATCTTTATCAGTCAGGTGGGTGAAAAGTGATATTCTGATTTGCATTTCTTTAATTATGAGTGAGAATGAGCATATTTTTATGGGCTTTTAAGTCTCATTTCTTTTTCTGTTAAGTGCCTGTTGATGTCGCTTTTCTCTTAGACTTGTGAACTTTCGGTCAGTGATTTTTGGGTTCCTCCCATGTTAAGACAATGACCCTTTTCTCGGTCATGTATTGCAAATGTTGTTTTCTTCCCCAGTTTGCCTTTTTTTGTTTTAGAGGTCGTACCATTTCGGTGGTCAGATCTGATCCATCTTTTCTTTTCCAGATGTGTCTTACTTAGAAAGTTCTTTCCCAGATTATAAAATAATTGATCCTTTTATTTTTCAAGTTTTTTATGGTTTTGCTTAAAAAATAATTTAGTCTTGGCTCTTTCTGGATCCCCTTGCTTTCTTCCTACAGCCCCACCTGTGACTTCCTAGAACTCCAGCGCCGCTACCGCAGCCTCCTGGTCCCCTCAGATTTTCTGGCTGTGCATCTGAGCTGGCTGTCGGCCTTCCCTCTGAGCCAGCCACTTTCCCTCCATCATCCAAGCCGTATCCAGGTATCTTCTGAGAAGGAGCCAGCTCCAGACGCTGGTGCTGAGCCCCTCCCTGTGGACAGTGACCCCGCTTACAGTTCCAAGGTAAGTCGGTGGGGGGCCTGTCGCTTTCTCCCGTAGTCGGGGGTTGAAAAAGCTCTCAAGTGTGTCCTTCCTGCTACCCCTGGCCAGGTACTGCTGCTCTCTTCCCCGGGCCTGGAAGAACTGTATCGCTGTTGTATGCTCTTTGTGGATGACATGGCTGAGCCGAGGGAGACGCCAGAACACCCTCTGAAGCAGATCAAGGTGAGAGCTGAAGTCCCCAGGTAAGACGTACTCATGATGATGTCCAGGCCCTGCCACGTATTCAGCCACTCGGCTCCTGTCGTGAACGAGCAGTTTTAGAGCTGACACACCTCTGCTTTTACCAGGAGTGCAGCATTGCTCAGAGCTGTCCTTACTTGTCAGAGAGTTCAGTGGCTGCGTCATGTTCACAGGTGGAGAAGCCACCCCCACTGCCATGTGGACTCCTCATGACCTGCTGCCTGAGTCCCCTAGTGGTGGCAGGCTGCCTCCCAGTAGGAGACCCTGGTAGTTGGTTTTCCATTTCTTATCCCTGATCTCATTTTTCAGTTTTTGCTGGGCCGGAAGGAAGAAGAGGCAGTGCTGGTTGGGGGTGAGTGGTCTCCTTCCCTGGATGGCCTCGACCCCAAGGGCGACCCACAGGTGCTAGTCCGCACTGCCATCCGTTGTGCGCAAGCCCAGGCCGGCATTGACTTGAGCGCCTGCACGAAGTGGTGAGTGGCTGCCCTGAGCTCTTGTCTGTAGGCTGAGAGTTGGCGAGTTGAGTTGGCGACTGTTCAGGCTAAGCTTTTGCACCTTTCTGACCTGTTAGCTATCCTCTCCTCCCTAGTCCTCACTCACCCCGCCCCTCACAAATGGCCGCCTTGCCCATGACGAGGGATATGCATGTTGAAGGGCGGCTGGCCCCTAAGGGCCTGCTAGATAGGGACCTCCCAGGGACCTGCGACACGCCTTGTTGCCTTAGCACCTTGGAGCAAACGGCTGCTTCCTTGTGCCTCCCCACTGACTAACCATTTCTGAGAACTCGGTCTTTTTATTTTTGAACTTTCAAAGTGTGGCTTGCAGAATGTGCTGACTGAATGTTGACTGGAAGCTGAAGCACTTGCTTACGAATGTCCTGGGTCACTACTTCGTTTTTCTCTTTGCTGTGAGCAGGTGGCGCTTTGCTGAGTTTCAGTACCTGCAGCCAGGACCCCCGAGGCGACTGCAGACTGTGGTGGTGTACTTGCCGGACGTCTGGACCGTCATGCCTCCTTTGGAAGAGTGGGAGGCCCTGTGTCAGCAGAAAGCTGCTGAGGCAGCGCCCCCATCCCAGGAGGTGCCAGTGGTAAGGTGAAGCCTTCTGAATAGGTGGGGAGAGAAGGTACCCTGGCCCCTGAGCCCAGGTGGTCACAGCTCCTGGCTTTTGTCACAGAAAACAGAGCCTACGGAACAGGCAGCTGATGCATCAGAGCAAGCAGCAGACACATCTAAACAGAATGCGGAGAATCCGGAGGTCACCTCACAACAGGAAGTGGACACTGATCTCCCAGAGGCGCCTCCACCCCCTCTAGAGCCTGCTGTCATGGCACACCCTGGCTGTGTAAACCTCTCCCTCCACGGTATTGTGGAGGACCGGAGGCCAAAAGAAAGGATCTCTTTTGAGGTAGGTGTAGGAGTCTCGGGAAACCGTTGGGGCAGTGCATATGGGTGTATGGTGGGTCTTGGAACACTCCCTTTTTTCCTGACGCCTGGGGACCCCTGCTGCCTCTTTCACCAGGTGATGGTGTTGGCTGAGCTGTTCCTGGAGATGCTGCAGAGGGACTTTGGCTATAGGATTTATAAGATGCTGCTGAGCCTTCCTGAAAAGGTCGTGGCCCCACCTGAACCTGAAAAGGAAGAGGTGGCCAAGGAAGAAGAAGCAGGCAAGGAGGAGGTGGCCAAGGAGTCCAAGGATGAGGTACAGAGTGAGGGCACAGCCGCCGAGGCAGACGTTCCACCGGTGAGTACCCCTGCCCTGCATGGGCACTGGGGCTACGCGCGGTCACGCGTCCCTGAGCACCTGATGGGCCTTGTCTTGGCACTCTCTCTCACCGCCCGTGCCTCGAGACTCGAGTGTGTGCTCAGGCGTGGGGTGCTTCACCCTCGCACAGCCACATGGCTAGTGGGTGCTGTGCTAGGTGGGAGGCGGGCTGGAGGAGGGGAGGGAGGTGTGGTTGGGTTGGCGTGGCAGCATGGGGAACTCAGAGTGAGTGCTCTGAGGAGGGCAGGGGTGTGGTTGACCAGAACACTGCATTTTCTTAACCCCGTCGAAAGCACGTGGGGCTGCTTCTTGCCTAGCTGAATTCCCTCATGTAGACTCCCGAGCAGAATCCCAGGTGTCTCAGGAGAGCACTCTGGTCTGCTCTGAAGCCCATCATGTAATGTGCCCCACGAGACGGTGCATGCAGGCCCTCTGCTGGGCCCGCCTGCCTGTGACCGATGCTCAGTGGTAGCTGTTGTTATTGTTAGTTACTGCAGGTGACGGTTCTCCTCCTCTTGGTCTCCCACAGAAGGAGGATGGGCTTTTGCCGAAACCCCCATCTGCTGGGGGAGAGGAAGAGGAGAAGCCCCGCGGGGAGGCATCTGAGGACCTCTGTGAGATGGCCCTCGACCCGGAGCTGCTGCTACTGAGGGACGATGGCGAGGAGGAGTTCGGTAGGTGCCTCTGGGTGGGGTGGGGTGGGGCGTGGGTGCCGGCTGGCGGCATCCTGACTCTGGCCCCAGGTCTCCAGTTAGGACTGGAGCCCTTCTGGCCGTGTGGCCCCTGCACCTTGCTCATCTCAGGCTTTCTGTAGCAGGAGCCAAGCTGGAGGATTCCGAGGTCCGGTCTGTGGCCTCCAACCAGTCAGAGATGGAGTTCTCTTCCCTTCAGGACATGGTGAGACCTCTGTTTGGCCCCTCCAGCCTCAGTGACAGTGACACTCAGGAAGGCCTGGGTCAATCCTTGGATACTTCTGCCAAATGACTTCGGTGTCTATTGATTAACAAAAGAAAACATGGTTCTTGACTCATGGAAAGGCATTTCCATGGGGTCCAGAAGTCGTTTCAGTATCTCTCCTGGGGTGAATCCAAGTGGGGTACCTGCTCTGGGAGCACACTAGGTTCCTCTGTGTGAGACAGCCCTAGAGCCCCAAGAGCTGGAAACCAGCCTTTGCTTGTCGGCCCAGGTCAGATCTCCAAAGGGAAGGTGCGCCTGGGTGTGATCATGTCAGTCAGCCCACTCAGTGTTTGTGCGCTGTGCCTGGGTGACTTGGCCACTGAGAGAACTACTTGTAACCACATTCTTCCTTGTTTCTCTTGCAGCCCAAGGAGCTGGACCCCTCTGCCGTGCTCCCTTTGGACTGTCTTCTTGCGTTTGTCTTCTTTGATGCCAACTGGTGTGGCTACTTGCACCGGCGAGACTTGGAGAGGATTCTGCTTACCCTTGGGCTCCGGCTCAGTGCGGAACAGGTGCCTTCCCTCGCACCCCCTTGGTCCTTTCTGGGGGCCTCACCTGCTGTGATGTGTACAGGCACACACCTAGTTCCTGTGGGGGACTCAGAGGACACTCTAGTTCTAGGTTCTTCCACACTTGGGGGCGAGGGCTCGCACCTGCTCATCAGAGGGGATCTTGGGTGTGTGTTTGCTGTAGGCCAAGCAGCTGGTCAGCAGGGTGGTGACCCAGAACATTTGCCAGTACCGCAGCCTGCAGTACAGCCGCGCGGAGGGCCCGGACAGCGGGCTTCCCGAGGAGGCGCTCTTCGGTGCGTACCGGTGCTGTGTGGCCTTCCATGCAGGACAGGCAGGGCAGCTGTCTCCTCCCCCTGAGACCCGGGCCTTACCTCCTTTTCACGGCCCCACTAGGAAACCTGGACCTGCTACCTCCTTCTGGGAAAAGCGCAAAGCCGGGAGCTGCCCCCACAGAACACAAAGGCCTGGTGTCCCACAACGGCAGCCTGATCAACGTGGGGAACCTGCTGCTCCGTGCAGAGCAGCAGGACAGCGGACGGCTCTACCTGGAGAACAAGATTCATACACTGGAACTGAAGCTGGGTGAGTGGTCTGTGCTGCGGGGGCCTGTGGTGATAGGCTGTGTAGGCATGTCCACGGAGCCCGAGAGGGAACCCTGCTCCTCAGGCTTCAGGCCTCTCGCCCTGTACTTCGGTCCTTAACTTAGCAGCAGTCTTTCTGGTATGTTCCCACCAGAGGAGAGCCATCACCGCTTCTCAGCCACCGAAGTAACGAACAAGACACTGGCAGCAGACATGCAGGAGCTGCGCACCCGGCTGGCTGAGGCCGAAGACATGGCCCGCACGGCTGAGCGACAGAAGAACCAGCTTCAGCGGCTGCTGCACGACTTCCGGAGGCGCCTGACCCCCCTGCAGCTGGAGATGCAGCGAATGGTTGAAAAGGTGAGCCGCAGGAGAGGTGGTGCGGAGTCGGGGGGCTTGGTCACAGTGATGCCAAGTCAAGTGAGCTCACACCTTGCCTCCTCCCCCAGCCACTGGTTTCTTAGGAAGTCCATCAGTCAGCTCCTTGCACCCAGGAGGCAGTGGGTAGTAGTCTTCCTCCTTGGGCCTAATTCTTGTGCCATCTGTTTCAAACAGGCTGACAGCTGGGTAGAGAAGGAGGAGCCAGCACCTAGCAACTGAGGGGCATGGCGCAGGAGCTGCCGTCCTGCGAGGTCAGCGATGGAGCCTGCTGAAGTTAGAGCCCTTTGGTTCCAAAAGGAAGCTGGAGCAGGACCTGGGAGCCGAAGGCGGGTGCTGAACCCTGTGCTCAGCCTGTGTAGGGAGCTCGGGGCGGGGTTGCCTGTGCTGTGTGGGACGGACGAGTGAGGAGCCGGTTCCACTTACAACTAAATCCAACATCTGCACCCCTTGAATGTCATTTTGCCCTCTACCTTGGGGTTTCTCCTGGGGCCCTTTAGTCTTGTGCTTTCTCCTGTCCTCTTCCAGATTAGAGTAAGACAGGGGAGGAAAAGGCTTTCGACTGTCCTAAGGTCTGATGCCAATAAATGAAGAAACAGATGTGGAATCTGGCTGGGGTAAGAGCCCTTCCTCCAGATGGCACAAACCCTGCTAGGTCACAGGAGCAGGTTTGGGACGAGTTTCCTGTGGCCTTTGGAGGAATGGAGTCAGTGCCAGTGAGCTTCGCGCTCGGGCTGTCTGCCAGTGCACACTGTTGCAGCCACCCCGGACTTGCCAGAAGAAACCAGCACTTCAGCTCCCTGGCTCCCGGTGTTCAGAATGTGGTATTGGCTCTGGCCCAGCCTTTTTCCCTGTTCCCCATGCGTCTCGCCTCTTTCCATAACCCGTGGTTTCAGTTTGACTTTGTATATAAAGTTGGTTTTTTTTTTTTTTTTTTTTTGCTTTTTGTTTTTTAAATAAACCAAAGTCAAAAACAAACCAAGTGTCCTCCATGGCTTTTCCCTTCGTCCTCTTCCAGGTCTGCCTGTGCTCCTGCCCTTCCTCCTGGCCCTTGGCCCAGCTTCTGCTGGATGGAGGTGGAGTGGCCTCCCGAAAGTGGGCAAGCTGTCAGGGAGAGTGAGCTGAGCCCCCTTGCACCTGACCTTGGTTGCTGGCTGCTCAGGGGAGAGGATGCTGTAGGGGCCCTGCCAGCTCAGCAGGGGGCAGCATTACCCTAAAAACACTGAGGTGGCTGTCCCCTCCTTTCCTTAGTTACAGCACAATGAAACAAGGACATTTTACTGAAAACTTTACTTGAAAAAATAAAATTCCAAATATCCAGGTGAGACACAACCCACTGCTGTGGCTTTGAGGCCTGTGAATTGGTCTGTGACTTTTTTTGTGGTAGGATATTTGCACAAGGTGAACCTGTTTCTTAGGGAACCTTCAAGCTGGGGGTCTTCTCTGCCCTTGACCAAAAGGATAGAAGTGGGCTAAGCAAGCCTCTGTGGTGCTGGGAACCTAGGCGAGGGCCCGTCAGGGGTGGGGAACCACAGCACTCATTCTCCGGGGCAGTGTCGTGACCCTCTCCCAGGAGGGAGAGTGTGGGGAGGCCGCAGGGTGGGTGGACTCCCCAGGACGGGTCCTTAGGAGGTAGATGTGATCCGACCCTGCAAATGACTGGGACTGCTCTGGCGCTGGGCCAGAGGCAGTTCTGGAAATAAGAGAGCAGTTCTAGGCTGCTTACCTGTCTGGGGGCTCCTGCTATGGATGGGGAGATGACAGCTTGCTTGGGGCTCTGGGTGCCAGGCTCATTCCAAAGGGCTGCTGAGGCAGGATGTGGGGCCACGAGCTCCCCAGTTCTCCCAGAGAAGGCCCCTCGATGGCCGAGGCCTGGGCCTGAGCTGGGCAGAGTCAAAGCCTGGAGAGGCCGACGTGTGCTCCGGGAGTCTTCCGGGGTCCCAGGCTCAGTCATCGGCCACAATAGAGAGGGCTCTGAGCTCGCTCAGTTTAGCCTCGTTCTCCCGTTCCCGCTGCTCATCGGAGTGGCCAGGCTGGTCCAGCTGTTGGCTCAGGTCTCCGAAGATCTTGTGCATTTCAGAGTAGTAGACCACCTGGGTCGGAGGAGGGGCAGGTCAGTGGGGCTGGGCTCCTGGCCCCCAGCTCCACAGCACTGCCCTCTCTGCCGGGTTCTGCTGGTCCCTCCACCGCTGCCCTCCCCCTCAGCGTATCTCCCTAAACTGCATGGAAACCAGGGAGGAGAACCACTGCCTGCAGCCCTTTGGGATGGTCCACTGTCTGGGGTGGCAATAAGTCAACGGGCAAGGGAAGCAACAGATCCTTGGGAGGTGGGAGGCGGAGGCGGAGGCGGAGGCGGAGGCGGAGGCGGAGGCGGGAACTCTACCTTTTCTCCAAGCTGCGCAGTGGGGTGTGCGTGTGCTGGGTGGTGGAGGGGGGGACAGTGTGCCCCAAGGCCGGGGATGGGGGAGTGGGAGGACCTTTGGCAGGTTCCGGGGGGACCAGGGAACCAGGCACTGTGACTATAGCTCACTGCTTCACAGAAGTGATGAGAAGCTGGAGGCTTGTGTTTGTGAGGAGAGGGCAGGTCCCCAAAGCCCTGAAGGCTGGTCTTTGGAAGGTGACAGTGGTGACACTTCGTAGCTTTCCCTTCCTTCCCTGCTTGGGTCATTGTCAATCATGCCTAAGGTGCTCAGCCCAGGTGGACGATGTCAGGGGCAGGGGTGTTGGGGAGGTGTAGGTGACTCACACACGGGGCTGAGGGCTGACTGGACCCAGGGCCTGAGCCGGCAGGGCAGAGGCTTTGCCAGGAGAGGGGACAGGAGCCATTCTTGCCTTAGCCTCCACCTCGTGACAAATGAAAGTACGTATTTCCATGAAAGTGTTCCACACTATTCAAAATGTCTATTTTATCATCTCCAACTCCAAGCTGTCCTTGGGGAAAAGGACTTCTACTACTTTAGAAACCCAGAGTGCCATTACCGGTAAGGGCACGCTGTACTGCACATTTGGTGGCAGGGGCATGGCTGAACTATTTCTGAGAAAGTGTCTCCCACATCCAAGACTGAGGAGCTAAATCAAGGCTCTTACATCCTGTCACCTCAGGGTATGGAGACTGGGCTAGTGCTGGGGGAGGGTAGGGGATGGCCCCCCACCACCCCCCACAAAAACACACACTGAGCTGCACTGCTGGCTGAGTCATTAGGATGCTCACTTCTCTAGTGACTAATGGCAAGACAGCCGAGGGAGGGAAGGCTGGTGCCGAGGAGGCAGCAACACTCCCCGCCACCCTGCTGCCTGGTGACAGGGCATCCCAAGCTCCCAGCTGCTCCACCCTGGGCACACTGAAGCCTCAACCCCTGAAGCTTCCTCCCCAAGCACAGGATGGAGGAGATAGGGCAGCCTGCAGGGGGCAGGGGCCGGAAATAGGGGTGGTGATGGTGTAGGAGGCACGGTGTGCAGGAGGGAAGACACAGGGCTCCTTAGAGCCCTGCCACAGGGCAGGGCATGCCCCAGGCCCAGGAGGAAGCTGCTGGAAAGAAGCCCTCACCTACAGGGCAATGCTCTGGGGCAAGGGTGGCTTTCTGCCTCGCTTTACCTCAGCGACCAAGGACATGATCACAAGTCCCAGCCCAACATCAACCCTGCTCAGGGTTCCTGATCCCAAGTATGAATCCCATGGTTTTGGTGTGCTCTAAAGATGGCAAGCGGTGAGGCAGGAATCAGACTTTTCCTCAGGCGCCTGTGATAGTGGACTCTGCAAGGCACGACAGTGTCCACTGGGGGGCGCCAAACACCAAGGCCAAGAGCTGGAGGGTTGGAGGTGGATGGAGACCTGAAGAGCCTTTAGCTTTGTTACCTGGTGGGCACAGGTGGGAAAGGTGGCAGAGTGCTGAGCACTTAAGGTCAGCTGGGGGGCACATGTGGGGGAGACCCCCTGGCTTTGGCATCTCAGCCTTTCCTTTTTTACAAACAGGGACTAATCCCTGCAAACGGCCTGAAGGACAGGAAGTGAAGGGGGCAAGGAGGTCAGCAGCTACTCCCATCACACACTCGTGTCCCTACAGCCCTGAGTGGCAGGAGACACAAGGCTTGCTGGCTGCCTGGTCCCAATGCTTCTGCTGGGCACTTGCCCCCATGCCCCTGGCCGCCTCTCCTGCTGGAAGGTGTGCCGTGGCCCTGGGCCCCAGGCCCTAAGTGTGGCTTTCCCCAGGTTCAGGGGCCCCTCCAAGGGTTGCTGAAAGTCCAGATACTCTGTGGTCTCCCACCAAAGGAAGAGGAGTAACTAGGTGGGGATGGGGATGTAGGGTCTTCAGAAAAGGGACTTCACCCTATAGGCCTCTATCCCTGACTTCCTAAGCACACCAGGCAAAGAACCCGCCCATCAAAGTGAGGGGCTGATGGTGCAGCCTCATTTGTCCTTGTTGCTGGGGTGACACGTGAGCGAGACCTTGAGGGAAGAGCTGTTAAACAAGAAACCTTGTCCTAGGGTGGGACCAGCTAAAGGGTGACGCAGGAACAAAAACAGAAATTCCAGCAACTGACCAGACCCCTGGCTCCCTTCCTTGGGGGCAGCGCCGAGGCCAGGCTGGGTGGCTGTCTTGGCAGAGAATGGCTGAGGCCCCTTCTGGTGTGGGAAATGGCAGCTGCCGTGAGGTGTGTCTGCAAAGCCCATGACTGTCTCCGGAGAGAAAGTGTGGGGCCAGCCCTCGAGGTCCAGGGTGCAGGGCTGCCTCACCTGTGCTCGGATCAGGGACTCGAAGCTGAGCTGGAAGTAGTCGAGCCGGCTGTTATAGAACCTCGGCATCTCATCCAGGAGCTGCTTGTTCTTGGCCTCAAAGTCCTCCCGCACGGGCCGCAGCTCTTCCCGGGCCTGGGGAGCAAGAGCTTGGCAGTCAGAGCCCCCAGTGGCTCACCTAGCCTCCCTGCTGGGGGGCCCGTGCGTGTGCGCATGTGTGTATGGGGGATCAGAAGACCAGGTGTCGGCCCTACAGCCCCCGGGGCTGGCCCTCAGGGAAAGGGGGCCCTGCCTCCTGGGTACCTGGTGGAGTTTGGCCAGCACTGGCCCTGTCTTCTCCTTTTCCTCATACTTCTCCACCTTGGCCTGCAGCCTCCTGTAGTCCTGCAAGGCCTGCTCCCGCCGTTTCACCGCCATGTTGAGGCTCGGGAAGACACTGCCGAACCTGCCGACACAGGCGGGTTGGGTGCAGCCTGTCATTCACTCAGAAACACATACTGAGTGCCTGCCCGTGAAGTGCCAGGTCCTGTTCTAGGTCTTGGGGGTTTGCTATGAATGAGACAGGTGGGGCCCTGGCCCCGGGGAAAGAACACGAGGCTAAGGGTCCCACCACTGGGCCGAGCAAGACACAGTGGGTCATGAATCCACGTGGCCACTTACGCCACCACTGCCCCCACTCCCAGCTCCCCGCTACAGAGTCCTGTAAAGGGCATGGCAGAGCCGAAGACTCCTTGGAAGTCATCTGGCAGACACCTTCCTTTTACAGAAATGAAAGAAACTGAGGCCAGAGAGAACCTGACATGTCCAAGGTCACAATTAGGTAGTGATGGTCCAGAAGAGAACACAATGTCTCAGTTCTGCCTGGCACCTCCCCACTGTCTCAGATGCCACCAGCAGGTGGCAGAATTGCAATCAAAACCTCCAGTGGCAATCATTTCATAAGGTATATACGTGTCCTATCAGTATGTTACGTACCAGAAATGGATGTAACATCCTATGTCCACTATCCTTTAATAATATTTAAAAAAACTCTTTTCATAAAGAGGTTTCTAACAAGCCCAAAAGCCCCTCCAAACACCCCCTGCTGCAGGCTCACCCTACTAGTGGACGCAGAGAAAGCAGGGTGCCTCTGGCCCCACCCCTGAAATGGCCCAACTGCCCCACCACGGGTGGAGGTTGATAAATGAGTGGTGGAGAAGGCAAGGCAAGCCTGTGAGCAGGGCTTCTGGAACAGGATGGGAGAAGATGAGGCGGGAGGTGCTACCACGCAGCTGGTGGAGACCTGGCCATGCCATGGAGGAAAGTGGCAGCATGGCAGGCCTCAGGGCTAAGCCCAGGGAAAGCCAGCTCCTCCCGGAGCAACCCAGGGGAGAGGACGGGTGGGGAGGGGCTGCTGCCGGTTTCAGCCTTGCACCGCACTCTCGGAGCCAGGAGGGCGTCTGAGCTCATGGGTTGCCTTTAGGTAATTCAGATATCACATGGAGAGTAATTTCCAAGTTGGGCTCTCCAGAGAACATGACCATGAATTTAATTTTTAAAAACCTCAACAGCTCTGGCCGGTGTGGCTCAGTGGATTGAGCAATGGCCTATGTACCAAAAGGATCGCTAGTTCGATTCCAGTCAGGGCACATGCCTGGGTCACAGACCAGGTCCCCAGTGGGGGCCGTGTGAGAGGTAACCAATTGCACATTGATGTTTCTCTTCCTCTTTCTCCCTCCCTTCCCCTCTCTCTAGAAGTAAATAAAATCTTTTAAAAAAGTCTCAACAAATCAAGAGTACTGTCATACAAGAGTAATGAACACTTCTGCCAGAGAATGCAGAATATAAACTTGACCATAGCATTAACAGCTTCAAACAAAACTTTAGACCTGGGCAGTTGATTCTGCTGAGAAAGGGGACGACAGCGACTCTTTCTCACCTAATGGGTATCCACAATGGGCTCACACTAACTGGAAATTCGAAGCGGATGAGCCCACACAAACGTCTCTCAAGCCTCAGCCATGTGCCCCTTCACCCAGTAATCAAGTTGATGTTTTTGAATGACTGTTCTGCCAGGCAGAAGATGGAGGCCTCCTGGGTGCCAAGCACACTGGCTGGGGGACCAGCCACCTCCAGGACGCAGGGTCCCTGAGGTGGGTCTGAGCAGGTGAGCCCCCCAAGAGGAGCTGTGAGCGTACTGCTCCAGCCCCACACGGCTGCTCTGCTGGAGTCCCTGTTGCTGGGGGAGCCTGTCCCTTCCTGGGAGGAGTGCACCAGTAGTTGAGAGGCAGCAGGTGTCGCTGGACCTGAAAAGCCGTCACACCATCACACTGTTCACCCCAACTGGACCAGGGGCCAGCACCAGTCACCCTGGTTCTCTTGTGAGAAGTGGCCTGCTGCCTGGGTGGCCCTGGCACCTGGGCCTCTGCTCTCCAGGATGAGCAGGGTGTGGATCTGGCAGTTCCAGATTTCCACGTGCTGCCAGGTGGCCTCAGTGACTGTGCCCACAGGATGCCACCTTGGCCTCCTGGAAGCGAGACCACCTGCCCTCTGTGAGGAAGAGGTGGCTGCGGCGGGAGCCGCTTGCTGTTGCTCTTAGACCCTCCAGGAAAACTCTTCCTTCACTGAGATAACTTCTGCCTCCCCCAGCAGCGCCCCTCAGTCAAACCACGAGGACACAGAAGGCCCAGCTGACTTACTTCACTGTGCATGGCCTATTGACCACCTGCACTCAGGTGGCTTTGGGCCCTGGCCTGGGGACTCCTCAGGGGCACGGGCGGGTGTTGCTGTTGTCACAGTGAAGTGGGGAAACCAGGGTCAGGCGGGGAAGATCAGGCGGTGTATTTTGAGTGGCTGACAAGAGTGGGGGCTCTGCAATCCTGACTCTGGGTTGCTGCCCACTGAGGCCTCACCTCCCCACTGTCTACTTTGAGGCATCATAGCGGACTTCGCCAGCCCCGCACGTCGGGTGTGTAAACAGTGCAATGCTGTTCGAGGGGAGGGCCTTGTCTGGTAGCAGGATCCCCTTCCCCATGTGGGGTGCTTTACTGCTTTCCTCCACCTTCAGATCACAGGAGGTAAGTTAGCAAGGAGGTGAAGTCGAGCACAGGCTGGTCCCCAGGGCCCGGGTCCTCCCAGATGTGCCCCCAGGGGCTCTACAGAGGTACTGAATGGCTCACCTGGCAAGGGGGGACCAGCTTTCCCTGAGGTGCGAAGTCCGCACTTTCACCAGGCAGGCTGCCACAGAGCCAAGGCTGGGCTGCCAGGCCCTCTACTCAGTGCCCCGCTCCCCCACCCTGCCATCAGAAGTGAGGGGGACTGGGAGCCCCTATACTGGGGTCCCCGGGGAATCTCAGCGCTGCATGTGAGGCTCAACTTGCTACTTTGGCCCTGGACAGCTTCCTCCCCTGCCACCCACCGGCCGTCCAGCTCCGAGAGTTTGGGTGGGCACTCCCTTTCCACAGGCAGGAAAACAGACTCTGAGGACCAGGTCCTGGCCAAGGTCATGGGCTGGGTCAGGACAGGCTGGGACTGCCTGTCCAGCACTTCCCCACTCTGCCATGCCACGCTGCCTTGGCAGGTATCCTGGTGGTCCACTTCCTTTTGACACTACCCTGGCTTCTGCACTAGACACGGTGCCTAAGCTGTCTATCCTCAGAGACAGGAGGACGGGGCTGGGCCTCCACCATGGACTCCCTGAGGCTCTGCCCACGGTGACTGCCCATTTCTTGCCTGTCCTAAGGTTCAACAGCAAATTCTCTCCCCTGGGTAAGCCTGGGGTGAAGGCAGTGAGAGAGGGAGGCGGGAAAGGGGGAGGCAGATAGAGGCCGGCTGGGCAGTGGGCTAGGAGCAGCCGGTTCTGGTGGGGAATGCCTGCCATTCCTCAATCTGTGCCCACACAGCTGGCATCTTCCACCCACCAGGAAAGGGAAATTGAAAGCATCCCCATCCGACCATGTGAACACAGCCCAGGGACTGGGGGATTAGGGGCCGAGCCCCCTGGGGGGAGCCTGGGGGCGGTGGGGTGGCCATGTGGCAATGTTCTTCATCAGAGGACAGGAAAGCTGCAGTTTCCTGTTTCCGGTGCTGGGGTCCCTGGGAGCTTCTCTCCTGGCAAGAGGAGGCAACAGGCAGTGCCGGTTTTCTGTGGTCGGGAGATCGCGTGTCGGCTCGGGATGCACAGCAGGCAGCCCAGGGACAGGCAGGCCTGGGGCTCACATGGAGGTCAGCGGATCCGCTGTGGAGATGGTGCCCGCCCCCTCTGCCACTCACCCACCTTCCTGGCAGGTGGTGGGCTGCTGGGCAGTGGGAAGCGGGAAGCAGCCAGGATTTCTCTACACTTGGCTTCTGAAGCCCAGCATCAGATTTCAAGGCTGCCTTGTTGGTTGTGAGATCAAGACAGGAGCCAGTCCCCCAGTCCTCTGAGCTGGTGTCCTCTGCCCAGCTCTGCCAGCCATGGGTGTCCACGCAGCTTCCGTCGCAGTCCCAGAGGCCCCCGTGAGCGGGGTCTGCTCTACCCTTGGTCCTTCCCAGCCAGCTCTGAACCCTTGGCCCTGGAGACTGCGTCAAAATGCCGCGAGACCTGGGTGGCCTTGTCGCGTCCCGCTGCTGTGCACATGACCCTGTGACCCGGGGCCAGCAGGGTTAGGGCCAGGGCCCAGGGAAGGAGGAGGGGTGCAGGCAGAAATCCCTCCTGGGCCAGACTGAGCCTCCCTGCAGTGGCTGAGCCTCCAGGTAGCACAGCTGAGGCAGAACTCTTCGGATGCTCACCCCTTAGCCCTGGGCAGTACAGGAGGGGCTCCACAGCCCCGGCACCAGGCCGGGGGGTCAAACCTGCTCTCTCATCTCCCTCTGGGCCCTGACCCAGCCTCATAGTGATTAGCAGAGCCTCGGTGCCTGGGCCCATTGAGGCTGTAGCCAGGGCCCACCACGGAGAGGTGATTAAGTGCAGCTGCTGGGCTGAGCGGGCCTTTCCAGGTCAGAGGCTGCCTGGGAGAGGCTGGGGAAGAGATGAAGTGATTCGGAAGCTTCAAGGCAATGCCCACCCCTAGGGGTCCTGGGGAATAGGCCGTCTGATCGCTGCCCAGAGTCTGCCTGACAGAACTTCTGACCCTGATAGGTCACGAGCTAGGGGTCTTCTCAGGCGGGACCCCGTGGCCGCGCCCTTCCCCATGTGCAGCCCCCCCACATTTCAGAAGCCGGGTGCTTCAGGCAGCTGCTCCCCTCGTCCGGCTGGGGGATGAAAGGCCTCACCTGTCTCCGAGGAGGGCTGACCATGAGCCTCGCCGGCTTAACTCAGCAAGCTCTGGCTCTGCTAGTCTGCCACCAGGGGCAAAGGGAAAATGGCAGAATGGCCACTGGAGCAATGGCTGCTGCTGGCAGGTCACAGGTGCCCTACGGCTACCAGGAGTGTCAACCCCAGGGCCATAGGTCATGGGGCTGCCACCCTGTTGTGCTCTCTGTCAACCCCACATCTAAGGACAGGTTGCTGGAAGGGAAATTCCGTCTGCAGGTGTATGTGGGCCCTGACCTAGTTCCCCGAGCCCTGGGGTCCCCGACGGCCTCTACTCACTTCTTCAAGGGTTCAATCACTGTCTTCTGAATCTGGTTCACCTATCAAAAAGAAAACCCAATGACATCAAAACCGGGGGAAGCCAGACTCTTCCTGAAGGGGGAGGCTCCAGTTCTCCAGGAGAGAAAGGGGACCTGACAGGCAGGGAGAGGATCAGGGCAGCACAGGTGAGGTGGGTGCCCTAACTGAGCCGGGGTGGGCAGAGACGGTGACCGGGAAGCTGGAGGGCAGCAGGAGTGCCCTGTCCTTGTCCCTGGGAAACCCTTCACCTGTCTGCTGCTGTCTGCCAAGGCCAACAGTGGCCTTGCTCAGTGGGGCAGCCAGTCATGGCCTCACTGGAATGATGTGAGCTCGTGGGACCCACAGCGAGCAGGTCCACCAGGAAGAGCTCACAGGACTTGGGCATTCAGGCCTTGGGGGCTGAGGGCGCCCCGAGTGGGGCCTGAGCCTTTTATGTAGGTGTCCCTCCAGATAGATGCATGAGAGGGGGAGACCCAGACCCTGTCACCTTTTCCTGGTTGAAGGCGTCCATCCGCTTCATGGCCGTGTCCAGGGCGGTCACCATGTTCAGAAAGTCCTGGTCTTGCTCACAGAGGGGGTTGGAGAGCAAGTCCAAGGATACCTTCACAGCAGACTTGGACATGGCTGTAAGAAGTCAGAGCTCAGGGACCTTGCGAAGAGACTGGCTTCCAGGCCTTGTTGCTAGAGCTCCCTGTCATCCCTCAGTCCAGGGCCTGCACGCAGGTGACCTGCACCCATGGCCAGAGGCCACACAACCTACAAAGTACCACAGCGTACCAGACACTAGCCCTCACTGCATAATGCTCATTCCTGACCACCTGACACTGCTCTGGATAATGTTTTGGGCACCTTTACCTACGGGTAGTGACAATGTTCCCAACTCTGGGTTGTAACAAGCTCATCTGGGTGGGAAGCTGTGAGAAATGCAGATGTCTAGCTACAAGGTTCCAGGTTGGTAAGTCTGGAATCCAGGACTGTGCATCTCAGAACACCTGTTCAGGTGGCAGGAGGTGCCGAGTGGCGTGGGGGCTGAGGGTGGCTCAGCTCGCTAGGACAGGGGCAGGCTACTGTGAGGAGCTGGAGAGCCTGGACTGTGGGCTTGTGGGCTGCATGGTTCCTGTTGCCACGACTCAACTTTGCCACAGATGACACCTAAAGAATGGGTGTGGCTGTGTTCCGATAAAACTTTATTAACAAAAGGAGGCCAAGTTTGGTGTAACTAGGCAACCCCTGGTTTCAATGATACACAGGAGTAAGAAAGGAAGCGACAGGTCACAGCCCGTACTAGCAAGGCAGTGGGGAATGCTAAAGATGCCATCCAGGTAAATCAGAACCAACTTCAAAACAAATAACAGACGGTCTCCAAAAGCAGCCCTTTGGCTTTTGGCACACATAGTTTGGAGTCACCAGGGCCAGGATGGAGGGCCGTCGTGTTCCGACGCGCCCATGCCTCAGATCACACCGCCCAGGGCCCCATGGCACGGACCACAGGAGCCAGCATGCCGCCTGGCTGCACCTGGGGAAGGGGTGAGTGGGGATCTGCTACATGAAGTGTGACCTCAAGCTACTTCTCAGGGACATCTGCTGGGCATCTATGAAGTGTACTTACTTCAAGCCAGCCCTGAGGAGACTGAGGGAGGAGGGCATCTACCTGTGCCCACCCAGTCCAGCCTGCGGGATAAGCCACCTACCCAGGTCGGCATCGGCGCTCTTCTTCATGTCCTTTTGTAGCCTCCTGGTCTGCTCTTCTAGCCTGCAAGGCAGAGCCACGGGCTGATACCTGGCCTTGCCAGCTGGCTTTGGCTCTTTCTTCCCAGCTACCTGAGGGAAGCCCAACCTGATTCTCTGAAATGCCTGTCAGGAGGACAAGGGGCCCTTATGCGGGGAGGTTCCCACTGACCGAAGGGCCACTACAAGCTCTGCATGAGGCCAAGCATCCAAAGGTTACGAGTTCACGACTGTCACACAGCTATCGGCTAGGGGACAATTTGTGGCAGGTGGTGAGCTGAGCTGCCTTTGGACCCCAGGGTGGTGATGAGCCGGCAGATGAAGCCTTGTGGGCAGTGAGACCCAGCAGACGGCTCTGCCCTCTCCCACCCCAGCACCCCCCATCCCCGGGCCATGACACTCACTGCTGTAGCTTTCCATACTCCCTTTCAAAGTCTCTCTCCACCTGTAATGAGAGCGACACCTCGATCAGCGGAGAAATGACAGCATACTGGAAAAAATCTGCCAGCCTCCTGACACTCCCTGTATGCCCTCCCCCATTGACAGAAATGCCATCCAGGTCCTGCAGGCACCAGCAGGTCACCAACGGCGCAGTACCCTGTGTTCCCAAACTAATTAAGCGTCTAGCGAGGGCGAGAGGCTGGCCTCCCAGATGTGCCAGCCAGGTAAGTACCAGCAGATTACTAGTGGGCCACAGCTCGGCTCTCCCACCTTGGGGAGTGAGGCATGGGGCCACGCTCCCTGTCCTCACCCTCCTCGCCCCCCCACCACAGGTGAGCTGCTCAGCCTGTGACTGGCACTCAGCTGGGCAGCCCAGGGGGTAGAGCAAAAGGGTGGGATATGGACTTCAGTCTCTGCCACCCAGCAGTTCTGAGGCAAGGCCCAGGCAAGTCACCTCCATGGTCACAGATCATACTACCTGCTCGCTTCAGGGTAGATCAAGAAAGATCACATGTTCCCGCTTTGTGTGCTGGGATGTACCAAACACTGATACTAGAACTACTGACTCCGGCCAGGCTCTCTAAGTTCCTGATCTCCCCGATGTCAGCAATATTTAAACCAAACTGTGAGTCCTGGACCTAATCCTGCCACCTACATGTCAGGTGAAGTCCGAAGAGTGACCTGCACTTCCATGGTCGAATTTCCCTATCTGTGAATGGGGCCTCAGCAACAGCCTCAGGCCAGAGGCCAGTGAAGTGATTGACAGCTGAGAGCCTAAAGGAGGGGGTCCGGAGGGCAGGCAGGAGGCTTCTCCTTCCACCCCTTCCAGGACAGAGCACTCCGGGCCACCTCAGGGAGCCCCAGGCTTGAGGTGCTCTGGGAAGTGAAACCGGCTCCATTCCCCAAGTGCACCATGCAGGCTTGCAGGCCGTCTTTACCCCCAACTCTGCTGTGGGCAGGTGCACCCACAGCCCTCATGGTACTCAGGAGGTCACAGGGACAGAGGTGAAGCCACCTGTGCACCGGCACACCACTGGGAGCAGCCAAGCGCCCAGGCCTGTGCTCTTAACTGTCACGCCCCCAAGAGGGGAAAGGCGTTTGCTGAGGAATTAAGGCCATGACCTAAGAAAGACGACTTCTGGGCTGTGCCCCTGAGACCCCTGCCAATGCGACCCCTAAGTCCTGACTGTCTCTTGGGTTACAGGCTGAGGTCAGGGAGCACAAATCTGCAGCAACTGTCACACTGCTCTTCACCACAGGCCCTACCATCAAAGGTGCCCTGGGGGAGAGCATTCTAAACCCCATCAATCTCGCACGCCACGCTTAAATGTGGGTGCACTCAGCACAGTCACAGACTGGCAGGACATTACTGGGGGCTGATACCTCACGTGATACGTGAGGGAATGAAGCCCAGAGAGGGGATGTGGTTGACGTAAGGATGCAGGGCTAGTGAGTGGCAAAACAAGGCCAGAATTCAGACTCCTAGTTCAGGCCTTTTATTACTTGTTTTAAACTGCATTCATTCAGCTCTAGCTGGTGTGGCTCAGGTGGTTGGGGCATCATCCCATAACCGTAACTGAAGGGTTGTGGGTTCGATCCCCAGCCCAGGCTTATAGGAGAGGCAATCAATTAATGTTCCTCACTTCCTTCCTTCTCTATCCTTTCCTCTCTCTCTAAAAGCAATGAAAAAATGTCCTCAGGTAAGGATAAAAAAATAAACTGCACTCATTCATCCCACAAACATTTAAGGAGCACCTATTAAGTGCAATGCATTCTGCCAAGTGCTAGGGAGTCCCTGATGAATAACAGAAACATGGCCCTGGGGGATGATCTTTCTTTCTCATTCTCTCTCTCTCTCTCTCTCTCTCTCTCTCTCTCACACACACACACACACACACACACACACGTCACTGCAACCCTTGGAAAGCCCTGTGGAGGCCGAGGGCGCTACAGTGGGACAGCGGTGAGGACTGACTCAGCTGAGGTTCCTGGGGCGTGACAGTGTGCCACCTTCCTCATTTGAACTGGAAAATGCAGAAGCAGGAACACATGGTCTTTCCTTCGCTCTGCGATCCCAGCATCCAGAACCTTATACAAAGAGCAGACCTGCCCTCTCCATCCAGGGACCCAACATTTTCGTCACCTCCTTCCTTATGGTTAGCCAAAAGCTACTCTTAAGGAAAAATTCAAAATTCACTCCCACTAAAGCATATGGGCCGGATAAACATTTAAAGTGTTACTCAGCACAGGGGATTTACAGTTGGGCAGGGGTCAGTCACAGCTGAAGGCCTCACAGGCCTCCAGGACGAGTATGACAGGAGATCTGCTCTGGAGCACGGGGCCCTTCAAAGGCAGCGCTGATGTTGGCCGGACCTTTCCCCCACAGGGCCGGGAGGAAGGGCGGCGAGGACAGGAGCTGGTAGGGTGGGTTATGACGTAAACTTGATACTAGCCGTAGAGCATCACCTAACACTTTGAGTCTTAGTTTCTTGCCTAGTCAAATGAGGTATTTTATTTGGCTTCACCCCATGTAAATTTCAGGGGCTGACAAAGAAACGGGGTAATGGTGTCCCTTCACCCGCTGGTCCCAGGGATTCACAGAAGTGTACGTGGAGCGCAGGGCAGGGAACCTGCCTGTGGGCCGTGTTGGCTGCTCCTCCTCCACACTGGGGTGGCGAGAGGACCAGAGCAGTCTGGGGGTGCAGACTGGCGTGGGGCCCTCTGGCAGAGAGGAGAAGCAGCAAGGATGCCCCTGATTTCGGCTAAGCCTGGAGTCCTGTTTCTGGGGGGCTGTACTGGGCCTTCCCCCTCATGGGAAAGCTCCTTTCTTACTATGTAGGATGTGAGCAGAGTCTTTTTCTCCAGAAAGATGAAATTCAAATGAAGGAGGTCTCGGCCAGGATGCAGCTCTCCTGAAGATCAAGAATACAGAGCAGATGCTCTGAGAGGGGAGGCTGGCCAGGGCCCGGCCTCTGTCGCAATCCCCAAGCGCGCCGGTGTGTGTGGGATGTGGGAGAACACCTGGCCCTCCTGGCCGGGGCTGCTTAGACTTGCAGAGAAGGGCTGCAGGGTTCCAACTGGGCTGGATTGTTCTGGTTGATGAGAAACTTGAGGTCTCACACTGGAAGTTGAGAAGCATGTTGGAATGAGCTTGGTCCTTCCTCTTTATGTCCCTCAAAGCCATCAGGCAGCCGAAGAGAAGGTTACGAACGTTACACCTCCTCTGTCCTGGTAGCCAGGTGTGGGCTGCTCCTATAGCTCACTGTCCCGAGAACTCTCCTCCACTGGGGACAGAGCTGAGGGGATACCACCAGGACTAGCCCCACAGATGGGGAATGAAGGACACCCTGGGCTCTCACTCCAAGGTCTATCCATTCTGAGAGAAAGCACCAAACACAGAAGATCTGAACATCTTCGAATGCTTGATGCTCTGCCAAAAAGGCAGCTGGACCACAGTCAACAATGAGAGTGTAAACACATGTGCATGACTGAGAGCGGGTCAGAGCGGGTGGTGGCTGGTGAGGTTAGTGCCGGCAGAGTCGGGCTGGATGCCCCTTGGCCGCTCCCTGCCCCCTGCATCCTAGCAGGCTCAGGGAGTGGGGGCGCTGCGCTGCTTAGCTCCCTCCCCAGTGCTAAGGTCGGCTGGCACCTTGCAGGCTCAGGTACTTGCTCACTGAGTGAACAGGCTGAGTCCCCACCAAACCCAACCTTCCAGCGAAGTGAAGACGTGGCCAACTAAGGAGCCCTCTGTGAAGCTGCTTGGCAAAGGCAGCTGACTGCGGCATGCTACAACAGGACAGCAACGAGGCTGACAGCTCTCATCTTGCCCATGGAAATGTTTCTCAAGTGAAGGCCTCGTGTGGTGGAACTCTGCCTGACTCCACAGAGCGCCCACCTAGCTAGGGATCAAAGTGGGTGCTTCCCTTTGGGTGCGAGGCCCAGGGGCACCTTGCTTCTGAGAGCTCTCCCAGCCCCCAGGCTATGGAGGGAGGTGCAGCTTCCTCTGCCCCCCAAGGCGCACCAGCTACTTTATGGGACTGTGAGAGTGGATGGGACCAAGCAGAGGTTGGGACAAGGAGGTCCCACTGGTTGGCCCCCACAGAGAGCAGGCTGCTCCAGCCAGCGCTGTGACATGGCTGCATCTGCGTGAACGGTCTGGACGCGGGAGAGCCATGAGGGTGGGCGCGAACACAGTGCTTTCTTTGTGTCTGACAGTTGGCAGCCTTGAGCCAAAAACCTCTTGAAACTCCCTGAAGATAATGTGAACACTTCTTCCCATGACAGGGTGCTGTGACTTCCAATAACCCAGGCAGCCCCGTCTGCCTGCCTCTCTGAAAGTTACTGGGCAATTGACAGAGTGCGTCCCCACTGTTGGGGGTAGCAACGAAGATGCTGAGGCTACCACCCAGCCCTGGCCTGGTTGTGGGGCCAGTAGGGGCTTGTGAAGTGGAGAGCAAGCCTCTGAAAAGTCAGGGTCTTGCTGCAGACACTTTAGTGCCACCTGGGAGTTGAGGGAGCAAACATCTATCTTCTGGCGTACATGCCATTGCACTGGGGAATCCAGCTGCCAGAACTGGTGGAGTCCTTGGTGGCCTATTGAATCGACTTCCTGCAACATAGTGTTCACTGAAGCCTCACTATGTGCCAGATACTGAGAAGTGCTTCACGTGCATCACCTCACGGGAGACTCATCAGACATCCACGACATAGGTCCTGGCATCACCCTCACTGTACAAGGGAGAAAGCTGGCCCCAGGGAGGGTAGGGAACTTGTCGAAGGCCCAGACAGCATGCCAGAGCCAGGATGGGAATCCAGGCAGGCGGACTTCCCCACCTGCTTCTCACCCACTTCTTGACGCCCAGTCTGTGAGGGGAGCGAGTGCCCCAGTGAGAGGACCCCAGTTTCACCCCAAGAGAGGCTGCTATGAGGAAGGGGTGAGAGTGCCACAGGTCCACAGAGGCCCGCACAGGCGCAGAGCGTTTCCTCTGCCTGCATCTGCCCTTCCCACGGGAGGCCCTGCCACTCCTAGACGAAAACACCCACAGACCTTTCCATCAACAAACTCTGGCAAAGCGGCTAGAAACTGCATTCTGGGCTATACTTCTCCATGGAGAACAAGATCATCTCCATAAGGGATGGGGAGACGGGAGGGTTTTTGGTTTGTTTGTTTTGTTTTTTGGTAGTGAGTGTTGGGAATCAAAGACCCTTTTCAAAACCACTTCCCTTTCAGATCTGCCCTGGATTAAACTCTGGAGACCCAAAGCCACACCTTCCCACTTCCTGTAGCCGGCTGGAGCCCAACACTTGCACGCCCAGATTCTTTGCACTTCAAGCTGAGAGCCTCCACAGATGGTGAGCTACAGCATGGGAGGTAAACTCGGAGTCTGTCCAGGGCCAGCCTAAAGGGGGAGGACCCTTTAACACAGGCCCATTTCCTTTTAAGTGACCTAACTTTGGACTTCTCAGAGACAGAGCCATTGGCCAGATGTTTGCTGAACTCCCCTCTCCGCCAACTTCTGAAGCTCTATCTTTCCTGCAGTTCCGAGTCCTGAGCCAAGTCCTGAGTCCTGGGATGAGGTCGTTAAGACAAGGAGAAGCGCCAGGGCTGCAGGGACCATCAACGGCCTCCCCTTGGCTTCCTGGAACCAGCACATTCAGAGATGCTTGACAGTTATGGCCTCCCACATGAAAACCAAGGGCCTCGCTTGGAGGGGGAGGGGGCTGGAGCAGCCATTCTTTGCCAGAATCCCCATCCTTGGGAGACTTCACCTGAGTGAGGCAGCAGGAAGCCACGGAGCGAGCACTGGACAGAAGCTCTGCCTGGAGGTCTGACTCCAGCTGTCAGCATGAGCGTCTCCCAACGTCAGAAAGTCACCAGACTCCACTGCCTGGGGCCTCACAGGGAACAGCAGGGGGTTGCACTAGGTCTCTAAGGGCTTCCAGTTCTAACTTTCTAAGAAGCTATGATTCTCTTCCTCTCCCATTCTGGAGATAAAATAGGGACAAAAACTGTGAGCTTACAGGGGGAAGGGTTCAGTGATTTCCCCCTACCCCCCACCCCGCCCTGGTGCTGAGTGGCTCTGGGTCCTGGCTAGGAATGCATATAGCAGCGGAGACAAATGGACCCCAGGAAGCTTCTTGGTCGTTCATGTGTCCTGAGATAGAGGCCTGGGATGTGTCCTTGGCCAGAGTCCCTGTTTCAGGCTCCCTCTTAGGAATGTTCAGACTGATCCCAGAGATGAGCTGTCAGGAGCAGTGTGTTCCCTCTCGTCTGAGGAACCTCTTCCACCCATCCAGGCTGAGCTGAAGAAGGACCACGTCCCAGGACAGGAGGTCCCTGCAAGCCCCCATCCATGCGAAGTTCCAGAGGTACACAACCCAGAATGATGAGGCCCAGGTTCTGCCTCCCCAGCCCCGTAAGTGGTTGGGTCAAAGTTCCGGTTCTCGGCGAAGGCTGTGTAAGACAGAACGGAGTCTCAGAAGGAAAGAACAGGGCTACTCACTGTCTTTGGGACAATCTGTTTCTTGGGCTGCCCAATCTTGAAAGGAATCCTGTAAGACAAAGAGACAAAGAGGGGTATTAGGAGAAACGGGGGTATGTCCAAACAGAACTATGAAATACAGCCCCCTGTTCCTAGAAGGGTAAGGAAAAGTGGCGGGGCCCACTCCCGGCTGCTTGTATCACGTGCCCGGTGGGTCAAGGACCGTCATCCTCCCGTGCCCAGTGTCAGATGGAAGGCCTGGGCACCACATTCTGCCCCAGAGCACCTTCCCTGACAGCCTGCTGTTTAAATGCACTGCGAAGGGGAGGGCAGGAATGGGGAGGCACTGTACAAATAACAGTCCCCGTAACTTGTGTCTCAAGGGGCTGCAAGGTCAGAAACTACAGGCTCGCTTGGATCGCTGTTATCCTTGAAAACATGTCTTTAAAAACACCCTAAGAACCACATATCTGTATTAGGTGCCTCACTACTTCTCCACAGAGGGACAGACTGTGGCTCTGCAGGGCTGCCTCTACGGCTGGGGAGAGGTGACAAATTGCAGGGCCATTAAGGACCAGCCAGGCTGGGCTGTTTCCCGTGAGAACTGACAGAATCTAAATGCCGCCAACTCCTTGAAGAATGTGAAGTCCAGCCCCAGTCTGCCGTGAACTTGCCAGGGGACCCTGCACCTCAGGCTCCCCACTTAGAAAAGGCAGGCAGCTTGGCATAAGGGCAGGGCCTGGCCGAGGAGTTGCAGCCTGAGCACCAACCCTGCCTCCTCTCCACGGAGCGGGCTGCCCTTTGGCAGGCAACCTCTGCCCTCCGCCTTACTTTCCCACTTGGTGAAGCAAGAGGGTTGAGCTGGATAATCTGGAAGCCTCCTTAAGGCGCCGAGCATTTTATGATTCTACAATTCTGGGAAGAAAAGCAGTGTGGCCAGGCTGGGAGGCAAACAGTGTATCCCTCCATCTACAGTGGACTTCATGTCGCCTGCCCCAGGGAGGGGTGAGGTGGGCACCCCTGCGGTCCGTTCAGGGAGAGGGCTCCCGCAGGAGCTCCTCAGTACAGCTTAGACCACCACTCTCCCTACTTCCAGTCTCTTTCATTCAAACCTCCTGCTCCCAGGGCTGCACCTGCCCCTCCACACCTTCTTCTCCTGGAGTCTGGCTTCTCTTGGCCCAAATTGACCAACACTGTTGCTAAACCCAGTGGTATAATTAACCACCGATAATAACCCCAGACAGCGATCTGGTTAGAGGATGGCCGGCCTGAGTCACAGTGGTTTAAATTTAATTTTTGGAGGACATCCTGTTTATTGTTAACCCACCCCGTAATTTGGCAGTGTTAACCCTTTCAGGGCTGGCTGATTCACGTGGCTTCTGTAAACAAATAATCTCTGGCTATATAATTACCAGGGCGAAAGGTAAGCTATGGAACTGAAAAGGGAAGAAAAAATAAAATTGCTATTTCCCTTTCTCAGACCTAATGAGGAAGGTTAAGGACAGATGAGTTCCTTGGTCCCTTCCCTGGGCCCTCAGTTATGTGTCCACAAATCAGATTACAGTGGACTGACATGATGGTTTTGGACAGTGAACAACTGCCCTCAAGGACCATTTTGGTGACAGTGCAAATGAGGTCCAGGTGGCATTGCGAAAAGACTGATCCTGTTTTGCACGAAGCATGTGGTGGTGTAAAAAGATTTGAACCGGGAACCAGAAAACCTGGTCTCAGCCTCCGACTAGTTCTGGGATCTGAACAAATGGCAGTCTCTCTGGAGCTCAGTTTTTAAGCCCTAACACAGAGGAGTTGGAATAGATGGTCCTTTCAGCTCATCTACAACATCAGTTCTAAACCAAATCTCCATTCTAAGAACATGGGGGACAGGGTGAGCGTGCTAAAGACTTCTCAGAGTGGCCTTCGACAGGATTCTAACTCGGAGCCTCACACTACAGACGAGGTACCAAGAAATTAGGAACTCAGAGTCCATTATTGGTGGAACCACAGCCTCTTTCTCAATCTTAATTTAGAACCACAGTATTTTTAGAACTGTAAGTTACCATAGAAATCTCCCCCGTTTAACCCTCTCTTTTTGCAGAAGAGAAAGCAGATCTGGAGAGGTCCAGGGACCAGCCCAGGGCCATTCTGCCAGGTCACCACAGAACCAGGAATGCACTGCCGGGGCCCTGACGTCCAGTCCAGTTTTCTAATAGTTTAATACTCGCTCACACAAATTTGTCATACAGTTGTCTCTGGGTACCCAGCAGGGACGGGGTCCAGGATTCCCTGCAGACACCGAATCTGCAGATGGGTAAGTCCCTCAGATACCATAGAACAGTGGCCCTGTGTGCGCAGCTTCCCCGCTGTGGATGCTGCTATCAACATGAGGCTGACTGAGCCCATGGATGTGAGACTGTGGGTGTGAAGGGCCAACCGTGTGTATTTTAAGGAACTATGCATGCTCATAAAACGTAAGAAATACAGAAAAGTATAAAAGAGAGAAAAAGGGGAGGGGGGAGGAAAAAACCCAAAACAGTCTAGTCTCCTATCTAAAAGATAACCAAGGTTATTATTTTGGTCTTAATTAGATTTCAAAAATTTGCAGGAAGAAAAAAACCAAAAGCAAATGTGCTTAATGTCTGTACCGGTTAACTCCGGTACGAGAGTTTTTGGTGGTGAGAGTATGACCACTGTTTTCTTCTTTGTACTTTCTGTATTTTTCAAATAAACTTAAGAAATTCTTTTAGTTTTCTTTTCGACTACAAAAATAACACCTGACCAGTGCCAAAAACATGGAAAACATTGAAAAACACAAGTAACACACACATGCTCCCAAAGAAAATAAACAGTAATAACCTGAACATCAGTATGTGTGTACACATGTGCACATGCACAATTTTAAACATAGAGGAAACATGCCATGTTTTTACACGCCAATACAGTTCTCATCAGCCTGATTTCTGAGAGTGACCCAGTGCTCCATCACACACCTGTACCACTAGTTTTATTTTCGTAACCCACATTACTTACTGGTGGTCACCTGGACTGTTTGGAATTTTCCTCCTATATTCTAAACAGAAAACTCTAATAGTACAGTCTCTGTGCACACCAAGCACCGGTCACATGGGGTAAATTCTTAGGGTTGAAATTGCTGGGGCAAAGGATATACACGTGCTCAAGGCTTTGATATATTTGCCAGTTGCCCTAGAGACAGACTGAAACAGTTGGCATTTTTTAAAAGATGGAAATAGTTAACATTTTACCACCAGCCATTTGGCCTGTTTATCAGGACTTTTCCTGGCTTGGGATTTGCCTTTTCCCTTTGGACATGTGTGTGTTTAAGGTATAGAAGCTTGTCCTGAGTATGAAGTCAAATCCAGCAAATTTCTCTTTTCCTTCACGATTTCTTCTTTTGGTGTCACCATACTGGGAAAGACCCGCCCCTTCCACCTCAACATAAAAATTCACCTTTCATGATTTCCTTTTATTCATCTAGGTCTTACCTTTACCAAATTTATACACGTGATTAGTTGAATGAGGCACCCGGCTTCGTTAAGTAGAGTATGAGGCTCTAGGCCCCAGAGTCTCATGTCTCAGAGGAGCACTGTCACCTGCGCTGGGTTTTTGGTCTGCACCTTCCTGTCTCCACATAAAAATGCTTGTATTGCTGCCTCCTGAGCATTAGGTTTTAGGCACTAGCTACTGACTTTTTATTCTGGAAGAGGAAGACTTAACTAAGCAAAGAAACCTCTTCGTGGTCTCCACTTCTGTAACACAAAGGCACATTTGCAACCCCTTTTCTCTCAGTACAGTTCTATTATGACTTGGCGAGGGCAACATTAAGTAAACTATTAGGAGCACAACGGGATGCACTTTCCTTTTGCACGTGGCAGCCAGCAGACTCTGCAGCTCAGCCAGACAGACACTCAGAAGACTGCAGTTCTGGCTGAGGCACACTGAATTGTAACTTTCAGAGTTCCCAAGCTAGACTACCACTCTGAAATTCCTGACCAATGGAAACTAGTATTGTTCTGAGACACTAAATTGTGGGGCAATTTGTTACATAGTAATATATATATATCTAGTAGCAATGCATAACTTTTTTCATTACAAACTGTCACTTTTCTTTCCCATGCTTGATTATTCATATATTTCCCCTAATTCTATCTCAGTTGTCTAAATTTCCTCCCAATACACTCATTTCTATCAGGTATTCTATCATTGCCACTCTGGCCTGCTCCAGCCTGAGCGGATCACCCCCACTGTGGTGTTCAGCAGGCCTCCTGGGCTCCCCCTTTACCTTCCTCACAGAGTTTCCTTCCTCCTGCCCAGGTATTTTGACATCTGGATTCGGTGCCTTCCTTTTTTTTTGGTTTACTCCTCATTTGGGTGGAGAAAAAGTGTGTGGGAGAGAATTCTTGAATCTCTGCTTATCAAGATACTTTTTAGTCTGCTGTCACCCTGGTTAGTTTGACTGGGTACAGAATTACATGTGTCCCGAAGGCACTGCTTCACTGGAGCCTCATTTCTCAGTACCGCTGATTCCCATCCTTTGGATGTGACCTGCTGTTTGTTTTCCTCACGCAAGCCTGTTAGTTCGTATGTTCATGTGCCTTATGGACCTAATTTCATCCATTGTGCTGGGGTCCTCAACAGGACTCTTTCAATTTGGCAATCTATAATCTTTAGTTTTGAGATTAAAAAACAAAATTCTGTAATTGTTGATCCCTTACCCCTACTTTCTGTTTCTTCTGAAATTCTTACAATTTTGATGCTGGCCCTCTTTGGCTTGAGCTCCAATTTTCTATTTTGCAATGTTTCCTTATCTTCTAATACTTCTCCAGAGTTTTTAATTTCTCATATTTTTAATTTCCAAGAGCCCTATTTTTCAGAATGTTCTTTTATGGTATTCTGTTTTGATTTCATGGATGCCTTATCTGAGGATCTTAATGATAGCATCATGAAAGTTTCTTCTTCCTTTATAGTCTCAGTTTCCCTTCAAGTGGCTTTTTTTCTGTTTTAGCCTTCATTTTTCATGCTAAATACTTCCCTTGGATGTGTGGTAATTCTTGGCTGTCTGCTCACATACATGACCGGGGACATAACAGCTGACTAGAAGCTGTGAGTATGTGAATAATGTCCATCTGTTGTGTAGGGTGATCTGGCCAAGCAGTTTTGTGGGGAACCCCTGATGTGTGCATCTAGTCTTTTCTCCCGGGCAGGTAAAATTCCCTAGAGAAGATTCTTTCACGCACATGACTTGGAACTAAAGGCCCAGCTCAGCAGCCCAACGGCTCAGTGAGTAGAAGAGGTTGTGTGCACACACATGAGCGCACGCCACATGCGCTCACATTCACCTCAGCTTCCTGCCTTCAACTGCGCTTGATGTGGGTCTGGGTTTTTGGGCCTGAAGCTTATAGTTTTGCATGTCCTCTTAAAGAAAAGGAATACAAAGTTACAAATACAAAAATAGGCATAAAAGTGAATGTTTAGACAGAGAAAAGAGCATAATACATTATAAGTTATGAAAGCTGACAAATAATATGAACATCAGAACATCACAAATAACCTAATATTTTTATTAATCATTTGCCTGACACACCTGTATTTATTTCCTTGAATTTTTTGGCTGCATAGTCTATGATTGCCTCTTCATGTGACACAGAGTTTGTAACACCATTTTCTTAGAGAAAAAAAATAATTCAGTACTGGTAATATATAAATGTAATATAAATTTTAGGATTGCTGTAAAATTAGGGAAATCTCATGTTTCTTTCATAAATAAACCAAGATTTCAGGGCACATTTCAAATTTTCTTGTACAGTGACTAATCTTAATGCTTTCTGCATTAATGAGTAACCAGTTTGTCACTGGCATCCTTGTAGGAGATAGTATCATGAGTTTTTTCCCTTTTTTTGATATCTTCTTTTTTATTTTTCAAATTATATTTTATTGATTACGCTATTATAGCTTTCTGATCTTTCCCCATGACCCCTCCACCCAGCATCCTCCAGTCCTTCAGGCAATCCCCACCCCTTTGTTTATGTCTGTGGGTCATGCGTATAAGTAACTAACTTCTTTTCTCTTGCTGCTTTTAGGATTTGCTCTTTATCTTTAACCTTTGGCTTCTCCATTCCTATACTGTACTTTACATCCCCATGGCTATTCTGTAACTACTTATTTGTACTTTTTTTTTTAGCATTTTTAAAAAGATTTTATTTTAGAGAGACAGAAAGGGAGGACAAAAGAGGGATAGAAACATCAATGTGTGAGAGATACATCAATTGGTTGCCTCTCACACACCCCCAGCCAGGGACCCAGCCTACAACCCAGGCATAAGCTCCAATTGGGAACTGAACTGGTGACCCTTTGGTCTGCAGGCTGGCACTCAATCACTGAACCACACCAGCCAGGGCCCTTTTTGTACTTCTTAATCCCCTCACTTCTTCACCCATTCTCCAATAGCCCCCTCCCATCTGGCAATCATCAAAACGCTCTCTGTACCCATGATTTTGTCTGTTCTTGTTTGCTTAGTTTGTTTTTAGATTCAACAGACAGTTATGTATTTACTGCCATTTTATTGTTCATAGTTTTGATCTCCTTTTTCTTAAATAAGTCCCTTTAACATTTCATATAATAATGGTTTGGTGATGATGAACTCCTTTAGTGTTTTGTTTTGTTTTTGGTTTGGGAAGCACTTTATCTGTCCTTCCATTCTAAATGATAGCTTTGCTGGGTAGAACAATCTTGCCTGTAGGTCCCTGCTTTTCATGACTTTGAATATTTCTTGCCAATCCCTTCTAGCCTGCAAAGTTTCTTTTGAGAAATCAGCTGACAGTTTTATGGGAGCTCTCCTGTAGGTAACTAACTTCTTCTCCCTTGCTGCTTTTAAGATTCTTTTATCTTTAACCTTTGGCATTTTAATTATGATGTGTCTCGGAGTGGGCCTCTTTGCATCCATCTTGTTTGGGACTCTCTGTGCTTCCTGGACTTGTGTGTCTATTTCCTTCACCAAATTAGGGAAGTTTTCTTTCATTATTTTTTCAAGTAGATTTCCCATTTCTTGCTCTTTCTCCTATTCTGGCACCCCTATGACACGAATGTTGGACCCCTTGAAGTTGTAACAGAGGCTGCTTATACTATCCTCAATTTTTGGATTCTTTTTTTCTTCTTGTTCTATTTGGCTGTATTTTGCTTCTTGTTCCATATCATTGATTTGATGCTCAGCTTCATCCACTCTACTATTATTTCCCTGTAAATTGTTCTTTATTTTAATTAGTGTATCCTTCATTTCTGACAGGATCTTTTTTATGCTGCTCACTAAGTTCCTTGAGCTCCTTGAGCGTCCTTTTTTTAAAAAATTTTAATAGGGAGGGGAAGGGAGGGAGAAAGAGGGAGAGAAACAGCAATCTGTGGTTGCTTCTCACATGGTCCCTATTGGGGACCTAGCTCGCGGGGACCTGGCCTGCAAGGTCCTGGCCCACAATCTAGGCATGTGCCCTGACTGAGAGTTGAACTGGTGACCCTTTGGTTCGCAGCCTGTGCTCAATCCACTGAGCTACACCAACTGCACCAGCCAGGATCCTTGAGCATCCTTATAGTGTTTTGAACTGTGCATCTGATAGATTGCTTATCTCCATTTTGTTTAGCTCTTCTGGAACTTTTATCTGTTCTTTCATTTGGACCATGTTTCTTTGTCTCTTTATTTTAGCAGCTTCCCTGTGTTTGTTTCCCTGTGTATGTATTAGGTAGAGCTACTTTGACTCTGTGTCTTGGTAGTATGGCCTAATGTAGTAGGTGTCCTGTAAGGTCTGGTGGCACAGCCCCTCCATCACCCAAGCTGGGTACTCGAGGTGCACCCTTCTAATGGGCTGAATACACCCTTATCTTGTAGTTGAGCCTTGATTATTGTTGGCAGATCAATGGGAAGGATTTATCCAGTCAGTTGCAAGTATTGGTTGTGACCACTGACCACAAACCTCTGCCCTCCATCGAGGACTAGCTGTTCAGGGGCAGGATGGTGTTGCTCCAATGTTGTCTGTAGCTGTCCACTGGGTGCACTGGCCCTGGGGTTCCCAGGTGGCACATGCCAAGGTCAGCCCCCACCTGTATTTTGCCCAGGGCCAACCTTCCTGAGCTATAAAGCAATCTGGGATGGCTGCTACTTGTGCTGGGCTCAGAGTTTCCCCAGGGAAAGCCAAGCTGTGAACCTAGGCTAGCTGCTACTAGTGCGGGCCTGGGACTCACTAAGACCATCCATTATTTTTTTGATAGGATTTAGGAAGTTGTGAAGAGTGAGCCAATACCAGTCATTCATATGGAAAAGCAGCTTGAGTGGGCTTGTAAACTGGGTGGGGTGGAGTCTCTAGGGATCTCCAAAGCAGCATTAGCCAGGTTGATGGAGTCTCAGATATGGCACCAGCTTGCTGGCTCAGTCTGGATGGATGTGGTTTCTTTAATTCCGTAGCTGTCAGACTTCCATTCAATTTGATTTCTGACAGGTCTGAGTGATGGTTGTTTTATATTTTAGTTGTAGTTTTGATGAGGCTGCATGAAGAAGTGAGCCATGTCTGCCTACACTGCCATCTTAACCAGAAGTTCCACGAGTTCTATGCTATCTTCATCATGCCTTTCATGTTAAATCCACCAGGAATTTACTTGTTTTATCAATGTGTTGTTTGATTTGCTCCTCTTCTTCACTTGGCCTATCAATCATCGTTCCTATGGAACATTCCATTGTTTCTAAAATTGCTCTCACTCTTAATTACTAGCTTTTGATACAATTTTAAAATGTTTTGTTACACTTTACTTGATTTCAGAATAATATCTATTGATTTAATGGCTCATCTCTGTCACTTTTGCTTTGTGTCCCATTATTTTTTATCTAATTCCCCCTTTTAAAATAAATTTAAAGATGGCCCCCAAAGTTACCCTTTGTGTATTTCCAACTCAAAACTCCGTAATTTCTGAATTGTTTTTAAAGTTTTCTAAAAATGTATTTACAAACTCAACCCCCACTTCCCCTGCCCTATCCTCAAAAAGGTGCAGGCTACTCCGAAGCTGCCTGACCTATGACTATGAAGTGAAGGCAGAGGTTCTAACTGAGTGTAATATAAATACGTACTGAAGTTTAGAAAAACACAGGACCATGTGAACACATGCTAGGGTTCCTTCCCTCCAGGGCCTTGGACATGGCCCATGCAAACAAGGGGTCCCAAAGGTTAAGCTTCATTAGTGTCACACAGTGTATCTACCTTTGCATGCCCTGGGATAGGAACTCCATGTCACACTCCCTGGGGGAGTCCCTTCATTCTTCTGCTGGGATGAGGGACTGTCTCCCAGTGAAATGGAGTTGGGGAGGAGACGGTAGGGCTCTGATCTTAATTGTGAACAGCTCCTGAACTGAGTGCTCGGCTTCACCCTACCTCTAGAGGGACATAGTGCCACCAATTCCTGAACCTTTGAGAATTCAGTGGTGTAAGCAGGATGGCTCTTGGTTTCCTAAATGCCAGTTTAGGCTTTGCCTTTCTTGGAACTGCTAAGTCAGTTACCACATTTAAGTGCATTCCACTTCCAAAATGTTGTTGATGTCACTTCTATTCTCCCTACATTTGCAGAAACATGCCTTTTTTAAAAAAATCACTTTACTGTGTTTTTTGTGGGATTTGTGAGAGAAATTAGATGTATGTATTCTAGCTGTCATCTTTACTCAGAACCTGGTTCATTAATTTTTAAGTCATAGCTTTACGGAAATGTAATTCATATACCATAACACTTATCCTTTTAAACAATTTGTTTTTAGTATATTCAGAGAGTTGTGCATCCATCACCACTATCTAATTTCAGAACATTTTCATTACCCCCAAAAGAACTCCATTTCTGTTAGCTGTCATTTCCCGTATCTCCACAGCCCCTGGCAACCACTAATCTGCTTTCTGTCTCTATGGATTTGCTCCTTCAGGAAATTTCATATAAAGGGAATCACATAATATTTGGCCTTTTGTGTTGGCTTCTTTCACTTAGCAAATGTTTTCAAGAATTACCCATGTTGTTGTATGTGTCAGTACTTCATTCCTTTTTTTTTATCACTGAGTAATATTTTTATCCATTCATCAGGTGATGAATATTTGTTTTTTTTCTACTTTTGGACTATTATGAATAATGCTGCTATGAAAATTCACATACAGGTTTTTGTGTGGATATATATACCTAGGAGTGAAACTGCTAGGCCATATGCTAAGTCAATGTTGAACCTTTCGAGGACTGTTCTTCAACGTGGCTGCACCATTTCACTTTCCCACCAGCAGCATAGGAGGGCTCCAACGGCTCCACCTCTTCACCAACACTTCTCATTGTCTGTCTTCTTCTTTTTTTCTTTTTTAGCAATTCTAGTGTGTATGAGGGCTATTCCACTGTGGCTTTGATTTGCATTTCTCTAATGACTAACGATGATGAGCATCTTTTCATGTATTTATTGGTCATCTGTGTATCTTCTCTGGAGAACCATCTATTCAATCTTTTGCCTATTTTAAAAATAGGCTTTCTTTTTTTATTGTTGAGTTGTAAGAGTTGTTTATATTTTTTGGGTACAAGTCCCTAATCAGATATGAGTTGCAAATATTTTCTCTCTTTTGGGATTTTTTTTTCCCACTTAATGGTGTCCTTTGAAGCACAAAAGTTTTGGATTTTGAAGAAGTCTAATCTGTTTTTCTTTTGTTTTTTGTGCTTTCAGTATTGTATCTGTGAATTCTTTGCCAAATCCAAGGTCATGAAAATTTACCCCTATGTTTTCTTTTTAGGGTTTTATGGTTTTAGCTCTTAAATTCAGGTCTTTGGTCCATTTTGAGTTAATTTTTGTATATGGTGTGAGGTAAGGGTTTAGCTTCAATTCTTTTGCATGTGGATATCCAGTTATCCCAGCACTGCTGAAAAGACTATTGCTTCCCAGTTGAACTGTCCTGGTTTCCTTCTTAAAAATCAACTGATCACACATATACAAGGAGGAACACCCAAAACCTCTCAGGAATTTATTTATAAAAAATTGTGTATCCATTCTTACATGTTTAAACTTCAGTTGCCTTCAAAGTAATCTACATTTGATGCAGGTACACCTATCAAGACTTTTTTTCCACTGCTCAAAACAGTTTTTGAACTTGTCAATTTGTTTTGCCTTTTAGTGCTTCTATATTTTTTTGTTTCATCTCTTCCACAACTGCAAAACATTTCCCTTTGAGAACTTTTTTCACCCTGGGAAACAAAAAAAAAGTCACTCGGGACGAGATTGGGTGAATAGGGGGGTGGGGCACAGGGGTCATACTGTTTTTGGTCAAAACTGCTGAACACTCAGTGTGGTGTGGGCAGGTGAGCTGGTAAATCACCCACCATGACATGGGCAAACGGGTCGAGTCTTCCAAAAAATTCACTGAAGCCAAATGCAGCCCCTCACAACAATGCCAGCTGGTGCACTGACACAATGGGCTCCTAGAACACTCACCCAGCAGGGGAAGCCTGTAATACAAGAGGCCCGCCCTCCAGAAGATAATTCCAAGGTTTTTCTGGGGTTTTCTCTACTGTTTATTTCTGGACTCTCAATATATTTGGATATTTCTGGACTCTGGACTATCTTTATTCTTCTTTGTCAATATTGTTCTGGTTATTCTGTGTCCCTTGCAATTACATATGAATTTTAGTGATCTATGTTTGTAGATTTAAATCTTTATTCCATTTAGAGCCTTGAGTATATGGTGAGCCAGTTATATTGACATGATTTAACAAATAATCTATCTTTGAAAAATCATTTTATCAGTGTTAAACATTTCTATTCCATACTGTAGACCTGTCCACTTTCACCAAATAATATAGATTTAGTTATTTAGGTTTATTAATTAGTTAGTTCTTAATACCCACTCAAGCAAAACCCTTCTCATTACATTTCTTTATAGATAATTTCTTGGCTATTTTATTTTAATATTTAAGATGAACTTCAAAATCATCTGCTGTGTCCCCTACCCACTCCCCAGCCAGGATATTTATTACTGAAAATGCATTATATTTACAGATTAACTTTTGAAGAACCTACATCTTTACAAACACTAGGCTTGCTCATTCGGGGGCATAAAATTTTTTTCCCATTTATTCAAGTCTTTTTCTTTTTTTAAAAAAGATTTTATTTATTTTTAGAGAGAGTGGAAGGGAGGGAGAAAGAGAGGGAGAGAAACATTGTTCAGCTGTCTTTTGCACACCTCCAACCTGGGACCTGGTCTGCAACCCAGGCATGTGCCCCGACTGGGAACTGAACCAGTAACCTTTTGGTTTGCAGACTGGCACTCAATCCACTGAGCCACACCAGCCAGGGCTCAAGTCTTTTTCTTATGTCCTTTAGCCTTATGAGTTTTTTTTTCCCCATATAGGTCCTCTAAATTTATTTAGTTAAATAGATCCCAAAGCAACGCATATGTGAAGTTTTTAGTCCTACACAGGTCTTAGGTGCATTCCATGAAATTTTATATTTTTGGTTATACTATAAATGGAATTCACTTTTTCATTTTATCTTACTGCTACACAGAAAATCTACTGGGTGTTAAATAAACCAGTCACCACACCTATATACTTAACCAACATAGCCCAAGAAATTCACCTAGACAAAAACAAAAACTAATTGGGTTTTCCAAGTAGATAGTAATACCATTTGAAAATAATGACAGAATTTCCCTTTTCTTTCCTAACATTTTATACTTTTTTTCTTGTCTTGTGTTATGGCATTGGCTAGAAATTATAGAAAAAAATGCTTCTGACTAGTAAAAACGTTTCAAGTCTGATCATCTTTCACTGTTAAATGTGAAAGAGGGTGACGGTTTCAGCCAGAAAGCCTCCTGAAAGTAAGAAAATGTCTTTCTATTTCTGGTTTACTAACAAATACAAAGATTGGATTTTTGAATTATATCAGTGCCTTTTCAGCGTGCATTTAGGCGACCAGTTTGTCCGCCTATGGCCCAGTATCATCATGAACTATCAAATATCTTTCCTAAGACTGAGCCATCCTTTCCTTACTGAAGTAAACTCTACTTGGGTGCAGGTTAACTTTGATGTGTGTACATCTTACTTTCTGATTATGACACATAGCATCTCAAAGGCAAAGACTGAATGTTATGCTTCTTTGTAACTCCTGTAAGTACTACACTATGCACAGTGCTATTTTCAACTTCCTTTATGCCCACCACTAGGCTAGGTTCAAGGGATATCAGGATGAACAAGATAGTCTCTCATTTTATGATCTCATGGAGCTTATAGTCTAGTTTTAGGCACACAGTAAACCCTGAATGAATGAGTAAAATGGGAACATTGCCCCAAGAGCCCATAAAATACCATACTCTAAGGTTCCTGTAAAAAGCTACTCTTACACAGGCTGCATACATAAAGAGCAAAGAAAGATAACATTGTTTTTGGTCTCCCAATCTTTATCTTACTAAAATAAAAGCTAAAAGGGTATCGCTAGCCACCTCAGGTACCAGCTGGGGTCAAGGAGAAGCACATTCAGTGGAGACCAGGAACACAGAGCTGCTCTTTGGTACTGGCAGCAAAGCCTGGTCAAGTTATCAGAGTATGGGTCGAGGGAAAACATTTTAGAGAGCCTAAGAGGAAATATGAAGGGAGGAGTCTCCTGGGTTTATTCTGAGGCTGACAAATGGCAGATATGCTCCACTCTGCCAGAGAAATAGCCAGGAAACTGCAGCAGGCACTCTGATGGACGGATCAGATTCTGTGCCACTGAAGTGGTGAAAGGTGGCGAGGGGCAAGTGATGGGGAACAGCAACAATGACACCTCAACCAGTACCTTGGCCTCTCATTGATTTCCTGATTCCAAGCCTGGGATTCTAGTCGCCTGCCGGAATGCAGAGACTTCTGCAGGGGAAACAGCTGCTTTGGAAAGCGTGTGGCTAGAGAAACTGCATGGCAGCATTGCCCAGAGCAGCGTGGCCCTGGCACAGCTGGGGCTATGGGGCTGAGGCTGGTGGTCCTCCAGGCTCACAGGGCTTTGGGACTTTGGTTTCCCCTCCTCCTGGCTTTCCTTGGGGTTTTCCCCTTGGAATCGGGTGGGTCAGCAGAGGTCTGGAGAGAAGACAGGGCTTGTTCCCCAGAGAATCCCTGTGTTCTGGAAGAAATCAAGAGGGCTCTGAGCTCCCAGCCCTTGGAGCAGGATTCCTTCCATGGTTCTGCCTCCCATTTCACAAATATGAGCACCAGAGGGCAGGGGAAGGGATATTTTGGTCTCAGCAGCAAAATGAAGAAAGCATTTCTCTCAACCCTACCCTTCTCCAACCCCCAACATGCCCCACCTCGGAGAAGAAAAAAAGTTCTATGTGTATAGAGGGAAAAGGGAAAAAAGGTTCTATTTTCCTTCACAATAAAGAAAAGTCAACAGGATGTTCTCCAAAGCTACAAATATACTTTTTCAAACAGTAAATATCTCTATTAGCAGCACGATGCCAGTTGGCTAATTCTGTCTGTCTCGGTAAAACCTTTCCAAAAAAACTCCTGCTCTTGTGTGATTTCTATTTACAAAAACAGCTTTTTTGCATTTTCAGTTTGCTAGGCCTCTCAATCTATTGTGCCCCTCCTCGATTGCAGAGGCAGAAAGAAGAGGCAGGCCCAGAGGGCAGAAGGGTGGGGATCCCCTGGTCACCCCAGCAGATCCTTCGAGCCCTGACCTCTTTGGAGAGACCTGCACTCCCATTACAAAGAGGAGTGTAAGCAGCTAAAACCTACATATTCTTCTCTAGTCCTCACTTGGCTTCCAGAATTTGTTTCTAATGAACGTCAATGAGCCTAAGCTTGGCTTGGGAGTTGGAAAAGCCCCGAAATGGTTCAGTCTGCCCCACCTCTATCTTCCTGAGGTCTTTAGTGGGGTAGACCACACTTCTGGGGGGACAAAGGGGGAGTGGAAGGGAGGGAGGTGAGAATGAAGGGAGGGCAGTGCAAAGAGTAGGCGGCAGTTGATAGTGGCTGAAACCCTGGCTCCCGGGGGAGTGGTCCGGGCCTGAGTCACTGTCTGGGCAAGAGCAGGAAGGTGGGCGAAAGGCAGCAGCTTCTGCTGGCTGGAAGGACAAGCCCTCCTCTCCAAAGCCTTCTGTTACTCGATCCTGGGTCACTGCCCTGTCTGGTCTGAGGCCCTACCACCTTGACAATCAGAGAGAGAAAACCTCAGGCCAGGGCCAGGAAGGGCTTATGGAGAGTCAGCTGGCTCCGGTGGAACAGCTGCTGTTGGATGCCTTCCTCCCTGAAGGCCAGCTGGCCACAATGCCAATGGGCCAACGAAAGTTCACCCCAGGTTCTGGTTTCATCCAAAACCAGAGCACACAGAACACTACCCTGACTTGCCACAGGCTGAGGAGGTATGTGTGTGTTTAAAAATAAAAGTCATGACTCTGTGACTTGGACCAGAACAACCACCCAGCTCAGCTATGATCCCTCCTTCCCCACTGCTCCCCAGCCTGACCTCTGAAAGTAAAGACTGAATGAATCACAGAACATTCAGTGAGATCATGTAATCAAAGTGACCATATAGAGTATCTGCTATTGTAGGCTTCTGTGCTCGTTGCTTCTGATTCACCAGTCCATTTACAGTGGCACATTCCTGTATTTCACACAAGGCCCACTGGATAAGGGGATGGACTCTCAAGCCAGACTGCTTGGGTTCAAGTCCTGACTCTGGCAACTGCCAGCTGAGACCTTGAATAAGTCATCTAACCTTTCTGTGTCTCAGTTTCCTTGTTTATCACTGTCACTGTGAAGCTAAATGAGTTTAATGTTTTCAAAAACTGTCCCCCACAGCCCTGGTCGGTGTGGCTCAGTTGGTTGGAGTATCATTCCGTACACTGAAAGAAAGGCTGTGGGTTTGATTCCAGGTCAGGGCGCACACCTAGGATGTGGTTTCGGTCCCTGGTTGGGGCATGTATGGGAGGTAACCCACTGATGCTTCTCTCTCCCATTGATATTCCCCCCCAAAAATCAATGAAGATAGTAAAAGCAACAACAACAACAAAAACAAAAACTGTTCCTGACATATGGTAAGCAGCCTGCAAATATTTGTTGCACAGATTCTGGTGGTGGTATTTTGTTGATGATGACCAAACTGAGGCCCAGAGAGGTGACTTGCACAAAATCACACAGTGGTAAGCATGGCTGGAAGACCTGAAATGCTTTTTTGTTTCCAGGGCAAGCAGCAGCCCCAACACCAGAATGCACCATTGCCAGGCCTGATTTCATGTGTCTGCCTAAAACTGAGTGGTGACTTCCTCCTGAGTAGTAAAGGGACTGGTGACAGAGATTTGGAGGCTGATGGAGTACCTAAAGGTCAAGAAAAGAGAAGAAGGCAGGCAGTCTGAAGTTCTTTTGTTCCCCTCCAACCCCCTTCCTGCCTGCTCTTTAAGAAACTCCTAACATCTGACAGACAAGTTATCACCTCTTTTCATTCTAACCTGTTACAACAGGCAGAGGTAGAAAGTGGGTTTCCACACTTTATAAAGGGGAAACACAAGGTCTTCTGAGGTGAAAAGTGTGTCCTGCTTACTTGGCAAGCCGGAGCAAAGAAGCCTCCAGTGGCCTGCCTTCCACCCTGAGGGGCTCGCAGCGGTTTAGGCTTGGACCCTGAAAAGCAGCAGCCCAGCTGTTTAGCTTCTGAGGCACCATCTCTAATCTCATTTTCACTTCCATCTCTCACCCACCAGAAACCTTAAGAGGTTTCACCCTTCCTTCTCCTCTCTGCTGAAGGCTTGGCCGCTAGAAAGCAGGAGGTCGAAGGAGGAGGGCTGAGACACAAAACTCACGGCCAAGCAACCTCCCCAGGCCACTCCAGCTACTGGCCGTGGGACGTATTAATGCTCCTGCTGGGAACAGCAAGGTCTGCCCTGGTCATGATGCTTGGCCAGACCAGGCATGGCAAGAGTTATAAAACACTGTGAACACTTAGAAAAATTGCAGAGAATGAACGATAACACTGGCGTGCCCACCACCTAGTGCCATCACATTCTCACAAGCAGCCAGTCTTGCTCTTTAAGAACAGCCCAATCCTGGGGAAGCTCCCAGAAGGCTGCAGCTGGATTCCACTGCGTCCTCTCCCTCCTTGTTACCCTAAACACAACCACTACCCTGAAGGTAGTGTTTATTATTCCATACTTTCACTATGTCAGTTTATATCTATAAGCACAATGTAGTAGTGTTTTAAGGTCTGGACTTTATATAAAAAGTACAATATTGAATGTATCACTTTGAAACTAACTTTTTATGTTCAGTGTCAGGTTCCGAGATCTGTCTATGCTGATACACATAGCTCTACTTCATTCCTTTTACCTACACACTACATATTTCATTATGTTAAAAAAAATCACATTTTTTTAACCCATTCCTTATAGGCTGGGCATCTGTAAACAACGAAGCAAAAACAAACAAAACAACAAACAACGAAGCAACTCACACCCTTGCATCCTTGTACACGGCTCCTGCCCCTCCCCACCGCAGGAGTTTCTCTGGGTGAGGGGGTGGGCCCATCTGACGCCCCGTGAGGTACTGCATGAATCTCCAAAACGGCGGGCTCATTTGATGCCCCTCAGAGCTTCAGGAGTACATGCTGGTTCCCACTGCTTCTCAGCCTCAGATACTTGGGCACTGCCGGTCCTTAAAATTTTTGCCAGTCTGATGGCTGTGAAATGGCATCTCACTGTTGGTTTAACCTGCTTTTCCCTAATTACTAAGAAACCAAACATCTCAATAGAGGCTTTTGTCTACCTGGGTTTTTAAAGTGATTGACAGTTGGCAACTCTATGGAATCAGTTCTTATGAAGAACATGGGCCGTGTTTGCCACAGTTGTCCCCTCTGTATGTCTTACCATAACCCACGAAAAACAACCAAATGAGCAACACTGTCTCCAGCCTGGCTGAAGTCACAGGTGTTAGCTTACAGTCTGAGCATTTGTAATACACCCCTAGATAAGTGTTTTCCAAACTAAGTCTATGTTAAAGTAGCTACTCCTCACTGATCATGTAAACTGCTACCCCACTATAAACTCCGTTAGTCCATTGTAAACACGTGTTAAAATTAGTCATGGAATCAATCAAAGGGGGTCAAAATGAAATAGAATAAAAAACATCAGACTGCATATATTGTGTGACACTTACTTCAAGTGTAAATGTGTGTGTGTGCATGTGTGTGTTGTGATGGAAAAGGTACATCTGACTGCAAACTGGAGTCAAAATGCCCTGGAAGCCATTGTCCAGGTGAGCCTCCCTGGCTCCAAAGTCTCTCTTCTCTGAGCTAGCCTGCGGACCATTGCCCATTTAATTTCCTAAAGCATTGCTTTTGCCATTCCACTTTCCTGCTCAAAACCTTCAGTTTTCAAAAGCCTATGCTCAAATTCAGTTCCTCAGATGGCACTACAAGGTGGCCCCAACTAGGGTGCCACCTCTCAGCAACAAAGCCTCTTACCCAAGTCACCATTTACTAAATGCAGACTGGCCTCCTGACAGTCCGCCCACCCTAAACCCTTGTGACGAATTCTGTGCCCACATACATTTTCCCACTGTTTTTCTCATTCCCCACAGAAACAGTGCCTGCGAGGGAGGTCAGGTTCAGGCACAGTCCCATCCTCTACTTGAAGCCTTTCTTGACGACGCCACACTGATGTTCAGAGACCCACAGTTATCCTGTGAGTCCCTGGAACCCTCCACATGCTGGCCGAAGACAGGCATTGATTTTTATAGCCTTTGAAGGTCCCCCAACATTAAGCACAGGCCCTTGTACATTACAAATGTCCCACATTCAGTAAACCAACAAATAGTTATTGAACATGATCTATGTGAAATACACTCACTACACTGGGCTCCATTTAATGGATTAGCCACCAGAAATGGGTTTGGGAAGACAATTGTAATAGCTTCATTGACAACTCTAAAGCCATCTCAATAGATTTACTTAAAGAGTATAACACATATGAAAACACCTTTGACTCAGAAGCTGTGGGACTCCAGATACTCGACTTTCAAACTACTCCAAAATCTGCAAAAACTTCCTTCAAACAGCTAAAATAAGAGTGTGGTATTTTGCATTTGTGCCCAAAGCAGTGTTTTGAATACAGACCCTTAGAGTCCCCTCACAGGGTCCCCAAGTTCTGGCACTGCCACACTCTCTAGAGTATAGCCTGGTCTGTCCAAAGTCACAGAAGGCGTGAGTGGCACGGCTGCTCCAGGTGGACAGCCCCAGGGGAGGAAGCAGCTGAGATGGTTCAGAAGGCCTGGAGATCAGCAGTAAACAGGACTTTATTTATTGCCTGATGTGTGAAAACTGGCAACTTCCTATACTTCATTCCCTGTAGTGTTGCTACATACTAGCCAAGTCAAGTGATTTCCTTTGAGACCCAATCAACTTGAGAATGGTCTTCCACTTTGCTAATGTTCCTGTTCAAGCAGACAAAATACTCAGAAGATGCAGGCTTTAGTTCCAATTCTGCCAGATATTGTCTAACTGAATTCTAATAAGTTGTCAAAGGAAGATAATAAGACCTGAGTGCATACTTCAAAGAGTATATGCAAGGATGAAATCAGATAATGGAAGGGAAAGCAATTTGAAAAGTTAAAAGCACTACACCAATGTGCAATAGCAATGGTGATGCTAGAATGAAAATAGCCACACTGAGATAATGTCTGAAACCAAACGGGTGTTCTGTCTCACCCCTCAGTCTGCCGTTCTTTCTTTACTCTACTCACTTCATTCTACAGTTAGCTATTGGGTACCTACCATGCACAAGAGTACGTGAACACAAAGATGAAGTTGTAGATCCTGCTCTCCTGAAGTGTTCAGGGGAGAGAGGTGCACATCTGTGACACCTGGAAGAATGGGGAGTCCTACAGGAGAAGTGCTGTGGAAGTACAGGAGAAAGCAGTTGGCAGGGGCGGGCAGACGGGGGTAGAGGACAATCAGAGACAGCCTCACAGAGTCCTGGAAGCCGCGTCTCCCACCAGTCAATTTAACAATGGCATTCTTAGGGGCTCTTCATTTCAGGAAGTGGTTTGTAGGTTTTCTAGGTTTATTTATTTATTTATTTATTTATTTTAAATTTTTAATTTTAGATTATTCAGTACAGTTTCTATCCTTTATTCCCATTCCAGCCCACCCACCCATCCCTCCCCACCTCCCTTCCATTTCCAAGCCCCGTAGTTTTGTCCATGTGTCCTCTATATTTGTTCCTGTAAACCCTTCCCTTCTCCCCTTGAAATTCCCTCCCCTCTCCCCTCTGGTCACTGACATCCCATCCTCCAGGTTTTCTATGTTTTTATCTTACAATTTTTTCTGAGCTAAGGCAAGTCAGTAAATGGGAGAAAAGTCCTCATTCAATACACGTTTACTGACTGTCGGGAACAATACTAGGGAGACAGTGGAGACCAAGAGATAGTCTCTGTTTTCAGCAGCTCATAGACTAGTGGGTTTCCTGACAAGTAAACCAATAATTCAGTACAGATGCTAATGGGGATCAGAGGAGGGGCACTCAACCTAGCTTGGCAGGGTGTGGGGGCGCCGTTCAGGGAAGACCCTCAGCAGAGGAGGTAAAGCCTGCCCTGACTCTCGAAAGATGAGTAGATGTTGGCCTGGGGATGGCAGACAGTGGAGGTGGGGAGTAAAGGCATTTCAGGAAGAGGGCAAGAGAGACCAGGGAGAGCTTGGACACAGGGCTAAAGAGAGACAGCCACACCCAGAAAGGCCTTCTAAGCCATGGCCCAAAGTTAGGCCTTTAGCCTGAAGGTGATGGGGAAGATATATGGGTATGTGGGGTGAGAACAGAAAAAGAGAGAGAGAATGGAGCCTGAGAAATACCAGTATTTGTCAGACAGAGGTAAAGGGGCCCAGAAGAGCTGGAAAAAAAACATGCTTGCATAGTCTATATCTGTTTCACAATGGACGTGGGCAACAAAGCGTTAGCTGGGATTACCCGTTCCGCGCTACAGCTGGAGAAAACAAGACAGAGGAAGGTTAAATGCCTGCCAGGCCATACTGTGAATGAGGGAACCAGAACCCGAACTCAGTACTCTAACTCCTAGCCAAACTTCGCTGCTCTGATTCTCACTTCCTTCATCTGAGTCAAACTCCTGCACATCTAGGTACAGGACAATTTCCTCCAGTACTTCTTTTCCTTGTCATTTAAGCCTAAAATCAAGGTGTGTGGTAACAGGGAAGGCTACACTCCCTGGAGAGAGCTCAGCCAGATTAGGGTCACTGCTCTTAATTCTACATACTTCTCCTTCCATACCCATATAAACACACACACACAAAGATAGAGGGGGACACGGAGTGGAGGGGAGAGAGAGAAGCACTGGCTTGGGTCAGTAATCTCGGATGTGAACATTAAATGCCTTCTTCCTAGCAGGGCACATCGCTGGACCACCTTGCTGAAAGGCGATGGGTGCCTGGGTAGATAAATGGATGGAGAGATGGTACAGGACGGGGGCAGGTACCCACTAAACAAACAAGGGGTAGGCAGGCTGCATGCACAGAGGAAGCAAAGAACAAAGGCTGCTCACTCTTCATGCAAAGTCCACAGTGTGCAAAGGGCATCAATATTGGACATTTCTCACTGTGACATTTTGAAAGCCCAGAACAATGGTTACCCTCTGGGGACCATGGGCTGCATGTCCCTAGCACTTATTCAATGATAGCTGGCATATCCCATGTGCTTGGTGAACTTGACCTTGGGCATCAAACTCCCATGACGGTTCTACGTCACTCTGGTCTCTTCCCCCACTGAGAATTCCAGTCTCGGATGAATGGGTGGATTCATTCTGAGAGCAGAAAAACCACTCCAGGAGTGAATCAGAAGGATCCAGCCCCGGTTCCCTTGCCAGCCATTGAGCCAGGAACTGAGTGCAATTGTGTGCCCAGGCGCTGGTGCTGGTCCCCTCTCAGGGAGAGGGGGTCAGGGTCCACGCAAGAGATGACGTAGAAGCCCTCTCAGGAGGAAGAGAAAGGAATCTTAGCTTTGAGGGACAAAGCTGCCCTTTTGGTTGTGACCCTCATTCCAAGGAGGTGCCAAGATGTGCATGTATGGGTAAATTAATTCGACTGGATAAAAACTGCAGCTTTTGCTGGACAACTAGTTGTCAATTTCAATTTTCTTCAACTTGATAGGCTTTAGGAAATAGGCTGCTAGCTTTTCAGAAAAAAACTTTCTGCAAGATGGGTGGGAAGAGTGAGCCTCAGATCACCCAGAGAATCCCTCTCCTTTAGTGGGCTCTGTTCTGCTCTTCTGATTTGTGAAGGAAAGATTGATTTTTTTATTGTAAACTCAAATGTAAGCAATATGGAGTATCTGTACTTTCTGCTTTTTAGCTTGAAAAATTAGGTGAGAGAACCAAAGTTTCAAGACACAGCTGGTAAGGGGACATCTACATCACAAGGTCAGAGGACCCAGGCCGACACTTTAAGGAAGCAATTCCTCTAGGAGAGGGAATCGAAGGACTGCCACTTTGCCCATCACTAACTAGGCTATAACAAGATGGGGAAGTTAGATTTTTAGGGCCCCAGCCCCCTATGGGCCTCCCAGAGCAAAGGTGGAGGGAAAGGAGCCGCTCCTGCTGGGGCTTATTAGGGCATTGCTCGGGGCTTCCCTCCATGTGCTGGCGAATACGGTCTGGCATTTGTCCATCAATCTTCCTCTAAGAAGCAGGGGGAAGCAGGTACAGACATTGCTTAAATTTTACATTAGAGAGCTGTCCTTGACACTGATGGACATCAATGGCTCGTGGCCAGAGCTTATAGTCTCCACTGATGGCCAAACGTGAGCCTGCAAGAGCCTTCCCGAAGGATATTCTACCATCTTCCTTCACCATGACTAGATATTGTGCACTTACTTGGTACAAAGAAATAGGCCACATGTTCCCTACGCTAACAAAACCAGGATTCCAAAAGGGTTGCTTCATCTTGCACACCCTCTGGGGTCCATGTACTCAGCACACTCAGGACTCCCCGAGTTTTGGGTTTGTGGATATACAGGGCTTTGGCCTGAAAGGGAGTAAGGTCCTTTGGGCAAATTAAATCTTACGAAATGAGTCAACCATTACACATGATGAAGTGTCTACTACAGCCAAGTATTGTATAGTCCTGTAGAGATGTACTTTCCAGCTCTGGCGTTGTGACTACTCCTCTACGCCTCCCTGGTTTCTTCTCTCACGGGATGACAGTTTCCAGGATGTTTCAGCTTACCTACGTCTATTTTAGACCAAGAGCAGGAGCTGGGTAATGGCCCTGGAAATGATTAAAATTAGTTCAATCCTATTGTGGTAGTGTGGGTGTGGGTGTTTAATTCTGGACCCTTCCAAAAGAGAAGCAAGTTTTGTCCTTTAGAGACTGGGTTTTGATCAGGGAAGGGGTGCAGTCTACCATAGTTGAGAGCCACAGCTCTGGTGGGTGGGAGCGGTGGAGAGGTACCCACAGGGCAGATACTCCACCTCAACGGTACATAAAAGAGAAGGGAACAAGGAAGTCCCTCACTTCAAGCAGCCGGCAGAGGACAGGACCGGCGTCGTGGAACTTTAGGAGTCAGCAAATGAGTCACAAGCGGGAACCCCGGCTACACCTCCCGGCCGAGAGCTGGGGACGCCGGCAGAGCACGAGAGAAGGGCACTTGGAACGACACTCGAACGACCCCCGAACCGGAGCCAGTCGTGCCCTGCTCTGGGCGGAGGGTCCATGCAGGCGGCGCGGGCGAAGGGACTCAGAGGGACGCAGGGCAAGGCGCTCCGCGGGCCTGGGGCTCCAGCGGCCCTGCCGCGGGGACTCACTCACCAGCTCATGGTTCTGAACCTGGCCCTGCTGCCGGGGTTCTCCACCGCAAGTCGGTCCTCGGGGATCGCTTCCGGATTCACCCGGTCTCCAGGAAGTGACGTAGACCCGCCCCCTCTGCTCGGAAGCGGCGGTTGAGAGGGCGGGGCCAGGCGCGTTAACCCCTTCGCCGCTGCGGACGTAACCGGGAGGAACTCTGGTCCAAGACCCTCACGTGCTGGTTTGGGGCCTCCAGTCTCAACCTGGGGCAGGGGCAGGAGGCTCCTTGGGTGTGTTTTCTGCCTTCAACACAGACTTGTAAATTCTCTTCTGCTGACTACACGTGTTGCTTAACCTGGTTGTTGCCTCGTTTTTCTGTCTGTAAAGAGGTTTCTAATCCAGAGACAGTAACAGTAATTGTTTTAGGGCCTAGGAGCCAATGGAGGGATGGGGGTGGGGGGGTGGTGCGCGGGGAGCCCGAGGGAGACGTATTCACTGTATTGTCTTTTGTCTCTTAAATTTCATATGTGCCATTATGTGTTACAAACAAATAAATGGATCTTTTCCCTCTAAGATGTCACAGGGCTGGCTCTGAATATAAATAGAATAGGTGCTTTTCAGGTTGGAAAGTTCTGTGGATTTACTCAACAAAAGAGGACAAAGAGTAAGGGCTGCTCCCTGTCTTCCAGCCCTCCCTCGGTGCAACCCTCTACAGAACCCAAATGACGTGACTGATCCCATTCTTTCTCCACATTCAGATATTCATTGAGTTCCTACAATGTGGCAGGCACTGTGGTGACTTCAAGGATATATCCATGAAAAAGAAATAGATGATGGGAAAGAACAGGGGCCCTGGCAACCTGTAAGCACCACCCCCAGCCCCCCAAGCTGCCCATGGGGTTTTAGTAAAGGCTTCAGGAAGGAGCCAATGTATAAGCCAAGTCCTGAAAAGGAATCATGCTAGCCAGGTGAATCTAAGATGAGGGCTTGGGAGAGTCCAAGCAAAAGGAACTTATCTTCACTATGAAAAGGACTGAGTTCCAGGTAAGCAGCTCACTTGCCTTGGGTCTTCCAAACTCAGAACTCAGGGCCTTCTCCTGCTCATAAGCTGTCTGGGGTTCTGGGGCATGTTGACCTCACCTCCAAGAACCTTTTTGCCTTAGAAGTGAGATGAGTAGGCAGTAAGTCCTGTGTGGGTAACTGCTGGGCCTCCAGGGGCCTTCCCTCTGGGAATTCTTCAAATGGAATCTAAACATTATAGGGGCTGCTTGGAGAGTAGCTGAATCAATGAACTTGAGCAGAAGACATGTATAATTTGTTCTGACTTCCCGGGGCCAGGTAGAGGGCTCTGCCAGGGGGAGTAGGGGAGCTCAGAGGACTGTCCACAGTAGGTAGTCTCATTTCTGTTTTTTTGTGTCCATTCTTGAGGGTCCAGAGTTTGACTCCATAGAGCAGGGGTGTCTGATCTTTTGGCGTCTCTGGACCACACTGGAAAAAGAAGAGTTGTCTTGGGCCACATATTAAATACACAAACACTAATGAAAACTGATGAACAAAAAAAAGGTTTTAAGTGAATTCACAATTTTGTGTTGGGCCGCATTCATAGCCATCCTGGGCCGCATGCAGCCTGCAGGCCGTAGATTGGACACCCTGAAAGGTTTTCCATTGGTGGGGGGGGGGCTCCAAGCACATCACACAGATCAGCTTCATGTTACTGCTCAAGGAACAGGTCAAAATGAGCACTAGAGCAGTCTTGCGGAGTGAAGAGGACAGGGACAAGTCTCCAAGGGGCAGCCAGAGCAGAGCATGTAGGCACAGGGAGGTACAGTTCTTGCTGCCTTGCTCATGGTATGATGGATGGAGGGTGAGGGTGCTGCATTGTTTGTGTGTGTTTTTTCTTAAGACATACATGAAAGCTCGGGTTTGGCAGGGATAGGGTGGACCCTCCAAACACAGGGAAATGCTTTCAGCAGTTCCTCTCCCCGTGGTATCAATGACCAGGGCACAGGAAGCCTGCGATCACTTTGGGATGCACTTGGGCTGTGTTTTTATGAGCCTCTGGCACTTTAACACCTGCAGAGAGCTCTCCCACCTGCTGCTTCCTTTCTCCATACTCTGTCTCGCTTAGTTACTGCCCTGTAGTGCTAAAGCATTTCCAAAAGTATTAGCCCAGGCAGCCGCCATATCCCAGGGAAAATCTGTTCCAGGGCCAGGGGATGGCAGACGCATCCCATAAGGCAAAAATGATGAGCTCTAGACTGAGTCTAGAGGGATCCTGGGCTCTCGTTCCATCTTTGGTACTATGACAAGTCATATCCCTCTCTGGGTCTTGGTCCTCTCACCCAGAAGATGAAGGGATCGACAACACCACCGAAGTGTGAACACTGTGATGTTTCAAGTCAATGGTCCTCTTGACTTTAAAGGCCCTCAAGAAATAGAAGAACGAGGGGAGCATGTGAGGAGGGGCCTGAACAGAGAGGTAAGGCAACAGAGCAGTTCTCTTCTACAATCACTGAAGCCGAACATAAACCTTCTCGGAGGGAAGGATTCAGCCTGAGGCCCAGCTGGGGCTGTGCTTCTTAATCTCTAAGCCTGAATCTTTCATGTAGCCAGCAGAACCTTTGAGGTACTGGGAAGAATGCTGACCTCCCAGGACTCTGTCTGGAAAGTGCCAGCTATGAACCGAGCTCCATCTCCTTATTGGAAGCTCATTTGCTCAGCTTGAGGTGTGTTGGCCTGAGGATGGATAGTTGTGCATCCTGCTGTCCTGGGGACCCAGTTTCTGTCTGTGAGCACGACTTGCCATGTAGTATTGATGCTGGGGAGGTGAGCACAAGGACGCACAAACATCATTCACTGTCATGAAAAACTCAGTTTCAGTGTCTCCAGACCCAGGTTTGGGAGAATGTCTTTCTTTTTTTGGAATCAGAGAACAGCACCCTACAGGTTGATCCTACCCCTTCAGGGAAGGGATGGGGAGGGAACAAATGTGGTTTCTAAGTGGAAGTTGAGAGTGGAGGAGCTTTGGGCTGAGGTGGACTCTCCTGTTTTTAGGCCTGGTGTGTACTGCTTTCTTCCCAGAAGTCTGAGTCTGCAGTGAAAGAGTGTGCAGGTGGCAGAGATCTATTTCAGGGGACAGAGCTGTCAACCAGAGGGAAAGCAGCTGAAGGACCAGCTCTGCCACCAGACCCCTGACCTCTACTTGGAGCTTTTCACGAAGAGATTTGTAAGCAGGTGCGTGCAATGGTCCTCATCTTGGGCTTGTCATAGGTGCCCTCCTGCAGCCTTCCTCACACAGAGGTTGACCCTCTGGTTTTTAAACCACACTCACCTCTAACCAGCTGAGTGCAAGGGTTCTAGGAGTGGACCTGAACCATTACAGACTTCTTTAGAGCCTGAGGGCTGAGAGTGGAGGGACTGAATGTGAAGGGGCCAAATCAGTGGGCTGAACTCTCTTGCAGCTCGAAATGCCTCTGCCTCCAGGAGGCCCCTGCAGCATAAATGAGGACCTGGACCCTCAGGTTTCTCTGTGGTTTCACTCCTCACTTCTCTCTACTCTGTGCCTGCTCAGAAGGATGTCTCAGAACAACAGTTTCCTGGGCAGCCTGGGCAAAGGACATGGGAGAGGAGCAAGGGTGGGAGAAGATGGAAGGTATCAGAGTTAGACTTCCCAGTGGTGGGAAGCCCACTTTGATGACTCAAGGGCCATGGTAAAGTGGCAAATCAGAAACTGGACTGGCAAGCAGCAGGGAGGGCCAGAAATACTGTCTGGACTCTGGCTCTGCCTCCATGCAGCTTGAAGGAGTCTCTTCCCTCCTTGTGGCCTCATCTTCCTTGGCTGTAATGTGGAGTCTGGATTAGATCCCATGTGCCAACTCAGATCACTTTTCATGGGCTGCGTGGAGCGCCAAGTTGAGGATCTGAGGAAGCTGCCATTGGTGGGAAAGTTCTGTGATTGATTAGCAATGTCTGCCTTGGATGAGTAAAGGGGCTGTTATGGTATGCATTCCACTTCAGTATTTTGTTGTTACTTATTGAGCACTTGGGCTGTGCCAGGCACTATTCTAAGCAGTTCACATTTCATATTTGCAATAGCTCCATGAGGTAGGTACTATTATCCTTATTGGTGTGGAGGAGCTGAAGTAAAGCCAGTAAGTGGTGGGATGGAGACTCCCATCTGGGCAAATCTAGCTCCCCTCTCATGCTTTTTGCCACGATGGCATACCACCTCTCATTGATGAGTCCTGAGGTTCCTGACAATCTATGGTTCTGTCAGGGCCCAGCAGGGTCAGAATCCAGCAGAGAGATGTAGCAGGGGAAGCTGAGCACTGAGTGGCTGGGTTGGGCGTAGGGGAAGGCCAGCACGTGTTGAACCACCTAAAGAGGAATCTGATGCTTGGCCTCATCCTGGGAACTTTTATATGCTTCCTCCAGTTTGGGGACCTCAGGACCAGCAGGTGGCAGCACCTGGCAGGGTGAGAGAAAAGGGCAGTCCCCCACTTGGCATGGAAGTCCTTCAGGGGTGAGACAGCCTAGGTGTGGAGAAAAGCAAGAACAAATGAGGGTGTGGGAGAAGGCCAGCCAAGGGTCCAAGGAGGAGGACCTGGGCCTCAGACCCACAGGGAGCTGCCATGGCCAATGCTTTAGTTCCCCTGTCAGCCTGAGCTTCTCAGCTTGCATTTCATGGTGACTGCTGTGGGCTTTTTTTTTTCCTTCACTCTGGGAGAATGACTAACTTAAAGGACTAAAAAAAAAGTGTTTTGATTACACTGCCTTTTTACCAACTGGGAGCATTAGTCACCGTGGATTGCTGCAGATAACGGGGAAGGCAAGCAGCATCCCCCTCCTCCCCCTCCTTCTCCCTGATTAGCTCACAGAAGCCAGGGAGGAGACGCATGTGAGGGAGCGCACCCAGCAGGGAAAACAATCCCCCTGGACGGCATGTGTCCCAGGCGCCCATCCAACACTGCTTGGTCAAGGCTGGGCAGCCCCCTGGCAGTTTGGCCCCCACTGGAAAGAGAACTGGCAGGAGGGGCACTGAGTCCAGTGCTCCTAGGCTCTCAGTTGGCTCTAGATAGCCTGTTTCTCCAGGTGGGTCCAGGGTACACCTGGGAAGGGGGAGTCAGAGGCAGTCACTGGAGTCATGGCTCCTAAGGTGGGGCATTGGTAGCTGAAAAGGATGAGGGGAAGCACACGGAGGCCATGATGGCTGTGACGTGGGTCTGGTACCTAGGCCACAGGGCGGGGGTCGGAGTGGGGGTGGGGGAGTGGTTGGTAGCTCAGAACTGCTGCCTTTGGCTGGGGCCTCAGAGCTCAGAAGGGGGTTGAGGAGTTCCTGCAGGTGAGGATGGTACTCACTTTCCCACACCCTGCACTTCAACTTCTTCCCTTCCTCTCCATCTGCAAGGGAGTAGTATCTAATGCTTTGGGTCACCTTCCTTCCCAAAGTGGCCTTCTTTGCTCCTGCTGTGCAAGGTGCTGAGGCAGGAGAGCTAGAACGCTTGCCCAGTCTCACCTGTTGGTCAGGGTGACGGGGGGTGGGGGGTGAGAGCCTGGTGCCTTGCTGGGGACACTGAAGCAGGGAGGGATGGCGCTGGGCTGCCTCCAGGACAGGCTGACCTGAGAATCCTGTTCCTTCGGTCCTGCCCTTTCCATCCCCCCACAATGCTGCCCCACCCTGGCAAGGAGACATTTATCTGAGTGGCCCTTCAGTTGGAAGCCACTGGTGGGTGTCTGTCTGAAGAGTCCCAAAGATTAGGACACATAGCCTTTGGACTGGGACAGTCAAAGAGAAGAAGCAAGATTATTTCTGCATCTCCTGAGATCAAGGACTTCATCTTGATTTTGCTGTTGCCGAGTCTCTTTTAAAAATAAAATATCCACAGGTGTTTGGAGTTCTCCGATCTCAAAAAGCTGATGTGGCAAATGGGGTTGAAAAAAGCTTAGAGCAAACGGGGTGGAGAGAGGCAGGAGTGGGCCCTCCCACAGGGAGGGGTCTGGGAGAAGTCACCCTTATTCCCCAGGGCTGTAGCTGCCATAGAGGCTGTTGAGGTGTTGAGGGGGCTGTGTGGTTTGTCCCATCAGTCCCGGTGTGTCTCTTCAGACTTCACTCTCCCGCACACCCCGAAGCAGGCCTCGGGGCTCCCCACCTGCTTCTGTGCCCTTTGCAGTCCCCATGATAATCACTACCACTGCAGGCTTGCACCGCACGCAGACTTTTACATATACTAGACAACATATTTTTCACAGGAACTTGATGAGGTAGCTCCTCTGATGATCTCTTTTATAGATGAGGAAACTTTTATAGACAAGGCTGAACCAATTGCCCAAGGTCATAGAGTTGGCCAAGTGAAAGCGACAAGCATTTAACCCTGGGCTGTCTAACCTGGTGTGGAGCAGAAAAGAAAGTACCCAAAGGGGGCATACATACTAGCAGGAGCTGGCACTTACGGTCTGCTCATTCTCACATGGCATCTCATTAACCCTTGCTGCCTCCCAGAGGAAGACAACAGAGCTTGGTGTCCTTGACCTCAGGAAAGCCTGCGGTGAAAGTGAGGCTGAAGTCCTTCCAGCTACAAAGCCTGTGGCCCAGCTGTGGCATGGCCCAGAGGTCAGCTGGCAGCCAGGAGGGGTGCCCACTGCTATCAGAGGGTTGCATGGGAGGTCAGGTTTTGAGCTAATTGTAGGTGATAGAGAGCCTCAGGATATTGGGCCCCTGGCTGGGATAGCCATCTGCCCTTAGTTAAAGCCACAGGGTGTCCCAGGTGACCACTGTGCCCAAGAAAGCATGGCGTTCCTGGGGAATCCTTGCAGGTCCCATGTGTGGTGAGAAGCAAATCTAGGGAGTGGGGAGGATTGCCCTGGTCTGACCTCCTCTGGGCCTGGCTGCCCAGCGTCCGCCCCCCACTGCTGTGGCCGAGACAGCCCCCAGACACCGGCAGGGCAGGTGGCAATTATCCCTGGGCACTGATTACACCACAGGGCTGGCCGGAGCCCCAAATAGCCCAGCAGCTCAGCCTGGTACAGGGGGTGGGGGAGGAGAAGGGTCCTGCTGGGGGTGAAGAGGCAAGAGTGGGTGGGTGGGTAGATTGAATGTATTTGGAAGAACTATGGGGTAGGGGAGAAGTTTGTGTCAAGGCTTCTGCCTTTTGGGTAGCCACGGACCCTCAGAGAAAGGAGTGAGGTCCCCGCTGCAGCTGGCCCACCCCACGCCACTACTCCAGCCTTCTGTGAGTGGCACTGAGAAGCTGGTGCCCAGCTGGAGGGGGCGTGTAAAGAGGGTCTCACTGCTGTGTGGGAAGAACCAGTGGTGCCCTTCAGGCCAGACCAGCTGCCCCTCCAGCCCCGGCCCACAGCACCTCCGGACTGACCTGGAAAGAATCCCCCATGAAGACATACAGGGTTTGGCGGGGAGGCTAAGAAGGGGCAGGGAGGGGCACCAACACCCCTGCCCTTGTGGGCCCGTCCATGGTCTGGGCACCGTCCAGGCCTCAGCTTGCCTGTGGCTTCAGCCATCCCTCACCTTGCGTGGGACTGCCACTTCCTGGGCCCCTCGGACCTTTCCTTGGGTCCTTTCTGAGACTTTGGGATGCGTGCCTTGCCGCAGTGCTGTCAGGGCAAATGAGCTGGCTGCCCAACCCTCCAGTCTGACTGCTCTGCCCTCTGCCCATGGGCCTGGTCTCTGGACCCCTCTGAGGTGTTAGACAGGGTTTGCGGCCTGCAGGCCGGCACCTCCACATTGAGGCCCAGGGGGAGTGGGGGCAACCCAGTGTCTCAAGCAAATCATGGGGATCAGGGGCTGGACCCTGAAGGCTCTTGGGTGGAGTGAGTGCAGGTTCCTTCAGGGGCCTCTCTGATCCACCAGCCCCAAACCTGGATCTGACCACTGAGAGGCTTGCCACCTGGTGGACCAACGTGAATGCCCAGAGTGGCTGACTGGGAGGAGCTTTTGGATGAAAACAAAACGGAAAAGGTGAAATATACCCCCCAGCATGCACCCCATTTCCCTTCTTGTATAAGAACAGATTCCTATGAGTCTGTGCCCCTACGTAGCTTTGAGAGTCTGCAACCACTGCAGCAACCCCTCCCGTCAGCTGTGGAAGGAGTCTGAGCTCTGGTCCCTCCCCCACGCCCAGAAGCTACACCAAGGGACAACCAGGGCAGAGTTGTTCCCAGTATTTGCCAACCTGGGGACAAGGCTGGGCAGAAATCTGGTTTCCCAGAAGTCTCTGACTGGGGGGTTGCCTGGACCCACCACACCCAGCAGCTGTGCTCCCTCCCTTGCTTGTGGGGGACCCAGCATCCATGTGGCGGCACCTGCTTGAAAGCCACCTGGGAGTCCTCCAGACCCAGGCCGGAGAAGGAGGCTGTCCGTGGCTCCAAACCACTTCTCCCAGCAACTCTGCTAATCCAAATAAGATAGGGAAAAGGCAGTGGGAGGAAATGATAGTTTCATGGTTATTTTCAGAAAGAAAACAGAAAAAAATGCAAACAGGAGCACACCCTGCATTTTGGTACAAAATCTAGGAGTCTTGGGAAAGGAGCCTATAGTTCTTGCTTCTTCTAGCCCTCTCACCAGATGTTGGGGAGGGGTGCCTGGGCTGGGGTGGGGGGCCTGGGCTGCTTTTCCTCCCTGGGGAAGGGAGGTGAGGGGCTTAGGGAGGAGCCTTGAAGACCCTTCCTACCAAGGCAGGAGGAGCCAAGGCCTCTTTGTCTTGTGGGCAGACAGGGACCCACCCTTTGGGGGTGGAGGAGCAAGTGGAGAAGTGGGAAATTCTGGAGCTGATGCTTGTAAAGCGCAGTGGCGTGTGTAGGATTGGTGGGCTGGGAGGGTGTGTTCTAGAAGCATGCTGCAGAGAGAGAACTGGAGAGGGGGAGGGAAAGCAGGAGAGACTGTGCTTGTAGGAGAACTGAGTAGGGCTGCTGAGTGTGTGTGTGTGTGTGTGTGTAGGGTGCACACAAAGACAGAAGCCAGGCAACCTGGGCTGCATGCAGGAGGGACTCCTGAGGGCTTGCCAGCTCCAGCAGGCTGTGTGAACAGAGGACAGAGCCTGACTTCTATCCGCAGAAGGACACTGGGCTTTGCTCTCTAACCCCTGGGTTTCCCTGGATAATGGGAGGGGCGGGGGCTGGAGTGAGGAGGGGAGTGGTGACCTGAACCTGGTTGGGGTGGGGAGGATATTTGTCTGGAGGCCTGGCCTCAGGGATTTCTTGCACTCATTTGGAGACTCTCGCAGAAAAGCCTACAGAGACCTGGGGTAGGAGGACGTGGAAAGGAGAGAGCTGGTGCAGGCGGAAGAGGGACTCAGTGAACTAAAATCCCCAATGGGTGCAGAGGAGGTATTCTAAGAGTAAGGAAGAGCAGGGGATGAGGATGAGCAGAACCAAGAGAACTAGAAGGGGCCAGAGGAAATCAGCTGGCCCAGTGTCTTGCCTGAGGCAAGGGGGTATCGTTATCCCCACTTTACAGATAGGTCAGCTGAGACCCAGTGAGGTTAGCTGCAATGTCCAGGTTTCCATGAGTAGTCAGAGCAGAGGCTGTTGGGGGAAGAGATAGGCAGCATCTCTCATGTTGGGTGATCTAGTTAGTGATGGGGGGTCTATAGTGCCAAGGACAGAGGGCAGCCCCGAGGTATAGTTCCAGGGAAGACAAAGTTAGGCTGAATAGCAGGAAAATCTTGGACTGAGGAGGCCTGTGGGCCTTGGAGGCTATGTACATGGAAGGGAAGGAGCCTTCCCTCCCAGCCTGTTCAACCAGACCAAGCCCAGGATCTGGGAGGTTTGGGAGGAGATGGAGGTAATGACTCAAGCCATCCAACACAGGCTTGACCCAGGTGAGGTTGGGTAACCCAGCAGACGCTCCAGTGGGGTGAGGGTTGGAATGAATGGGTGATGCTGGCGATAAGGGAGGAGGGTGCGCCAGCTGGGAAGGGCTCTGGTTCCAGGCAGCCTGCTGGGAGAAGGGTGGGGAGGAGCCCACTTGGGCTTAAGATGGGGAAGAAGGAATGAGGTTTCAGGACTTCCTGAGAGGCCTCTCCTGAGACAAGGTCCTGGAAGGAGAGGAGGAGCCTCAGATGGTGGGTTTGGGGTTAAATCCAAAAACAGAGGAGGAATTCTCAGGGTGGAGACAGACGCAAAGGCAGAGCCTCTGAGCCTTCCAGGACCTGCCGGGGCAGTGCTCCCCTCCAGGAGCCAGCCACCCCTTGGGGCCTTCCAAGCCATGGGTGGGAGGCTGACCCCTCCAGGCACCCCAGGCCACTGCTGAGAGCGTCTGGGTTGAATAGAACCCCAAACCAGGAGACCTGCCTATGTGTCTGTTTCTATGCACTTTTCAGGCAAATAGGAGAGAAAAGGGGGTTAAAAAACACATTCCAAGAAACAAACACAGCTAGAGAACATTCACCCCAAGGCCTCAGGCCAGAGGAACTGGAGTCAGGGAACAGAGGCCCCAGGGAGCCAGTCGGGATGGAGAGAGGCTGGCCCTTCCAAGTGGCAGGAAGCAGGATCTTTCAGTTTGGGCCCAGGAGGACCAGAGCAGAGGCCTCCTCCTCATCCTGCCCCTGCTGGGTCCTGGCTCCACCTCCCTGCTGGGAGGTCAAAAGGTGGGTCTCACAGACACAGAGTGATGGTCCTGGACTCTTTGTCTGGATCCACCACTAGCACCACTCATTTTCCTGGCAGGGACTTTAAGACCCAAAGGGGGACTGTGACTTTGCCAACTTAACAGCTTTGTCCTAATATCAGAGGCAAAACCAGAAGCCAGGTCTCCTAACCCCTGAGGCAGGAAGCCCAGGGGCGTACAGCTAAGTGATAGCACATATCCTCAGTGGATGCAGATTTCAGTGCTCTCAGACCTGGAAAGCACAGTCCCAACAGTGAATATGGGATCGTTCCTGGGCTCATCACCTCTGAGCCATCTGGACCCTCTGTGGTTTTTCTTTGCCTAGTGAGAAGAGCTCAGACCCTGATCCTAGTTCTTCCTGGAATGTCTGCCCAGACAAGTCACCCCTGGAAAGGAGAAGCATCTCCCAGCAGTCTTCTCCAGACTTCTGGGTCAGGAATAAATTGTTCTTTTTCATAATTTTACTTTGCAGTGGGTCTTTTCTTTTCTTTTTTTTTTAAACCTATTTTTTTAAAAGATTTTATTTATTTATCTTTAGAGGGGAAGGGAAGGAGAGAGGGAGAGAAATATCAATATATGGTTCCCTCTCGTGTGTCCCCTGCTGGGAACTGGCCTGCAACCCAGGCATGTGCCCTGACTGGGAATCGAGCTGTGATCCTTTGGTTTGTAGGCCCGCGCTGAATCCACTGAGCTACACCAGCCAGGGGCTGCAGTGGGTCTTTTCAACAGCCTTGCAGAGTAGGTCATTAACCCCATTGTGCGGATGGGAGAATAGAGGCTTGGCCACAGTATAAGAATGACTTACGGTGTATCACAGAGGGAAAGGCAACGCTGGGACTGAAGCTATAGGCTTGGTCTTTTGGCTGAGAGGCCTGAGCTCTTCAACCAGCAACAAAGGAGAAGCAAGTGGGTGGGCTGAGAGGGGGGAAAAGCAGAGGTTTGTTCAGGCTTGCCATTATGGAAACAAAATGCTAAAGGCCCAAAGGGAAGAGGATGTGGGGGCTTTTCCTGTCAGCTCATCATCTCAGGTCTGGGCTGAGGAGCAGGTACAACAGTCAGCAGAGGGATGCTCTGCAAGGAGCAAGGAGAGTCGGAAGATGGAGCCCCATCCTAACCCCTTCCCCAGCCCTGACAAAGTCTGTCCTAATAACATGAAGAAGCAGCCAGAATGTAACACAGGGAAGTGTCATCTGGGTTGGACAACCTCCACCAAGCCAGCTGGGCAGTCTCCGGAGATGCCAAGCTGCTATGTTGTTTCCCGGGGCCTGTGGGCCACTCGGATGTTCTCTTCCTCTTTGGGGGAAAGCAGACATTTGTGAGAAGCCCCACAGGCCATCAGGTGCGTGTCCTGGGGTAGACCTGGAGTCTGAAGGGATAATTCACGAAGAGGCCTTAACACAGAGCTCGGTGTGCACTGGTAGTGCATGGTTTGTCAGTTTGTGGCTTCGTTATTATTGTGGGGCCTAGGGGACAACTATCTGAGATCCTCCAGGAAGTTCGCCCCTGTCTCTCCACCTCCCCCGCCTCCCATCACAGCTGATTTAGGTCCCTCCTATCAGGGACCACCATCACATGACACCAAGGTCCGATGTGCTGAAATTATCTGTTTATGTGTCTCCCTGACAGAATGGAAGATCTTTGAGAACAGTGGCTGTGTCCTGTTTACATTCATCTTTGTACTGCCTGCCCCCCGCTCAAGCGGTGGGCATGCTGTAATATAGTTTTGCTAAATCTGTGGGTGAATGAATGAGATGTGAAGCAGCTCTGGAGGACGCCAAGTTGCCAGGGAAAGGCAGACATGTGGTAGGGGCTTCTGGAAATACATGAAATGAAAGACCAAAAAAGGTGGAGGGTGGGGAGGAAGATATTTTTCTTCCCCAGAGTGAAACTGCTTAGATAAGTCTGTAGAAATGATGCTGCAACACTAAGATTTGGAACTGTCCAGGGAATTGAAGGTTGTGGCAAGGAGTGTCATGGACCAAGTGGTTTTAGGAATGTCCCATCCTGCATGTTCCAGGCCTGGCGGGGGGAGGTGAGAATATGACCATGTTGGAGGAACCTGGCCATCCACCAGCCCTTTGCCGAGGCAGGAAACATGGCCAATGCGGCCCCAGACTGGAGGGAGCTGGCTTTGCGGGAGCGGTTTCTGAGAGATGAGGCCAAGGGAGATTCCCACTCTGAGGCTGGGCAGCAGGAAGAGTCATCCATCTTATTAAGGAACTTGGCACCCAGGCAAATGTCAACAGGAAGAGAAAGGATTCTCAGGCTGTGGTTCTCGAAGGAGGCAGTTGTGTCTCTCCTCAGCCAGGCTGGAGTCTAGGAACCACTGGGGGCCTCTGAGAGGCTGTAAAAGAAGGGTTAAGAAGACTGCATCAAACGAATGAGGAAGTCAAGCAGAGGCAGGGGGCAGCGCTTTGAAGGCTCATAGGAGGGGCAGCTTGGGCAGAGGGAGAGGGCACCTGGCTTATGGCCTGGCAGCCTCAGCCCAGGCTGGAGCTCTCCCCGGGGGTTGGGGCCTCTCCTGTCAGACTTCCAGGTTGGTCTGCTTCCTCCAGGATCCGGTCCCGAGTGCCTCTGACCTCTTCCTGTGGCTGACCCCCTTGGTCACCTCTTTCCAGCCGCTCTGGCTCCATGTGATTCCTTGCACAATCCAAGGGACATCCCTGGGACCTCAACACTCACTGTCCGCTCTGCCAGGAGCGCTCTTGGCCAGATCCACATGACCCTCTCCATCGCTTCCTGAGTCTGTGTATAAAGGCCCCTTCCCGGTGAGGCTGTCCTGGACCACCCCTACACATAATTGTAACAACCACCCCACCCTCCCCAGTCTCACTCTGCTGTGATTTTCTCCATAACACAGATTACAGACTCACATAGTATTTTAAAAAAAATCTGTTTCTGCCCCGGAGAGAAGTTTTGAGCATAGAGGAATTTTTTTGTTCACTGCTGTATCCTCAGTGCCTAGGAGAATATGTTGCATGTAGCAGACCCTCAGCAAATATTTATTGAGTAAATAAAGGAATCAGCATATTTCCATGGGACACTCCAGTCTGGATCTGAAATCCTGGTTCTGCCCTTACTGGGCGTGTGATCTTGGACGAGCCACAGAACCTCTGGAGGCCTGTTTCCTTTTGTCTGAAAAGAAGTGCTAAATGGCCTCTTAAGCCACATGACTCTACAAATCTAAGGGAACCCACCCCAGGAGGTAGGATGAGGTCAGGACTCTCATATCCATGATTCTCTCCCAGAACATCACTTCCATTAAAGCCCAGGATGGTTCTGCTACCCCCAGATGAGGGTTGGGCAGGGGCAGCACCACCTGGCCTGAGGCTGGAAGCTCAGAACTGGCCAGAAAGCTGAGGTCAAGGACTGATGACTAATACTAAGCCTCAGATTCAGGGAGAGGAATGGACCAGCAAAAACTGGGGCTGCTGCATTTTATTTAAATCCCTGATAAGGATCAGGAAGCAGGCAACAGCCGAATGACACATTAATTAACTTTGCAGATGATACTGGATCAGGAAGATGTTACATCCACCCATCTAAGTGAGAGAGACAAAAGGACTTGGGCAGGGGTCGGGAACCAGGCCAGGAAATGGCAACAATAGCAGCAGCTGTGGCAGAAAGGGGTAGATAGGGAAGTGGGGTGGAGGATCTCTTCCCAGACTCCAGATGTGCAATGGATGGCCGGAGTTGGAAGTGGAGGTGAGGACTCAGGTGCCTCTGGCTGTGTCTGAATCAGTATACTGATCCCTGGGGGAGACAGAACCCTCTTTCTCACATCTGTGTTTGGAGACTGGGGAAAGGCGACAGGGACAAGGGACAAGGAATATAACTCACATTTATGGAGCACCCACAGTGAACCGGGCATCATATCCATGAACTCATTTGAACCCTACAACAGCAATGATAAGACAGGAGGACGCTGAGGCTCAGGAGACTAAGAAACTTGTTGATAGTTGCACTGCAAGAAAGTGGCAGAATTGAGATTCAGATCCAGGGAGGAGGTGATGATTTCAGAGCTGGTTAAGAGTCCCAAGGGAACCCTTAACCCGCAGTGCTGCTGGGTCATCAAACTGCCTCTCAATGTCCAGGACAGAGACCGGAGTAAGGAACAAGTGGCCTGAAGAAGGCTTTCCTTAGTACCCTGGGGCCACACAGGCACTGAAAGTTTTCTGCTTTCCTGCTCCCATGGACTGAACTTCCTAAGTAGCAGGGAGAAGGGAATGAGGAGGAATGGAAGGTACCTGGACAACCTGGAGAGGTGAAATGTTGAGTACAAAGGGCCAGAGCTCTTGCATCCTGTCTTTGAGAAGAAGACAAAGGGCCTAGAGACCCAGTTCTCTTCTGGTCACTAATCTCTCTTTGCTGGAGACAGGGACCTAATGCATTCTGGGTGGGGATCACTCCCTGGGGCAAGCTACCCCAGAGAATACAAGTCCGTGGACTAGGGTAATTTCCCTTGTGGAAGGCTGGGATGTCCCTAGCCTCAGGGGTGGCAGACTTCTCTTTTCCTCCCAGGAGCCATGAGGTGTTACTGAGACAATAACTAGGAACTCACTGGGTAACCCAAGAGGGAACTCAACTCTGCTGTTGGCTGGGTCAGACAAGAGCAGTCTGTTTCCTGTTGGGTCGTGATGCCTCCATGAAAGGTAAAGATGGCTGAAGGCCCAGGGCAGGGCTCCCAGGGAAAGCCAGCCCGTGATTACATCCATGGGTTATGAGCAGGGCCCCGCGGACACTTAGGACAATGACAGAGTTGGACGATTGGGAGTCTTGGCCATGAGAGAATGTGCTGGGGGCTGTGAGCTCCCTGGAGACATTAAAGAAACCATATGATGGTCAAACTCCCATCCAACCTAGAAGTTAGAACATTTTTGTTGAGTAGCCCCCACCACCTAGAACCTTGTATTCTCTCATTCTCCTCGTTTGCGGCTTTGTGGTCATGTTCTGTTTGCATTAGCTCCTCAGTAACATTGCTCAGAAGCCTTTCTTCTAGCCATCTGCGTGTTTGCCTGAAGGGAAGAAACAGCATTTTCACAGGGAGATCGGGGGCAGAGGAACACTGTTCCCATGCTGGCCAGCAGGGGCAGTGACAAGGTCGTCCCAAGTCCAGATTCCAGACCAAACAGCCATGATGAGGTTGGGGAATGAAGATCTCAGGCTAAAAGCGTCCGGACCTGGTCCCTTCCTGCTTGGGCATGGGAGTGTCAGAGACTTTAGTGCAAGCCAGGGAAAGCCCCATCACACCTCTGTTCTTGAAAATAACCAGCCGTTGGAAATATTGAAGCTAGGGTAGAGAGGAACCTTGACGCAAAGAGAGTGGTGAAGTTTCAAGAGCTGGGATGCTGGGAGAAGCGGGGGAGGCTGGGCCTGTGCCTGGCCTCTGTGGGTGGCGATGGGGAGTGAGTGTGTCCTTAGGGCTGTCCCAGGGACTGGTGTGGCTGAGGGGCTCTGACATTCCCTGGGGTCTTTCCTCTTTCTCTGGAGACCTCATTCTTTTCTGCACAAAGAGGAGGTTTTCTAAAAAGAACCACTTGCAACAGACTTAGGATTACAACCTATTCTTAAAACCCCAACAGTACCTTTTAGAAAGTCATTTTCTCCTAGTTGTTAAGATTCGGCCAGTATGATTTCTAGTCTTTGGGATACATGGAGGCCTCCTATTTCCCTAGGTTTATTATTCCAGGACACCAGGGGAACCAAGCAAGGCCAGGAAAAGGTAATTCACAACCCCTTCATCTATAGCAGGCAAATTCTGGACCAGCAAAAGGGGAGCAGTAGTGGCTGGCCATAAGCTACTGCCTCCACTCACCAGAAGCCACCTTGCTCTTCCTTTTTACATGCTTGTGAATAATAGACACACACTTAAACACACTCATCACTACCGCCACCACCACCACATACAAATATATGCCAGTCCTTGTATCAGTTGTCAAAGTATCGCCTCATTTGCACCTAACCCCAGTTCACCGAGTATAGTTTTCTGTCATTGCCTTCAGTGTGCTACTCTCCAGGAGTGTGTATTGGGTAGATATCCTTTCATCCATCCTCAAACACCTTAGGAGTTGCTTGGAAAGAGTGAGGCCTCTCCATCTTTTATGTATTTAGGCCTGATTTTGCTTCTGAGCCTGTTCTTTTCAAAGCCTCCACAGCATCCTTCTCATGATAGCCCCAGCCAGGCCTTTCTTCCACCGTCTCCCCACTTCATCCCTAAGTTTCAGGGTTGAGTTTCCTCTCCTCATATTTACAAACCTGGGCAGGTTGGATTGCTGGTGTGATGCTATCAGAGACAGCCTTATCTAGCTACAAAGTGTGAATCAGAGATTACACCACACAGAGCTGGTGCCAGCTAGGCGGGCTGCCATATTGCCAAGTAACCCGGTGGTTGAACCAGGTTGGGTTGAGTAATATGCACCAATGGGAAATGAGTTTATTAATCATGCGGCATAGCACGCTGTTGACGAAAGTGCAACTCCGAAGGCCTGGTTTGACTGGAGAAGGTGCAGGTGGGGCTGGACGCTAACTAAAAAGACACCCAGTGACACTATCTTCCTCTGATAATATTCACTTGAAAAACACATAGAAATCTGGAAGGAACCATCTAGTTTAGCAAAGAGATGGAGTATATATGCTCGATCATCGGGACTTTTTGTCCATTTTGGATTCCTTTTGTTAAAAAAAATGGTTGCTTCCTGGTGGCTGTACATGAAGTTGTAGTTTGGAATTTTTCAAGTTTTGTGAGGTGAGGGAAAGGAATTCAAGATGGCAGCCAGTGACCTAGAATTGCGTGGGTGAGAAACTTTTAGATTCCATACTGCATTCTCTTTATTGATCTCTTACTTCAAAAACATTCTTTTCTAAAGCCAAGCCCACCTCCTCCACCCAAGTCTGCCCTCAGCTTCTTGGTAACTACAGCCAACCAGAAATACCACCCACATTCTTCACTGTGATGGGCCTGCACTGGGGCAGCAAGAGCAGTTTCCAAGCAGGGGATATACTTCTGTCATTGTATGGCTGGCCTGGTTTGTACCTCAGGCACTGAGACACTCTCCCAGTCATGTGCGGTGCTCCATTTACATAGCTCAGTATCATACACCGAGCCCTGAAACTTAGCTGTGGCAGATAATACTCAGAAATGCATGAGAGAGAAGCAGAGAAATGTTTTAGAGGGGAGTCTGGGAGAAAGGGAGAGGGACAGAGCTCACTTGTCCAAAGCCTGCTCTGGGACAAGCCTCACGGGAATGAAAGCTTGTAAAGACTACAGGAACTCAGGTGAGGGGATAGGATGGAAATGTGGGCACAGGAAGGATGTGGAAGGCACAGATCTCTCCCAGAGGAAGCTCTATGGCTGGCAAGTAAACTCAGTTAAGAACAGGGAAGTTCTGGGAAGAAAGCTCAGAGGGGAAGCATCACTTTCATGAGAGACAGAAGTTGTAAGATGCAAGGGGTTAATGCAGTAAACACATTCCATGTATGTTCTCCAAACACGAATGTTCTTTCTTATCTCAAGGCAGCATATCTCTGGGTAGCTCATAAACACTGGTTTCAGCTAGGACCACCTTTCCCAGGCAGCTACAAATACGAGGCCTGGAAAATCCTGTCCAAGTGGGATGGAAGTTATAGACCTTTAAACCTGATCTCCCCCAATTATCTGACCACAAAAGAGCTTCCAATCTCCCTGGTTATCTTGCCAACCCTGAAGAACCCCTCTCAAGTTTCCACCTGTTTTTTAAGCTTCAAAAGCTTTAGCAAGACACCCGTCACAGAGGTCCCGTTCTAGTGCTCCCTGTGACCGTCAGAGAGTAGTTCATAAATCAGGAGAGCTCTTTATTTCTACCCTCAAACGCCCATTGGAAACCACAGAGAAGGGTTCTAGAAGGTTCCAGCCACGAGCCTCAAATCCCATGAGTTCGTCTAATTCACTCATGTAATCTCTCCAGCAGTTTAAAGTCCCTAGGAGGGTAGAGGAGAGTTCTCTTCTCTTGGAGCCACTCGACACAGGTACCACCGGAGCCACACAAAGTTCTGACCAACTCCCAGTAACACCAAATCCCACATTTCCCCATGGACAGTTTTCAGAGCAAGAACGGCAATGCAGGTATAAGAACCTATCAAACCAACAACCAGCCAAAAACAAAATGAGACAAAGAACAGGCCAAACCAAAACTTTATGCTATGAAAACAAGAAATAAAATAAGGAGATTTATAGGCCGGCTGATTGTCAGCAAACACAATATATTTACTGTATTAGCATTTGCTCACAGTGCAAATGGTACAACATTACACCATTTCAATATTTCGGTTTTAAAAATGCTGTTTTCATTAACTATATTATATCGGCATAACAATGTGACAAAGGAGCAGATGAAATGTTGGTGAAGAATCTCACCTTTTCACAATATCAAGCATATTTTTTAACCTTAGTATAAGGTACTATAAATCCAAGAAATAAAAACATCCACAAAATATATTACATCTGGTTTGTCTTTTTCTAAGTACTCAACTTTATACAAAAGTCTTTCAAAAAATATCATTCCCCATAGGTTTTCCTGTTTAAAACCTGATTTTTTTTCTCTCAGTTCACATAAGATAGAGTGCATTTTCTTTTTTTTTTTAAAACATGCAGACATATAAAAAAATCTGGATAGCACAACGTTTTGGCAACAAAGTTATTTTTCTCTTAGTTTAGCTTAAATGTCTGAGAACAGTTGTATTAAAACAAAGGGAAACTCAAAGTGATCATGCAGCGACATGCACCAGCCAGAAGGAGCAGGGGAAATATTAAAGGGTATCTGACTCCTCCTTCCAGCTTTGAAGTGACCAAAATTTTTGTTTTTAATAATCATCACATTATAAAAAGTATTCAGCAAAATACTATCTCTGCAAAGAAAGATTTTACCTCTCAGCTGAAAAAATATGAGCCCTCCTAGCAAACTTTGTCCTCTTCTCTCACCTACAAAAAGTCCAAGTGCCTGGAAATCCTCAACCCCCTGCTCTTTGATTTTTCCCTTTCACTAGACTCCTTTTAGTATTATTTATCTGCCACCAAAAAAAAAAAAAAAAAAAAAAAACCCACACAACCCCCCCCAAAACAAAACAGTGCTTTTTTTTCTTTAAAAAAAAAATGTGGATAATGCATAAAGTGACTTTAAAAACAGACATTCTGTAAACTCCAGACCTTTGTTCCTCCTCTCTGGGCAGCTCACTGACCACAGGAGAAATAATGCGGATAGGGGACAGTACATTCAGTCAGGCCTGCACTGAACACTGGGTCAGAGAGCAGCCTTCCCTACCGCTGCACTCCAAAAGAGTCACCCCTGGGCGGAGACCGGCTGGGGGCCGGGGTGCCTGAGAGGAGGTGAGGTAGGGCAGGGAGAAGGTGAAATGGGGGCATGGAAAAGACACACCTCATTAATCATGGGTGAATGCAAAGATCCCCATGTCTCAGGAGGAAAACTTGGACAGAGATGTGTATGCATGTATATGTATGTATATATACATACACAACATAGACACATGTATGTATATATACTCGCACACACACACACATATAGATATAATCTCATCAGTTAAATTTTTCATAAAAAATAAACCATTTTATTCCAGTGCACTGCACTGGATAGCCAAGTACCTTAGAAATTTTATTTTGCTAGGAATACGTATCGTGTGTATGTTATATATGTATATATATGTGTGTGCGCGCACACACACACCACATACACAGATTTGAAGTCTACCTGTTGACCAAGGGCAAAAAAAGAGCTTGCTTCCCCACCAAAGGAGGGAGAAGACACGGGTATGTGAGTGGGAGAAGACAAAAAGGTGGTGAAACAGGGTGGCCGGTTGAGGCCTGCCTTTCTGGGAAAAGATTTTGAACACGATGGGAGAAGGCTTAGAGGGGAGAAGGGAGAAAGGGCGGGGGAAGGGCAGAGGGCAAACTCAGAACATAGATTTTAAAAAGTGGGGCTGAGGAAATAATTTTTAAAAAGACAGGTTCAGGGATAGCTGCTTCTCCCCGCAAATCAAACTGCTCTGAGGCCTAACAGGGAAGTGCTCGGAAAAGGTGAGGTTCCGAGGGAGGGACCGAACCCTAAGCGGCAGTAGCGGCGCCGCGGTGGTGGCATCCGAGGCATTTCTGTGAGAAACATTATTTCCGAGCAGATGGAAGACCCTTCTCATCTGGCCACATGCAGGCCCCCAGCCTGGGACAGTCCCCAGGGGCCTGGAGACTAGATGTAGGGAAGAGTTTGGGGTGGACACAGCCCAGTTCAGCTCAAGAGTCTGACACACAGGCGTGCGCGCGCGCGCACACACACATACACACACGCACATACACTCACGCGAGCACGCACACTCGCGCGCATCCCCGCACGCAGGCGCGCGTGCGTGCGGCAGGCAGCAAGCTCTGCGCTTTGGAGCGCTGCTTACCCTCTCCCCCGTCTCGGATCTTCCTTCGAGGGAGAACCGAAGGAGACTTGGGGGGACCCGTGAGGTGCTTAGGTCAGACGAGGCTTAGGCGGGCCCCGCCTTCAGTTCCCCGCAGGTCCTTGGCGCGGCCCAGAGGCCCCTGGATCAAGACGATCCGAACTGAACAAAGTGGGCTAGACGCCACCTTTCCACCTCCCACGCCTTGGCTAAAGGGGTGGGGGGACAAGGCGCCTCCTGCCCTGGCCCCCGACTGTTGGCCGGTGTGAAAGGGTGGAAACGGGGGACTTCGAAGAGGGACTAGGGACCTTACGTCCATGGAGAGGCCAGGGTGCCACCCCTGCGCCTCTGTGGCTAGCTTTCCCGCTGCTTTCAGGCTAGCAGCAGGGACACACTGGAGGGGGAAAGTGGAAATCTGGGGGCCCGAGCCTCAGGCACAGGTGGTGACCACAGGGGCCAGGGACACTGGGGGCGCTGAGGTCGCGGAAGGCGCACCCCCCTTCTCCGCCTTCTTCTCCTTTTGCTTGAGGTGGATCTTGGCATGGCGCTTGCGCTCGTCGCTGCGCGCAAACTTGCGGCCGCAGAACTCGCAGGCAAAGGGCTTCTCGCCCGTATGCGTGCGAATGTGAGTGGTAAGGTGGTCGCTGCGGCTGAAGCTCCGCATACAGATCCGGCACTGGAAGGGCTTGTGGCCAGTGTGGATGCGCAGGTGCCGGGTCAGCTCGTCCGAGCGGCTGAAGCGGCGATCGCAGCCCTCCGCGGGGCACGCGTGGGGCCTCTCGTGGAGCGGGGTCTTGCTGGGTCGGTTGGGGTACTTGCGGGGCCGGATGGGCTTGAGCGTGAGAGGCGGCTGGGGCAGGCTGCTGAAGCCTGGGTGGATTTGCTTGTCTTTGAATGCCTTGATCGTCTCCAGGGGAGTAATAGGGGGCGGGTTGACTCTGATGGGGTCCATGCCCTGGAAGGGCTTGTGCTCCGGAATAGAGCCCATGTCGTTGGGGTGGTGGTATATGTTGTAGTCAGGAATCATGGGGAAGAGATTGCTGTCCAAGGCCGGCTTGGCCGATTGATAATCCTGGGGGGAATAGGCGAGGCCGGGGTTGCCCTGGGGGTCGTGGAAAGACACAGGCTCCGAGTAGAGATCACTGCAGTTAGAATAGGGGGGCAGCGCCGGATACATTGCCTCCACGTCGCCCTGCGGTGGCTGCACCATGCTGGCCGTAGAGGTCTGCGTGCTGAGTGCCCCTGAGGCCGGGGGCACCCCCAAGATGCCAGCGCTCATGAGGCTAATGATGTTGTCCTGGCACCAGTTGGAAGGGGAGTCGAAGGCGAACTTTCCCAAGTAGGTCACAGTCTTGTTGCCGGGGGCTGGCTGGAAGGAGCCGGAATAAGAGAGTTCCGGGTTGGGCTTCTCGTTGGTCAGACCGATGTCCATCACATTCTCTGCGGAGAGCGGGGGAGAGAGGGGAGGGATGAGTGAAGCCAAGTCGGCTCCAGGGCCCGGGCGTCCAGGTCCTTGCCCAGGTGTGGAGGGTGCGGCCGGGTGGAGTGCGCAGCGCATGGGGTAAGAGGAAAGCTGCGCCCGGCGCAAAGCGGGCGGTGCCGCGCTCCCGGGCGCAACCTGGATACAGCAAAATACTACGGATCGGGGTGTGGAGTGGCTGCTGCACACACACTGCACACGCCGCGCACACACACTCACGTACCAAACACGCGCGCGCGCGCGCGCGCGCGCGAAGCATTGTTGTTTCCGAGGTAGGGCGGTCAGGTAGCTGCAGCTACAGGTAGTTTCAGACCCGGAGCGCGCCGGGCTCTCGCTCTCTAGTGCACACAACTCGGCCTCTTCCCCCTAGCCCTGTCCGCACGCGGACGCAGCGCCTTTCCTGTCCCGACGAAGCCTTGCGCATTGCGCCCGGGTCAATAACCCAGGGAGCTCTGACGCTTTGTCCTTCGCGCGTAGAGGGGTACTGCCCGAAAAGGGAGCTCGCCCGCCACCTCACCCACCCCCACCCGGCCCAGCCTCCTCCAGGCCTGAAGAAGCTTTCGGCTCTTGCTGGAGGGAGAAAGCCCAGCCTCTAGCGAGGGTGGAGGGCGGCGGAAAACCGGCTCGTGTCTCCACGCCGGGAGTGGCCGCTCATCCCAAGCTCTTCCCCCCAGGGATCGCCCCCCCGGGGCAGACCCCGCTCGGGGCGAACCCCTTCCCTCTCCCCACCGTCCCCACACCCCCACGGGTTTGCTGAACGCCCCGGAAAGGTAGCGTCGCAGTACCTCTCCCACCGCGGGGACTCCACGCCGCACACGGCTCCATCCCGGGCGGGGGGCTGAGGGAGTAAGGGGGAGAGCGAGGGTGAAAGGGACGCTCGGCTCCTCCCGAGAAAGGGGGCGACGGCACCACGCCTTGCGCGCAGCCTGGCGATCGCGCCCCCTGAGTGGCGAACCCCGGAGCACGGCCGCTCGCACCTACCTCTCTCCAGTCGGTGGCTGCCCCCACCCGGGAGAACAGAAGCCTCTACCGTGGCGTCGCTAACCGAGCCTTCCCGATCGGGGAGGGCGGGGGGAGTGGGTGGGAAAAGCAACTCGCCCCCCGGAAAATTCCCAGCGCGCCCCCATCTTATCCATCCATCCATCCATCCATCCATCCATCCATCCATCGCTAGTTGATTCCCTCCTCTTCCTCTCCCTTTCCTTCCTCGCTACCTCGCCGCCTCCCCGCCGTCCTTACCTGTAGCCATCTGATTGTAATGGGCCACTGAATCGCTGCTGCCGGAGAAGAGGTTGAGCGCGCTGGGGATCTCTTCGGGGTACAGATTGTCAGGCAGTTGATTTAGCAAACTGCTCATGGTCACCGGCAGCTTCTCGGCGAGTTTGCCGGTCATAGCACTCCCGAGCTGCCGCCACCGCCGCCACCGCCGCCACCGCCGCCGCTCGCTCCTAACGCAGCTTCCAGGCCAGCGGCATCCGAGAGGCGATCCGTGGTGCAGGGGAAAAGCATGCGAGAGGGAAAGTTCGGGGGGAGGGGGGAGGGAAGAGGGGAAGGGGTGGGCCAGAGGAGGGGATCTTCTCTTTTGGGGGGGTGGGTGGGAGAGAGGGCCAAAGAAGGGTAATCTTCTTGGGTGCCGGGCTGGGGCCGTAGGAGGCTGGGTCTTGGGTGGGGGGCGTGTGCGAGGGGTGGGCTGCGGGCTGGGTGGGGGATCTCGGCGGAGGGGGTCGGACGCGGTCTCAGTATTGATCTTACAAACAGACGCGCGCCGGCGTCCCCCCCACCCCACGATCCGCCACCGCCGCCGCCACTGCCGCCGCCGCCGCCGCCGCCGCCGCTGCCGCCGCTGCTACCTCCACCACCAGCCCCGCTGCTTCCTAGCTCACTGCTGCCCAAAAGCTCCCAGCCAGGGAACTCCACCAGCGTATTTATCTGAGCCCCGGGAAAGCTCCGTGACGTAGCTGCCCATATATGGACAGACAAAGCCCAGCGAAGGGGCGCGACGTCACAATGGAAGCTCCTCACAATGGAACATAGAAAGCAGGAAGCTGGCCGCAGCCGGCGAGCGGAGTCCGCGCCGCTCGCGGGTCTTGAAAAAAGAGAGAGAAAGAGAAACAGAAGAGAAGAAACAAGCACAATTGGAGAGGAGAGAGGAAACGGGGATGTAACCGAATGCAAAGCGTAAAGCGCGCTGTGCGCGTTCGAAAAGCCCTCGCCATCTGTGTTTATTCTGGGTCTGTACTGGGAGGACGCGCGGGGACGCGTGGGGGAGGGGCGCGAAAGCGGGGTGGGCTCGTTTGCTGGTGGTCTCCAGCACCCCTCGCAGGAATACAGAGAAATGAAAACCCGGGAGACGTCCCTTTGCAGCCCGGGGGCTTCTGGGGACCCCGGAAGGCGTGTGCTCAGACCCCGGGGCGGCCGCCCTCGCGCCCAGGACCGGGGCGCAGACTGTAAGAGAGCTAGCGCGTCCCTCCGAGCGGGCTTCCAGCCCGTCCGGGATGCCTGGTCGCGCCTCCCGAGAACTTTTGCACCTCCCTCTCTCTGATTAGCCGCCCACACCCCTGCCTCTCCTTCAGTCCCTGACCCTGCGCTGACTCCCGGCTGAACGCCGGGGCTGGGAAGAGCCTGGTTGCAAAGAGGTTGCGCGGGAGGCGAGTACCCCGCACAATTGGGGGTCGAGGATGTGCGGTTTTGGTGGTGAAGAAGAAAAAGTGAAGTTGAGCGGATAGGATGCACGTGCACCAAATCCTGAGTAAATTCCGTAACGGTTCCTAAGCACCCCCTTTGGCCACGGGATGGCAGGAGGGTCCAACAGGCCCAGGCGCAGCCGCTGTCTGTTGCTGCTTGGGAAGGGCCCGCCACTGAGTTGCAGCAGGATCACGCTGAACTCACAGTCTGACACTACGGCAGCCTCCCCTAGTCTCTACCCTTCGCATCGCCTTCTACCTGGCTGTCCCTGGCGCCCTGCAGTCAAGGGCCGCCTGTTTGCCAACCCGGAGGGCTGTCACCTCCCATAGCGGCAGCAGATTCCGGAGGCGGCTGATGTGTTCCCCGAGGCCTGCTCCCCGGGTGCACGCCGCCAGGCCCGGGAGAAGGGCAGGAGAGGAAGGGAACGTAGGGGAGCGACCCCGAATCACACCGTTTTGGCGTGGGAGGATTCCCTCCTCGGTGGCCGCGTGGGCGAGGTGAATCCCGCGTCCCCCGCCGGGGAGTCCGGTTGGGGGAACATGCATTTCTCAGGGGGAGTGGGAGTGTTGACAAGGAGCAAGAGAGGATCCCCGGGCCTCGCGCCGTGGGAGGGCCACGCGGGCCGGGGACGCGTGGGAGGTACTCCCGAGCTGCACATAGCGGTGGAGGTGGATGACAACCTCGCTCTCCTCCCCTCCATTTCACTCGGTGGAGAACTGGGGGTGGGAGGGGCCAGTCTCCCCCGGTCTTCTCCGGTTCTTTGGAAAGGAGGGATTCCCACCGCCCGCGAGCCCCTTCTCTCCCGCCCCTGCGCCACTCCCGCCAGGTTCCCCACACCTAAACCCGGGAGGCACTGCGCCCCCGGGCTCTCCTCCGCCGGCGCGGCGCGGAGAGCGAGCGCTCTGCAGCGGTCCCGGCTCCGGCCGGAATCAGGGCGTGCAGCGCCTCCCGCCCCCGGCAACCTCCCTTGGGGGGCGGCCGGGCAGCAGGCTAGGGGACGTGGGCGTCAGTGTGAGCCCGGCTGGGCGCGGGAGGGGCTCTGGCGGCTGCTGGGAGGGTCGCCGGGCGGCGGGCCAAGCCGGGAAGAGCCATACAAGGAGCGGATCCGGTGACGCGCCGGCCGCGCCCCTTCTCCTTCTCGATTTGGCTGCAGATTCCGGTCCCCGGATTTGCATATTTTGGCAACCAGTGGAAAAGGAAAGAAGAACGGAACCCGCAGCCTTTAAAGGAACCGCACAGGCTGTAGCGTCACCTAGGGAGGCGGTGGCGGGGGGGGGGGCGGGGGCGGGAAATATTAGCCTGCGGCTCCAGCCTCTGTCCCTGGACCTGGAGGTAGGGGCGAGGCGGGAGGCGGCGCTGACTCGCCCGGACTCTCGTTCCAGTCCTGGTCCCTCGGAGGCGCCTCCTGTTGCGCGTGCACCCGCAGGTAGCGGGGTCTCCGCGGGTTCCTGTGAGCCCGCAGGCGCTGTGAGGTCCTCGGCCTTGGGCGAACCGCAGGCCCCAGTATTGACTGCAGTGCCCACGTTTCCCCGCGAGAGGCACAGCTCAGCCTCTGCGGGTGACAGGAAGGAAGTAAGAGACCTCCAGGCCGCCCAGATCAACTTTCGGAAGACCCCACCGTGATGCACCTCCTCCCCACCTGTTGAGACCTTTCTCCAGGAGAGGAAAGTGAGGAGCCTAGAATCCCCAGTTTTGTTCAGTAGAGACCTATGTTAGGAAAGCAGAGGCAGTGAGAACATTTGGGATCCTTGAGTGTTTCCAGGGCCCCAAAGAAGGTAGGTGGAGGAGTGCAGCCTCTCTAGAGATGGCCCTCGAACGCTTTTAGGCCAGGTGGGCTTGTCACACCCAAGTAGGGCTGGCCAGCTTGCTCCACAGCCTGCTTACATGTTGGTGAAATTGGATAGGAGCTTTTTTGCGGATGTAGGGGGGACACAAATGTCTTCCCTCTCCTTTCTACTAGTTCTTGACATAGCATGAGAGTCTTCAATTAAATAAGTATTCATTGGAACTTCAGTGTGATCTTGGACAAAGTTCTTCCTCAGCCTCAGTTTTCTTGTCTGTAAATCGGGATAATAGTACCTTAGAGAGAATTAACTTAGATAATCTTTATACAATGAACACTTATGCTAGAGCCCTAGCAAGCACTCACTAAATGGCAATTACTACTGTTCAATTGTATTTTTGCCCACCCTGTCACACGGCAGAAAAGCCCATTCTGCTTGTGTCTTAGAAATGAGTGTAAATGACATAGGGAGTGAAAAGGGCCAGGTGTGGACCTCGGTCCCATATCAGTATGATCATATAGCAGAAGTATTAATGTTTATTATTTAGGGGAAAAAAGAAAGTCCTATTTGTGTGCCAGGTACCTGCTGGTCACTTCACAAATATAGAGATGGGTAAAAAATGGTCTTCAGTCTGCAGGAGCCCAGGTAAGGACTGAGCCCTCAGTAGCTGCTGGTGGAATGAGACAGGGCACACAGAAGTCACTCTGAGGCTCTTTAACACTCTGGACCATCCTCCTAGACATTTCTGGAGGCTGGCTGTGGCTCTCAGGGTGGGGTGGGGGATTCTGGTGCCTTTCCTTCCCTCCTCTGCCATGGAATGAGTCATGCTGGGGGAAGCCTGCTTCTGCAAGCATAAGCCCTTACTGCCTGGCTCCTGTTCAGGTTGCAGCCCACACAGGTGTCCCCTGTCACCCTGATGATGGTGGCAGATGGAGGCCAGGGTTCTGTGACAGGAGGGGGCAACTCTGGGTATGGAATGGGGGTAGGGTATTGGGAGTGGCTGCTTATAGAATAATAGCATTCTCCCTTCTGGTTGCCAAGCCTTGAATGCAGCATAGAAAAAAAGTTTCTCTTCTTCCCTCCCTCCTCCTTTCCTCTCTCCCTCCTGAACAGGGGCTGGGGGGATGATTGTTTTATTGGCGGGCTCAGGTGAGATTGCCAAGGGCCTAATTACCTGAACTCCAAGCCCTGGACTTGTTGGAGGGCGAGTAGGCACTGGTTCAGGGCGTTCTCCCCCAGAAGATGGTGAAAGGCAGGCCCGACCCCTCTGCAGCTGGGCCAAGGCCGCCTGGCTGCTCTCCTGACTCCAGCTAACCCCACCAGCTGCACTTATGGGCTCTGCAGCTGCTTGTGGGGACAGTGGGTGTGTTGGTCTTGGTGAAAGAATAAAGGAAGGAGGAGAGGTAGCCCTAGACATCTGCTGAAGAAAAAGGCCCAGTCTTGCTCTGTCTTGCTCCTTAATTCTGCAGTCATCTTGCCCTCTGAACTTTAGGTCCCCTTTTTTGCTAAAGATTTCCAGGCTTTCTTTACTGTCTTAAAAAAAAGAAAACCCCAATGAATTCAGAGGTATTAGTAAGTTAACGCATTGCTCTTCTCAGAGGGTATTTGCATTTCAAAAGAAAACGCTTAGAGAGGGTAATATATAACCCAAAGATATTAAGCCCAATGTTTAGCTCCATGCCTGGAAAATAGTAGGCACCCATAACCACTGGTGGAATAAGGTCTCATTGTGGGATATCAGGCCAGTGACAAGGAGTAGGAGATTCGGGCACAGAGAGTGTCTGGGGCTCCTCAGACCTCACCAAGCCCTATGGATAAGGCCCACCCTGGTGGGATTACTCCCAAATGACAGTTTTCTTGACGGTCTTCAGTTGTTTTTCATTATCACTGGTGAACCCTCCCCAGCCAGACTTCCCTGGTGCTTTAGAGGTAACTGTCATTTGTTTGGTGATGACAGCCAGTTCTGAGGCTAGGTGGGATTTGCCTGGAAGCTTGCAGAAGGGACTCAGTGTTGACAGCCAAGATGACTTTGGAGTGTGGGGCTCCTGGATCCGAGCCGGAGCTGAGCCTCTTTGGGGGGCTGCTGGAGGCTTCAGGCTTGCAGAGCTTCTGTACCCACAGAAGATGGGTTGAATAGAGACCCTGGGACTCTTTGTTTTCTTCATTCTCTACAATAATTTCTAAGGAAACTTTTAGGACTGCTCCCTCAACATTTTTTTTAATGAAGGTTATAAAGTGTTGGAAAGAGTTTGAGTAGTTGGTTGGAGGATACCTGGCCAGGAATTGGCTGAGCTGGCACTTGAACTCAGGGCCTTGTGACTCCAGAGCTACTGCTCTTAATTGTGCTCTTTGTCCCCATGAAGACTGTCAGGGGAAATAAATGAGATGGCAGATGTGGCCTAGAGGAGGGCTAAGTGTAAAGGCACTGTGGAGGCAATGAGTAGAGGACAGGCTCACTGCAGCACTGCCTCCCTGCACCCTGGGAAGCAGCAGGGGGGAGGGGAGGAGCTCCTGTCCAGGGGAGGGTAAGGATAAGAGGGTACAGCACTCAGGGAGGTCAAGGGGAGCCAGGAGGTGGAATGGCAACTGCCACTCTGAGCTCGGGTCCCACTGCCATAGGTTGTCTCAGGCTACAGGATCCTGTACCAGCCAATCATTTACTTCCATATTAAACACCAGTTTGTGCCTAAGTTCAAATCAACTCATTATAGTCATGTTGAATCAGTTTTTTTCTTTAAAAAAAAGATTTTATTTATTTTTAGAGAGATGGGGAGGAAGGGAGAAAGAGAGGGTGAGAAACATCGATGTCCAAGAGAAACATCAATCAGTTGCCTCTCATATGCCCCTAACTGACCAACTGGGGACCTGGCCTGCAACCCAGGCATGTGCCCTGGCTGGGAATCGAACCGGCGACCATTCAGTCCCCAGGCCACACTCAGTCCACTGAGCCACACCAGCTAGGGCCAGGTTTTTGTTTTTGTTTTTTTTAAGTCACGCTTCAAGCAATTTTGGGAGAATCTGGTGACTAAAGGGAGAAAGACTTGTTACAAAGTACATTTGCTGGGTGGGGAGGACCCAAAGTGGCTCTGGGGACCCCTCCTCAGACACAAGTCCAAGGCAGTGAGTGACTGCAGGGGGTGGGGGTGAGAATTGTCTAGAGGGTGGGAGGTTAAGGCTAGGCTGGGCTGGGGCAGGGAGGGAAGAAAGGTCTTAAGATGGAAGGTGAGACCTGGAAAAATTAATGAGAAGTACAAGCCCTGATCTGGGAATCAGGAGTGTTGGGTTTTGTCATAAGTTATCTGTATGACTTTGAGCCTTGTGCTCTTGGCCTAGGGCCTCTGGTGGGGGCTGGACTGGGTAACCTACCTCTAAGTCCCTGCCAGCTCTGCTAATGTACACCTTTCAGATTCTATTGCAGGCAGGGTTGGAAGGAGACCCTAGATAAGTTTGGGGTGTTGGAAAGTTTGGGCTGGAATCCTTAATGGGGAGGAGGAATGGGTCAGGGGATGAGGGCTTGTGATGGGAACTTTTCAGGAATCCACACATGGTAAGTGGCATCATGTGCTCAGATGGCCTGTCATCGTCCCTGGGGGCCACTGTGGGACAGCCCCCCTGCTTAGCTGGGAAAGGATGGTGTCTCTGCAGAAAGGACTCTTGGGGGATGAGGCTTTTTGGAAAGGGGAACTTTGTCATCTGAAATGAACAAGAAAAGTATGAATGTGGGGGGACAGAGGGGAGGCAGTCAGGGGAGCAAAAAGGGAGTGAGAAAAAAGTAGGGAAAGAGAGGAGAGGAAAGCTATCAGAGCAGGGTTTTCGCATTGCTCTTCCCACCACCAGCCTCTTGCAGGGCAGGGGAGGGGGATGGGATTCACCCAGGCACAGGGGCTGGCTCAGGGGCTGGTAGGTTCCCTCCTCCTTGCCCTATAAGAAAATCCTCTGGGAAACTAGACATGGCTGTAGTCTTCAGATCCTTGTCTCTTATCAGCCCCTAGCCTCAGGACCCTCCTCAGCCTCAAACAAGTCTGATCCCTCAGGGTGGGAAGTCAGGGGCAGCCTTTTGGGTTCTTCTTTGCAGTTCTATGCAGTCAAAAAAGTGGGATCCAGGGAAAAGCAGTATTGGGGGCCTACCATTTGAGTTCCTCAGTTGTGTTAGCAACCCGTTTCACCAGATAACTTACACAGGGCTTCCCCACTGTTGTCATGCCTTAACCCTCTTAGAAAGTGAAGCCCTTTTTATACCCACTGGCTCAAGACTGATGCTGCTCCAGGCCCCACCCCGTCACCCTGAGGGCTGGAGGTACAATGAAGTGAAGTCTGCCCCTCAGCGTACTGCAGAATTGTTTGGCCCAATGTCACCTGGAAAGTCACTGGAAGACAAGAGATGGTATCAAGCTTCCCAAGAGCAGGGACTGAGTCTTATTCCTCTTTGTCTCCCCAGCACTACCCCCTGCACCTGTCTCCAGCAGCTCCTCCATCAGAGTCTGTTGACCCAATTCAAGTGTCCACGCTGGTAATTCTGAAACCTGGTCAATTTGAGGAGCAGAGGGATCCACTTGGCCCTTCCCACCAGGTCCTTTCTTTTCTATCATCCCAGAACAGACTACCCCCACCCCTGCACAGATTGGGGGTCCACTGTCCACCCAAATTCCATTTCCTTGTGGGGGTGGTGCTCCTAGGTCTGGGACAGAACTCTCTCTTTCAATGAGACAGAAACGTTGGGAGCACTTCCTGTGCACTCTGTGTCGGGGGAACAGACTTGAGACTGGGGTCCTGCTGCCTGCCAGGGAGCAGGCAGCTTAAAAGGAAATGAGGAATGAGGCTCTGGTGGAAGTGAGACTGCACAAGACAAAGTGTCTCAAAGGAAGTGCAGGCAGGGAGCTCAGAGGAGGAAGGACCAGTGTGGGCTGGCAGAGGGGACTTGTTCAGGGAGAAGGAAAGGCCTGACTGGGGGGAGGGAGGCTTGATGAAGTCCTTGAGGAGGGACTGAGACCCAGGAGTGAGGAGAGGACCAGAGGGCTGCGTGAGAAGGGGAGGGGAGGGGAGAGAAGGGGAGAGAAGGAGAGGGGGTAGTCTGTGCTAGGGGCTGTGATCCCCTCCCCTCTCCCACATTTTCCTGTTAATTTATTTTTACTATTTTTAATCTATATAAGTAGAATCCATTAGCATTGTCCTTCCAGGACTTCTTTCTCAGTGCCTGGTCTAGGCCTGATTGTGGTTTGTTGACCAGTGAGGAATCTTAGAGGGCAAGGAGGGAGGCAGCGCTGGGCCTGGGCCAGCTAGACCCCAAGGGGCGTCTGGGCACCTCCTAGAAGTAAGTTCCAGGAAGGCAGGGGCTCCGGGCTGTACTCTTGGCTGTTCTATCCTCAGCTAGAACTGGGCTTATGGGAGTGCTGCATGAACATTTGTTGAAGACTGACTGCCAGGCCCAGGGTTCCTGGTGCTGTTAGCAGGAGCAGGACAGGGGACAACTCTGGGTTGTGAAATCCAGGAGAAGAATGGAACCTGAGGAGTCCACTGGCAACATGGACTCCAGGGTGGGGGTGGGGCAGGATTAATCAGACATAAACTCAAGTGGTAATAGTCCCATTAATTGAGTGGTAATGATCCTTGGCATTTTTCATCTTCAAAGCCGGGAATAAACTGTAATTAATACTCCCGCCACCCGGGGGCAGGGTGGGGGGTGGTGTGGAGAATCTTGATCTACTGCTACTCAGTCCGGGGAAACTGAGGCACTGGCGGGGGTGGGGTGGGGTGGGGAAGTGGGGTTAGGAGGGTAGATGCAAATCCCAGCAGAGCCCAGCATCACCGGGGTCGCTGGGCGCACCAGAGCGCGGTCCACTTTATTCCAAACCCAGGCAGGCGGTGAGCTGAGGCCATGAGCGGGGAGGGGATGCCAGAGATCCGCGCAGAGCCCAGGGGCCCAGGGAGAAGTCTCAAGGTGGGTCCCCGAGGGTGGCAGTGGGCTCGCCGGGTTTGCCAGCCCCTCCCAGGCGGAGCAGGGTTTTGCAGGCCTGCGCCCCACCTCCCGCCGCCCCCCCTCCCCGCCCCACGCTCCCGGGGACAGAGCTGGAAGGGCTCGCAGAGCAGAGAAGGGGCTCTTCGCGCCCAGTGGCAGCGGGCTCCAGGCAGTCAGCGTGAGTCACTGGCGGCTTTCCTCATCGCAGTCTGCTGCCCCAGCCCTGAGGGAATTGTTCATTAGGGCGATTACCCCGCCGTCATTAAAAGCTGGTAAATATCACCCAGGGACCGAAGGCCCACGGCCGCCTCTGCACTGCGGCGGGTTCACAGGCCTTGGGCCACCGGTCCCAATCCTGCCTCCTCGCAGCAGCGTGTCCAGCTGCCCTGCCACTCGGGCACTCGGAGCGCGAGGTCACGAGGGTGTTCGTCCTGCAGTTCAGTCACCACTTCTTCCGAAAAACCTTTCTTTTAATACCCCCATTCAAGGTGATGAACCAAACACCGCTCCTCAGTCGCCTTAATCCAACTGACCTTTTTACATTTATCTGTGTAATGCTTTAATACATGTCTGCCTGCCACTCTCCTGCCTGGAACCTTCCAGAAGGCCCACCAGCGCTTCTGATTTTGTGTTGTATTACCATTGTACCCCCTCTCAGCCCGCTGCACCCCGACCTAGCACAAGTATCTGGTGTGTAGCAGGCCTCAGGATTTTTGAATTAACAGGTCCCCATGAGGCAATAGAACGTCCTCCCTCCCTATTGTTTCCACAGCTGACAATGATCTCTTGTGAACCTGCCCTGTGTCAGGCATTGGGAACACAGCAGTGAGGAACAAAGCCCAGGCTCTTGCTGTGGGGAGACAGGAGGTCTGAGGAGTGCTCAGGGTGGGGATGGACAACAAGTAGACACACAAGAGGCGGTGATAAGTGACACAAGGACAGAGGAGTTGGCATGAAGGGAGAGAGTGGTGGCAGTGCGCGCTGGCACTCTGGGGCCGGTGCCAGTGCCAGGACCTTTCATCCTGCACAGGGAGATGGGGGCTAAGCTGTGGTCTAGCTGCTTTACTGGACACTCTTAAAAAATTTTGTGTGTAAGTATGATCTTTGTTTTTAAAAAATGTTATCAAAGTCCACCAAGTAAAGTCTCTAAAGACAAAGTTGCCTGTAATTTGTCCCTTTATTCCTGGCATCAGCCCCTCTTCCCCATTGGCTTTTCAGCCTACCACCAGGTGGCCGGAGAGAAAGTTCTGACAGTGCAAGGGGATGACTGGCCAGCGGTTGTCAGAGGCCCAGGGAAGGGCGGACAGCAGGCCCAGGGTGACTGTGGCCGTGGGTACCCCAGCCCCAATCTCAGAGCCCCCCTCTCCTCCCAAACACACACTCTCTCAGATCCTCTGATCGTTGGGAGAGCTGCTTCTAGACCCCTAAATGAAAGAAAAAGTCGCTGCAATGGAAACTAACCTTCCTCTCTTGCCCCACTTCCCTCCCGCGGTCACACTTCCGCCTGCAGACACAGGGTATTTTGGGTTCGAAAACAAAGTGTCAGATCTATTTGAGCAACTTTTTTTTTTTCCGTCGGAGTAGAAGCCCAGGGGCCTGTGGCCACCCTGGGCTTGGCCACTTCCCCAGGGAACTGACGCGTTTCCCCTTCTCCACTGAGGACAGATTTAGCAATTCAGACTGGCCACTTTTAGCTTCTTCTGTCCCTGGCCTGGCAGCTGGGCAGGGCCCAGAGGTCAGGCTGCTGGCTGTGTCTCAGTGCCTTCCTTGTGGACTTCAGGGAAAGGCCTGGGTCCCCTCCTTTGCCAGAACCTCCCCTTATCCTCCCCCACCTCCAAACCCCTGCACACACATAAACCTTCCACAGCTGCCCCCACCCCCAATCCACTTGCTACAATAATACATCAGGAGACTGAAAAGTGAGAGCTGGGGTTGGACCTTGTCTAGTCCTTAGTCTGGTTTGAAGGGGGGTGTGCCTGTGCCAGCATGGGCTGGTGTGTATGTAGGTTGTGAACAAAGTGGATGTGCGTATACAGAGACTGCACGTGTGTGCAAATCCTGCATTGACAACTACCCAGGCTGAACTATGCACATATACACAGCTTGCATGGGTGTCTAGAAAGAGCTTGGAAGAGTCAAAACCTTGGAGTGTCTAGTGGGTGCGTACACCATGTGATTTTGTGTGGGCTGATGTATTTACAGTGTGTGCGTGCAGGATGTGTATAGCAGAGGTGTGTTTCAGTGTGCATGCACGTTTGCATTTGTGTGGACAGTGGTGACCAGTGTCCTCATGGGGGCAGATGCAGGTGCTGTCTGTGGATCTGGGTTTGGGGGCAGGCTAGTGAGCAGCAAGTGTGAGCATGTCCCTACTGGTGCACTGGCTGGGGACTTGCTGGTTTCTTCCTCATGTCTATCTTTCCTTCGGCACCCTCACTACCCAGTTAGGCCTTCCTCCTGGAGCCCCTTCCGCTCCACAGGCTGCTCCACCACTCTGGCTGGAATGTCTCTTCCTCCTACTCGCTGGCCTGCCTTCCCAGTGCCCTCTCCTGAAGCCAGACTCCCACAGGCCTCCCTATCACAGGACTCTTGGCAGTCCCTGTGTCTGTCCATCCACACCCTCTGCCACGACACAGGAAGAGCCTTAGGAAGCCTAGCACTTCGAGGTTTATCTTGTGGTCTGTTCAGTTCCTTTCGTGTAGCTGAGTCCCCACCTGTACTGAAGAGTGGCTGACTGCATGCTGGTGTGACAGCCACAGCACATGTATACAGGAGCCATTGCTTTAGGATGACTTGCATGTGTGTGCATGTCCAGTTGTTCCTCTGTGTGTGTGAGTGTGTGAATGTGTGCAAGTGTGTGGGTGAGTGTGCGTGTAAGGGTGGGGAGAGTACGTGCCCTCCTTTAGGGCACTGGCCCTGCTTGCCCTTCTGCCCAGGCCCTCAGAGACTCCCACTTAGCCCACTGTCCGCTTTCTCCATGAGAATGAACATGAAAGTTGCAACTCAGGGCCCTGCTGTGCTCATCTTTCTGACAGGCTCAGCCTCTTTCCTTCGAACCCTCTGCTCCCTGCCCAGCTGACTTATGGCAGTGCCAGTAGGCAGTGGGGTGGGCTCCGTTTCATAAGGAACAAAGTGGGTGCTTCTGGGCCCTACCTGGGGCCTGCATCACGTTTCTGCCCTCTGTCCCTGAGTGCAGACCCAGGGCCTGTGTGTAGCTCTGTCACCTTCCCTCTACCAGGGCTCTGGGATGGGTGTTCCAAGGCTGGGATCTGGGGAGGATGAGCTCTGACACTGGCTGCTGCTTCTGGGAGGGGTCCCCCTGAAATCCCAGGGTCCCCAGCTCCCAGATTGGCAACTCCTCCTCTTTCCCCTGGGCACCCTGTCAGGTTCTCTGGCTCCTGCAGCCAAATGCACTTGGCTCTTTTTCATTCTTAATGCCAAGAATGCTTTCTCTACTCTGTTCTAGTGGCTTCCACTCACCTCCCAGCCAAGGGGACAGTGGTAGTGGCTTTCTCTACCATTTCCCTGAATAACCATGCAGAACTGCAGACCATTCAGCTAGAATGGGGCCTCGGAGAATACTGTCCCAAAGTTTCTTATAGGTGAAGAAACTGAGGCCCAGACGAGGGCGGCCAACTTGCTGGGGCTTGCACGGCCGTGAATGACAGCACAGGCACTGCCAATCAACCAGGTCTCCACTTCTGCTGTCTGGGTGGTTCTCTGGCTGCATCAAACCACACGGTTGGCTGACTGTGTGTCCTTCTTTTCTGTTTCCTTCTGTTTCTAATGTTTTCTCTTCCTTTCTTTTTATATTAAAATATTTCCTTTTCCCTTTGAAATGCCCTTTCTGTGTTAAGCAGGACAGCTCACATATGGTGGCGCCAAGGTGGCGTTCAGAGCCAAGGTCTCTGTCTAGGCAGTTTTTCACAGTCTTTTGAAAGGCTCTTCTTCCTGGCCCCTATCCCCCAGAACACCCATTGATCCTGTCCTCCCTTCTCCCTGAACCAGGCTCTTCAGCTCCCGTTTCTCAGATCAGATGGGAAACCTGAAGGAAATGGACCCTCTCCCCAGGCTTAGTTTCCTGTCTCTAAAATGAGGGGGAGGTCCCTCAGAAGAAGAAATGTGTATGGGCATTTGTGTGTGTGTGCACGTGCGTGCATGTGTGTGCGCACCTCACGTGTCTCCCATCAGTCCTGGGGGCTAAATGTTAAAGGTAATTAGCACCAGGATGAAAGGTCCTGTGGTATAATTACAGGGAATATCAGGACTGTTGGGAGGGTAGGGCAGGAGGCCCCTAGACCTCTGGGGGGTGAGCAGCCCCTAGCCCCACTCCTGCACTGAGATCAGTCACCTGGAGAGACGAGGGGTGGGGGAGGGAGCATTCTGAGTGAAGGGTCTTTGTCTTTACAGGGAAGTGCTTGTTAGTTGCTAAGGAACTGGGTTGTCTCTCCTGATCCAAGCCACCCAATGTTTTGCTGAGCTTGGGAGGGGGATGCTGGGCTGGGGCTTGGCCCTTTGATGGGTCTTTTGAGAAGGATTCTCAGTTGGGGAAGGTGACTCTTTCCTGTTACTGAGCTGGGGAGCAGAGCAGGTGAGGTGGAGGCAGGACAGGAGAGGAAAACCTGCATTTACTGAGCAGCCTGCGGGCCCAGCATCGAGCCTGGCTGCCTTCCATGCTATCTCATTTAACCATTGCAGCAGAGCTTTAAGAAAGGCACTTACTTACATTTAAACTTTTTTTTACCTCTTTTGCAGAGGAAACACAGGTACAGAACAAGGAAGTTGCCCGAAATTATAGGATTATCAAGTGGTAGGGATTCTATGTGAATTTAGGTATGCTAGGGAAGAAAAGTTGTGCTTTTTAAACTACACCACCTATTGCATTTACTGGGGTTTTTTCCCATGTCAAGGCTGCTCAGCCCTGATACCTGGACCCTTCACCATCACCGTCACCACCATCAGGGAGCTTTCCTATAAGGTTCCCTCTCCTTTTCCACCCTGTTCCTTCCCCCAGAGCAGTTAACACACAGGAGGGAGGCGGGGTTCAGTGGGTTGAGGAGGGTAAACTGTTGGGGTAGTTGCCTTGGGCAGGTGGGGTGGGGGATGGTAATGACCTTGAGCTGGGCCAGGCCATTGCTGGGAGTGTCCAGGAGCTGGCCCTCCCCACAAGTCACACTTGATTGAGAGTAGCTGAAGCTGAGGGAAGGGAAGACGCCTGGGAGAGACAGTCCTTTAAATTCTCCTGGAACTTGCAGCCTTCGCTCTTGGCCCACCTGGCTTCTGAATAAATGGAACGCCTGCCTTTATTTTATGTAGCCCAGAGATCAAAATTAGAGTACTCGTGACCTCTGAGCACTGAGTGAGAAGGCTTGAGTTAACCCCAGATTTCATCACCACCAGTCACAGAACAGGGAGTAGGTTCCTCAACTTATCAGAATGTCAGTTTCCTTCTCCATAAAAGGAGAACAACAACACCTACATTATTAGATTGTTGTGACAATCGAATGAGAAAACATGTATGAAGGGCCCGTGACCTGTGAGGCTGTGCAGGAATGCACTAAACGAGGGGCCACATGTTAAGCATCTGGCACAGTTCCTGGGATGCAGAAGGTGCTCAACAAATGGCGTCTGAGGATGATAGAAGTATCAGTCCTCCTGATCCCTGCAGGGGGGACGCTGATGCTCTCGTTTGCGATATCCCTCTTAACTGCTTCGTGAGAGATCTCAGCAATTTACGTGCTCGTTTTGTTTCTTCTCGGAGGAGGCCGTGTAAAGGGGCGGTACCCCCACATGTTGCACAGGCAGAGAGCTGCGAGTCAAGGGTGGGTTTCCCTGAGCTCTCTCAGCTTCCAGGTTTTGTCTCCCTGCCACTGGGACCTCCTTCTCTGCGGCTTCCAGGGACTGTCTGGCAGGGGCGTCTGTGGCCTCGAGCCTGGGCCAGCTTTTTTTTTTTTTTTCACATTTTGGGGCTAGGAGGGTGGGGGTCTCTCCTGGAACTGAACGAAGAGCCCAGAAACACTGGGGTGGGGGGGAAGGAAGGGAGGGGGAAAGGAAGGAAAGCAAGCCGATAATTTCCTCGAAGGATAAACATCCGATTTTTTTCCTCACCCAAAATAAACATGCTAGCCACAAGGAATTAAAAGCAGAAGAGGGGAGGATGCGCCTCCATCTGGGGCTGCTCTAGAAAGCTGACCTGCCATTTAGCCTGGGCTTGGGCCCCAACCGGAGCTGCCAATTACACTCTGGGCCTGTGGGGTGGGGGGATGCGGGGAGTGTGAGGTTCGCAGACACCCACAAAGTCCCTTCTGAGGGACTGCTTTCCATGACACTGCAAATGGACATTTCCTTTTGTTTCTTCTTTTAGCTCTGCTGACAAGCTTGTCTGGTGGGGTAGAAGGGAGTAGGAGTTACTATCGCCCGGGGTGGCGTCAAAGGACCTTCTCCAGAGCAAGAACTTGGTGTCCTAGGCTTCGGGAGCTGAATTCATCCATGCCGGGGGAAGCACTGTCCAATGCCCTCCCCATTCACACGTGCAGTCTCCCAGCTCATTGTGTTCTTCAGAGCCCACCATGAAAATCTTCCAATTACCTGGCAGTGTGCGCTGGGCTGAGCGGTTGGCCAGAGCCCCTCTGCCTTCTAGCTAATGTGGGTCCTGGCTCTAAGAGGTAATAATGCAGTGCCCAGCTGCAGCCTGCCTCTTTCGTCTGGGGATTTTGAGGCACTTTGTACACACGAGTCACCAGCATTGCTGTGCTCTAGCCAAGGAAGGGGGGTGGTCATTCATTCTTGGAGGGAAACTGAGCAGAGATTGGGAGTGCTGACAGGACTGGAGTTGAGGGTGGGCAGTTGAGGTACTTTAGGCTGTGAAAGAGACTGTAGTTAAGAGATGCCTCCAAGGGGTCCTTGGAGGGAAAGCCAAGAGACATTCAGAGGACATCCAGGGAGGTAGACATCAAAATTCCTTTCCGTGTAAAAACCAAGGAGTTCTTTACAGCTTTCTACAAGCACAAATCAGGTTATGCCCCCCACCCCCAGTCCAGATATCATTGCATGATTTCCCATTGCTTTCAGGGTACAGTCCAAAATTTGAGTGTGCAAGGCCTGGCATGTTCTAGTCTTTGCTCACATGTCCAGGTAGCCACACTGAGATGGTAGGTGTGTCTGGGCCATTCACCTGACCTCCTTTCCAGAACCCCACCCACTGCCTTGGAGCCGGGAAAGGGGCAGTGGCTGTGGTAGCAGTCAAGGAGAAGGAGGTGCGGCCAGGGCCCCTTCTCCCTGCTCCTGGGCACCTGGATCCTAGAGGGGAGCTGAGTGTGGCCTTTCATTTCCTGGAAGATGCCACCCTTGGCCCTGGTAGCCATGGAGCTCGGAGGTGTTCCTTCTATTTGGCATGCTCTCTACCCCGTGCCCACTCGTAGTTAACCTCTACCTGCTTTTCAGCCCTGAAGTTAATCATCACTTCCTCCGAGAGGCCTTGCCTGACCCCCTCCCCAGTCACAGTGAGTCCTGGCACCCTCAGAGCACTTGTCACATATGCTGTAATTTGCTTGTGGTCATCTGATGAGTCTTCCCCTCCCCTCCTGGGTTCATGAAGCAAGCCTCTGGTTCTGTCTGCCCTGTGCACACATGTACCCCGTACTTAGCAGAAGGTCAGGCACATAGTAGGTGCCTACAATAGTTGAATTGTGTTGAATGTTGGAGCTGGAAAGGACCATGGTGATCAGCCAGCCACCCCTACCTCTTCTTCCCACCTCAATGTTACGTCTGAGGAAGCAGAACTTTGAAGACAGTGGATGAGTGGCTCAAGGTCGCACAGTGTGCCTCAGTGATAGTCCAGGGCTGGGGGTCTCCACCTTCTCCCTGTCCATCTAGACCCCTGCCCCCAACACAGCCCTCTGCACTTGTGTTTACAGGCTCCTATGCTGAACATCAATGGAGTTCCTCCCCTTGGTGTTTGAAGGAGGACAGGCTAGGAGACGAAACATCCAACCACTGAGACGTGGGTGATTTTTTTAATTGGGGAAAGAAGGGGTTCCATACCCAGAGGTGATTTCTCACCCAGACCATAAGTGGTGGGCAATATGGATGCACACTGGCAAGGTGAGGCCCGAGGCCTGTTTGGGTTTGTATTTGGGCTCACTGCTCCCTCCTCTGGGGGGAGTCTGGACACCGCTGCCTCCTCCTCCTCCTCCTCCGGGAGCCCGGACAGGTGGTGAGTCCATGTGATTTTGGGTCATGAATTGGGTGGCTGCTTCAGGTATGCTCAGGCTGAAGCGTGTCAGAAATTGGTCCAGTTGCCAAGCACCTAGAAGGACAAACAAACCACAGGGAGGCCATGAGAGAGAACCACCGATTGCAGAGCTGGCTGGGTGAGAGGGAGGCCAGCTCTGGGGGAGTGGAGACAGCAGGTGACCTTGGCCATTGGGCTGAGTACCTGGGGGTGCCTCTGGCTCCTAGCTACAGGGACTCCTCTGGGTGTTAGCAGAGAGCCTGTGAAGGGGCTGTTCCCCAGAAGACAATGGGGACTAGGAGTCTGGACTGAGTCAAGAGCAGCCTTTGGTTTCCAACCCCAGTGCCCTTGATTTAGCATAGTTCTGCCTCCTCATGCACAAACAGAAAGGAAATGCCTGGTCAGGTGGTCTGCACATTTCCTCCATCCACCCCTCTTTTCCTGCAGGCTTTCTTGACCCCATGACTGAGACTTTCATGCTTCTGCTCTTCACACCTGGTCACCCTGGCCACTAGAGCTGAGATGGTAGGTGTGTCTGGGCCATTCACCTGACCTCCTCTCCAGAACCCCAGCTACTGCCTCAGAGCCGGAAAAGGAGCCCTGGCTGTGGTAGCAGTCAAGGAGAAGGGGGTGCGGCCAGGGCCCCTTCTCCCTGCTCCTGGGCACCTGGATCCTGGAGGGGAACTGAGTGTGGGCAAGACGTCTCCAGGCTGGGGCCTGGAGAAGCCCAGTCAATGCCCAGGTCAGAGGGCCCTCCTCGAGGGGAGAAAACACAGGGGCATGGGGGAAGGCCATCCTTTAGGGCAAGTATGAACAGGCCTCCTAGCAGAGCAGGGAGGGCACAGCCCAGGGCCCTGGGGAGGGGCCGAGGGAAGTGGTCAGAGGCATATTCCCACGCTCTTGTTTCCCAAACCTTGGGGCCTCAGGCACCCTTGGCAGATGGTTGCCAGAGAAAATAGAGGACACCCAGTTCAATCAGAAGTCCAGATCAACAACAAATAATTTGTTAGTGCATGTTTCACGTATTGCATGGAGCATACTTAGAGTAAAGAATTCTTTCTTGTTTATTGGAAATTCCAATTGAACTGGGTATCCTGTATTTTCTTTCCTCTTTTGTTAAAAAAAAATTTAGTCACTTTTCCTGAGTGAAGGAGCTGCTTGGGGAAGACCTGGTCCAGAGCATAGCTAGGCAGTGGCCAGTCCGGCCTGGACCAGCGGAGGACAGAGATACACAGAGAGAACAGGGTGAGCGGCTGGCATCCTCGAGTCCCTCCCACCGTCACCCACTGCCCCTCCTGCGGTTCTCTGTCTGCACTCACAACCCCTTAGGGTCCTGCACTCCACTTACCACCCCTCTTTGCAGGGACTGTCTGCATTTCAAAGATGTTCTCCAGGGGAGGACAATTTTTAATCCAAAGAAACAAAATAATAACAATAATAATGCAAAAAATAGTAATAGCAGTAAAACATGGATGTAGTGCTTTCTGTGTGCCAGGCACGGTTCTGGGTACTTCATGCGCATTCATCCAGTTCATCCTCATGAGGAGAAATGATTTTTATCCCTGGTGCACAGCTAGAGTTCTGGTGAGGTTGCTTCTTAGTAGAGATGGGGAAAAGGACCTCTTCAGGTCCCTTCATCTCCTATCAGGCTCAGTGACTGCACGCTCAGATTGGGCTGGAAAGCAGCAGTTTCGGGAGTCCTCTTGGGGTCACAGTGGCCAGGCCCTGGAGAGAGCCTCTCCCGTCAGACACCCGCTGCTGGGCTGGGAGGTATGGCACTGACGCTGTGGGGGCTTCCACCAGGAGCCTGGTCATGGCCTTAACACTCAGGGAGCTTGGGTGGCTGGGAAAATATTGTGGTTTCACGGCCCTGGGAGAGTGTGTGCATGTGCGAGCACATGTGTGTGTATGTGTGGATGCTTGTTTGTGTGCATGCCCGTGTGTGAGTGCATGTGCACTCCAGGGGAGGGGTGCTGGGTGAACTGGTGTGTGGCGGGCATGGGGACAAGGGGGCCTTCCCCACCGAGTAGGGCAGGAAGGAACCTGGGTGGCAAGGAGGGAATTGAAACCCATCACGAGATCAGGGCAAGTGGCGGAAAGAAATCCCCTGCACCCCGAGGGAGACCTTGCTCCCTCTGCAGTGGTGTACCCTCCCTCAGCTCAGATGAGTTTTCTGATGGGGCCTGGAGGACCTTGGCAGCCTCATAGCTCCTTCCCTGTCCCGTTTCTGTCAGCCCTGTGCTTCTTGGGGTCCTTGGGCAGCTCCTCAGAGCAGCCCTTCTGTCCCTCAGGAGAGTAGGGACAGTGCCACCAGCCGCTAGCCTCTTGCTGCCTCCTCCCTTGGCTTGGCTGTGACTCCTTACACCCCCGTTTCCTGCCACAAAGAGCAAGAGGAACTGACCCTGTGAGTTCTAGAGGGAATGAGGGTGAGTCAGACCCTCAGGGGGGTGTGAGGAGATATGGGGAGCTTGGAGGCTGTGGCTTCTGTGGTCACCATGTGGAGGAAAGCCCCATGCTGTATGGCAGTGAAGGTCCCCTGAAGAGTGCTGGGCTGCTGTCTGCACTCTGGCCCCTCCCCCTTGCCCCCTGGGCCCACCCAGGATGTGTTCTTCCTGGGACAGGGCAGGGTGGTGCCTGCACTTTAAAGGCCTCCAGCTGGAGGGAGAAAGAAGCGGCTGTCTGATGTCTGTCTCCTGAGCCACCCAGTGACTGGAGATAGAGGTCTGGTCTTCTTAGAGCAGGGCTGCCACATATGATGAACAGGTGGGTCCCTACACAAACCTAGGGGGTACCATTCCCATCCTGCAAAATCAGACTCAGGCATCCTCTCACCTACTGGTTGGTGCTGATAGGGAAGGTGTTAGCCATCAGAGGTTAGATGTTAGAGATGTTACAGAAGTGGGCCAAGGGGAGACTTAGGGAAATTTATCTAAAGCCACCAGGGGTTCCTGAGCCACCACTGTGTTGCTGGTCTCTACCAGACACTGGGGAGTGGAGGGGATGAATGGCCCTTGTCTTCAACAACCCGGAGAGCAGCCCTAAGCTTTTGAAAGCTCATCTGAGTTGGAGTTCTGGGGACTACAAAGGCTGGGGTGATTGTGAACAGCCCCAAAGCATGTCTGGACAGCCACCATCTCCACCCCCAGCACCCCAGACCTGCTGGGCTCACCACTGTTTGGGAGTGGTTCACCCCAGGGTGGACAGCCCCACTGAGCCCATTAGGATCAACCAGGCACCCACAAGACAGAGAAAGCGAAGCTACACCTCATCAGGCAGCCCCTCCCTTGTAGGACTCAGGAGAACAGGGTAGACAGCTCCTCCACTCGAATGTGGAAACTCTAAGCTGAAGAGAATCTCAGACCCTGGGGTCCAGGTCCCCCAGCACTGACAGTCTTGTCCTGGAGTCTGCTAAGCGTGGGGGTGTGGAACTGACTTATCCAGGCCCCACCCCGGCCCTCAATGAGTTCATAAGACAATTAACACTGGACTAATAAGCTAGGCCTTCGAAGGGTGGCCTTGGCCAGCAGCACAACATGTCCCTCACCTCCCACAGATGAGGTGCCACCCCCAGCCACACCCCCAGAGTCTCTCCAGCAGTCCCACTCTTAAGACTTCCTGACAGGATAGGAAAAGTATTTCCTGTGTGTCCTTACTTACTCTAGTCAAGGGACATGCCCCACCTGACCTGTCATTTGGCCTTTAATAGGCCCCAAAGTATCTCTCAGCCTGAGCATTGGGGGTCGGGAAGCCCTCACTGAGAGGCAGGCTCTCATTCAGGTGGGCTCTAGAACAGGGGCTGGGGTACTGAGCCTTGGGGCCAACTCCTCTGAGCCACCATGTCCTCTGCCAGGACCTGGGGTGCCTGGCTTGAAGCTGCCCTGTCACCCCAGGCAGGTGAGCTGTGTCTAACCAAGGCGGCCACCCTCTTCCCTGGCCTGCCCCTTTTCTCCCCCTAGGCAGAGGCACTGTTGCTTCTTGTCAGGGGACAGTGGCCCTGAAGACAAAACAAGAATGGAACGCTAGCTTGAAAGCCGCCCCTCTGAGTGCCAGACCTGGACGGTAATTTGTCTGGCTCTTCTCGGGGCTGGCGCAGTGATAGAAGCGCTGATGCCTTTCTTCTGAGATTAATGATGTCCTGGTGGTGGTGGGCGGGAAACCCAAGTCTTTTATATTTTTGTGCCGTTAAATGGCATCCAGAGACTTCCACGCAGGAGCTGAAGAGCCCATGTTCCATCGCATCCAATTACTCCTGGAGCATATTTGCTGAGTGGCTGATCCTGTCAGCTTGAGAGGCTGGGGCAGAGGGGACCACTCTGACTTCGGAAGGAGTGAGAGGTTGGGGATGCTAGGAGAGCCCCTGAGGTGGGGAGGGGGAACTGGCTCCTCTGGAGAAGAGGACGCAAGAGATCTGGAGAGTGCAAGCACTCTTAGTGGCCCAGTCAGTGGATTACCCCTCTCTTGTCCCGTGGCTGGGGTGGGTGTGGGGAAGGGAGCGAGAGGAGTGGAGACGTAACGCTGTCTGTTCAGCTCCCGGTTATCACTCCAGTCTTTGGTGGTGGTGTTGGCTGGCTGGCAATCATCTGTGGTTTCCCGAGGATGCCTCAGTGTTGCTCTGGACAGTTGACCTTGGACTTGACGAGGACCTGCTGCTCAAAGAGGGCTGCCCAGGGCCTGTGAGGGAGCAGGTGGTTTCCGGCCAGGGAGCCTCCCCGAGAGTTGCCCGGGATGGCCCCATCTGAGTTGCTGCCAGGTCCCCAGTCCTACCAGCTCTGCCAGGTGGGTGGGTCCCTTGGGAGGCAGGAGAGGGCTGCCTGACACAAGCCCACACAGTGACTCAGGGGCTGGGCCCTGGGGGGATCTGGAGCCTGGCCAGGTGAACCGCCGTGGGAGGTCATGGCAGGGAGTAGGGGTTGTTTTGCAGTGGGCTTCAGGTGTTTGTGTCTGTGTGGGGGGGGGCGGGGAGGGGGTTTCTCCAAGCAGGGCTCCCTTCCCTCCGTTTTTGCCTACACCATCCGCTTGCCCCTCGCTGCCACCGGGCCTGGTGCATCTCCTCCCAGCATCCATCCCTCCACACCAAGGCCTCCACCTGTTGACTCCACTCAGAGCTCTGCTATCTTCATGCCATTGACTTGTGCTTTCAGACGTTTCCACAGAGCATCCCTCGTCTGAATCACCCGAGGTGCCCCACAGGCCTTCAGTGCCACGAGCCAGGCAAACTCCACTGGAAGGCAAGTGTCTGCCTGCCCCTCCTCTCTGACCCCTGTGGGTGGGTGGCTCCCCGAGAGCTGCTTAATTCAATTCACTGAGGTGCTGGAGAGGTTATGGCTGCCTCGTCCAGAACCCCATACAGACCGTCTCTGCCACTTGCATCCCACTTTGCCAGGAACAGTCTCTCCGCAGACCCCCGAGGCTGCCCTGAAGCGGTGACCAGAGTCCAGCATGGCCCATTAGTTCCCCTGGTGCTGCTGCACTGTCCTGGGCTCGTGGCCTTGTAGAGGCTTCTGGAGCAAGCAGTGGCACGTCATCTTGCGGGACAGAGAGGGGATTTCCCTGCCAGAGGAGCATGAGGCCAGCTCGTGACACCTCTGGGTGAGGTGGCTGAGGCATGGCATGGGGCAGAACACAGCTCCCTGCAGCGCTCAGCCATAGAAAAGGGGCAAGCGGGTGCGCTGCCGTGGGTGGCCGTTGCTGCTAGCCAAGAGTGCCGAGGTTAGCGGGATGGACTTGCTCCCTCTCTGTCCCCATGCTAGGGCCCAGAAGTCTGGTGGTCTGGGTGGGAGGAGAGGACATGTGGGTGGGCTGGTGACAGGTACAAAGAACTTTGCTCCAAAAGGCAGAAGAAAACTAGTTTGCTATTAACTGAGGACCCTTGATCAACCAAGCCACTCACTATTCTGGGCTTCTCGTCCTCACTCACCCAGGAGGATGGTGGCCACTGTCCTACCCACCCTATACTGCCAGGAGGTGGGGTGAGGGAAGGCCAGGAAGGAGCAGAGGAGGCTAGTGGAGAGGCTGGGCATGTAAGTGGTCCTGCCCATCCGGTGTGGGGACAGGGAGGGTGTGGATGCCAAAATCACCCTTTGCAGGCATGGTGCTCACAGAGGTGGCTGTCTTTTCGGGTGTTAAAGGAAGTTGATGGCGAGGTGTGTTTGTGAATGTGGGGGTGTGAGAATGGGCAGATCTGTGTGCTCGAGGCTTGTGAATGTGCATGCATGGGTGTGGCCCGTTCACAAACACACTCACTGATTGAAAGTCCACTGTGGGCTGAGCACCGAGACAGGTGGTAGAAAGGAAACGTGAGACAGAGGTGAGCTCTTCCCTCGAGGAATTTATAGTCTCGTGGTGGAAATGGGGCCCATACAAGTGAAAAATGACCGAGTAACACAAGAGAGATAAAAGCAGGTGACTAAGGAAGGCCAACAAAATGTTACATGGGCGCCTCAGAGGAGTGGGAGAGGGCAGGTAGGATCGGCTGAGGAGACAGCCTGAGACAATGCCGGCTCCAGATCTGGGAAGGTGAGCCAGGCCTCTGGGGCACGTGTTAGTGAACCCAGGCCAGCGCTCCTCAAAGGGCACCATACAGGTTCTACGCACTCCAGTGCTCCCCTCTCTTTGGGATGAGGTCGTGCTTGAGCTGTGTGACTATCCCCCTGCTCCTCTGGGAGCCTCCCAGGGAGACTCCCTGTCCCAGGGGGCAGGGACTCGGTCCATGAGGTTCACTTCTGTGCCCGCAGCTCCCGCAGCTCCTGCAGCGGCGCCTCATGCTCACAGCTCCAGGCATTGTCCAGATGAATGTGGAGGGCATTTGTGAAGCAAGCCAAGCATGGTGGGAAAATGGCGTGGACAGGAGGGAGTGGTGTATAGGCAGCAGGAGGGGGTGGGAAGCTAGGGCGTCATAAACCATAAGCAAGAGAGTTAGGGGTCCCCTTCCAGGACCCTTGTGGTGGTCCCAGCAGCCCAGGACCAGGTTGAAGGCCTCCACGGAGAAGTGGGTAGGGGTGGCAGGCAAGTGGAGCCTGCTTGCCTGTTCCCTCCGTCTATCTGGCCAGACTCGGACCTGGGAAGAGCTTGGTGAGCTGGGAGCAAATCTGTCCAGGGTCACTCCGTGGCAGACCAACTAGTCCAACCCCTTATCTTGATGATGTAGAAATCGAGGCCCTAGGATATGAGGTGGCTTGTCTCAGGTCACACGGGAGTGTGGGTGGCAACATCTCCCATTTGCTGACCCCATGTATGTCATCCTGGAGTCACAGAACAAAGAGGAACCCTGGAGAGGGTTTCAGCCCCTGGATCTGAGCAATATGCCCCCTGCCCCGCCCCCACCGAGTCATACAAGTTCAACTAAAATAATCTCATACTCTCTTCTCATCCTAAACCTGTTATTATACCTAAGCCCCAGGGTGGGGAAGCGACCCCACAAGACTGGGGCAAGTTAAGTGTCGTCCATGGATCCCCTCCACCTGGCTCCTGCACGCTGGCCTTTCCCCTCTGGTCTCTGGAAGGTGTTCCTGCCTGCTCATCCAGCGACACAGTGGCTGGTTGCGCCACTCATACCCCAGGACACACTGCTCCTTCCACAGATGCCTTCCCACGGAAAGAAAACTAGACCGAGCCAACCCCCCGGGCCTGTGCCCTTTGGCAGGGCTTCATGTCCTGGCCTCCTGAGGGCTGGTCCAGCCCGGGGCCCTGCAAGTCCCCTAAGCTCTGCGCAGGTGCTTTAGAGAGCGCCAGGCCTTTCGGAGCTCCCGAGTTGTGCAAGTGCCGCTTGTGCTTTTGCAATCAGCCCTGCGCGTATCTGTGCCAGGCACCCCCATGCCTTCTGGTGCCTGCCGTTCCCTTCTCTGGTCAGCTCTGCCCACCACTCCAGGTTAGTCAGCTCTGAGGAGGGGTTGGTGTGTTTCTTCTCCCGTGGGCACTATCTAGTGGCTGTCCACAGTGCCCGCCACAGTCGCACCTCTGCCAGAGCCTCCACAGCCTTGCTTTGATCTCTCCTTTCGTAGAGCCATCCCTGCCTCCTCGCAAGCCACGCTCCTTCTCACTTCTTTTTTCCTTTGTACGTCTTTGCACCTGCAGCTTTCCCAGCCCAGGGCTCCCTCCCCTCTCTCCTTTACTCAGGGATTCAAATCCTCTCCTTTACCAGGGCCCAGCTCAGGCCCCACCTGCTCCTCAGAGCTGCAGGGCCACATAGACTTGCAGCTCTTCTAGATCCACCCCTCATTTTCTAGATGAGGAAACTGAGGCTCAGAGAGATTAGGTGGTTTGCTCCAAAGCCAAATCACTATCTAGAGACTGGAATCCAGATTTCCTCACCCCGTGGTAAGATACCTTTGCACCTTTTCTGGCTGATGAGGGCAGGTGTCTTGGAGGGAAGGGGATCCTCGGAAGGGAAAAGACTATGCCTAAGTCTACACATTCTCCAGTTGTCCCAACCATCAGAAACACACAATTAAGTGCTTAATTATTAGATAGCTGCACTGCATTGCTACTTTAGTGTTTCCAAAGTCGATTGTAAGCCCCTGGAGGGCAGGAAACACTACCAGCGGCACCCTGGTCTATCCACAGCCTCCAGCACAGCACGGCGCCCGTGGAAGGCATCACACAACGGGACCTGTGCCCTAGTTGCAGCTTTATTTGGAAGGATAGTTTTCCCACTTCCATTTCTGGTGGCAAACGAAATGGTACAGAAGCCAAAGGGACTCTGCCCAGACGCAAGTCCAGTTCCTGAGTGTCCATGTAGATGAAAGGTGGGTGGCAGTGGGGTGCACAAGAAACCCCAGACTTGGCAAAGATCCAAAAGGGCTAATGATAGGTTGCAGGCCTGATAAGTCTCCCGAATCCGTGCCTGCTTATTTTCATAGGACGGGCACGCAGGTGGCTGTGCTTTCTGGGGGTGGGCTGCGAGCAGACCTTGGTTCAGCGAGGTAGGGTTGGCTGTGTCTTCGGCACATACCCTTCCTCCTTTGCCCTCTTCACTGCTCCCCATGGCATTGCTGCATGCTCTCCCCTTCCCCTCCATCCTGCCCTCAGAAAGCACTTGATCCAGTGAGGGGCTGCTTTAGGGACTGTCTGAGCTGTGTCCTGTCCAGGGCACAGCACTGGGACCCTGAGGGTTAACGTGGGATTCAGAGGTGATGCTTTACTTTGTAAGACTCTCACGTGTGGGGTGCAGGGTGGGCTCAGTTGCTAATTCCCAGTCTCAGAAACCAGGTGGAAGGGGCTTCAGGACGTCTTAAGTGAGATCGGGATTGAGACACATGGAGAAATTGATTTTGGCCTGGGCGAGATTTGTTTCTTCCCCTTCTTTCTTTGTATCCAGACTTCAAAGCATCTTTGGCAAAGCTCCTGAAGCAGATTCACAGACTGGCAAGGTGCTGAGGATGCTGGGGAAGGTTCACCAGAGGAAAGGTTGCCCTGGGTCTGCTTCCAGGGTGGCTGGAGCCTTCTGTGATTGGTGGCCTCCACCCAGCACACCCAAAGGCTCCGCAGCTCAACCAGGGCCTTTCTGGGCCCCGTACTCCTCTCCTCTGGGGCCTCAGGCGACTGGCAGGCTGGTAACAATGCCTGCGTGGCTTCCCAGTGAGGAGAGGTTGGTCTGGGTCACTGGGTGAGAGGAAGTGGCTGACGACACCCGCCTACCCACTCGCCCTCCTGCCAGCCTGGGAGATGTGCATTTTGTTCTCTCAGGTTGGCATTTGTGTGTTCCCCATCGTCTCCCCTTCCCTCAAGTGGGGGTGGTGGTAGAATGTGCATGAATTGTCTTATTTCCCATTCTCCTGAAGAGGAAACTGAGGCCCAGAGAGGGGCTGTGGCTCACACAGGGCCAAGCGAATCACCTGCGGCATTCCAGTGGCCAGGTGTCTGTGGCTCTTCCTGCCCCCCTGCCCTGGAGGAGGAGTGAGGCCAAGCAGGCTGGGTGAGCCATTAGGAAGCAAAGGAGGGAGGGGGTCCTCTCCAGAGTGCTCAGAGAGTGGCTCAGAAAGCTGGGGGGCCATGGCTGGGCAAGTCTCTGCCCCACCACTGAGGTGGCACCAGACAGACAGAGCAATTAATGACCCATGAAGACAGACTGGCAGGGTGGCATTCCAGGGCCCTCCTGCCCATGTTGGACTCAATTATAGGGTGCAATTACTTGCAGAAGTGTTGTGGGGTAGCTGCCTGCACATGCCATTTGGGGCTTTGGGAGAGAAGCTTCTCTCCCTGGCTCAGTTTCTCCCTTTGGGACCTGCCCTTATAGACCCCTCCACCCAGATAAAGCCGCCATCTTGGTCGATGGGCTTTACTTCTGTCCAGAGACCATATCTGATGCCAGCCTTTCCTTTAGGACATGCCTTCCAGTTTCCCCCCAAGAAATACCACCTTTTGACCTTAGCCTTCAAGGCTCATGGATAAAGGTCAAGGTCCTGATGTCCCTTATTAATGCATGGAGTATCCAATCCATCCCAGAAGTTACCCTGGCTTTGAAGGACAGGAAGGCCTTACCTGGACTTATGGTTTCTTGGGGAAGGAGAGAGATGTTCTGTGTTCTCAGAAGATAGACAAAGAACTGGTAGCGGTGGAAGCCAGTTCGTGGTGGTGGGGTGGGAGGCTGGTAGGCTATGGGCAGAAAAAGGGAGAGAGGGTGGGCTCCACATGCCACAGGACCCTAGGAGCTCTTGGCTGCTCTGGGGAGGAGGGAGAGAGAGTCATTTGTGCCGTTTGCTGTCCCAGCTGACCCTCTGGCACCCCAGATTGGGGCTTACCCATTGCAAACCATTAGTGTTTGTCTTTGGCAGAATCTCTTCCTCAGTAGCTTCCTTTAAGAAGCACATTTTTGAAGGTGGTGGGAGAGGAGGAGCTGTGATCTCTTTGAAGGTCTCAGGAGCTGGTGGGTACTTGGGCCTTTCTGGGCCAGTGGGTATTACCCTTTTTTTTTTTTTTTTTGCTTTAGTCCATCCTGATGGGTTTCCTGCCTGGAAAAAACCCCATCTTCCTCTGAGTACATTTGGCAGTGGATTTTTATTTATTTTTTCATCATTTCCTTATGAACTCAATCCCCAAAGAAGCCAATTTTTTGGCTGGATCCCGAGGATCTGGAAGTGGTTACGGGGGTGGGTAGGACTCGGTTCAAAGGTTTGATCATGGAAGCTGTAAGACCTGGGTGCTTGGGGCGATGGGAACCAGCTCAGGCTCTTCCAGAGAAGGCCATCTCTCGCCCTTTCACTCTCTGCATAGGAGGCAGATCTTTTCTGGGGGGAAAATGGAGGAGGGACATCTCAATCCTTCCCCCAAGACTCTGCAGGGCTCTGGGGTTTTGCTGGTCAGACCAGGCTGTTTCAGCCAGGCCTACTTCCAAGAGTGCTGTGCCTCTTTCTCCTCCCCTGGCTCTCTTCATCTCTCTCTCCAAGGAGCCAAGAATCTTCCTGGGGGTGGGTGGGGATGGAGCGTTTGCAGTGAGGAGGCTGGTGGGAGGGAGTAGTGGTACTTTATGGCCACCTCCCTCCCCTGACCATTAGACAGGAGCCATTTGCTGCCTGAAGCTGGTGGAGTGTTCCTCATGGTGCTCTTCTGGCCCTGGGGCCTCCCTCCTGCCCGCAGCCAGGGGATTTCCTGATTATTCATCTCTCCCTGAATTTTTGGATTGCATCAGATGTGTGTGTGTGTGTGTGTGTGTGTGCATGTGTGCATGTGTGTGTGTGTTCTGAGGGAGAACAGTACAAGGCGTTCCAGGAGTCATGTGGGTTTGTGTGACTTCGGGTCTACACTGGGGCAGGTGCATATGTGCTGAGGCTATTTTGGGGGGTCTCTATCAGTGTGGGTAAGTCAGTGTTTTCTCAGAAACATGGCCAACACTGAGAGAGACTTCTGAGCATAGGTGGGTGCCGCAGTTTCTCTGTATTCGTGGTGTGTGGCTGGGCCAGCTTTGGGCAAGGCAGGAGGATGTGTGGGTGGCCAAGTGCACGTGAGGGTGGCTGTATCCCAGTTGCCAGAGACTGGGGACAGTGATTCATGGGATAAGGCTGGAGTTGTAACCCATTGGTTTTATGCAGCTGGGAATTGTCCTCAGGGAGATGCAGACTGAATCCCTTTCACTAGGAAGCTTCCCAGAAGAATCCCCCTTGGAAGTGAGAGGAGAGGCATGAGGAGGAAGAGAGGGAACACACAGGTAGGGCCAGTTCCCGGGGCCAGGCCCTGGCCAAGTGCCTCCCTCCTGACATCTCTTTAACCCTCTCCACAGCTTGGTAGGCTGGGGTGGGCGTTGCCATTTTCTCAGTGAGGAGACTCAGGTTCTGGGAAGTTGAGTCAGGCCGACACTAAGTGGTGGAGCTGCGGTTTGAATCTATGCCCTGCTGGTGCCTGAGCCATGTTGATTTACGGAACCATGAAGCTGCATTGGTCGTTTTGCTCAGCCCTTAGCCAAAGGCCAGCCTGGCCCCTGAGCACTCCCTGTGGATTGGTGGAGGGCCTGCTCCCGCCGTTGGGATCTGAGGGGCAGGGGAGCTGGTGGTGAGGATGGGGTGAGGAGGGGAGGCACCAGAGAAGAGGGAGGTCTACGCAGCCACTCTGTGGGACTCAGGACAGGAAACCAGAGAGGCTGGCAGCAGGTGGAGTGACCCTGTCCATTGCTGCAGGAGAGCCCTGCACTAATGCTGGTACCATCACACTAGCTGTGTGACACAGGGCTGGTGGGTCTGCACCTCACTTTCATTCTCTGTAAGATGTTGATGCCAGCGACTTTAAAAGGAAATGGTGAAGATGAAATCAGAGTGTACACGTAAACTCTTGGATCAGTGTGTTGTGCACTGTGAAGTCTCAACATGGAGCAGCATTGCTACCTGGCGAGCATCGTCTTTGCCCTGGCTGGGGGAAGGGGCCTTGCAGGGTCCTACTCACGTGATAACTCCTGGCCCTGTATCCTCCCTGTCTTCATGTTAGTGCCCTGAAATGAGAGATGGGAGTGGGAGTGGGTTAATCCTGGACAGAAGGAGCAGAAGACACACGGCTGCTTTGGGGAGACGTTGTGGGATGGGCTGCGGGGTTCAGAGTGGTGCCTCAGGGGATCCAGGGGGAGAGGACAGAGACAGACGTGACCAAGAATGGCCCGACAGTGAGGGCTGGACCCCTGACTTCCAGAGGGGCCTGAGAGGACACTTCCCGATGGGCTGGCTGCCCCATTCTCGCCATTTGTGCCCTGAGACTGGACACAGGACACACTCTCAGCCTGTGGGGTCTGGTTAGATCTGAGGCAGGGCGGGCAGTCCTCAGGCTTGCTAAGTGAGACCATCCTTCAGGCCTTCAAAACAGGAGGCCAATGACGGCCTGAACAACCAGAAGGGCCGGGGTGGGAGGAGAAGGCCAGATTTTGAGGCAGCTTCTTCCTCAGCTTCCACAGGACTCAGCCCTTACTCTCCAGAAAGATTCTGTGGCTGCTGGGACAGCCTCAGTTTCCCTCCTTTTCGTTCCCCTCTCTCCACCCCTCCGCTCAATGTCTGTGGGATAATGAGGCGATTCTGGGGGCGGGTGCTAATTAATGTTTGTGCATGACTGGGAGATGCTCAGATGAAAGGGACTGGAGCTGGGCTCCTGGCTCCGTGCCACAGCTCGGGGCCCCGGGCCATGCTAGGGCGCCCTGCAGCCCCTAGGTGTGGGGTTTTATAGTCTTAATGATGGTGATTAGTGCCATTCCTCATTGATTCTGCCAACATCTAACTGTGCTCTGGACACCTTTCCACCAGGTCTCTGCTCCTCCCCACACAGAGGTTCTCGGGGTGGGGGTGGGGTGTTCAGGGTGGCCTTGGAGGGGTGGGGCCGAGTGGTAGGGGGTGTTGAAGGGGAGGGTGAGATTTCCCCTCAGTCCTCTGTGGAACACACCAGGGTCAGCCTGGTAACCCAATCCCTAGACCAGTTTACTTTTCAGAAAACTAAAGCCCTACTGCCCTGTTCTAGAAGCCCCCATCGCCCCCCTTTAGGCGGCAGCTGCCTGACGACTGTTCTCCCTGTGACCCTCCTCTGGTCTAGACGGACCCGTCCACCTCTGCCTGTCCCACTTTGCTTTCTTCACCCCAGGCAGGTGAGGTCTCTCTCTTTGGACATCCTTTCACCTCCCTCACCCCCATCTTGTCTGCTTGGGAGTGTCCAGGCAGCCTTCGAGTTCAAGCCCTCAGACACAGCAGAACACACTCTGGCCTTGCCCTGGCCCTTTCTCAGCTCAGTCCCCCGGCTCCCCCAGTGTTGGGCCTTGCCTTATGCAGGGCTGGCATGAAGCCCAGGGGTGGCATGGGGCTGAGATGCTGTGGGTGCCAAGGTCGGGGAAACGGCTGAGGAACAGAGGCTCCTCGAGACTCATCTCTCCTGGGAGAGGAGCTAAGGACCTGAGGCCAGTCTCCCAAAATAGGTCTCTGGCCACCTTAGCAAGATGGAGAGAAGGCGGCGGAGCCCAGGGAAGCCCTGTCCAGCCCGGGCCAGCCAGGCTCTGAGCTCCCTGCTTCGCCTTCATTCCTTTCCAAGTCAGTCCAGCCAACAGCTTGTTTAAACACAACAATAGCAACCTAAGCTGGCTGTTTCTTTTCAATTCCCCACAGGCTTGGGTCCCACCCAGAGTGATAAACAGGCCTCTCTCCTCTGTGTAGTGTGGGAGGGGTGGGGGTAGGGGCTGGGGCTGTAAGGTCAGGGAGTTATTGTGTGCAGAGCGCTGTGGAAAGTCTGATTTTCAGCCTTGATCAGGGTGGGAAGGCTCTCCTCCCCACCCTTTCCCTCTGGGGAGTCTTTTCTCATCAGCTGGACCAGCTTGGCAAAGATGGGTGCAAATCCAGGGACTCACTACGGAAAGTCCACGGCCCTTCCTGCTGCCGGCTGCCCCTGGGCCCGCTGCCCCTGGGCTCAGCCAAGGCAGCTGCTGGGGGCCCTGAGCAGAGAGCTTCAGTGGCCTTTGGAAGCTTTCCCGTCTCTCTGGAGCTTGCCATATGGGCAGGCGCTAGTCCTTGCTGGGAGGGAGAGTAGGGAAGGAAGACCCTGAGGAAGGGTGGCATGTGTGGTCAGTGTGGCTGCTATTGTCTCTCGTTGGGGTGAGCATCAGCTAAGTTCTCTTCCCTTGTTGGTCTGTCCTGGGGGCTGGGTGGGGGAGCTAAAATTTCTGCCGTAGAATCAATGCCTGGGAAGAGGCTTAGGAAATCAAATTCAAAGGGTGAAAAAGTTGAGCCCCCAAAGAGGTCAAACTACTCACCCAGAGCCGCAGGAGCAAGTGGGAGAACCCCAGAATGTTCTAAGGAGGAAGGACCCTTGGACCCTTTGACCCTTGAGACCTGCTAGCTCAGGGTCTTGTGCCTTTCGATCTGTGGTCCTGTCTTGTGCTGCATTTTTGTTGTGTGTTTTTTCAGCTTGCATCTTTTTTTGTGCTTATTCTATTACATCGTGACAATCCCATTGCTGTTCTAGGAGGCATTTAAAAACCATGAGTATTAAAATACCTAGATATTACCAGGAAGCCTGGGGCTACGATGGATATGGTTGCCACCCCACCCCCACACATGAGCTCTCCTAAAGCATCCTCATGGATTGCAGGATCACACTTAGCCTGCAATCACCTTAGAAAGCTGGACATCTCTGGGGGTAGATGAAATTCAGGGATGTTTTCAGAGGGGGGAGGGAGAAATCTGTCCGGAGCACTTCCCAGGAAGACTGGACTGGGTGAGGTAGGTGCCCGGACGGTAGAAGATGAGCCCCGAATTTGAGGGACAGACCCCAAACCTGTTAAGTCTGAGCAGAGAGGAGCTTCAGAAGGAGGGCCTGCAGGAGGGGAGGGGCTGCTGAGAGCTTCCCCACACCTTGCTGCTGCACCTGGCCCCCACCCCGGCCCCCAGGTATGTTGCTCCTCTTTAAGAAGAGGCTGAGGCACAGACAAATCCTCCTTTCCCTTACTGCAGCCAAAAACAGGCTGACATTTTCGAAATGAACTTGTCTAAATGCTAAGGTAAAAAAACCCCAACAACAAGGAAATAATTACAGAAAGTACAAACTGCGTAGAAAGAGCTTTCTGACCCTCCGGAACACTGAAGAGCCCAGGATGGTTTTGTAGGCTCTGGGACAGGCGCACTCTGGGGGTTTGGGCCTGGGAGTTGTCCTGGGGCCTCCTAAGTGCCAGGGACTGGATGGCCTCGAGAAGGCAGCTCTTTTTCTTATCAGCACCCTCTGGAAATGGGTACTCCTCACCCTACTAGCAAGGGGAGGGGAGGGGAAGGGAAGGGAGGTGGAAACTGCTCACTGGGACCCTTAAATGCTCACGATTTATAAGAATAGTCTCTTGTTTTTCTTAGAAGTTGGTCTCCAGTTCAAGTGTGTACGTGTGTGTATATGTGCATGTGTGTGTGGGGGCACATGCGTGACTGCTTGGCATAGGAATTGGCACAAATTACTCCAGTTTCAGAGAAGGAGCTCAACCCTATGGACACGTTGGAGAAATTTCTGGGTTCATAGACCCTGAGGTTTACACTCCCCAACCTTGGAACCTACTGCTTCTCTGTGCAGCTGGTTTGGAACTGGCCTGAGAGATGCTTAGAAAAAGTTGGGGCTCAACCGAGTCACAGCAGCTTTGTTCTTGAACCAAGGTGATGCAGAAGGTCTTACCAGATGTGTTCTGACTGACATATCTCAGGTCAAGTAGAAAACACAGTGCTGGAAGCTGGACACCTGCCCTACCACTGTGACCTGACCTAGGTAATAAGCTTTTGGTGTTTATTCCCTCAGGGCACTGCCCAACGGATGGATCTCACAGCAGGCCTCGAATGGGAAGGGCAGAAATCCATCTCCCCATCTGAGACAACCAGAGAAGCCTCCCAAGGGTGGGGGCTGCATCCTGCCCATGTGTGTAGCCTGTAAGATACTTTGTATGTGGTTGGGGTGGTAGGCACCCCCAGAGTGCTGGCCCATCCCCTGACCCTGGCTGTGTCAGTGCCTATGGCTCCACTTCCAACCAGCCACTCCTGGCCTCCAGAGCCCTCTGCACCACCTGTGCAGTGGGGCAGACATGCTGTGGTAGTGACAGGCCCTGGCAATAGCTCTGAGCCAATGGCTGGTGGGAAATGGTGCATGAATGAATACTTCAGCCCCTTGCCTTCTGGGGGGTAATGACCGAGCAGTATATTTCACTCTGGCTCCGGGTACCCAGAGTGGAACTTGATTGCTCATGAACTTTGATTGGGCGTCTTCATTTCCCTCTCTGACTCACTCCCTTACTGGTGCTCCCTTGTGCCCCCTTGAAAATAAACTACTTGTGCCCTGGCCAGGGTGGCTCAATCAGCTGGGCATCGTCCTGCAAACTGAAAGGTCATGGGTTTGATTCCTGGTCAGGGCACATGCTTGGGTTGTGGGTTTGGTCCCTAGTCAGGGCTCATGCGAGATACAACTGATTGATGTTCTCTTGCACATCAGTGTTTCTCTCCCTCTCTTTCTCCCTCCTTTCCCCTTGCTCTAGATTCAATAAAGAAAAAAAGAAAAAGAAAATAAGCTACTTGCACTAGAGTCCTGGTCTCGGGGTCTGCTTCTGGGAAAGGGCCTGACAGATATTCATGGGATGAAGAGATTGAGGAGAGCAGCCTTTGTCTGTGGCGTCACAGGTAGTTAGCCTCAATGTCAGCACAGGGAGTCTGTACTCCAGCCCTCCATCCCGTTCTCCTTACATAGGACCACACTGCAGCCGCCTCCACCCGGACCCTCTGTCCTCCAGGCCCCAGAGTTCCCTGACAGAATTGGTCCTGATCTCTCAAGCCCTTAGAGAACTGCAAACAGATCTGTTCTTTGTTTCTTATCCCCATGGAGATAGCCAGACAGCTATATTTTCTTAACTGAGGGTCCACAGACACCCCTCACCTCCCCATGCAGGGGGACTGCTTCAGATAAGGGCCTTTTGGGACATGCTGGCCAGGCTTCTGGAGGTCTGGTGGGTGGGGGAAGGGGCCTGCCTGGCCCAGCGCAGGGCCCAGCAGGGAAGCCAGCCCAGTTTCCTCATTCTGCTTCAATTACCTGCAGGCAGCTGGCCGCCCACCTGGGTGCTTGTGAAGGCCCCAGGTACTTCGGCCTGCCGACCCCCGGAGTGGAGGGTCAGCCGCACATTTCCCCGAGTTTGAGCGAGATGATTTAATTTCTCTACCCACCTCCTCTTCCCATCTGGACAGGAGGACTTAATCATAGTTGCCTGGCCAGAAGCCCCAGGCAGAGTGGGCAGTGCCACTTTTTGATCTCTTGGTGGGGGGCCATTAGAAGGGTCCTAAACTTGAAAGGTGAGGCACAGAAGGATTCATGGAGACAAGGGAGAGTGGAGGGAGAAATGAGCAAAACAGAGCCCTTGAGGGGAGGGGTGGTGGAATGAAACCACAGGGAAAAACAGCAAAGAGCTCTGGGCCCTGTGGCACCGGCACCAACAGAGAGAGCTCTTTGCTGCTTCGCAGAGTGGCCTGCGAGCTGCCAAGTGGCACAGGAGCCAGGCAAAGGCACAGAATTGGAAAGTGCCACCCAGCAGCCTGTGTTCTGCCGTTAGCAAGGGCTAAGTGAGGGGAAGGCACTGCCAGCTCCCGGGCTCCCTGAGCCCCAGAGCCCCCCTGGAGAGGACCCAGCCCAGAGACCGGGGCCTGCTGCAAGGGAAAGGCTGTGCTCCGGTCATCCTGTGGTCTCTGCCTTTGTGCCCTGGGGCTGGGGAAAGAAGGGCCGGTCACTGCGGTGGGCAGAACAGAGTCTGTGGGCCCTTCTGGGAGTGTCTGGACTGCGGGGTGGAGGGTGGCCCATTGTGTTGTGCCCCAGTTTCCCTCAGGATGTGTTAACATCCAAGGCCTGGTAGTCCCCTCCTGGCATCCTCACGGGCAGTGGGGGCTGCACGTAAATACTGTTTTTAGAATACACCAATGACGGCCAGCAGATTCTGCTATCGTGTCACTGGTTGGCAATAGGAATGTGTGTCTTGATTCCTGGAGTGACTTCCCTAGGTCTCCAGATGCCATCATGCAAGTGGGGTGTAGGGTGGCTGAGCAGGGATGATCCGCTTCTTGGAGTAAGTAGTCACCCCACTGGGAGGGCCTCCACCCAGGCCTTCTCCACACTCCATGACACTGGGTTAAGAGGCAAGATTTCCCAAGGCCAAGGTTGACTGCTGCTTAAAAAGTACAGGCCGTCCAGGTCCTTTGTTCCAGGCCATGTGGAAGAGCGTGTGGTTCCCAAGTAAGTCATGCTGTCTTGCACCTGTGTGTATGTGATAGTATCTGGCAGAGACTTGGCCCCAAGGAATAAGGGCTGGGGAGAAGGGTGGATACGTGAATCAGTGAATGAGAAGCCCTGTGTTGGAGACGGAAATGTGAATGAGACCCGTTGTATGGTATTGAGGATCTCATGGTCTAGTTAAATCGACAAAGAAATAACCATCCTAGGCCTAAATAACTGAAGTGTATAGAAAATGCTGGAAGAGTTCAGAGGAAGGAAGTTTAACTGCTAGGGGGTGGTCATCAGGGAAAGCTGTTGGAAGGAGGCCGTACACGCCACCTGGGCCTTGAAGGATGTGTAGCAGTTTTTCAGTTTTCTAGTGGACAAGGTAGGGGAGGGGCGGGGCAGCTGACATTGAGGAAACTGCATATATAAGCAATATATAAGCGTGTAAACAGGCATGAAAAAGGACACGGGTCTGGAAGGAGCTTAAGGTTGGAAATGTGGGCTGGGGTTAGGCTTGAACGACAGGTGACGCTTCTGCTTGCTGGGACTCAAAGCTATCCACCACCTAAACTTTGGGTCTAGAGACCCTGGGCAAGACCGCTGTTTTCTGACAGCCCCATCAGAAAGGGCTGGCGGAGCTGCGTTTCTGGTCAAGAAAGGGCCAGGGTGGGGCCAGGCTGTGGGATGCGGCAGACAGACGCAGCCGGACCCTGTCACCATAGCCTCACTCAGAGTGGGTGAGTCTGGTATCCCCAAACCCAAAACCTTTCTTTTACAAACAGTAACTTTTTTCCAAGTCATTAAAGTACTCTGTGTTCATTGTGAAAAGTTTTTTTAAACATGAGGGAAAAAACCAGCAGGAAAAAGTATCTCCTGGGCCACTACATGGAGAGAGAACTAACTGCCTGGAGAACGCACGACCCACTTCTTTGCGCTCGGGTCCCAAAGTTTCTCATCACACAGAGACAGCTTTGAGCCCCTGTCCCCCCTGGAGCCTGCGCTGGCTGCACTCCCATCTGACCTCTTGCTTGGGGAAACATACCCCAGTCACTTGCAGCGTCTGAGGTTCGGAGACTGGTTTGGACCCCGGAAGCTGGCAGACCCACACCTTTTTGCCCCTTGCCTGTTACAGGCCACCTATTGTCTGACTGTGGCCCCAAGGTAGGGTTACCAGCAGGGTGGGGAGGAGAAAAGGAACGAAGAGCATAATGCATGGTCTTATTAAACCTGTCCCACCTAGAAACAGACCAGAAATAGTAAGATATTTCTTAACATTGATTGAGAGCAAGTATCAGGAGTTGATAGCTAAGTATAATTATTATGCATCAACATCAGTTTAGACTAAAAACTGCCAATTCTAGATACAGGGAACAAACACCAAAGCCTTTAGTATCAACAACAGTTTGCTGGAATGCTGCATTTATCTGGAATCCTGTAGGGAATTGGGTATTCTTCATAAGCACACTTCCCTGATCTCTTGAACCTTATATTTTTAGCCTTCCAACTCCTTTTATCTCAACTATTTTGGATAATGATCTTGTTAAAAACACTAGTTCTTAAACACACTCGGAGAAAATCTTATGTGTTTTAAACACCTTTGTGGCTGCCACAGTTGAGTAAAGCAACTTTGGACTCCGCTACAGCACCAGGCTGCCGGATCGAAAAACAAAATGAATGGCCACTCAGGCATCCTCTTGTTCAACCCTCCTTAGGAGCCAACCATTTAATATCTAGGTAGTGGTGGTCAGCACATGAAGAAAGGCGAATCGCCTCTTGCCGCAGGCATTTGGCATTCCGCATCTTGACGTAAGTTAGCTCACTCTGGTCCCTGCCTTCTAGGGCATGGTTTTGCTAAGCTAGGTGACCCTCAGGAGCTCCCACACCAGGAGGGCAGAGGCTTGCTGCCCTCGGACGGGGTTGTGTGTCCTGGGCCGATTTCTGGCAGCTGCAAGAACTGGGTAAATCCAGTAGAAGCAGCCCCGCTCTATTAGGGACTGAGCTGTTAACACAGCCGTTATAAAGGGCAGCCTGGGCTCCAGTCCACTGTCATTACCAATTAGCTACATGACTTTGAGCAGACCCCAAACTTGTCGGCGCCTCAGCTTCTGGACCTATGAAGTGGCAATGGTAATGGTACCTGCCCTGGTTCCCTCAGAGTTGCCGGGAAGATGAAATGAGGAAACGAAATATTCTGAAGTCCCACAGTGCCATCCAAGTGCACAGTCGTTATGGCTCCCCTTCCTGGGACTCTGAGGAGGAAGGAGGGGGCGTGGCGGCCAGAACTCATCCTGCGAGCTTTCTTGCGCTGTGATGGGCCTAAGGAATCTCCTGGCAGGGTCACCCTCATGAGGCTAATGGCCGTACCGTGGGCTCAGAGGTTACTCAGCTGTGAATGTGGGGCCTGTCCTGCTGGGTCTGCACTGAGCCGGCGTGCGCCGAGTGCATGGCACATAATGTTTATTAATATGCCTTGATGAGGGGCATTAATGTCTTCTAATGACACCATCTGAGACCGGCCTCCTTCCTTCTCTGCCTCCTTGCTCCTTTCTCGCCCCCCTACCCCCAACACACACATTCACAGACACTGAGTGACGGGCCCAGGTGGCCCAGAGGACGGTGAGCAGAGAGAGCCTTCAGGGGAGGAGGGGCCTTTGTGGGGTCCAGCTATAGGGGTCAGACAAGAGGGTCTTGGACAAGGGAGGAAGGAGGAGGCCACTGGCTCAGCTGTCAGGTGGAAACTTGGCCAGAAACTGCTTGGTGATGGGAGCCAGGGAAGCAAAACAGTGGCAAGTCTTTTCCAAAACTGGGGGAGGCTCTGGAGTGGCAGGGGCAAGATAGGAGCCACTGCAGCTAGAGGCCAGGGCTCCTTGAAGGGAGGGGCAGGGAAGGAGACTGAGGCTGCAGCTCACTGGTCACTGGGTCAGAGAGGTGGGGGCAGGGGTGAGAGCCAGGGAAGGGGAGAGTGGTGAGTCACACTAACTCCCCCTCCCACACGCTCACACAGCACTCATATGAGCTCACACTTGTGCTCATGTATACACATGTACAACCCACTTACATGCACACATGCATGTTTACAAATGTACATGCTCACACACAGCCCCCACACTCACATACTTATGTACACATGCTCTCACACACATTTGCATGTGCATATTCATACATGCACACTCACACCATCATGCACACTCACATTCACATACTCACACACTTAAACATAGTCACACACAAACATGTACACTCACATAGACACACTCAGAAGACAGACACGTTTGCTCACACAGATTCACACATACACATTACACATTTATTCATGAGCACACACACCCTCTCCCAAGCAGTCTTGCACTGGTGGGCCTGTCGGGGCTGAACCCGAGGGGAGAAGAAGGGGAGGGGTACTGGGGAAAGGGCCTGCGGTGAGAGGCCTGCGACTGGACTGTGGGGTGGGCAGAGAAGGTGTGGGAAGGAATCCCCAGGACCCCGGCAGGGGACCAGGACAGAGATGACTGATGAGGACTGAGGTCTGTGAATAAGCACTGGGCTGATTGGTTGCCCTCTTAGACTCTGAGTGCCAGCAGCAGGGATGTGGGAGGAAGGGGGGCCTTGTGGGGAGCTGGGAGCAGTTGTTGCCCAGCCCGACCCTGGCCCCTCTGTGACCCGCCGCTCCTCCCGTGTGGGAGCTGGGGCTGCAGGTTGGCCTGCTTGTCTCTCCCAGCAGCAGCAGAACCATCAGGAAATGGGTACAGCTGACTCTCCCCAGTAAACGGGGCTTGGGAAGTTACGGCCCAAGCGGAGGGGCGGGAGCTGCGGATGGCCCCTTCAGGCCCGGCTCTGTCACCTCCATCTCTCTGCTCAGCGTGCAGTCTTTCTGCTTGGGTGGCTGCAGCCCCAGGAGTGGAGGACTGGAGGAACTGGGGAGGACTCATGAACGGGGAGGAGGCAACCTGGCCAGGCCTTGGTCTCCCAACTTCAGCTGGACCTACGGGCCCAGCAGACCCCTATGGCCCACTGGCCTGGGGAGTGGTGCCCCAGGGCTATGAATGGTCAGGGGGCACTGTTGTCTGGACTGCTCCTGGGCGGGGGTGCTGTGAGAGCTACGTGGGCTCCCCAGGTTCTGTGGAGTAGGGACCCCTGCACCAACTGCTTCTCCAAGCACCTTGTCCAGCGGTCTCCTCTGGCTTCTGCCCGATTCATCTTCCTGTCTCCTCTTGTTTTGCCTAAGAGGTGCCCCTTAGCCCCAACCCTGTCCTGCCCTGCTGTCTACTGCCAACCAGGAAGTGGCCAACTGTCTCTGGACTCCTCTGCCCTCCTATGTACCATCTATGAGATGTGGGTAGTCCTGGAGGGCCCAGGCCACAAAGACTGCAGGATGGGGAGAGGGTGTGGGGAGAATGGAACCTGGGGGGCTGCCATCCGGAGCCTCTGCATAGCCCCCTTGGGGGAAGCTGGCAGTATGGGGGGAGTCAGGCTCCTGGGCTCTGTCCTCTGCTTGTCTCCCTCCTTTGCCCACACACAGCTCTAGTGAGAAGATAAAACATAATCCATACTTTTGGGCCTCCTGTCTCCTTTTCCACCAAAAAGCCCAGGCCTGGGGCTGCCTTGTGAAAAGGAAGAAGGAAGGAAGGAAGGAAGGAAGGAAGGAAGGAAGGGGAAAGAGACTTTCTGGAAGAAAGGGTAAGGGTCCTGAATCTTAAGCTAGAAAAGACACTGGCAAGATTTGGAGGCTCTGTGAAACCCAGCGCTCCCTAGAAAGTGTGACAACAAGGAAAAACAGTCTAAGTCTCACTCCAACCACATCCAGCTCTTTTCAGAGGGACTAAGAGTGACCGTGGTCCTAGGCCCCTGGCCCCTCACTACTCCGAGCAGCAGCAGCAGCTGGGAGCTCTTTTGAAAGGCAGAATCTAGGGCTCCACCCCAGGCCTAGTGAATCAGATTCTTCCCTTAACCAGAACTTGGGGGCACTCACAAGCCCCTTAACCTCCATCTGAGAGTGTCGCTCCAGAGTCCTGCTCTCTGGCCCTCATGGTCTCTGCACTGGACCGGTGGCTCCTCATCAGCCCTGCAGTGGTGGCAGTGGTGGGACCACCTTGGTTCTCACCCCTGACCATGACCCCTTTCAGGCTCTGGAGGGCTCTTGGTGTCACCCTTCCTCGGGCAGGGCCTGGCTGACCTTTAGGTCTGGAGGTGGCTCCAGCCCCTGAGTCAGATTACTTGGACTGGTCAGGCTCCTGGTCAGAGGAGGTTGGGGCTTGGCCCAGACCAGGAGCCACCAGGACTGGTGTGCCCATCCTGTCCCCTCCAGCCTTCTTGCAGCTGCGAAAGGCACCCCCACATCACTGACTCTTGGCACTACTCCCTGCCCAACACTCTGAAGTTTCTGGAATTGGGCAGGCAGCCACTGCCACTGGGGGGACCTGTGTGGCCACAGCTGGGCGCATTATTGATAGGTGCTCCAGAGGGTGCTGACACACCCATTGGTGCTCCCTTCCCTGTTGCTCCCCAGTCACGCTCTGCATTCACAGCCCTATTTGAGGAGGGAAAGGGTCATTCCCCAGGTGTTCAGGGACTTTGGGGAAGGGGGAGGCAAGAAAGCATGGCTCTTCCTTGTAGCCCGGGAACCAGAGGAGGGTGGGCGAGGTGGCTTAGGATTGGGGGTCAGGGTCTGCTCTAGGGCCCTGGGCCCAGCAGGAGACCTGCAGCCAAGGGACAACCTTGGTTTTCTCTTCTTTGAGGTGCCTCAGTGGAGCAGCCACCCTGACAGGCTGCCAGTCTGCACTCATGGCCCTGGGCCGTGCTGGGGCCTGTGCCTGGGTCTTCATGCCCCTGCCTGCCTGTGCCAAGCCAAGCTTATGGGTCTGGGCCAAGAGAACTGTGTATGTGGCCCACTGGCAGCCTGCTGGGGTCCGGGGCCACACAGACGTCGCAAGAACCAGGGTGCACTCTCATTCTGTTGTGTCACCTTTTACGGTGCCTGGCAGGCAAATGCCAGTCTGGGGAGCTTGGTAATTACGGTGAGGAAACAATCGAGACTGAGCTCAGTAAGCTCCACCCTGACCTCATAGTCGTCCTGTGCTTCTCTGGGATGCTTGGGGACTGACATAACCCCAGGGGGCGGGAGACCCACGGCCCTCTCCGGCAGGGCCAACTCCACCTGGGGCACCATGCTGCTCCCTTAGGGGGTGGTCATCGATTAAGAGCCTCTTAGCTGAGCCCCACAGGCCAAGGTGAGGGTGTGTGCACTGAGGTTCCTGGCTGCCCCTGGAGCCTGCGCCCCTGGATATCGGATGGTCCAGCTGTGTGCTCAAGGCCATAGTCAGTGGGTAACTGGGCAGCAAACCATCTGCCATTGTCTAGACAGTGCCCCCACTTCCAAACACCTGCCTTACTCCTAGCAGGTGGGGAGCCGGGCTGGGGACAGTGTGGTGCTTGGCTTCTATCCCCACGGGGATCATCACCTCAGAGAGTGTTGAAATGGGCCTTTGCACAACCTTGAGAAGGGCCCAGTGTTTCCAGGTGACAGTGCCCAGGGCCATGAGGAGATGGGAGAAAAGGGGACAGGGTGAAAGCAGGGGAGAAGCCCAATGGGGTCAAGGGCTGTGGCCTTGGGCTCCTCAGGGGCTGACTGCCCTGTGCTAGGGTCCAGGCTCAGCCTGCCTCCTATAGGCCCCACCCACGTGGCTGGCCCTCTGAGGCCTTCCACCCTGGGGGTTTGGGGTTCCAGGTTGCTGAGCCCACCTGAAGCTACATACACCCCATGGAGTAACAAACTTTTGGACAGAAGTTTTTGTTGTGAGCGGTGAATTGCCCTGGCATCCTGGGCTGCAGTGCACAAGCAAGGGGCCTTTAATGAATGCAAATGACAGCTGATGAATCTGCCCGCTCGGAGTCCTGCTCCTCTCTGTGGGGTCTGCCCACGCTCCATTCAGCCTCTGTGGCCTGCACCAGCGGGGGGAGCGCCAGCCTATTACTCCTTAGGCTTCCAGCCCTAATGGGGGAGGGCGAGCCCCGCCTCTCCCCTGCCTCCTGAGCCTGCGGTCCTGTCACGCACGAGGGGCTGGCTCGGGAGCAGTGGGCTTGCCCCCGCTTGCTCAACTCTGTCACTGGGTGTTCCCCTCCAGGAAGGGGACTGATTGCAAGGACAGAGCCAACTAGCTGCTCAAGCAGATTTGTGCAAAGGGGTCAAATTTAGGAGGGAAGTGGGGGCTCTGTCTAGACAATGGCAAATGGTTTGCTGCCCAGTTACCTGCTGACTATGGCCTTGAGCACATAGCCGGACCATCCGATCATCCATACTGTGGGAAAGGCGGAGAGAGAAGGCCTGGGGCTCGGAGGGAGTCCCTCTGTCTATCCCGATCCACCTGCCCAGGCTCCCAGCTCCTGGCTCCTGGCTCCTGGCAACACAGCCCCCTTTGACTGAGTTCCTGCCAAGCGCCAAGCACTGTGCCATGTGTGGGTGGCTTACAGTCTGGTGGGGACATGAGAGTAAAGAGGAACTTACAGGTGTGATGGGTTATAAGGAGACTTACAGAGGGCCTGGTCTGGGGGGCAGGGAGGAGGACTTCCTGGAGGAGGCATGAACAGGCTCTCCACCTGAGAAGACTGGTGCTTGGTCGGGGAAAGGGAGGGAGAGCTGTATGCTGGGGTGGAAAGGCTCCTCTTTCCAGACTCCAGCTAGTAGGCCCAGGCTCCCTCAGGGCCTCCTCTTCCCCAGGAAGCCCCAGGCCCTTATCATCTCCTCCTTGAGCTGCCTGACTCTCCTCTTGGGCTGTGGGGCTTTGGGGGAGGGAGGATTCGGGGTGGAGGAGCAGGAAAGGGTGTGAGAGTCAGGCCTGGAGTAGAGGCTACTGACCTTCTCCTGGGTAGCCCCTGCCCCCTGCCAGGAAGGGAAGCAGGATTCCCTTTAGGGGGCAAACGCCTCAGTTTCCACTGCAATAAAGAGGGCCCTGAGCTCTCCCTGTAACCTCTAATGATGGGGTCAGGGGTGTAATGAATATCTGCGTACTCATAAAACAGGCTAATGACTGCCCTGATTTAATGGACCCCTTTCATCCTCACCTGTTCCCAAACCAGGAGGGGCCGTCCTGGGGGCTGAGGCCAGGAGCCTGGTGGCAGCTATTTGGGGTAGGGACCAGCGGGTTCCTGAGCCCCAGGCCCCTGGGAGGCTGCCTTTCCCTCCTCCATCTCTTATCCATGTGAACCAGCCCAAGGAATTTAGGTCGATGGCTGAGCAGCCTTGGGAAGTGGGTAGGGGATGGGGTAGGAGGAAGCACTTACACCCTGATTCTTTAGAGCAGTGTCGACACCTGTAACACGTGGTGGTGGCAGAGAGAGAGAGAGAGAGTATTTAGCAGCCGAGGAGGCACCACACCCCCGGCCTCTGCCCAGTACTGATAGGAGCTCAGGGAGTCATCCCAGCCTCAGCTCAAACACCTGAGAAGCCCTAGACTCAGGGAGGGAGGGGCTGGCTGCTGAATCACCAGCAACACCTGTGTTTTGCTTGGGAGGTCTCCCGCTCCCTCGCTCCCTCTCTCGGGACTAGCCAAGCCTGACCCTGTTTGGCTTCCTGGAACTTGGTGAGCTCAGAGCCCAGGGTGTGTGGCTGCAGGCCAGGGTGACCTGCACTGCAGGGAGGAGTTTTTAAAAGAGATACTTGCCCCTCTGTTCCCAGGATTAACTCAATGAGAGACTCAAATTGTTTCTTGAGCCCCCTACCCCCACCCCCGTCCTCCCCAGGCTAATTGTAGAAGTTGGTTAGGGGAACATGAAAACACGTGGGATAAAAATGTGTAGTGGAAATAAACAATCCACTTGCCATGAATAAGCCCCAGGGGGGTCGGGGGGTGGAGTGGGAGGTGGGTCTTGGTGGCTGGAAGCATCCAAAGGAGGTGGGATGGTCAGAACCAGAGTCCTCAGGCCTCTGAAGATGGAGAGATGGCCTGATTTGCTTTCCCCGGAGTTCTGGAACTGCCTAACTGTGGCATTCTGGGCAGAGCTTGGACAGCAGCCACGGTCCACCATGACAGGGTCTGCCAGTGGCAAGAAACTCATTATTGAGCCAGCCTGTGGCCTTAGTGTTCCCACTGGGCACTGGCCCAGCCCTGCCTCCAGGCCACCTGTAGATAAGTGGGGTCCCAAGGATGCAGATTCCTGTGCCCCTAACCAGCCTCAGAGGCGACCTCCCCTTTACTGTGGAGGGCAGAGAAAGCTCTGCTCCGGGACCCACTCAGCCTCCCCGCTGGGACACTCAGAGAGGCACAGGTTTAAATCCTGGGTTTGGGAGAGTGGGAAGCCACAGAGAAGGTGAGTCACTGCAAGGTGGTGTCATGGGTATGAGAGAGCTACAGCCACCATCCCAGACGCGTGTTGGGCACTCTGCACTCTCAAGGCAGCTCAGACACTTTTACGCTACTGTGTCACTTAATCTTCCTTCACAAGGAGGCAGAAAGGGCAGAGCTGATCAGCCTCAATTTGCAGTGGGGACACAGCTCATGACAGGTGAAGTGACTTGCTTGAGCTTACAGTCCCACTTGGTGGCAGCCCTGGGAACGGGACCCCGGTGTCCTGATCTAAGCCTGCGGACTCACAGTGCCTTTGACCTGGCCTGCCCCTCATGACAAAGCGGTCTGTGTGAAGGAAATCCGTTATGAAGAGAAGAGGTGATTTCCTTCCCCTTTGCTGGGATTTCTTGGGTGTCCTGGATGTGCTCTGATTGGGCTAAAAGACCAGTCTAGATCTGCTTAGGTCATGCACAGACCTGGGGGCAGGGGACTCTTCAGTCAGGGGCAGGCCACTTTCTTCAGCTCCCTCTTGACTTAGAGGACCCTGAGCATCACCACGGGGAGGTCTGAGAGGGGTGCAGGCAGTGAGTGAACCCTTCACCGGCATGGGGTCCCTGCAGAGGCATGGGCAACCTGGCTGGGAAGAGGGACCTGGAGGACACAGGGTGGCCAGGTGACTTGGGGAGACCCTGGGGCCCCGTAGTGAAAGTTTTACTACCTGAGGCTGTGGGCTCTCCTCGGGGACCTCATCACCTGCACCATTGGGAACTGAGGTTACTTAGGACCCTGGCTATGTATTTTCTCAGGCTCAAATGCCCTCCTCTGATTTTCTTGATCCTTCAGGGTCCAGCTCACACTTCTGGGCTCTGTGGGGGTGCGGAGCCCACATGACCTAGAACTGCAGCTGCTTGCTCTTCCATCCTCAGCCCTGAGCTTCTCTGGGGCATCTTGTCCCCAGCCTTCTCCACTTCAGGCTCACAGTGAGTGCCCAGGGCAGAGGGGACGGTCTGACACACACTGCCCCGCCCCTAATTCTGCATCCACTAGCACCCTTGGTCATCACAACAGTTCTACAAGTCAGGAACTGTGGCTGGGGGAGAGCAGCAACGTGGCAGGTCACTAGGTAGCAGAGCGGGATTAAACCCAGGTATTCTGATTTCAGACATGATGCTCTTTGCCCAGCTCCATGCTGCCTCTCAAATGGTCACGTAGAAGAATGCGGGAGAAAGTGACAAGACAGATTCTGTGTCTATGGAACTGACCCCAAGGCGTTTGCCCCTTTGAAAAATGCACCCAACTGTGACAGGAGAAGCAGTCTCGTTTCACTAGATTCAGCTTCCTTCCTTCCTTCCTTCCTTCCCTCCCTCCCTCCCTCCCTCCCTCCCTCCCTCCTTCTTTCCTTCCTTCCTTCCTTCCTTCCTTCCTTCCTTCCTTCCTTCCTTCCTTCCTTCCTTCCTTCCTTCCTTCCTTCTTTCCAACATGCATTTTCACTGCAGTGAGCCGTGAAGGGGCCACAGGGCCACCGCTGTTGGCTGTGCCCTCCTGTCGGAAGGAGCAGGGCTGCCTCTCTGGGGAATCAGGTGCTCAACTGAGGGGCTGCCCTGGGAGGCAGGAGAGCTCCGGGCACAAAGGCCAGCCAGTGTGGAAACAGGCTGGGCCCTTGAGGTCTGGAAAATGATCAGATGCTGCACCTGCAGCCCCTGGCCGTGAATCTGTGACTCTGTTTCTGGCCCTTCTGGAGTAGGGTGGAGGACAGTGCCAGGCCCCCACCTCCAGACTAGGAACGGTCGGTCAGATCTGGGCCACAGGGAAAAGCTACGGGATTTCTCTGCCCTTCCTTCTGGTCCTGTCGTCTTCCAGGCTTCTCCTCCTCTGCCCTCTCTCCGGGCTCTTCCTCTTCACTCCTCTCTCTCCTCCTCTCCCTCCTTCACAGGCACCCCAGTCCATTCAGACCATCAGACCCCCAGGCTGCCTCCTCCTGACCAGCTCTGTCCAACCCAACATTCTGTGATGATGGAGGTGGTCCAGCCCTGGGCTGTCCCGTACAGTAGCCTCTGGCCACTCATGGCTGTTGTTGAGCACTTCAGTGTAGCTAGTGCTGCTGGGGAACTGCATTTCTAAACATTAAATTTAATTAAGTTTTGCTTTTGTAGGCATGTGTGTCTACTGGCTACGGAACGGGACATCAGAGCTCTAAATGGCACCAAGCGCTGGACTCCCAGGAGGCATCCCCACCTCTGTCTTGCCCTGACCCCTCCCCCGAATGCCTTTACTCTCAGCATCCTCTGCTGGGACTCCTGAGAGGCCCTGGAGGCCTGGGTTTTGGGCTTGGATCTAGGTGACCTTGAGCACTGGATGTGTGAAAATGAGGATAATTTCTTGCAAGCCTCAAGGTTTCCTCTCAGCTCTAAGCTCCGTGCTTCCTTGGGCCAAAGCCAGCTCTGTTCAGCTCTGGGTGAGTTGAGTGTGTGTCTGTGTGCATGCATAGTAGTGTGTGCACATGTGGAGCGGGGCTGTGAGGGGCAGCACTGACACCCTGGGGGATGCTGCTTGTCATGCCTGATTAGCATCCTGGCACTAGGAAGAGGGTTAAAGGCTCTGTCATAGGGGAGGGTGCAGGCTGACTACACCATTGGCAGCAGTTGCTGGCTCCCTGGCCCCAGCTGTACCAGTGATGCCCCAGACTTCCTCTTTTGCCATAAAAGTATCCCGGAAAGCCTTCCCACAGAGGCCCCCAGGGCTTTCTTAGGGAATGTGCGAGTGCGCGCGCAGGCTCTGTGGGACAGGAGCCCAGGCCGTGGGCATGCTCCCGGCAGGGCTGTGGGCCCTGGTGTGGAGGGATGTCTGCTTCAGCTTGGGTGGAGGGAGGGGGAGGGCCTTCGCCTGGACCGGGGCCCTGGCTTAGGCAATGCTTTGCCTCTTAGTCAACTTGAACAACGTGGACATGTGTGCGCATACACACACGTGTGCGTACACACTGCACTGTGTGTGGAGCGGAGACAAATCAGCCTTTGCTTCTTTGCCCCTGTCCAAGCCTCTGCCACAGAAATCTCCCCCCACAACCTGAAAAGAAGGGGCAGACCCCCTGAGAGAGGGCTGTTCTTAGGCTCCTTGAGTGTGTTGGAGGCTCCCAGCTGTGGCTGAGGTGGGGGGACCCTGAGAGGAGCCCTCTGGGGGCGGGGAGAGAAGTCCACCAGCCAGTCTGTGATGGGAGGTGAACTGCAGTGTGGCGAGAAGAGGCTGCCTCAGGGATCCCAGGTCATAGAACCCGCCTGGTGGAGAGTTGCATCACAGTGAAACTGCATACTAGTTGCCTTGGGGGAGAGGGTGCTGAGGGCTTGTGACCCTAATTTTGCAGCCTTCAGGTGCATAGGGTCACACCCCAGTCTCCCAGAAGCCCTGCCCCTCCCCAGCATTCTTCTGCACTCGGCTGCACACACAAGGAGGGGGTCTCCAGGGTCAGTGGAGAGAAGGGGAGGAGTGAGTCATAGGTCACCAGGCTCTCATCAGCACTGAGTCAGAGGGGTGGGTGGAAACAACTGCAGGTAGTCTTGGGGTTCCCCACATGGAAGAGCTTCCCGGGCAAAGACAGCCCTCCCTGACGGGAAGCTGTGGGGCTCGGACTACACACTCAGCCTCTCTCTGCCCTCACTAGACAGTCCAGGAGAGCTGAGGGGCCACTACAAGTGAAGGATGCAGCCTCATACCAGCTGGGAGGGAGGGAGCTGGACCAGAGAGCCTGCTGGGTCCCTTCTCCGCAATCCACACACAGGACCCACCACATCAACGTCTTTTTGTTCTGCAGAAGTACCTTGGTCCATTGAGAGTTTGTGGGGGCTCACTGTTGGGTGGGTACAGAGGGCATTACCCCACAGAGCTCTGTTGGACTTTCTGAATTTGCTCCAGAGTTTTCTGCCTCCCCGGAAGTGGGACAGAGTGTGGAGATGGTTAGAAAGGTCTGCAAGTTGCTCTTTGGTTATGCATGGTCTTGGCAAGAAAGCTGCGGGTGTGTTCCTCCTTTATTATAGCTGGCTGCTGGGTTTCCCACAGTACAGTGACGGACAGCCTGAGGTCTGGCTGGTTGGTGCCCCCCCACCATGTCTCTTGGGGCCTCTGTCTTGCTCTTTTTGCTTAAATCAGTGGGCAGGGGTCCCCTCAATGTAATATCAGCCTTAGGAACACGGCCACCTCCTGGGGGTCTACCCTGACCCTGCTAGAGCTGGAAGCCATGCCTTCCCCAGCCCTTGCCTCTGCCCGGCTCCTCTTTCCTGGGACAGGGGAGTCACTATGCAGGGCATGTCCACCAAATGCAGCATATACCTCTGAAAGATGATCCCCATTTGCTTCCTGGTCTGAATGTGACCACCCCTTCCCTTCCTGGGATCCGATTCTCCGTAGAGGTGGATGGCAGCAGACAGCTGTGGAAGCGCAAGTGAGCCATGGGGGACAAAGGGGGCCAAAGCTCCGAAGGGGTTTTGGAAATCCGTCAGCGAGGCCCACCCTCCGCATTTTCCTGACAAAATAGTCCAGGGCCCCAGTACCACAGGACCACTTACATGCTCTGGGACCTCATTCCCCTGTCTCCCAGTATGAGATAATGTGTAACAAATTAACTCTTGTTTTTTCCAGGGGCTTGGATGTGCAATGGAGCTGGAATCTGGAAAAAATTCATCTGGGCAGAAGTTGCTCTGCTTCCAATATCTAGGTGGACAGCTCTGGGCACATGGCTGGTGTTTAGTAAACCAATGGCCTGTCCATTGACCTGAATCTCTGGTGACTCCTCCCTCACCAGGAGGAGGCATCTACCCTGTGGGAGCTCGGTTTGCCCCTTCACTGCTCTCCTCCTCTGCCTTTACGCTCCTGCTGGGTGGTTGGGAAGGACGAGGCCAGGAGATCCCTCCCCAGCCCCAGGGCTGCCACCCCACCTCGTAGCTTCCTTCAGTGCTACTCACCACCCTAGCGAAGGAATCAGTCTCTACAGCGCAGCTGCCCTGACTACCTCCAGAGAAAAAAAACAAGGTGGTATTGTGCCAGGGGAGAGGACTTACATCAGAAGTATCTCACAAAGGAAGAGAGCCAAATTTATTTTGGGGTGGGGGCGGGGCAGGGTGTGGCTCTGATCTGGGCGCTACCGGGGGCACTGAGTGCCCTCGTCGGGGAGTCAAGACCGGCGGATCCTGTCCGAGAACTCTCGCACACTAGGGCGAGAACTGTCAGGATGTGACTCCAGTCTCGGGCGAAAGCCAAATTTTTATGTGAGATGCATGGATGGGGGAGAGAGGAAAAAATGCCCGGGTAATTAAGTTAATAGGTTCCTTAAAGAATGCCCTTGTGAGTGATGTTCAACACATTCAAGTGTTGACAAGAAGGCATTGAACTCGCCGCCCACGCAGCGGGCAGAAGCTGGCTCTCGGCTCCAACATACCTTCTTTGTCTGAAACTTGTAGTAAACTCAGTGCTGGCTTGTGAAATCTGTCCCAGGGGACCCCTGCTGCAGGGGTCCCAAGGTCAAGCCCCCTGCTTCTAGGTAGGGTTGGGGGTAGGCGAGGGTGGCCACCCCAAACTGAGATCTCAAGACTGGGAGAGCAAATGCTGGGGTCGACTCAGGAGCCTTGGGGTGCTGTTATTGCCCCTGTGAGACCTGGGGGTCTCCAAGGGCCCCCCGAGAAAATGTGTCACTCTTGTGGGTGGTCAGAATGAACCTGTCCCTTCCCTCTGAGCCCCAGTTGCCTTGGAGAACTTGGGTCTGATACTCAGGAACATCTCTTTGATTCTAAGGCTTCCATGTCTTGCTGAACTAGTGGAAGACTCTAGGTATCTGGGTGATTTCCCTTTCCCTTAAATGTGTGGCAGGAAGAGAGGCCCTCAGTCATTGGTGGGCTGGTAGGAAGGAGCCTTGCCTTGGAGGAGGGCTCTCTCTCTCCGTATTTGTAGTTAAAGAAAGTTTTGGGTTGAAATCAAAGGTTATAGGTTGAGCAGAAATTGAGCATTCTTAAAACAAAGGAGTGCCTCCTTTTGCCAGGCAGCCTGCCTCAGGGCCCTGGCTGAGGACGGGGTCATTGCCGGGCTTGTTGCCAGCTAAGGGCTAAGCAGCCTGCCTTCTGCTCGGCTGTCGCCCATTCCTCTCATCACCAGCCATCGGTTCACCTCGTCTTCTCTTTCTGTTACATTAGGCTCAGACTTATTGGATAATCAGAGTTTTCAGGTTGGGACCTGAATCTCGGGGACTCCGTCACAGTTACGGTGGCCACGTTTGTAAAGTGGGAAAGTGGTGACAAGTTATGTCTTTGTGAAAGGAAATTTCTGCCTTAGATACTTAGGAAAACACTTTGAAAATAAAGTAACCTATGTCGATGGTTGTCAGGTCGCCCCGAGGCAGCTCATCTTAGGGGAGCAATTTAAAAACACCCAAATCCAGGCCAGCAGCCTGCAGGAAGAGCAGTGCTGCCCCTCACCTAAAGTCCGCTCTGAGGGTGTGAGCTCGCCGCTGTGTGGGAGAGCAGGGTGAGCAGAAATTCCCCCTCCTTTGAAAATGGTGTTCAGGGAAGGCAAACCCCTCTTGCACCCAGCAAGTTTGGCTGAGCTCTGCTCTTGTTCTAGGCACCAGCCCTTGTTCTGGGGGCTCATTCCTGTTGGGAGAAGACAGTTCCCACTCGCAATCCCACTGTTCAGGAGATTCTGGGGTTTGTCCACACTCCTAAGACATTTCTGTTTCCAGGAAAAGGAAACAACGTGTCATCTTTCTGCCTGACTTCCTAGGCATTAGGACACAGTATTAAAGGGTGGGCTGTGGGCTGAGTAGGGGCTACTGTTAGTTTCCACTCAGATTCCCCACTCCTCCAGTACTCCTTGTCCCTGTTCTCCATCCTGCAGACTATCGCTGCTAGTCTCCCTTTTCCTGATTGCCCAATTTGGATTTCGTGAGAGCATACTGACAGGACTAAACGGACTCCCCACTTGCCCTGGTGCAGGCACGTGGCTAGGGGTAAGTAGCCTCACAGCGCAGCTGAGCACACTCCTGCTGAGTGCCTCCTACACACAGAACTGGGGCTGGGGGCTGCAGGGCTACGGCTTCTGCCCTTAAGGAGGGTTCAGCCATGGGAGCCACAGAGCTGCCTGCCCCTTCCCTACAGTCCCAGAGTAGGAGCACCCTGCCCAGGAGCCAGGAGGGAGTTGTGAGCACCCCAGAAATGTGCAGGTTTCCAGAAAAGTCACCTCCTCAGGTGATTTCCCATTCTTTCCCACCTCCCAGCATTAAACCTGGGAGGGGGGGCGCAGATTCCGACAAGGACCCAAGGATTCAAGGGCATCGGGACGGACTTTAAGTGGGGACATCTTTTTGCATCAAACTCTTTTTGAAAGTATTTTTTTCTTCCCTTGGAGACACCTAATGAAGCAGACTTCTTAGTCTTGACAAAAGATCCATGCGATATGGTTCGTTTATCTCACATGGACAGATGGTGCTGGGAGAATGAGGGCCAGGCCATCCCCACAGCTTCCAAGAGGCTGAGGCTGACCTCTGAGGTGACCACCTGGCCATAGTCCCACCCAGGCCACCATTCCTTGTGGAGGAAGGGGGAGGGCAGGAGCCTTTGCCTTGTTGCCAGCCAGCAGCCTCAACATTGGCCTTTGGACCAGGCTTCCCACCCCTGCCCCTGCGTGGGAGGTGTGAGGGGCTGGAGCCGGGAGGCAGGAAGTGAGTGCAGATGGGCTGCTGGAACAGCTGTTCGGGGAACAGAGCACATCTGTCTGGGCGAGTCTGGTGGGGCCTCTCCCCACAACCTCTACACCCTGTCTACCCATTCACTGATGGGATGTGGATTGGGTTTGGGTCCCGAACAGGGAAAATGATGGAAAATGAAAGTCTGAAGATAGAGGCTAGAGCTAGGGGTTGCTGAGGGGGTGTGTTCACATGAAGAAAAGAAAGTCGCTGAGCTCTGGAGGAGAGGAGGGACAAAGGGCAAAGTGAAAAACAGAAGCAAATGGATCAAACTGCATCCACTCAGGACAAGCTTTGGCTTTCTGTGGCTCCAGGGTGCCCAGGGTCTGGTGTCTCCTACTCCATGAAGCCGCCCAACCCCACAAGTCACCACAAAATGGACGGTCTTCCCTTCTGGGTGCTCTGCAAGGGCTTCTGTTTGTCTTACCCACTGGGCTGCAGGTATAGTGAGATCGGGGAGCCTATCTCCTTCATGACTGAATCTTCCCAGAGTAGATGCTGCCGAAGATTCTTGAACAAGTGGATGATTCTGCGGCCTAAACTGCCCTAGGGTTTTCCATTTAATCCCTTCATTTTCTCTAACTGGCTTTACATGTTGCTGGGAAAGTTTATCCCAAGAAAAGAAATATTTGGGAGATTAGAAGCTGGATGGACTCTTTGTGAGGAATTTGCCTGCTTTCCCTCTTAGCTCTTTTCTAGGGAGCTGAGCAGAGAGGAAAGGCTCCTTGTTCTAGACCCTATACACACGGACTTGGCAAAGATCTGCACGTGCGAGTCAGGTGTTATCACCCTGGTGTCAAGCCACAAAGACGGGAACGATGGATCGCATGGACCTGTGGAAGCAGCGGGAAGGCCGACAGTTTCCCCACATCTAACCCCGTCCCCTGCCCGCCCACCATTACCTCTCCATGATTTCACTTTGTAATGAAAGGAGAGCGGAGTTTGAGTCCTCACTCTGCTGTGGGGCCGTGGGTGAGTCACTTCTCTCTGGGCCTCAGTTTCCTCATTCATGCCATGGGAAAGCTGGCCAGAACCACCTCTGAGACCTCTCCCAGCTTTAATGCCCTAAACCTGGTAGGACGATGAGCAGGGAATGTGGCCCTTGCTGTTTTCGCTGTCCCCTGAGAGCCCGGGCTGGGAACTTGCCCTTAACTTAGGCCAGCGAGGGCCCATGCCCCACATGGACTCCTTCGCTCACTCGCCCCCTCGCCGCCATGGTGGCCTTCCTGGATGAGCTGGTCAAGTCCTGCTCAGAGTCAGAGGTCTGCGTGACCAATTCTTAGATTTCTCAGGCTTCTACTCCTGTTCCCTAATATCTCGTGAGTGTACCAGAAGTGCCTGTGAGGAAGAAGGAAGGCTTGAAGTCCCACAGGCTTGAGGCCAAAACAGAACACATATATTTATCTCTAACATTATTTTTGTCATTGCCACCATTATCGTCATCTCCATCACCATCACCCATTCTTAATATTGTTAAACATTTGTTGTTTGCCATTTGGCCATGTGCAGGGGAAAGAATAAATAAGCAAGAAAATCTGGTTACAAGAATCCTGTGCTATACTTGGTCTGTCTAGGTCAAGGCTGGTTAATCCACCCCTTCCATATGGGTGGGATCTGACCCTGAGCGGGCAGTGGAGCTCCTCAGTGAGACAGCGCTCTCTTCTTTGAGGGAGAGGCATGAGACGCCCAGGCCCTGCTGCCACTGTGCCTCTGTGCCTTACTCGGGTTTGCAGCCCTGACAATGCCCTGAACAAGGGCCATAGCCAAAGGCGCTCACTCCATGCTTACTGGTCATTAGTAGGGATGCCGTGTACTAAATTCAGGAGGGGAAGTGGGCCGGGAGTGCTCAGAGTGCTACTGAGCTGCCATGAGCTGAGAAACATATTAATAATTCTTTGTCTGGGGCATTTTCCCTATTAACGCCTGGTGTCCTTGGTTGCAAGACAAGCGTGGGACTGTTTGGGAGCTCAGGTGGCAAAGACTCAGACAGGAGGCGAACGGCTGGCGCCTCCTTCTGGCCCTGCAGGGCTGGAGCAGGCCTGGGGCGGGCTTGTGCCAGTGCCTTAGCCCCTGGGCTCCCAGACCCTCCCTGTCCCAGACCCTTCACCTGGACAGCCTGGATCAGGAGAGCCAATGGAGAGCCAGGGAGGCGGTTAGGCAACCCATTTAACTCCCTGTCAAAACTGGTGACTAAGTCAGACCCTCAGGCCAGATTGGCTCCACAGCTCTGCTGTTAGCTGTGTGAGGCCTGGGCCAGTCTCTGGCTGCTTCTCACCCCCTCTGCTGGATGGATCTCTCAGCTTCTCTATGGGCCTTGACCACACCCCGCCACCACTCCTCCCCACTTAGACCTTTTCCAAGTGTGTCTAGTCCCCATGTTTCTGTCCCTTCCTCTGGAAAGAGGTCAGGGGCAGAGTTCACTGATGCCCTTCGTTTTGTACCCAGTGCTGCATGGGAGCTCTGGTCCGTTGCCCTTGGACAGTGGCCAGGCTGGGAGTGCAGTGGGTGGGGTGGGGGGCAGGGAGGGCTTGGGGGAATATCTGGCCTCACCCGGTCCCCTGGCCCTGAAGGCCAAGGCTGCCTGGGTGATGCCTGGGAGAGGGCTGTTCTCACTTTTCTTTTCCAAAAGGAGGGGTTTGGTAAGTCAGCCACTCCCTACTGCCAAAGGCTGCCTGAGGGAGCCATGGGTGGAGGGTGTTTGCACTTCAGTGGAGACAGTTCACAGAGAAATCCAAAGAGGTGTCTTGACAGGGCCCACAGCACTCACAGTTCTGAGAGCCAGGGATTATTTACTTAATCCTCGACCAAGCCACTTTTAGTCATTGGGATAGTTCCCATTTTACAGGTAAGGAACCTGAGGCCAAAATCAATTGGGTGGTTTGCCAAAGCTGGGAAGTGGTGGAGCTGGACTTGAACTCACACCTTATTGACGCGGAAGCTCAAGCTGGTTCTGACATACTGCTTGGCTCCCAAGGCCCTTGAAATGCTCACACATCTTAGCAACTTCATGGCAACTGCCCAATGAGACCCAGAAAGCAGTTTCCTCCCGCCAAGCAGCGCACAGACATGACCTCATTCACTCCCTCAGAGTGCAAGTGTGGGCTAAGGGAGCGGAGGATCACTGACTCCACTTCCTGGGGAGGGAAGGGAGGCACAGAGAGGGACAGTGGTCTGCCCTAGGTCACACAGCCAGCTGGCAGGAGTGCTGGGGCTGTTATTTAGCTTGAGGGGGGTGAGGTAGGATCACCCTGAGACACAGAAAATTGGGGTGCTCTTGCTGAGGGGTGACTGGGTAGCTGAAACAACTCCAAGCTACGTAGGCTTGTGTTGGAAAGGGAAACCTGAGATGCACATAAATTCAATTTGTGTGGAAAGAGGGAGGCAGCTGGGACTAACAGTTACCACCATCGATCCCCTCCAGGCCACTCTCCTGCGGCTCTGCATTCTGCGTCTGTCTCTGAGTCCCAGCGTGCCCTCCCAGATGCCCTGGGTGCAGCTGTGGCCTTGAGGTCCTGGGACCTGGGAAAAATATTCACCAAGTGCCCCTAAATGAGTCATTTCACCTCTCAGCTTTTCCATTTTTCACTCAAAAAATGGAGATACAAACTACATGAAATAGACCCAGGGAGAAAACTACTGGTGTTCCCTTCAGTCCTGTTGCATCCCTAGTACAGGCCTTTTTACAGACTGTTTTGGAGCTGTGGGTCACACAGAGGGGCTGTTCTGGTCAAACATCAGTCTTCCATACTGTGCCTTTTTCACGTGGCACCTCTAGTCCCCAGTGCCCAGCACCGAGACGAATGTCCCATGGGCTCAGTGCAGGGTCAGCAAACTGTCTGTAAATGCCCAGGTAGTAGATGTTTGAGGCCTGTAGGCTACATATGATTCTGGTCACGTGTTCTTTGTTTGTTTCGTTTCAACTCTTTAAAAATGAAAAACCATTCTTAGCCCACAGGTCCTACAAAAACAGGCTGATTTGGCCTGTGGGCTACAGTTTGCTGCCCCTGGGCTAGTCAGTGTGAAGGCAGATGGGCGGATCAACTGGACACAGATAGGAAAGGCCTAGAGCCTTCACTCTGTGAAGCCCTCTTAGCCCTGGATGGTCTGCCTGAAGGGGTGGGTCATGCTCACTTCAAGAGCTTTGGTGAGAGGGTCGAATATGAAGTTCCTGCCTCCCAGCAGGCACCTGTCAGGTGGGAGAAGATGTCACTAGGACTGTTTGACAAGAGAGGAGGGAGCACAGGGCCTGGGACTGGTCTGCCCTGTCCCTGGTGTGGCCAGTTAGACAGCACTTTCCCAGCATCCTCAGAGGGAAAGGACTGGGGTTTCCCTGAGGAAAGGAAGAGCTGCTATTATGTCCAGGGACTGGTCATGGGGAGGGGGGGCCAGGGGGCAGGAGTTGGGGAGACCCGGGCTGCCAACCAGCTCTGGCTTGGCAGGAGGGGAATCTGGGGTCTGCAGAGGTAGAAGAGGCCCCATGTAGACCAAGGCCCAGGGAGGCCCAGAGTTCTGTTGAAAGGAAACTGGGGACTCCCCACACATCCTGAGTCCTGGCTTCTTGCCAAGTTAAAACCAGAGAAGGACAGCAGTTCTAAAAAAAAGCTGTGGACCAGAACAAGCTCTTTGCATCAATAATACAAGTGACCAACTACCAAGTGTCTTTTGTGTCCCAAGCCTGTGCTGGGGGCTTCGTGCCATCCTCAGCAGACCCAAGCAATGCAGGGGGGTCGAGCTTATGGCCTCGGGGCTGGAGCGGAGTGGGAATGGACCAGAGTCCGAGGTCCTGCTGCCTCCCCAGGAACCTGGCACTGCCAGTGCTTCAGCTTTGGGTGGATACCCAGGCCAGGGGTGTTTGAGATTTTAACTCTTCATTTGGAGAAATACAACTGCAGAGCAACTGCTTCCTAGGCTATTGGAAGAATGCAGTGTTACTCACCAGAGCCCTCCCTTCAGTATACCTGCGCCTTCCCATGGCTGGTTCTGCTGGGCTCCCCCGGGACCAGGCTCCCAGCTGTGGCTGTGGCTCCAGCAGTGTGACACAGAGCACAAGGGCCAATTCTTCACGTTCTAAACACCCTTCTCATGTCTGTGTGCCTGCCCACCTGTCATGTGTTGTTCCTTTATCGAGAAAGCCTTTCTGTCACTTCTTTATCCAGAAAACTTCTTAGTCCTGTCAAACACAGCACAAATGTCACCTCCTTCAGGAAGCCTTCCAAACTGCCTAGGCCCAGTTAGTATCTCGCTCTTCTACCTTCAGGCATTTTGACTGAGCTCCTATTGCTGCACTATTTTTTTGTGGGGGTGGGGGGCTGGGGTGGTGGAGCAAACATTTGTTGAGCACTCACCCTAAGCCTCACAGTAGGTGCTTCTCTGAATTATCTCATCTACATTAAAAAAACCTATGAGAGAGCTATTCTTACCTTCATTTTACAGACAAGGAAGCTGAGGCTCATAGCAGCTAAATAACCTGCCCAAAGTCACTAGCTGTTTGGGGTAAGACTGGGGTCTGAATCCAGGCAATTTTACTCCTGCGCCCTCCTTCCTAACCACCCAATTACGTCGCCTGCCTTACACTACTTGTAATTACCCTCATTGTAATGACCAGTTTATGGGTCTGTAAATGCCTCAGGAGCTGAGACCACGATTTAGTCATCTTTGTTGCCATAGAATGTGGCACAATGCAATGCACACAGTAGGCATTTAGTGGATACCTATAGAATGAATGTTAAATAAAGAGGCTGTGGGTGTTGAGGCTACTGAAGGAAAGTGGGGTGGCTGGGAGTGCGGAAAGGAGGACCTGACCTATAGGGGTAGACAGCTGGGGGGCCACTGGGTGGGCCCTGGCCCTTGGGGGCAAAAGAGGTTCCTGCTGCCAGGTACCAAGCCATCCTGGAATCACGGGCCTAGCAAGAACAACAGAGTATATCCTGACCCGCTTCTTCACAAGCATCTCTAATATGCTAGGAAGGGCTTCCCACATGGGCAGTGTAAGTCCAGAACTAAGGGAGAGCAGGTTTAAATCCCTAGACAGTCCCCACAGGCAGAGCCTGGGCCAGGGTCTTTCAGGACGCCCCCCAGGAGAAGGTTCTCCCACCCTAGAGGCAGCGCCCTGGCGGCAGGGCCTGGACCACGGACCTGTGGCTTCAGATCCCGGCCAGCATTCTGTGAGTCGGGGTGTGAAGGAAGTTGCCTATGGGTCAGTTGCCTTGTGTGTGAGTCTCTCTTGCACCCTGCAGCTCTGCTTCCGGGGCACTGGCCTTCTAGGGGAGAGCCTTTAGGCGAGTGGGATGATGTGTGTCAGGGCGTCCCTTTCTCCATCTCTCCATGGCCCTCTGTGCCCACAGGAAAAGGGCGTCGGCTGGGCCCCAAAGCTTGGAGATCCCAGTAAGCCCAGATGGGCCTGTGAGGTCATGCTTCCTGTCACACCTTGCAGATGGCCCCGTCCTGGGAAGCACCAGACCTCAGAGGCAGAGGTGGTGGCGTGGTGTGCAGGGAACCCCTTTCACATTCACAGTCCCCTTTGGGGGCTGGTGGTGCCCCTTGAAGCCAACCAGAAAGCTTTTTTCTTGCCCGGAAAAAGTCCAAAGCCCGTGTGGCTGCTGGCACAGGAGAGGCGGGGGTGTGGGGGAGGCGGGGAGAGCGAGGAGACCCCCCTGCAAGCCGCGTTCATACAAAATGCATTTCCCAACGTATCCCTCTGGCCTGTCGGAGCCCCTTCTGCTCACTGCTCTGTTTATACATGATAGACAACTAATTAACATCCAAACCTCTTGAAAGGTCTTTTCAGAGGTAATGTTCTGACAGATTATGTCAGCAAGGAGCACTGATTTGTCTAAGCATGGATCACATTGTTTCAGATTGAATGAGGTGAATATTAAACTGCTTTAAATGTACTCTTCATAAAGTACTAATTACACACTCCCAAGGGAGAACAGCCAAGGAATACTAAACAGTAGAGAAGTCAACAGAAGGTTCTTTTTATAGTATGTTGCTGGGCTCTGTGTTTTTCTGTCTCCTTCTTTCTCGCTCTCACTCTCTCTTTTTACAGTAAAATCACAGCACGCTAAAGAATACACATTTATAGCACAATGCTTCTCATCTAATTATATGGCAATCATTAGTTTTAAGCTGGATGCATTATATTTCCTTTGATATATTATGCCTGAGGCATAACTCTGCATTTATTGCTGCCACTGGCAGATTCCAGATCCCCCCAACCCCCTCTCCCAACCCCATCTTCTGTCTTCTCCCCACCCTTTAATGAATTATTTAACCCCTACTATTAGTTTGCTTATTGTTTCAAAAAAAAATCTCAATTTAAACTGGCAAAAATGGGAGAAACAACACACCCCTTGTTATTTAAAGGAAAAATAAAAAAAGAAAGGAAATGGTGTGTGTCCTCGGGAGCTGTGCAGTGTTTTATTAACTAGGTGATGTCCTGAATGCAGAATCTCTGCTCCCTGCCCTAGCGAAATTCCTTCGTGACAAATTCCACTGGATCACACTGAATTCTCACTTGGCTGAGCTGCGTTGTCCCTCAGGGAAAGAGATATTTATATGTATATAAATATATATCTATAAAAGCAACAGAGGAGTGGAAAACCATGTGGCCGGGAGCATTCCAGCAAAAATGCAGGGTAGTCCTTCAAAATGCCTCTCTATGGATGTAGCCAGAACTCTGTGCCTTTGGCCTTGCCCTTGCCCTTGCCCATGGTTGAGAAAAGGCACGATCAGTTTTGAGGTGCCCTAGATGGTCAGATTCTCAGCCCTGCGGGGAGGAGAAGGCCCATGGAGGTGGGTTACATGGAGATGGAGGGCCTGATGTTGATTGACCCGACCAGTTTCTTCTTGGTCAGGCCACCAAGGCCCATGGCTCTGAAGGCTGCAGGGCCCCAGAGGGGAGGTAGCTTTTGTGACGCAGACAGCAGACACACGGTAGGCTTAGGGGTGGTGCAGGGCTACTTGGAGGAAGAGCCCTTGCCTCCCACCACAGACAAAGGGTACCTTTTGTTTCCCTGCCACAGTCTTCCTTTTCCTCCCCCACGCCAAACCAGAGAATTGTGGCACCTTGGAGTTGAAGGAATTACAGATTTTCTATCCTCTTTGCTTTATGCTGAGGAACCTTGGCCAAGGGGGCTTTTAATTCACCTAATGTCAGAGCTGCCTGCTGTTGAGGTTGAAAGGTGGGGTCGACCCCAGTCCAGAATTCTTCTCACTTCAAACAGAGTAACTCCAAGTAACTCTTCCCTGGCCATTCTGGCCAGGGATGGAGGATTAAGAGGGCGGAGTTCGATGAACGGAATGTTTGTGTGTCCTTCCCCTGCCCCCCTTCATATGTTGGAACTCACATTTGCTGTGTGATGATGTTAGGAGGTGGCATCTTTGAGAGGTGACAAGGTCATGGGGGTGGAGCTCTCATGGTGGGATTAGCACTTTTATCAGATGGTGGGGGGCAGGGAGAGAGAGATTGCTTCCTCTTTGCTCTTTCCACCACTTGAGGGTACAAGGAGAAGGTGGCCATCACTAGACTCTGGATCTATTAGCACTTTGATCTTGGACTTCCCAGAACTCTGAGAAATACACATTTGTTTTTAAAGCCACACAGTCTGTGGCCGTTGTAGTAGCTAGAATGGCCTGAGACCCAGTTATGTTCTTTGGGAGAAGTCTGGGAAGTCGCCTGGTCCACCCCTTTGGTTGCTGCGAGACTTGCTCCGTGGTCTCATGGAGTTAACACTCCAGGACTCTCAGTTTGCCTTCAGAGCTTCTCTTCCGCAGGGGAAGTGCTCACTCGTTTCTTTGTATGTTCCTCACTTAACTTTTTCTGGCCATTTTCCTATGTGAAATCATTTGAAGAAATAAACTAGAGATAAAGAGAAACGACAGCAAATCTGAGCTTCAGCCCAGGGCATGCCTTGTGTCTATTACCCAAACAGCCTGTGGTACTTGTTAAAAAATTTTTTTTTGAAAGCTCTTCATTCTTTAAAATGTTTTGGTTTTATTTTTCAATTGTGTTGATATTCAATATTATCTTGTATTAGTTACAGGTGTACAGCATAGTGGTCAGACAATTTTAATAATTTACGAAGTGATCCGATAATTCTAGTACCCACCTAGCCCCATAGGTAGTTTTGCTACAACATTATTGATCCTCACGCTTGAATAAATACACGCGTTTGCACGTGGGAGCTGCACACTCATGGCCTCTCCACCCTGGGTGAATTGACAAGGCTGCCTTCGTATTTGTCTGCTTCCCCCAGTCTTACCTTCTCTTCCAGTGCTGACCCCCACCTTCTGCTGCAGTCTCTCCCAAGTCCAGGTGATTCTCTGCAGAGGTCTGAGCTAATAGGCTAGAGCGCTGGCTAGTGATATGGCAGTCCTCCAGAACCCACCGGGGTAGCTGGCAGTGCCACTGCTTCCCCCGTGAGTCCATCCTTCCTATCACCGAGGCTGCTGAAATTAGCACAATGGAAAATAAATTTGACTTTGCTGCTCTCCTGCTAAAGCCCCTTCCGCAAGATTCCTCATCTGCTTTGGGATCGCCGGTGAGCTCCCCGGTCCGCGTGCCTGTGAGTGCGTGCATGTCTGATCAATGCTTTGTGCTGGGCACTAAGTGCCTCACACCTTTCTGTCCCATCCCCCACCCCAGCAGACTCTCTCCAAGCCCATGGCGGTTGTGGGCTTGGTCTATCTGCTTCTGGACCCTCAGGACACCACTGCATTCTCTCCATTTGTTATCTTGTAGCCTCACACAGTACTGAGCACAGAGTGGGCTTGGTGAGTTCTATAATGTGTCCCTCACCATGTAAGACCCAGGGGAGTAGACAGGCATGGCAGGCTTATGGGCAGTGCAGGGCTATTTTGAGGAAGAGCTCTTGCCTCCCAATGACAGACATAGGCGGCCGGCTTCTGACCTACCTCGAGGCACTCACTAAATACCGTACACCCTTTTCCTTCTAAAGCTCATGTCTGCCTCCCCAGAGCTGGGCCTCCCTCACGCTGATGTTGGGTCTCTGCCCAGTCCTGCTGCAGTGAGGCATCTGGTGATGAGGGTCAGGCAAACCTGCCACACACCCCTGAGTGACAGACAGGAACCAGGATGGATGCAGCCGCTGCCCTCACACACTGGCAGCCTTCTGAGATTTACTGATCTCCCTGAGAACTGGCTTCTTCACTTACAAAAGCGGCTGGAGGACACCCACTCCCCAGGGCTGTTGTAGACAAACAGTGCGTATAGGGTCCTTGGCGTGGAGTCCCCAAATGAACGTTCTTCTGCACCCCGAAAGGTGTGTGAAGAAACTGGCCCTTCTGAGACAAGAATGTCTCTGCACATCTTTGATGGTTTGTGACACATTCCTGTACCCAGCCTTGGTGGTCCCCAAGAACAGGCGGGCGGGGGGGAGGCTGGTGCTGGCGGTGGACGACCCCCCCACCCTGTGCACATGCCATGGCTCTGGGGTGGCAGCAGTGCCTGGGGGATGTAGGGTCTGATTGGAAGGCGAACTCTGTTTCCTCTGATGCTTGGATGGGCCACCCAGGTGTCACTCCTCCTCCGCACAGCATCATCTCCTTTCTGGGTCCTTCTCTCTCCTTGCTCACAGGCCAAGCACCTCCTGCCCACCCACTGGGGTCTCAACGTCGGCTTCAGAGGGTTTGAAAGATTGCTCCTGCAACAGAGCCGGTGTGTGACCCTAGGCCAGTTATTCCATCTCCCCGAGCCTCGGTTTCCTCATTTGCAAACTGGGACTAATAGCACTGTCCTTGTGACCTTGTGGAGTGGAGAGAGGAAGTGTGGGAAAAGTGTGCCACACTGAGGGAGGAGTTCCCAGGTCCCCTTTAAGGCCCACTGAGGTAAGTGGACTTAATGGATTCTCTCCCCTCAGGAGCTCTCGAATTTTAAAGAGGACCTGGAGCTCTTTGATGAAGCACAGAAATCCACTGGGGGTTGCGGGGGACGTTCGGGGGAAGGTAGTGGGGTAGAGGAAAGAGATATTTTGGGGACAGGAAATGACCTTGCTTTACCTGAAATCACACCACCCAGACAAGCAGTTCTCAGCCTAAAAGCTGTGACACACTGGTGTGGCACCAGTCATTGTGAGATGCATCACAAATATGTTACTAATAATAAAGTGCCGCGTTTTCGAATAATCCCTCCCCACTTTTTTTTTGTAAATTAGAGGGAATTCAAGGTTATCCCCATGATATTATCATGCCCACTCACGCAGCTATGCGAGTTTCCAGTTGGGGATGAAAGGGTGCACCTGAACGAGCACGACCTGGGCGTGGCCTGCCGTGGAAACAGTTGCCAGTCACTGACTTGGAGAAGAACACAAATGTGCAAGCCCTTGCGAGGTGTAGATGCATGAGCTACACCGTGTAGCGAAAGGAAAGAGCGAACCGCTGCTTATACGTACAACACCGTGGCGGAGCCCTACCACACGCACAGCATACCGGACAAGCACCCAGACGCAGGAAAGCACCCACACAGTGGCTCTGTGTACAGGAGCTCGACAGCCAGTCGAACTGATGGGGCTGCAGAGTAACATCCCCTAGGGGTGGGGATGTTGACTGGGAAGAGGCACGTAGGAGCCTTTTGGCGTGCTGGAAATATCGCACGTCTTTAAGTTGGTGGTGGTTGCATGTGTTATGAATGGGATGTTTGTGCTCCCACAGATGCATATGTGAACCTCCCACCCCAATGTATTAGGAAACGGAGCCTTCAGGACATAATTAGGGTTAGATTATAAGGGTGGGGCTCTCACGATTGGGATTAGTGCCCTGGTGGACAAGGCACAAGAGAGCTTGCTTCCCTGCTTCCCCATCCCCCCAAAGCATACAGTGAGAAACTGGCCTTGCTGTGCCCTGACCGCAGACTTCCCGCCTCCAAGACTGTCAGAAATACATGTCATTGTTTATAAGCACGCATTCTGTTACTTGGTATTGTGTTACAGCAGCCCAAACTAAGACAACGGGTAAAAACCATAAAGTTTTACACTTGAGATATGTGTACTTGGTGCATGTATTTATAACTTAGTAAATTATTTTTGAAAAGCACTTTGGGATCTCAGGCACACACCCATACGGTTTTCTGTCAGCACCCGCTGAAAATTCCCCAAGTGTACTAAGGCCTTGATGAGGGCGTTCGGTGCAGGAGCCTTGGGAGCGCTGGGCCACACAGTGCCGTCGCCGGCAGGCCCTGAGGGGCCGTCACTGGTCACCATCTCCCTCAGTGACTCTGCGCTCCTCCTGTCTGACAGCTTTTCAGGCTGCAGTCCCAGCCTCATTAGTGCCCAGGGCATGCAGGGGCAGGACCCTCACCACCAGATAATGGTGATGATCTCTCTCCTCCTGGCAAGACAGCCCCTGGAAGAGCAACAGCACACGTGCCACTGCAGTGTGTTGTGAAATGCTCCCTGCCTGGGGTTTGGGGAGCTCATGGGAGTCCCTCCACAGCAGCCTCAGCAAGAGGAGCTGGGCAGACCCCCAACCTGTAGCCCCACGATGCTGAGGTGACTTTCACAGTCACCCTTGTGCAGCTTGAGTTGTTTGCTTTGTGAGTTACTCTTCAACTACCCCTTCAGTTGCCAAGGAAACAGTGACGCAGCTGCAGCCTCGGGTGGGGCCTCGGGCTCAGTCTATGCGGAGCCTTCTGAGGCAGTGGTGGTTCAGTGAGTGCTCCAGGGCTGGTGCAGGGGTGTGGGGGCAGGACTGAGGGGGACCTGGAGAGGGGTGGCCCAAACAGAAGGGAAGGCAGGTTTGCTGCTGGCGCCTGGACAGCGCTGGTCAGGAGGCCACTTTTCACTTGGAACCTTAGGAAACTCGCCCTTGGCCATGCATGGGCAGGTGTGAGGCAATGGTTCCAGAGGCCGCAGGGCATCTGTGTGACCTGTGACAGTGGTCTCCGAGACTCCCCCAGGCCCAAAGCCTCTACAGGCTACCAAGTCAGCAGCAGGCAGGACAGATTTCTGGGCATTGACAGGGCACCTGTGGACAAATGGAGGGGAGGGGTGGCCTCCATTTAGATGGGAACTAAAGACCAGGGGACGCTTCTCAGTGGGGGAAATGGTTCCTGCAGCCTTTGGAGGTGGGTTGCCTTGCTTTACATCTCCACATCACCATCACTAATGACAGCGTGTTCTGTCCCCTGCGGCCTTGCTCGGCCTGCAGGGCCTCAGGAGTGCCAGCCTCCACCCCTGGCCGGCCCTTGGCTCTCTCCGTCAGCATGAAGTCTGTCCTGGTCTCCTGTGCTGGTCTCCTCAGGCCCATGCTCCTTGGACAACGAAGCAGCCCAGTACCAAAGCCCCATAGCCAGCTGGCCCGAGGCCGGGGCTGCTTCTGGGTCTTGCCTTGGGGCCTTTCTTTTAAAGCCCCTGCTGAGAAAGGCAGGTCTGGATGAGCATCTGGGTGAGGAGATCCCAAGTTTGGTGTTGGACCCAGGCTGGTCTGCAGCCTGGTGAGCGTGGCCTCCCTGACTCCAGCCCTCGGTCCTGTTCCTCCTCTGGTTGCATGAACACCCCCAGCCTCCCCCGGCTTGGCTTGCTGGCAGCTCTGCCTCACAGTCTACAGCTGAAGGGGGATCGTTCCCCCTTTCTCCACTCCCCCACCTAACTTCCTTTCCTCTGTCATTTCCCCTATCACCCAGTCTTGAAACCTGAGTTATTTTTGATTCCTCTTTCTCCTTTATCACCCTTAACTAGTCACTTATCAAATTCTGTCAGTTCTTCCTTCAAAATGTCTCTAGCATATGTTGCTTCTTCCTTAAAAAGTAAGTTTCATTGTTTTCCTTAGTATATAAGAGAAATATGCTCAGTATAGAAAATTTAGAAAATACCGACAACCAAAAAGAAAAAATCTAAATGTACCCACAATCCCTCTCACTATAGCTAACTATCATTATTATTTTGGCATGTGCCCAGTGAGTCCCTCGTCCATACCTCATACCTACATCCTTTTCTTCTCTCCACGTCTGCCCATTCCTGCCACCGCCACCTCATCTATACTCTCCCCACATTCTCTCTGACGCCCCTCTGTCCCTGCCTCTGAGCTCGGCCAGTCTAACCTTTTCACACACTGCCTTCAGAACATGTTGAGTAGAGGACAGCCACCAGCCCACAGGAAATGGGGGTCCTGCTGGTTTGGAAAGAAGCCCATGGCTTGGCAAGCAGATGGCCAGTACCTCTATGTGATTAGAAAGAAGCCTCCCTTTCCTCAGGGTGGAGGCAGCTCCCGGGCTGGTGCCCCTTCAGTGGGAGCAGTAAATACTGTAGGGGGTGGCCCTGGCCGAACCTGCCCTCTGCCCTGTGGTGGCCAAAGCCATCTTGTTGACCAGGGCCCCTCCTTCCCCAGCACTTATCCTCTAGAAATACCAGACCAGTCTTCTCCCTGCCTCTCAAACACTGTGTTCAGGCCCCTCCACAGGGCTTTGAGGAAGCCATATGCTCTATACCCTCCTCCCCTTCTCTACGTTCCTGCCACTCTTCCTTGAAGGCCTGGCCCAGAGTCACACCTCACATGTCTGCAGTGTCCAGGCAGGCCCCCTGGGTGGGAGGGGTGGGGTCTGTGAGAACAGGGGAAGGCTGGGCTGCCAGATTGTCACCCAGATTATTAGAGGCAGTCTCCCAGTTCTCAGTGCTGATCGCTCATTTAATGTGTTACTAGACCCTGCCCCGGGCTGGGCAGAGCTGTCCGGCCATGCCTCTGCCCACCCCTCTGAAGCTTTCCCTGCCTCTGCCTGCCTCTCCTTCCTCAGCCTTGCTCCTCCCATGAAAGCACCACATACCAATGGGCAGCTTGGGTCACAGGGTTTAGTAGAACATGCCCTTGTCCACACACGCAACAAGCACTGAGTGAGCGCCCACGCAGGGTGTGCAGGAAAAGGCCTGGCTTTGGGTTCTGATTCCACCACTTTCCTGAGTGAGTCACTTAAATTCTCTGAGCCTCATGTTCCCACCTATAAAATGGGGATTTAAGTAACTGTCAACCTGCTCACTTGTGAAAAGGCATGGAAACCATGCGTGGGAAAGCATTTTGTAAACTCTGGAGCTCTCCAAAATGCCATCGTTACCCCATCTTCTGTTGCTGGGGTGTGCTAGCCTTCCGTCTCTGAAGGAGTGAGCAGGCTCCCTGCAGTGTGCCGGCACACCGGGCATTCGGTAAATCCTGTGGGTCAGTTAATAAAATGGGCAAACCGTGCCACACCCACCTCTCTCAGTAGAGAGTTTGTATAGATTACAACGAAACTATGTGCAATGAAAGAATATTATAATAATATTGGTAATGCTCCACGCTGGCCACTGTGCTAGAGCTTTTTTAGAATCATTGTCCCCTTTAATCTTCACAATAACTCTATAAGGAAGGTACCCCCCTTCCATAGGTGAGGAAACCGAGGCTTAGTGAAATTAATAACGCTTCCCGAGCAGTATAGCTGGTGAAAGGTGTGGACAGGAGAGGAAATAGGGACATAAACTAACTGGTGAGTCTGCCGCGTGGCTTTGGAGAGTTAGAGATAATAACAGGATGTCCTCTAGAAGAGTCCCAGGCAAATGGTAAGCACTTGGTAACCTGTATTTATTATTACCAGGTTCTAGGCCCATTATAAATGTGATTTTACTTGATTCATTCCTTACAACAATCCAGTTAGGTGGCTGTCAGTCTGTCCATTTAGCAAATGAGAAAACTGGCATTAGAGCTGTTCAGAGCCTCCACTAAGACCACACAGCTGGAGACTAGAGGCCGGCTTGGGGCCCAGGCCCCTCTACGACCCCTTGCCGCTGTGCTCACAAGCCTTTCCCAGAAGAACATAATGCTCTGGTGACTGCAGTGTTGCTGGTGGTACCTCCGTGAACCTCTCAGCTGGAGGGTCCTCGAGAAGGCCTGTGGGGCAGCCTCTACCAGAGCCCACCTGTCTCCCAGACGTGCCTGCACAGTTCAGGGGCTGAGGGCTGGGACCTCAGCATTAACACAGTCCCTTTCTTTAAACTCCAGGGGAACAAAGACTTATAGAACCTATCTTGGCTTTCCCCACCCCCTACCCATTTTTTTCCCAGAGAAAAATGAAAGAATCTGATAATTACTTCTATCCACCACCCAACTGTACTAATTACCAACCTATTTCTTCACAGTGTGACAGACACCAGCTCTGGAAAACACATAGAGATAAATTAGCACTAATTGGTTTTCCTCTGGCTGTTTGAATTAGTATTTAAAGCTCCAATTACAAAGCAGAATAATTGCTATTAATGTCCTATTGCAGTACAAAAGGCAGTTCACTGCAGAACCAGCCCAGGTGTATGATTACTCTGATTACAGCATGTTTAACCTGGCTCGTTAAGAGGAAGAGCCAGGGGACAGGTTCAGCATGGCGGACAGACCCCTTCCTGGGGACGGAGAGCAGAGACAGAACTGTGACTTGAGGGAAGTAAGGCGGAAGAGACGGAGAGACTGGAAGCCTGTGGGATTTCTTAGCAGGGCTCCTGGGGTCTCTTCCTGCCTCCCTCACTATCTCCTTGGGGACCCTCCTGGGTTCAGCCTACGCCCCTCTGCCTGGAACAGGGCTGCTCCGCACACCAAGACCAGAGAAACACTCCGTGGGCTCTCCCGGTGCTTGTGTGGATGCTTGGGGTGTGCAGCTGCCAACAGAAGGGCCCACTAGATGTTCTAGCTGCTGGCATCAGACTTGTTACTAGTGAGCAAGTGGGGTCTCTGACCTTCATCCACATCCCCTTTCTCCATTGGGTCTCCTTCAGGGGCTTTAGGGCATGGGGTGGGCCTGCTGTCCCCCTGCCCGGGGCCTTACGTTTCTCCTTTCTGTCCCCCTGCACCCTTCCTGGCACTGTCTCATTCTTGTTCCTCTACTGTGCCTCTTCCTGTTCGGAGCAGAGGACTGTGGGTGAAATGGGGAGAAGGGGAGCTGGCGGAGAGTGCCTTCAGGTTCTGCAGAAAGGAGGTAGGGAGACCTGGCTCTCCTGCTCACTGGCAGAGACTCGGCCTCCTCAGTGGCAACAGGGGCACTCAAACCTCCTTCCTCCTGGCTTCCCCGAGCTAAAGGGATGCGAATGAGCGGGATTTGTAATCACAGAGGGCTGTACTAAATAAAGGGGGTTTCTCTGACTCATCTTGGAACAGTGGGGACTTGTGAAAGGTGGCCCAGGAGGCAGGACTGAGGTGCCGCTTGCTGTTCCTGTTTTGGGCCTCTTCTCCTCTTTGTCTCCTGCTCCACTTCCACTTCCTACTTTCCTCTCTGCCTCCTAGCTCTCAGCTCTATCCCCATGCACTCGAGGATGCGAAGAACTCAATGGGTTACCCTTTCCTAGAGCAGCTGCATTGAGAAAGGGAGGGCGATGTTTAACCCAAAGAAATGAGTCACTAATGGTGAACTTTCAGGCAAACTGAGACGATACTTGTGGGGGAGAAGATGTCACAGCACCCCTCAGAGCCCCAGAGGCAGCTGTCTACTCCCTGACACACAGGTCTGGTTGGGCCTGGTGCCAGGCTCCAAGTGCTGGAAGAGTGAGCCAGAAAGAAGCCCCTCCCTGGTCAGGAGAGGATGGCAAGAAATGAATCCCCCACAGGGTCCAATTGAAGCAGCTGACCCTGTATGCCAAGGTCACAACATGAGGCATGGGGAACTTCCTGTTCTGGAGGTGCTGGCAGTATGCTTCTCTGGTCCACCCATCCTCACCAGGATGTGGTTCCTGGGCAGAGCTCTGGTTGGGGGTCTCGGAGGAAGAGCTAAGGTGCTCAGCCTCCCCAGGCCAGCCACCACCTTGACCGTTTGTTGCCCCAGATTGTTGGCCCAGCCCTCCTTCTCTGTTGTCAGTAGGAAATAAACCTTCCCAATAAGAACTCCCCTTTTTGGTTCCTGCCCTTGTGTGCCCTCCTGTCTCTCGCTTGCTTTCCGCTGGAGTCCCCTTCCTCCACCCAGCAGCCGCCCACGCCCCATGTGGGAAGAGGTGTCACAGGTGGGGCCTGGCTCTGCGTGACAGGTTCCCCAGGTGCCATGAGAGATGAGCACCCAGAACTCAAGGTCCTGTTCGCCTCTCCTTCCTCCTCCACATCACCTGAAACCAGATACTCAAGCAGCGAGGGCCACTCAGTACCCTTTGGGGACCCTGGAGCCCCAGGAGCTCTGGCTGGGGGTCCCTGAGGTGGGCACCAAGGAGGCAGCCAGCGAGGGCCCACCTGCCAAGGAGAAGCCGCCGGGTGGTCTCTGCCCGGTGGGCCCAGCTGCACAGCCCAGGAAAGGAGCGTCACTGCCAACGAATCTCTCCTTTACAACCATGCAGGGAGGGACGTGCGAGGGCCCGTGGGTGGGTGTTCACGTATGGGGGGGGTTCTTTTTAAGAGACAAGGTGGGTGGAATGGGGGAAGCCAGCTGGCTGTGGGCTCTATTTCTACTGACAAGGCTTTACCCTGTAGGTGTGAGGAATTCCAATTAAATATGCAGCCTATTTGTCTGTGTGTGGGAGAGGGTTTGCTGGGAAGGAGGGGAACGGAGGCAGTGTCTCTGAGGCACACCAGCAAACCAGAAATTAGCTCCGTTCATCACAGGCACACGGGGCTTCCCTCAGCCCTCCTGTGCACTCACAGGAGTCTCGAGGAGGAGACAGACAGAGGAAGCGAGAGAGAGGATGGGGAGGCGGGTTCTCCAGACTCCAAGGGCTTCCGGAATCTCTGAGTGGGCAGGAAGGATTGCCTGACTCCTTGGCTCTCGGGGGTGGGGGGGCTTTCCCATTGTGGAGGCGCTGGCAGTGAGCTTCTCTGGCCCATCTGTCCCCACGAGGACCTCTTGGACCACCCCCTCCCCCCCTGAAAACCAGAATAGCACTTAGAAAGCTTTGGTTAGGGCAGCAGTTTCTCTGAAGAACTGAATCCTGAAAGGCTGGCGCTGGGGCCCCAATGTTGGGAGGAAGGGTCACAACAAGGAGCTGGGGGTGCATGGGCCATCAGGAGCCATTGCAAACGTTTCAGCGCCCCTTCTTCCCCCCTTTATTCATAAATAGGATCTGGCAGAAAACACGAATGTTCTCCACGGTTCAAAGAGCAACCCGTGTTGAAGCTGGTAGATACAGTCTTTAGACAGCAACAGGGTGAGGGGTTCAGGGGCTTTCTGTGGGCACCCCACCTGTGAGACCCTCTGAGCAGCTGCCAGGCTGGGTGACGGGTGTGCTGGGACCCCTGGGCGCTGGCTGCCAGGCTCTTAGCCTTTGAGCCCTGGCCTTTCATCTGGGGGCTGTTCCATCCTCTCTGCCCTCTCCTACCACCGCTTTCTGCATGGGCCGAGCCCCCCCCACCCCCGCATCTTCGCTTATCTTTTCTTGATGTTATTTCTCTCCCTGTCCTGCAAACACAGATTCCTCCCTAACTCTGACTATGTTATCTATTTAGCAACTGGTTAAAACACAATCATTTGTCGAGGTCATGAGCTTGGTAACAGATCATGGAATGGGAGATGGTGAAGGGAGAGCAGGGCATTTTTCTGAACCCGGCACCCTAGGCGGTGGCAAAGAAGGCTTCCCCTTGGTAGCTGGGCCTATCTGAAGGATGGCAGGGGGCATGGCTTGGCGGGGTGGGGATGCTGGGATGGCTGTGGGGGGTTCCAGGGAGGATAGGCTTGGGTGGAAGCAGGGGAAGGGGAGGGGAAAGAACTCACTGAGATCTGGAGGTGCGGAGGCAAGGGAAAGGCTGGGAGAGAAGTTTAGTTGGGCAGGCATGCCTCCTTCCCCATTCTCCCCGATTTTCCACATTCCAACTGCTTCCCCTTGGTCCACCCTCCTTCCTCTCCCCCTTCCCCCAGCTGCATCCTCTCTCACTTCTAGAATAAGAAAAGGGGGCATGGCTGCCAAAGGAGAACTTTGGGGAGGGAGGAGACAAGACCTGCCACCCTCGCCTTATCTGGGCCACAAAGGTGAGGACTAGGGTTTGTCCGGGGCAGGTGGGCCCCTCTCTGTGCCTCACCTGCCTTGGAGGACAGCGGAATGGATAGAGTGGCTTAGAGAAAAGGGCTAGAGGTGGAGGGGAGGAGGGAAAGAAGACAGACTATGGGGAGGAGGAGGGGGTTTCACTGGGAATGGCAAAATGGTAAAATCAGGTGACAAGTTAGGGTTTTGTTGTGGTGGTTGTTTTTGTTTTTTTAGTATTTCCTTAAGTAGGTGGAGGCCAAGGAGGGTGAAGACAAAAGCTTATGCGAACCTCACCCCAAAGCTGTTTCTGAGTGTCCATGGGATAAGTCAAATCTTTTGATGCCAGTGGAACCTTGGGTGCACTTGAGGCTTAGACCAGCGGGGCCCTCACCTGAGTTCCAGGCAGGTGGCAGCCCCTGGGGGTCGGGAGCACAGTGTGGCTTGGGCAGTGGCAGGCACCTCCTCCTGACCCTTTTCTCAGGACTTGGGACTGCAAATGATGTTTTCAGGAAACGTGTGGGTCTGCTCCCTGCTGGGTCCCCTAGGCCCTCTGGGGTTGGTAGACAGATAGCACTGGGTGACATTTGGGATAGGCCAGCATGGTGGACGCTTGGTTGAGGTTGCTGCCCTCAGGGGGCATCACTGGCACTGCATGGACCATGAGGCAAAGGGACAGTGTCACTCTCTTATGGCCCCTCTTCCCTTTGTAGAGTGTGTGGCTCCCACACGACCTGGACACGCCTGTCTCAGTGGAAGAGGTTCCCCTTTGCTTCTGCTCCCTGAGGCACAGGTTAAGCAGGCCCTTTGGGCTGTGAGCCCTAATAGCTCTCACTACCAATCTCTAGCATACCTGTTGGGCCCAACCTCGGGAGGGAGCTCAGAATGGGGCAGGGTGTGGCCCTGTCCTAAGAAGGGGCTCTGTCTATAGCGGAGGACCTGCACAGAAGTCAGAGAACTGCTGAGTGCTCTGAGTTGCTGTGGGAGATTCTGTCCAGACCACTGAGACCACGGCTTCATGGGTCAGGGTGGGAGGGAGCAAGCTCTGGGGGACGAGTGGGACTGGTGTTGGACTGGGGAGGATGAGGCATGGCTGGAACCCACACCCCCTAAGGCTGTGACACTGTGGCTACCTGAGCCGGGGTGGGCTTGGCCTAGGTGTGAGGGGGCAGCGAGGAGAGGGGGGATGCTGCCCTGGGACCCTCGGGGGAGAGGTAAGCCCCTAAAAGAAGTAGTATGGGCTTCAGCTGGGAGTGCCTGCAGGCAGGGCCTGCAGGTAATGGCTTGGCCCGGGCTCCCGGCCTGCCCTGCCTGAACTGCCCTGCCCTGGACCGGCCAGGCTCGGATCCTGCATGGCACTCCTGTCACTCCCAGGGCTGAGGGTGGTGACTGGAGTGGCCAGAGCTGTCAAGAGCAAAACTCTCTGAGTGCCAGAGTGGAGAACACGCAACCATGAGGCGTTTTCCTGGCGCTAAGGATGACCTGGCAGGAGGCTGAGGACGGACTGAACTAGAGTGAGCCAGGAGACTGAGGGAAGGTAGAGGTTTCCTTTGCTGTCAGTCTTCCCGGGCCCTAAATGAGAAGTGACAGCCTCATTCCAGCCCTAATGACGCTTCCCAGGACCATCATCACACCCTGATGACTCCTATCAACCATCTCCCTGTGACCAGGGTGGGACAGTCCCCCCATGTGGGGGGCGCAGACCCCTCAGACAGCAGCACTCCCATGGCAGCAGCCACCACCATCCCCTGCCTCTCTGGTTGCCTCCTGGCTCTGGCGTGGGGGAGGGGAGGGCTGCCCCCTGCACCTCCTGAGCTGGGAGCCCCTCTGAACCTGGGCGCTTCTTATTCTTCTGAGCTCATCTGAATTCTGTCGTGAGTGTTCATCTCAGCCAGCTCAGCATTGGTGAGGTGACAGATGGCCTCATTTCCTGTGTCTCAGTGACCCCCAAGGGCCCCAGGCAGCCACATCAGTAAAGCCAGGGTCCTGTTGCCCAGAGACATCTGTCTTCCTCAGAGGTGTCATGGAGCACAGGCAGCATGTGTGGAGGGGGGTGGGCACCTTGTGCACAAGTCTCTCTGCCTCCTTCTGCCCTCGCCAGGTGCCCTGCACATAGTACGGTCTGCTCCACCCAAGTGACTTCTCTCTGCCTTCCCGCCATCCCATGTCCTTCTCGAGTAATCCCAGGAGGGGAGAGGCCTCTACTGATGGAGCTGGGCTGGGGCCACTCTTGCTACTGAGATGGTCAGGCCCAGGTGGAGATCGTCCCAGCAAGCCTCTTAGGAGAAGGTTCTGGAAGTTCTGTCTTGTCAAGGCTGGGCACTGAGACCAATTCCCAGCCTTCCCTCCCTGCTCAGATGAAACCACCTGACGGCGCCCTTTTGGAGACAGCAAAGCCCTTGGCCCATTGTTAGAAGGTCATTAGCACCCCTTCTGGGTTGGTCAGGCAGCCACCAGCCTGGGCTCCTTGTCATCTTGTGGGAGGCTATCCTCGGAGGTCTGAGGGACTCCAATTAAGCATTCAGCCAGCCTGCCTGTGTGGGGGGCCAGGGCTGTGGGGGTGGCAGCCTTGGTCTGGGCTGGTACAGTGACTAATCCTCACAACCCCAGTGGTGAGCCTCTGGGGAGGAGGTGGTGGGAGGTGGTGGGAGGCAGGGGAGGTCGGGCTGGGGCTCCCTCACCTGGCTGGCTGCTGGCTTCCTATGCAGGCTGCTTGGGCCAGAGGGGAGTCTGAGATCCCAAGAAAGGAAACCCTCATGCATGCAGACCTGAGACAGGAGAACTCTGAGCCCCTGAGGGGTCCAGGGTGCCTCCCACTTGGACTCCCCTAATGTTTTCTGAGGATCTGGGATGTCTCAGGCATTCCCTATTCCCACGAAAGGGGTCGCCAGTACTGGCTCTACGTACAGAGCCAGTACAGAGCAGAGAAGCAGGTGCCTTGCCAGAGGTACCCCACCTCAGAGGTGATCAGGCTGGTGAGTCCCTGACTCCAAGACGAATGTGTTTTCTATGGCGTCTCGGAGATGCCGGGCCAAGGGCTCTAAGGGTTTTTGTAGATCGATCATCTAGGGCACTGGCCACAAGTCCCCCCAACTCCCATTATATGAGGGGGCTTGAAAAGCCCTGGCTTCCCACTGCCTCCCACCAAGAGGAAGAACTTCTCTTTGGGAAGCCAGTCAATGCACCCACTGGGAATGGCACTGGCCTGGCAGACAGTTATTACTTATCGCAGGCCCAGCACTGGGCTTAGTTAGCTCCGGGAAGGGCAAGGAAGGTGCAGCTGAAATTCCACAGCCCAGGAGACAGGTACTGAGGATCCCAGAAGAAAGCCTGTAGTCTGCTTTGCTGGGCCTGGGAGAAGGTGGCTTTGAACCTGAGCGTGGGACAGAGTGGAACAGGATCTCTAGTGGCCAGTGGGGAGGGAGGGTGGCACGGATCCCAGGTGGCCACGCTTCTGCTGAGGGGCCTCCCCTCTTCTCCCAGGGCCTGTGCTCCCAAGGCATGGCAAATTGCCCCCAGGACCCAGGTGGCCCTTTTAAGGGTCAATCCAAGAGAAGTGCTGGGGACAGTGCTTGAAAAGGAACTAAGGGCTTTCCCAGCCCCTTAGACTTCTGCGAAATGTTAGGTGCCAGGCCTCCCTCCCTAGAGGATGTTTTTTCCCATATTTTGGGCTTCTGGAGTATAAGCATGCAGGAGGTCATTAACTATTTTTATTTCCCAAGGAGGACAACTGAAAAGACACAGGGCTTAAATGACACCATGAGGGATTCTGATTGCCGTGTGAACCCTCCTGAAAGAGGCCGGCACATTGTTCTTCTGGGGAGAGTACCAGCAGAGTCACTTCCCAGGTGTCCTGTAGCAGGTGACAGATGACAATTTCCCCGTCACTCAGGCT
>CM052545.1:47970028-47991421 GCA_028533065.1 Trachops cirrhosus
AGCTCCTGTAGTGAGGGGCGGGGCCTTAGGAGTTCACCTGGGCGGGGCACCCCAGTCGCAGGGTTGTGACGTCATCTATGGGGGCGGGAACAATGGCGCCCGCTCCGCCCTCTGCAGGACCCCAGACCCTTCCGCCACTTTCTGCAAGCCGACTGGGCCCCTCTGGCACCAATTCCGGTGTGGGTGGGCCTGTGCACCCCGTGGGACCTTCCTTTTCAGTCAGTGACCGAAAGTTCTATTTCCTGGTGCTGGGACCCTGAGTTGTGTGCAGTGCCTTGCTTCACAATATCCGTCCCGCTGGGTCCGCCGGTTGCCACCCTCTGGCCGGGGCCCACCAGCCACCTCCCTTGTGCGCCCAGGGTCTGCCTGCTGCGGACTTGCGCGCAGCCCCGGGTGCTCAGCTCTCCGCTCCGTGTCCCTCGCCTGGCCCGACTGCACCCCTCCTACCGGTCTGGATGAAAGTGTCTATTTTTAAATCCTTGGTTGTCCGACTTCCATACACTTCAATTTTCTGTCAGTTCTGGTTGTTATTTTGTTTCTATATCTTTGTTGTCCCTATCTTGGTTGTGGGAGGAGGCACAGTGCGTCCACCTATGCCTCCATCTTGGCTGGAAGTCCTGCTTTAGATCTTTCTCTTTGGCTTCAGTGCCATGTCCGTGTGTTCTCTCGCCAGTATATACTTTCTAGTAACTGTAGTTTCAGAATATCTATTAATATCTAGAAATAACCTTAAGTTCCAATAAAATCATTTTGTCTAGTTCCAATAAAAAAATCCCTTTCTTATTAACTAGGAGCACATGTAAAAATTAATTTGGGAAATATTAATCTATATATTAAGTGAAGACTATATATGTTTATATATTAGTTATATATTAAATATATTATATAACACTGGTATATGAAACATATTTATATATTTAACAAATATGCTAGGTATATATAAAATATTTTACACATTTATATATTAAATAAGACTTTATATATTAAGGTCTTTCATACTCTCTATAAGAGGTTTTTAACTGAAATTTTTCACATTTATTAGGCAGTTTATCAATATTTTATACTGCTTATTAATATAAAATATAAATGGATTTATCATGTTTTCTGAAGCAAAAATCAACACCCACTTTGATAGGGTTTTTTTGTGATTCTAAGTATCAAAGACATTTTTGGGGTACAGTTTGTATGCTGAAATGGGGTCATTTCAAAGCATTTTTATGGTTAAGAGGACAATATTTAAAATTGGGAGTTTTCAATTTAAAATTTAACATGGGAGTATTTAGAATTGGAGGACTATTGGCCACACCCCAAAGGTCTGCTCTCCCTGCCCAGCGTGCCCACCACAGTGCCCACCCCACGGTGGGCATCAGTATTACGGGTGGGTGCCCATTGGCATCCTGTCAGGTACTTCAGAGCTAAGTGTTGGCAAGTCCAAAGTAAGGATTAAAAGCAGTGACTGAAGCTGGCTCTTCAACCTATAGATCCATTCAGTTCCCTTGGCAATTCTCAAACAGTATATGCAAGTTACACAGCTGGCCCTCTATGTCCGCAGGGTCCACACCTGCCAAGTCAACCAACTGCATATGGAAAATACTTTCTAAAAATGTTACATTGTTGTTGACGTGTGTATGTAGTTAGAGTCCTACGATGGTTGGGATTGCACTGAACATGTACAGACTTTTTCTCTTGTCATTATTCCCTAAACTGGGGGTGTCCAACCCGAGGCCTGTGGGCTGCATGAGGTCCAGAATGGCTATGAATGCGGCCCAACACAAACTCATAAATTTACTTAAAACCTTTTTTTTGCTTATAAGTTTTCATTAGTGTCTGTGTATTTAATGTGTGGCCCAAGACAACTCTTCTTCCAGTGTGGCCCAGAGATGTCAGAAGTTTGGACCAGATGATACAGCATAACAACTATTTACATGCATTTATACTGCACTAGGTATTACAGGTAATCTAGAGTATGTGCATATTATATCCTCATATGGTGCCATTTTATATAAGAGACTTGAGCATCCTCAGATCTGGGTATCTGTGGGGGTCCTGGAACCAGTCCCCAGCAGATACAGAGGGACGATCTTATGTGTTTGTGTAATTCATTTCCCCATTGAGTTCCAAGTTCCTTGAAGGTGAGAATTTAACCCTATCCTTTTAGAGCTCTCACAATCCCAGTGGGGAGCTGCACTCAGATGGGGTCCTCAGTAAGTCTGGGCTGAGTTGAATGGCATTATCTCTTGTTATCATAGAGACAGTTTGCTCAGTAGCAAGCAGCTGAGGGGGCTTCCTCGGGCTGCGCTCAGCACTGACTCCGTAGAGAGGACATGCCAGGCATGAAAGCCTTATTCTTTGCCTACATGTTGCCTAAACACTTTCCACACACCAAGCCACAGGTCTGTAGAGAATGTTAGCACCCCAGATGGTTAGAGCTGAAAGGGACCGGAGAGGCCCTGCAGGCCAACACTGCACTTCCCCTGGGAGGGCACCAGGCCCAGGGAGATTCAACCGGGTCTGTGAGCAAGCTGGCAGGAGTCCAGTGTGATTCTGAGGCGATGTGGAGGGCTTTAAGCAGCATTTGGCAGTTTGATTTGGGAGAGAAAGAAGGGAGAGGCTACTTTGGGGTCAGGGGATGACAAAAGTAGAGTTTGGGAGGTGAGAGTATGTCATCAGTTGTGAGCAGGTTGGTGGTTGGAGTGGGTGTGTCGGAGGCTGTCTGTTTGCGGAGGAGGCCCTGGGCAGACTGCTGTGGGGTTCGAGTGGTCAGAAGAAGGGAGGGTATGGTCTTGCTGCTGTCTGTGGGTGGGACGATGCAGTACATTGTGGCAGACTGGCCAGGGGATGAGACCATGAAAGGCAGGGTGGTGAGGGCGATCTCCTTGACTGGGATGGTGGCCAGGAAGGGGTGATGCTGCTAAGATTGGTCACCCTCTGGGTGGACGAGCTGGGTATGCTCCAGGGCAGGAGGAAGGTTAGCAGAGTCTTCCCAACGGGCTAGGAAACTAGGGCAAGTGCCCTGGGACAGCTAGGAAACCAGACAGCGTGGAATCCAGTGCTCAATTGTGCGGCACAGACTAAGTGCTAAGTGGGAGGCTAGAGAAGGGGAGGGGTCTTGGAGTCATAAGGAAGGCATGCTGAATAAGGCAGATTTTGAGCAGAACTTAAAAAAAAAAGAGCAGCTTTCAGAGGAAAGGGAGTTCCCGGTGTATTGATCATGCTTTTTATTTTCTGTATTTTAAAATGCTTCGACATCCTCCGGGCTTGCTAATCCTGGAGATAGCCCTGGGCTAGCTAATTCCTAGAGAGCAAACAACTCAACTGTGAGCCAGTCTTTCACATGCAAACCAACCAATTCAAAGTCCATACCTCACCACCACACCTCCTGAATCTTTTACCCACTAAGCCAATATCCCCTGCCCTAATCACCCTGGGGCCAGGTACCAGGCGACCAGAGAGCACCCCTAGAGCCCAGAGCTGGCTGACATTATCCAAACTCTCCAACTGTAAACTTGCTTGCCCCAACTTGCCTGCCCTGCCTCGCTCATTCCTTCCCAAAGAAACCACAGTAAAGGCCCCGGGCCGTGCTTGGCTCTTTTTCCTTCTGTCCCCTGACCCACCTGGTGCTTCCCCACACGGTCCTGGGTGGCACGGCCTGGCAAGGCTTGACATGCCCTCTTCTCTTTGGAACTGTGAGTCATAAATGGCATTGATCTCTGTGTCATGACTCAAGTTACTTTTATAAATTAAATTCTGGATGCAATCAAAACACCAGGAAGGGAACAGCCATCGTGTTTTGGTGTAGAGGAGAGAACATACCCCTGGTGGGGGCAGGGGCGGGGAGACACAGCTGGGTTCAGATCCTCCTCCTTTCCTTTGACTCCCCCTTTTGGCTCTGGCTCCCCATACCTGACTTTCCTTCACTGCCCGCCAGCCTCCTGCTCTGTGTTCCTGAGTGGCGCAGCTGGAATTCCAACACTGCTTACTGCCCCTTCCAGGGTGGTGCTTCAGCCAGCCCACGCCACCCCCCAGGAAGCAGCCCTTTCAGCTTCACCTTCAGTCACAGTGTGATGCTGTCCCCACTGCAGGGGATTTTAGGCCCCTCTGAGGCCTCTGGGGAAGAGAACAGGGAAGGCAGGGATGGTGGGTCGGAGAACTCCCCTGGAAATGCTCTCATGGCTGCCCTTGGCTGGGCCGGGTGAGGCTTGCACAAGGCCAAATTTTGATATTGAAAATGGGAAGAGGTGAGGCTGAGCAGCCCAGGACCCCTGGTTCCTTTCTCCATCCCTGGGGACTTGGTTAATCGCTCAGTGACTGCCCCAGGACCAAGGCGCCTGTGCCAGGGTTCAGGGTGGGATGGGGGGTGGCTTTTCTCATTCAGCAAGTTTGGGGCAGTGACAGGAAAGAGCAGGAGGACTAAGGGTGCCGACAGGTTAGTTCTGGGCAACGCTCTGACTGATGAGCTTTGATCTGTGAAGTGGAGGACCAGAGAACTCTGAGGGCCCTTCCCTAGATCTGGAGATCTAGAAATCTGTGAAGCAGGGCATAGTCCCTCAGCCATGCTGCCAACCCTGTCCCAGCTCAGGTGGGTGGAGGGACCCTTTACAGCTCATGTCAAATGAAAATAAAGTTCGCCTGTGCTGTGCCTGGCCAGGGTTCCATCTCGGCCTGCTGGGCAAATGGCCCCTCAGGCTGCAGGGTGTGTGTGGCGGGGCTGCACGGGACTGTTCCTCAGGGTCCCTGGCAGGGCAGTTCAGCTTTATTTCCTGGAACTGGAGCTGGACTGGGGCTGGCTGAGTGTCCTGCCCAAGGTGGGGCTGCAGAGGGCAGCAGATGTGCTTCTTAGAGCCAATAAGCACACCTCCCAGATCCCAAGGGAGAGTGCCAATTTCTCCGTTGCCTTTCACAGTGTATGAACAGTCCAGAATTGGGCCAACTTTGCCTCAGGAGATGAACAAACACCCCCTTGTCTTGGACATGTCCTCCCTGCCCGCCCTCATCCTACCTGGCCTTTAAAGCCCCGCCCACCCCTCCCTGGCTGCCCCCTCCCTAGGAGCGGCTGCAGCTCTTCTCCCTATCCAGTCCGGTTTTTCTTCGGGGTGGTGTTCCTGAGTTTCAAAGCCTTCTAACTCACCCAGACGATGGGACCTCCCTGAAGGTAGGTTCTCACGTCACTGTGTATACCTCCCCCAGAGCCTTGTGTAGCAGGCACGAGTGGAAACCTGCTGAACAAGTGACGTTGGGGCAAAATTACCCTCGACTTCAGAGAGCCTTGGTGAGCTCACAGGTCCATTTGAGAGGAGAGAGCCCCCCTCTCAGCCCAGAAGGGAGGCTTGTCACCATCCACCATGGCAACCTGGGAGGGGTATGGTGTTTTTACTTTTTACAGATTGGGGCTCCCAGAGGCAGGTCATTGGCCCTGAATCACAGAGCAGCCACATGGACCCAGATCCATCTGATGTCAGTGGTCCTGTTTCCACACTGCATGCTCTGGCTCAGGAGCTAGGCCCCGGGGAGGCCCCCGGCCCTCATGCATAGTGGGCGCTGGGACTGCAAACTACAGTGGGAGAGAGGGTGGGGGTGGAGGCAGGGCTTTTGACCTCTGCTGCCTGGATGCCAGCGCCTACGGAGAAGGAGGTGTTTGGGGGAAGGGGGTGAATTTCTTAGGGAAAAGGCAGAACATGAGTTTACTCCCTGGGAAACGCTTGTACAAAAGCACACGTAGACACCCGTCCACACAGACACACACCACACACACATCTACACCCAGAGCCACACAGCCCAGCTAGCTCCCCAGCCACTGCAGCCCTCCCCCACCAAACCCCACTCTCCCTCCTACCCTATATGTGCAATCTTGTGAAAACTCCACCACTCTTAAGGTTAATAAGGCTCATTTGCTTAAGATAGCACCTGTTTCTATGGTGACTCCTGCCACCCAGAATCTGTTCATCAACGGAGACAAGAAAACAGTGACTTCCACCCTCTCTGAAAGGAAAAAGCTAATTCTTAGCCAAGGGCTTGACAGACCAGCAGCCCAAGGAACTCTGGGTGGCTGTCCTTTGGTCCCATTGAAGTCCCTCCCTGCTGCCCCTTTGCCACACCCGAGCAGAGTCCCAGATTCCTCCTGAGTCTCGGGCTCCGGCTTCCTCCTCTTCATCTCTGGGAAGCAGCAGAGCCCACTGCTCCGGTGCAGGCTGCTTTCTCCTGCCCCTCTGATGTCTCCACAAGGACTCCACCGTGTGTTTCTGAGCTGAGGCTGGCAGGAGAGCACCAGAAAGCACCCTGCCCCTCCTCCCCATCCTGCACCCCATGCCCGCTCAAGGCCTGTCGCTCACCCGGGCGAGGCTGCAGGGATCCAGCCACCCCAACTCGCCTCCTGCCCTGGGGCTGTCCTCCATTTGGTGCAGAGCCTGCTGGCTGACTCTCTCCTAAACCAGAGCTGTTCAGGGCTCGTTCTGCACACTGGACTAGTCTAGTCTGCTCAGGTCTGTAGCTGAGGTTGGCAACACCCACCTGGGGTTTGCAAATCACTGGGGAAGTAGGTTCTGAGGCAGGTGTTGCTAAAAGAAAACTCCAGCTCGTGATTTACCTTTGCAGATAAATGGGAGCAGCTTCCACATTCTCCCTCTAATGTCACTCTCTCTGGCACTCCGACACACCCTGTTGGCTGGGAGGGAACTGCCCCGAACGTGGCACCTGTTCTACGTGTGGGGGCCTTGGGGAGCCTGGTGTGCCTAGGAACAATATTTTGGCAGAATGAAAAGTTGGGGACTGCTGATAAGAGGCTGAAATTTGGAATTTCAGCCCCAGACTTCGGAGCTGGTCGTTAGCACCCAAATCTATCTGCTTCATTTGCAGGTTCAGTAACAGAGACCCACAGAAGGCAACTTGTGGAGCGGTGCCGTCTAGTGAATAAGTGGTCTTTTGCATCCTGGCCCCAAGCTCTTCCCAAAGGATCACCCAGTCTCCTGCTAAATGGAACCAGCTCCCTGTGGTCTCCAAGGCCCTTGCTCTCCTCCCAGCATGGTGCTCTGCTCGGGGCAGGCTATGCCAGGCTCGTTAATAAGAACGCCAAAGCTGGGAGCTGGAGAAAGCCGCTGAGAGCCAATCACGCCCGACCTTTGGCCCAGTCCCTGGCAGCTGGCTTCTTCTTGAACATCTCCAAAGACAACCTACTCACCCCACTACTCCTCAAGAGACAGCCATCAATGGCCATCGCTCAGCCCGTGGCTGCAAATGCCCCCAGGGTAGCCCAGGATCAGGCATCTCTTCTGACTTGTAGACTCATTTCCATGTCCTGCTTGAAGTATCCCGTGTGGATCAGAAGAGCATCTCTGCATTAACATCACCTAAGACAGAGCTTCAGATTTCCCCCTCTGCACCCCAGCCTGCATCCTGCAGGGTGCCCCACTTCAGGAAACGACACTGCCGTTTGTTCGCTCAGACCCCAAGTCTAGAAGCTGTCCTGGACTACCCTTCACCCTCCACGTCTAATCCGTTGGTAAACCCTGCTGGCCCTTGATCTCAAACTAGACCCTGAAGCTCTCATCCTCACGTCCGCTGCTCTCACCGTGGTGCAAGCCACGCTCATCCCTCCCAAAGAAGCAAATGGACCCTCGGGGCCACCCTTCTGCCACCTTAGCAGCAGTCAGAGTAATCTTTTAAAAACCCAGAGCAGTTTTCATGCTCCGGTTTAATGCCCTCTAACAGCCCTTGTGCCCACCTCATTGTACAGGCCTGGACACAAGGCCCTACACCAGTGGCTCTCAGTTCCCATGCCCACTGTGTGTGTGCATGTGTGTGTGTGACGAACACTGAACATGAGGCCTAACCCTCTTAACACATTTCCAAGTTTACAGTACAGTGTTGGTGGTATGCAGTAAATCTCCTAATCATTCTGTATTACTGAAACTTTTTACCCATTGAATAGCAGCTCCCACTTCCCCTCCCCTCACCCAGATGCACATTTGTACACCCAGGGGAGTCTTAAAACTAACCACACCTGGGTGCCACTCCCAGAGGTTCTGATTGGGATGGCCTGCGTGTGGCCTCCTGGGTGATCCCGCTGAGCGGGTGTACTTCCCATGGATCCTTCTGTCCCAGCGGCACAGGTAGTCTTTCCCTTCCTGGAGAAGAGCCAACCTGTTCCTACCCCAGGACCTTTGCTCTTGCTATTCCTTCTGCCTACATGCCCGTGCCTCACTTGTGCACCTAGTGAATTCCTCCTGCCTGCTCAAGGGTTACCTCCTCTGTGGTGACCTTCCCTACCCACCTTCTCTTCTCCCGTGGTTCTTGGAGCTTAGCTCCGTCCTAATGCTCCCTCCTCTGTACTGTAGCCATTGATTTACTTCTGTGCTCCCCTTGCTAGACACTGGATGGGATTTGAGTTTAAAAACTTCAAGCCACAGTGTTTAAATGAAATTATGGTCCTGGATGTGCTGAACACATGCTGAATGAATGAATGAATGAATGAGCAGAGGTGCCTGACCGATGTGGAAAGAGGGGAATTATAGTTTTCAATGATCTAAAAGCCTCTTCTATTGATGCGATCTAAGATCATATTAACTTTCTTAACTCCTGCATTATGGTTTGACATTCTATTATTAGCTTAAAATTAGCTTAAAACTTAACTAAAACTCCTGTGATATTTCCCCCTGTGATATTTCATGAACTCCTGCCATGCCAGATCTTTCTCATTTTGTACTTGTGCAATTGATTTGGAACCTAAATATAGAAAATTAGAATAATCCCCATTAAATTTAATTATTTCAGTACAGGCCCATTCCTTCTAATTTGCCAAAAGTAGCTATTTGTGCCACTCATCATCTCAGTAGTTCCTTGAAACCCGTATGTCCTGCAAATTTGGTGAGCAAGGTGGGGCCTATGACATAATTTTTGTGGCATGTGGCCAGGGATCTCAGATAAGGTTGACACCAATTCATTAGTCAACACTCTTCAGCAATGGTTTGTTCTGAAACTACAAACTCACCTGACACAGTAGTCAGTGAAGCTATATTTCTCTCCCTGGCCCACACGGTTACCACAATTGACTTGGCCTCATGCCTTGGTCAGTCCAGCTGTGCTGCACTTACTTATAGCTTCCTCCTGGTTCACTGGACCAGTGCCTTTATCCACAAAGAAATCTGAGTGGTCAGGTTTGACTTCTTTTCAGTGAACCCACGCTAGCTCCCGATGTTCACTGTTTTCTATGCAGTCCCAGACCATCCACTTATTAAATTTAATTGGATTTTGATGTGGATGGATATTACACTCACCAACCCAAATTCAGAAATCCACATTTTTCCTCTCCTGTTTCTGGAAACAACTTTGTAACTGTAAATATAAATTCTTGCTAGATCTTGAAGATGTGTTTCATCTAGAAACCTTAACTCATGTAAAGCAACTAAGTGTTTGCAGATTGCAGACTGCAGATTATAGAAGTGTTTGCAGCTTCCTAGATAGAGGAACAGAGCAAATTGTGGTCTGCAGAGGCCAGAGACATACAGAACCTCAGGGCCCAGTAGGTCAGGCAGGGGCCAGAGCTTCAGAGGCCTTGGCTAATACTCCGACCAGCTAGAACTCTGTCCTGAGACACGGAGAAGGAGTCGCTGAAGGGTTCTGACTAGGGAGGTAACATGGTCCTAGTTGAGGTTTAGAAGAACTGCCCATTGAAGGAAAGACAGATACTTGTGCAGGGGATGAGATTGCAGGAGGGGGACCTGTCAATAACTTCTAGAGAAAGGTGATAAGGGCCTTAATGAACTCAGCCATATTGAATTTTAATCTGGTGTTCATGTTTCTTTTTCTACCCCCGTCAAACGTCTGAGGTTTTAGTTATTCTGTTCCTTTCCTGAATGCAGTCTGTAGTATGGATCCTTTGCCTTTGCCAGGCCTGCTTGTAGGTCAAGCCCCCGCTCAGCTCTGATCTCCACTGTGAAATCATTGGCAGAGTAACATCACCCCGTCTGTCCATCCATCCACTTACCCAACCACTATCTGTCCACCCATCTTTCTACTCCTGCCTTCATTTTTTATCCTTTCATTCTCTTGTGCCTCCGTTCACGGACTTGCTGAGCTTTACTGAGGGCCTTCTATGTTCTGGGCACTGCGCTGAATGCTGGGGATGGAAGAAGAATAAGGCGCAGCTCTGCTGCCCAGGAACTCACGCTCTCATTGGGAAAAGAGGCTCAGAAATGAAAACGACCCCCTGTGAGGAGGGCAGGGGCAAAGCTTTGACGGACTGCAGGAGGAGCACAGAGCAGGACTGACCAGCTCCGTCTGTGGGCATCAGGGCGAGCCTTTCAGCACAGGCGATGCCTGCACTGAGCCTTGCAGGGGGACCTGCATCACCACAGAGGGAAGTGTGCTCTGAACTCCCCTAGCCACTGGGCCTGAGGAGGCCATTTGGTGGCAACGCTGTACCCCAGAAATTCCTCTCTTCACTTCCTATATGCTGACCTTGCCTTTCCAGCTGGGGAGCAGAGAAAACACATTTTAGATTCTTCTAACATTTATTTGTCAAATTATCTATCTATCTATCTAATCTACCATTATTTTTTAATAGCCACAGTGCTGAGCACAATGCAAGTTAACCAGTTGGTGCCAGCACCTCCGTTAGGTCCTATGCCCAGGGATCTTTTCCCCTCCAAGTTTTTTTAGGTGGTAACCACGTGGGCAGTTCATTCTCCTGGCTAGGCCCTGTGCTACCTCTAGGGGGCGACATGTGCTCCTCACCATCAAAGGCTCAACCTTGTACTTTTCTTGGGAGATTTAGGGTGGTGTAGGAGCTGAGAGTAGAGACCTAGGGAACCCTTCGTGCTTTATGCTACGTGCTTCACACATGAGTACTCACAACATTCCTGCCAGGCGATGCTACTGTCTCTTTTACCAATGAGGGGACAGACTGAGGGAGGGAAATAATTTGCTCACAGTGAGTCAGAGAAATCTCCCTCCCTGGGTCCACGCTGCACTCCAGCGCCCAGGTCCAGGCTGCACTGTGGCTGAAGAGGGTGTGGCCAAGAATGGGGGCTAAGGGTCAAGGTTGGGGAAGCTCACACCAGCACCAGTGCCTGCAGGAGGCGTTCCTGGTCCTGGTGTAAGCTGTCACATGAGCTGGCCTTGCGGCCTGGGGGTGAGATCTGTCTGAACTCTGGAGAGGTCATGTGGAGTTGTGGTATTCTGGTAGGCTCTGGGTTCAAATCCCACTCAGCCACTTGCTAGCTGTGGCAAACGGGCATGCTGCTTAGCCCCTTTAGGCCTTAACTTCCTTGTTGACATGACCTTCCCCTTTGGGCTTCTGCGAGGAGTAAATGAGATATTCATGCAAGCACAGTGCCCAGCAGCACATGCTAAGTGTGCAGGTGATTTTTCTTATTTTCTTTCTTCCTCTTCCTTTATCTTTTCTCCTTTTTATTCTTGCTACTTTAATTATTACTGTTGATGTATTATATGTGTATAAGCTATAAGCGGAGTGTCTTGCCAGGAGAAGAAATATGGCAGGTGGAAACGTGGTTGCTAAGGTGCCAAGGGGCACATCATATAGGTCATCTCTCTGGCCTTCTACACAGTGGGTGGTCCCTGAGTAGGTCCTTGCAGTGATAAAAGTTCCTTCCCCTGCAGTGTATGCTCAGCTCTTCGGCAGTTCAAATTCTTAGAAAGTTTTTTATTATAGGCAGACAAAATTTACTTGCATATAAATGCCACCCGTTCAAACACATGTAAACGCCCAGTGGAGCACAGCAGGGTCGCCCCTGCTTTCCAATTTGATTCCTTCAGATTGTTCAGGAAATCTTTAAATAATCTTCAAGGGCAGTTCTCACATCCTCCCCACCTCTCTCTGTTCCTGCTCCCCCGGTAGGATCTCTCAGAGCCCTGCTGTTCCGATTGCTTTCCTCAGGTTGCTAACTATCCCTCTTACAATAGTGTGGTCAGAACAGAAGACATTACCCAAGTGTGGCATGGACAGTGGTCACTGTGAGAACTCTCCTGGGATCAAGGGAGGATCACCGTTCCAAACACGCTGCCCCCACCCCATGCCTCTTTCTAAGCAAATGCGCTCAGGGTGGAGGCTGAGGCCCGTGGACCTCGACCAGCCCAGGGCCCTTATGTTAGGGCAGGTGGGTTGGGACTGTTGGTCTCAGTCTTACTTATTTGACAGTTTCGCCTACTGAGGGAAGCCAGGGTGTCACCCTCTGTCCCTGTCAGAGCTGAGTTCAGAACTGGGTGAGCAAGTTGAGCAAGACCCTGTTGTTCCTTTTGGGGTATCTATGGGTGTGTGTGTGTGTGTGTGTGTGTGTGTTTGTGACAGAGAGAAAGAAAAAGAGAGAGAATTTTCTGCCTGATCCAGGAATTCTCCTGGATGGCAGAATTGGTTTCCATAACGACTTTCTGATATAAACATATTTGATAAAAATAAGTTAACAGCGGAGAGCACAGAATCTCAGAGTGGAGAGAGAGAGAGAAAGAGAGAGAGGGAGGGAGGGAGAGGGAGACGGAGAGGGAGAGGGAGAGGGAGAGGGAGAGATTGGGCTTTTCGAAGAACAGCATTTTCCTTTTTTTTTCACTCCTCCTGGTCAGCCTTTCTATACATACTTTCCATAAACCAACTAAAAAGCTTTGTGTACCACATTCCTTTATATACTAGCCCCTTCCTGCCTGTACACATTATATTCTTATTCTCTCTCCCCTTTTCTCCTTAGTTACCTGAAGCACTACAGTGTGCATGGGATAATATGATAAATTCATTTCCAATTCACTGCATTATCCCTTGAATATTTTAATGACTCATTGAATGGAGTAGAAAAAATCTATTTCAAATGAACAATTATGCTGCATTAGTCTAAGGGCTGATTATATTTAAACACTGCTCACATGGATAACAGGACACAGCGACCTCAGTGTACGAGAGCTAATTTGGCTCTTATCTGCAAATAATTTTACACTGCAAATCACCATGAAAACCTGAAGGGCTTTAAAAACATTCATCAAAAGATAATGTTCTACTTGGTAGCAACATTTTACTGAAATTATTTTGAATGAGAGTAAAGGCATCTCTGGGCTGGGACAGGGACAGTGAAGTAGAGACTGAGAGATGAGGAGATGGCGAGGGGGCGTTAGAAAGAAAAGCCGGAGGCGCAGCCTTGGGTGTGGGAAGCGCACCGCAGGCCTGCCACGTGCCCTGGCTGTGGTCTGGGATACGTCCAGAGGCCCTGGCCTGGTCCAGGGGTGACAGGGCAATTTCCAGAGGCTGAGTTGTGGGACAGACCCCTCTCTACCTCCCAACTGTTACCTCCACCAAAGTAAGTCAGGGTCAGGTCAGGTCCTCTGGGCTGGGCCTGAATCTGTCTTGACTCAAAAGGCAAAAGAATGAGTGTTTTTGTTTTTGTGTTTTTACCCTAAGGTTTGTGTGTTGGGGCATGGTCTAGACTTCTGACTTGGCAAAGCAGGAGTCCAATACTTTAAGAGAAGCTGCTAAATCCTAAGTGGCTGCTGGGGTCAGAGATCAAAGTTGGGGCTGTGGGAGAGAGAATCCCATTGATCGAGGTCCCGCTCTATTGTGTTCTGGTTCAGGAGTCTTGATCTCATTGAACCCTGGGAAATAGACATTATTATTGTGCCCGTTTCAATGGTGAAGAAACTGAGGCTCAGGGATTACCACCTGAAAGTGGCAGAGTCTGGAACCTCCCCTGTTCATCTGACCCAAATGTGCAGGCTCTTTCCCCTCTCCTTCTGGTGGTCACGCCAAACTCTGGTTTATAACCAAGGCCCCTCTGCCTTGTCCCCACCACCAAATACGTGCCCTTCGGGAGCATAAGCTGTGCCTTGCAGTGTTTATCACTTAAAATGGACCCTCACAGTACAGGGCAAAGCATGCACAGAGAAGTGCACAGTTATTAGCAGTGAAACTAAAAATTAATTCTATTTCCTTGGCGTGACCTCTTTGCCCAAACATGTGGTCCTGATAAAGATTGTTTATTCTTCTTCTGTCTATTATCATGAGCTTGCTTATGAGCATGTAGAAAATCAGATTATATAAATATATATATATTTAAATATCTACAGGATCTGCTGCTCGATTGATTAGGAACAAGGATAAATTTGTCGCTTTCTAAGTGCCTCTCTCTGGGGAGGCATCTCCTCTTTGCATGTGTAATTTCCTTTTTTCCTTGTCTCAGCCCTGAAGAGTAGGGATTTATGTCAGTTTTGCAGATAAGAAGCAGCCTCAGAGAGGTCAAGTAACTTGCCTGACATCACTCAGTAGTGGGAGCGACCATTCAAACGCAAGAGTCCTGCCACGTGCCACCCGTATAACTGGAAAGCAGGGGGCTATGGTCCCAGCCCTGTTTACTGGGTCTCCCATTCATCTTATTCACACTTAGGGGTCCTTTAAAAACCCCTCTAATTATGGAAAAATCCAACACTATAGAAAATTGTAGACAGAATAATGAATCCTTAGAGGTCCTTTTGATTCAACCCAGAATTGGTTGCACTTACAGCTGCCAAAGGTTGAGGGCACCGAGTGAAAGGGAACTGTGAACTTGCCATTTCCTTTTCTTTATTAAAGCAAAAAAGATGTTCAGGGCAAATTTTAGAATCATTGACGGTTTCTAGGAAGATTTTTCTTTTTTTGTAGGAAAAAAAGTACTCTTGCCTCCTTAATTGTTCTTAGTGTTCTTTGTCACTGATCATGATATTCCATCATAATATACCCTCTTTCTGTGTTCAATATTCCCACGAACAATAAAAACCCTAATGAAAATATCTGCATGAAAAGCTCTGAACACTACATTTAGACACAAACAGAAGATGAACCAATAAGCATCTCTCCTGAAGTGAATGATGCAAATTAATTGATATCTTAATTAGGCTGTAGCATGAAGAGTATTCAGTTAGACTGAATCAGAACTGAAAAACATCGTAAAGGAAACACTAAGGACATGGCATGGGGTGGGGGTGGAAGGTGGTATGTGTGTCAGTGCTCAAGGAGGGATTTTCGAGGAGGGGGACAAGAAGGATGCACGCTTTATGTGTTGGTCCCTACCTGCCCCAGCCTGGCCAGGTTTGGGGACCGAAGTCTAGTCCTGCCCCTGAGCCAATGGAAAGCTGCAGGTGCAGGAAGCTTCGACTGGAGGGAGCCCTGGTGCTCCCGCAACCCCACCCCCTGCCTCCTTCCTCTGCCTCTTGGGAGGGCGGGGATGTCCCCTGCTTTGCCTCTGTGACCCCAGCGCGAGCACAGCACCTGACTCCAGGCAACAATGATAACATCGCAGCCAACGGTGACGGACAGCTTACTCTGCGTTCTGGGTACTGTCCTAAGCATTTGACTTAAAATAATTCATTTAAGCTTCCTAACAGCAGCGTGCGTGAGGTAGGGGCTCCTGGTGTCCCCACTTTACAAGTCCACATATTGACGCACAGGCTGAACACCTTGCCCCCTGAAATCACTGACTTGATGCTGGTGGATTCAGACTGGAGCCCCAGCAGTCTGGCTCCAGGGTCCCTGCTCCTACACACTACGCCGTGGCCAATAGTAGTCAGTCCGTATTTGTGGAATAAGGGAGCAATGCGAACCACAAATGCCTGGTCCCTGCTGATGGACTTCTCTCTAGCTTTTAGTTTTACTTAAGGACTCATCTGTCACAGGCCCTGCCAGCCTCCCTGTGGGGGGAGCTAAATGCCTCCTGTATTAAGAACTGGTTGCTGTCTTGTTTTAACCTGGGAAAACAGCCACAAAATTGTCCCTGCTGATGGGCTCCCCCAGGTATGGCCCCCAGTCCACCACCCAGTTAGGCCCGGGCCCCTCTGGTTCCACCAGGTTTACCTCTGTGGCCATCGTGAATCATGGGGCCATTGTCACTCATGTCTTGAGCGACTTTATGGAACGCCTTACTGCTGAGGCCACTTACTGTTGAAGGTGATGATAACATGAGGGTTTACTTTCATGAGGTTCAAAATGCTTGTGTTTTGCTTCACCAAGGCAGCATTCCCTGGTGAGGGTGGCTGGACACATCTACCCATAAAAAATAACCAGAAATAGGGTCCCAGTCTGGTGGGGGAAGCATAGAGATCATGGTCCCATTTTGCAGAGGGCACAGGGACACACCCCTGTCACAGGGGAGAGGATGGAAGAGATGTGCTATGAACACAGGCCACGAGATGTGGCAGGAAGGGTGTACGGTTTGGAGTTGGGGGTCCTGCATTGAAGACCCACCTCTAAAGCCCACTAAGCTGAGAGGCTGCATCATTCAGTCTGTCTAGGCTTTGCTCTACCCATCTATAAAATGGGAATAATGCCCAGCTCATAAAGTCATTGTGAGGATCAAAAGGAACTTTCAAGGTGCTTTTCATTTGAAAATTGCTCCACAACCAGCTGATGTTAAAAATGACCTGGGGATTCTGACACAGGACTCTCCAGTCCTCCTTCAAGCTGCTAAACTCCTCCTGGATGCTTGTTAAGTGTGGACGCCGAGCCCTCTCCAGACTGACTGAGGTGGCATCCAGGAATCTGCATTTTAATAAGCTTATTTGAATGGGCTCTAATATTTGAAACCACTCAGCAGCAGCTCACACCAACACAAAGGAAGTACTTCTGGGTGTCATTAGAGTCCTGTCTTCCCTTGGCCAAGGTCCACAGCCCGAGACCCAAATGGCCCGGTTTGCGTGGGCCTGGAGCTGGCGGAATTCGGGAGCTTGTGGGTAGGTCAAGTGGATAGAGCTGAGAGCTGCTGCTTCCTGCTGGCTCTTGCATTAGGGAAAGTGGGTGAAAATGCGATCGAAACCCAAGCCTCCTCCAGCCTGAACGGGAAGGCCAACGGCCGCACCCGGGCAGGTGGCCCTGGTAAGCTCTGTGGCTTAGCAGCCTTGCTGGACAGCTGCCACCTGCACCTGCCACCTGTTTTGCTTCTGAGATGAGCTGCTGAGGCACAAGGCTCATGTGAGAGAACTGTCTGGAGTAAGTATTGGGGTGAGAGGAATGGGTGGGGAGACATCAGGCTTGGAAGAGAGGAAGCCTCAACGCTGACATTACTTCATCCCCAGCAACTTCTGATTTCTGGCCTCAGAAGTGCCCAGTAGGACCCTCCTAGAGACACCCCTGTGTGGGTGGTGGCCCGTAAGTGTAACATTTGTTTTTGAGAGTTTCAGCTCCTTATGACCACCAGGGAGTCCCAAGCACAGAAAATAGCAATGCTCTGGATGGGCACAGGCTCCAGTATCTTTCCCTCTGTGCCCTCAGCTCTCCTCCCTGTCCTGATGGCATGAGCCTCCCCACTCCCCACTCTGTCCCTCCGCATGCTCATGGCATCTCCAAATCTCCCCAGCAGGCCGAGGTGGCTTGGTGGGGCAATGGGCAGATCAGCACCCCTGCTTTCCCTCAGGAGTGGGAAGGGCCTGGGAAGGGCCTGTGGTACCTGGGCAGGGTTGGTTGACAGGGTAACTCCCCCACACCCCAACTCCAGTGGCAGTGGGAGCCCTTGCCTTGCTCAGGAACATCAAAATAGCCAGTTCAGATGGACACCCCTTCCTCTGTCCCATAGTGTTAGAAGGAAGAACACAAGCTCCTTAAATCCGAGGGATCCTCCACCTTCTCCAAGTGCTCTTGGTGTGCTCTCTCAATGGGTCATCGTGACAACAGCCTCTTACAGACAAAGATGAGACACCAGAGAGCTGGTGAGTGACCTGAGGTGGTCACTGAGTTGGGAACCAGCCACGCCTGAATCCAAGCTTTGTCTTCCTAGTTCTGGGTTCCCACCATCCTATGGGGTTGACACCTTTGACACACTCTATGCGAAGGTCATTGGCAGGTTTTCTAGGCAGAGATGTGTGCGTGCTTGAAGCTAGTGTGGGTTTGCCCAAAGTGCTCATGAACAAAAGATTCAATAGTCAGGTGAGGCCGAAAATTAAATGCATGTTACATAGTGCCTATTAAGATACTGAAAGCTCTGCAAAGCCCTTCAGGGAGGAAAGGAATGGAGTCAGGTTAACCCAGAGTCTCCAAAACTTGTCTGTCAATAGAACCTTCCCTCCACCCAGCCCCACACAATGTCCATTGACAATCCACCAAATCTGAGCTCCTCAGACCTCCTTCTGAGAGTGTGAGCCAGGCTCCTTCTCACACAGGACAGCAAAGGGACAAGGACGAGGGGAGGCCATTTATTTCTGTACAAGGGAAAGAATGGCCACCCCTCCTCTGCCTGTCAGGAGGAGGAGCTCCTGTAGGACCCCTGTCCCCGTCCCAGCTCTGCCACCTGGACTGCACAGAATCACCCCTCGCCCCAGGTCCAGGCACCTGGCAGTGGTGTGCCAGAGCCGATTGCTATATTTTCAGAAATTTTGTGAGTCATTTGTGAAACTGGCCATGGTGGGAGCATTTACACTACAGAAATTAGCAAATGCTACAAAGTGGGGCTCGTCCCCCTGGTACTCTGAGAGCCCATTTACCTGTACACCACTGATCCTGGGACAGTATTTGAAATTGTGAGAAAACTTTGGAGAGGCTGTGAGAACTGGGTGCTGGGGGTGACCTGATGCAGAAGTCCTTGCTCAGCAGCATCCTCTACCCTCTTGAATGGGAGCCGAGAACCGCAGAGCATGATAAGCTCCCAGCCATAACCCACAAGGAATCAGAAAGTGCCTCGTGGCCAGCTTACTGTGATGTTTGTCACCAGCCAGTGTCTCCAGAACCGAGCCAGCGGTGTAGACCTGCTTGGGGCATCGGGGTCCACCATCACCAGCATGTAGGTTGCACTCTGTAACACATATACCAAAAAGAAATGTCACGTTAGGGCCAGGATCCTGCTAGGAGAACCACCAGGTACAGACCCTCCTGTACCTCTACTCCCACCCAGGATGGCTGACCCTCCCCCATAGCTTCCTACCTAGGTCATCTTGGTTCTCATGACATTCATTCCTCCCGTGTCACATGTTTATGCTCGGAGAAATAAAGTTGATTAAGAAGACAGCTTAATCATTTGGATTTCCCTTTATGATGAAGAGGAATAAGTCAAACAAACATATTTATTAAGCAACTGGAAATCCCTAGCATCATTCAAGGTGCTGTGGGGGAAACAAAGAAACGTACAAAAGTTTCCGCCTTTGCTTTGCTCTCAAGCTCACGTGCAGTTTCACGGAACAACTTAGCCATTAGTTCAGCAAATACGGGAAAGTTTACTCTGGGTCAGGAAATATACCAACTGCAAGGAATACTGGGACTCATTCATCCCTTCAGCCAGCATTTACTGAACATGTATTATGTGCCTGAAACTGTTCGAGGTACTAGGATTCCACAGGGAACAAGACAGTGTGATCCATACTTTCAGGAAGCTTTTACTCTAGGTAAGACATACAGATTAAACAAACAAACAAATAAGCAAAAAACCCCAGCCAGCCCAAGGAAATGTTGTGATTCAAGTTATAATTAATAAAATAGGGTAGGGTGAGAAGGAGTTAAGCAATCCAAGGATAGGAAATAGCTGCTACAAAGGCCTTCAGGTAGAAGTGAGGAACAGAAGGAACGTTGTGTGGCCAGGGCAAAGCAAGAGGGGAGTGGATATGGCAGGGTTGGAAAGGTGGGTGGGGCAAGACAACAGGGCGCCCCCTGAACCTGTGTGAGGAGTGGGGTTGGAGCCTAAGTGCGAGGCAGAACCATGGGAGGTTGAGTCAGAAGACTAAATCAGGAGAATGATACGGTCTGGTTTACATTTTATAAGATCATTTTGGTGGCTGAGTGGAGAATGAGTTGTTGGCAGGAGGCAAGAGAGGAAGCCAGAAGGCCAGTTTGGAGGCTACTGCAGTAGTTCAGTGAAAGATGATGGTATCTTGGACTAGGATGGTAGCAATGGGGACAGAAACAAGCAGATGGATTAGGGAAGTCTTTTTAAGTAGAATCAAAGGGATTTGCTGATGAACTAGTCAGTAGGGCAGTGAGAAAGGGGTGGGGAAAGAGAAATTGAGGATGAGGACTGGGATTTTTGGCTTGAACAACTGGATGAATGGTATCATTTAATGACCTAGAGAAGATTTGGAGAGGAGAATGTTTGAAAGGGCACATCAAGAGTTCTATTTTAGACATAAGTTAGAAATGCTTCTTAGAATACAAGCAAGTATATGAGTCACAGTCTGGACTTTGGGGGAGAAATTGGGACCAGATATATACATTTGGCAGTCATTAACATATAAATAGGCCTAAATCCATAGAATAAAATTATTTATGGAAAGATTAGACATGGAGAAGAAAAGAGGTCTCATGAGTGAACTCTATCATTGAGAAGAGAAGGAGAATTGAGCAAGGAAGACCAGGGAGGTAGAGGGTACACCTGAAGGGTAGTTGTTATGAAATCTGAGACAGGAGTAAGTGGTTAGCTGGGCTGAATGCTGCCGAAAGGCAGAGCAAGATGAGGACACAGTGGTGACCATGTGATTTGACAACGTGAAGATCACTGTTGTCTTGGCAAGACCAGCTTCAGTGGAGTAGAAAGGACAGGTGGGGGTGACATGAGAGATCAGGAGTTGGAGACAGTTACTGAAGATGATTTAAAAAATCAGATTTTGGTGAGACAGACAGCTGAGACATGGAGGGGGTCTTGTTAGAGTGGAAGGAAGAGTTAAGAGATCTTTTTTAGTTTTACATTATTCTTATATTTTAAGAGACAGATGACAGAGAGGCATGCTGGCAGGCCAGTGGAAGTGATCCAGTAGACAGGGAGGGATGCAGGCTTGAGATCATTGCAAGGGCCAAGACTCTGGGAAGTGGGAGGGGCAGGATGCAGAGTGAAAGGGGAGGCCTTCAGTGGGAGCAGAGGGTACAGGGAATTGGAAGATATGGTGGTGGGGGGTGAGGAAATTGTCTCTGGTTGCTTGTATTTTCTGAGTGAATTAGAGGCAAGATCATCAGGAGAAGAGGGATTTTAGGAAGTCTGCGGACAGAGAAGAAGGTATGAAATAGTAATTTTGGAAAGTAAGGGATGAATATACATAAGCATAGGTAGTAAGGTCACTGGGTAATATTACAACCCATGATTGTGAGCTTTTTAACTGTTCAGTGCAGGTGTGGAATAAATGGTAACTGGGTTTAACTTGAATAGGGACTGGTGTGTATTATAGAAGAGAAGGGTGTGAGACAGTGAGAAGTGAGCAAGATAAATAGAGAAGAGTCCTGGGCCTCCCCTTGATCTGGACAGAGAGTCAGACATAGACACAACAGGTGGTCCCTGTACAAAGTGCCCGAGTAAAGGAGCACTTATCAAGTACAGAGGGAGCACAGAGGAGGGATCCTAAACCTCTCCACCTCAGGAGTCCGGGAAGGCTTCATCAAGTCATCTTTTGAACTTGATCTTGAAGGATGAGCAGATAAAGCCTCAGGAAGAGGACGCTGTGGGTGGAGGGGAGGGGCCGTGCAAGGCT
>CM052545.1:47991921-48067719 GCA_028533065.1 Trachops cirrhosus
TAGACAGTAGGTAGAAAATAGACAGGGGGAGGGTAAGAATAGTATGGGAAATGTAGAAGTTAACTTATAAGTATGACACATGGACATGAACTAAAGGGGGGAATGTGGGTGGGAGAGGGTGTTCAGGGTGGAGGGGAGTGAAGGGGGAGAAATGGGACAACTGTAACAGCATAATCAATAAAACATATTAAAAATTAAATTAAATTAAAAAAACAAACCAAAAAGTTGAAGAGATGGAGAGATATACTAAAGTAATCATTAGCAAATTATGTCACTAATCCTTTAATTAGTTAGTTAACACAATTCCAATCAAAACTCTAAGGAGATGTTTTGGAAACTTCACAGAATGATTCTATAGTTCAGAATAAATGAAAAAAATTAGCCAAGGCAATACTGAAAAAGATGAAATAGATGGATAATATTGACTTTGTAGATGTTAACATATATTATAAAATAAAATAATTACAACAGTGTGGTTCTGATTAAGGAATAAGTAAGTAAATGAAACAAAATAGAAAACTTAGAGAGAAACCCATGTTCTCAATAGGTGCATTAAATATGAGATCCAATTGTCATCGAATGGGTGATATTTAATGCATGATTAAGTTGTTTCAAACTGGCAGGCAAAGGAGAGATTGCTTTGTAAGTCTACTGAGACAGCTGGCTTAACACCTGGAATAAATAAACTGCAGTCTCTATTTCTCTCATACACCCAAAACTTCCAGATTTAAATGTGAAAATAAAAAGAAAAGCTTCAAAATTGATTCAGTAAAATTATAGTACTTCATATAATGGGATACTCCATTAGAGTTAGAACTTTATATTTTAATATAGGAAACTATCCATAATATACTAGTAATCGAAATGAGTAAGTTACAGAATAGTTTGTATGATCTCATGTAAAATGTGCAGGAAAACTTTTTATATTTAACTATATATATATTTATAGACATATTTGCATATGCATAGAAAATGTCTGGAAAAGTACACACAAACTGTTAACAGTGAATGGCATGAAGGAAAAGATTGATATATTTAACTGGATAAAATTTTGAAACTTCTAAAATTCAAAGATAATAAGCTGGAAGAAAATATTTACAAGATCTATGAAACATGATTAATATCCTTATTACACATAAAGTAGCTTTTACGTCAATGAGGAAAAGAGTAATAACCCAATGGGAAAATAGAAAAATGACATGAACAGACAAATCATAAAATAAGAAATATAAATGACCAATAAAAGTAAGAGCAAATGTTTGGTTTCAAAGATAGCAAATTATAAAATAAAACCTTATTTTTTGCCTATAAAATTGACAGGCATACTTTCTATGTTTCACCTGAGTGCCCAAGATGTGCAGAAACAATGGTAGTTCCGAAGCCTCGTGTAGCACACGCTCTGGTTGTGTCTGCCAGCCCGAAGGGCAGACCGCCACATGTCTGTGCAGCCCCCGGCGCCTGGGTGGCGCGGGGTGGCCTGGAGCGGTCCTTCCCAGAGGTAGACGAGCGTGCCGCCCTCACTGTAGCTCTATGTGGAGGGACTTCCCTGATGCGGAGGTGAACTCTGGAGGCAGGGAGACCCTCTCCCTCCACCTGGCCGGGTGGGGAGGGGGGTCTGTGTGTAACTGCCTGTCCAGAGAGAAGGAATGGAAGTGTCCTTGGGCAGAATGTGGCAGGATGTCTGTAGACAGTCTCAAGTCCTAGGAGTACTGCCTAGGAGTGGGACCTACACTAATTGGGTGTTTTGTTTTCTGACGTTTTTATGTCTGGGCCTTGCTGGCCCTGGAGAGGCTTCCTGTTTCTGCAGGTAGCAAATGCTCGCCTCAGATTGGGTTCTTCAAATGTAAACCACCCAGTCCAGAGCCTGCACCCTATGTCACCTCTGTCGTCGGCCTGAGCCACCATCTCCCCGACATAACCATCCCAGGTTATGAACCAGACAGCTAGGGGTGGCCCCTCTGCCCCAGAGCCCACCAGCATTATTCAAACAGCCAACCTATGTCCCTGCGAATCCTGCCTAACCCGTTCCTTCCCACAAAAACCACAGTGAGGGCGCTCGCCCATGTTTTCCCTGCCACTCCCTCGGCCCCCTGACTGGCAGACCCTGGTGCCTCCCTGGGTGGCCCTGGATGGCCGCAGTGGCTCCTGCTTCTATGGACCTGTGAGTACAAACCACTTCCTTCATGGCCATCACTCTCATCTGTGCGTCTTATCAGCCCCGACCAAAACCAACCCCTGGAACGTTTTAGAACTGGGCCTTTGACTCCTTATGACTCAGACATTCCTCCAGCCCATCTGGGGACCATGGGGAACTGGGGAGTGTCTGACTTTGTATTTCTCTAATTTTATGATGTGATTATGGATGTGACTTGTCAGCATACACTTGTCCTTGAATGGGAGACTGAGCTGACCTGATAAAGTTAAGGTTCATGGTCAAGCTGACAGCAAGTTCTTAGCCCTGCCTCAGTATTAGAGTCACCAGGGGAGATTTTCTAAGCTACCAAAGCTGGACCCTCGACTTAAGGGATCTGGAGTGGGGCCCAGGCATTGCTGTCAACCTGGAAGTTTCCCAGGTGTCACTAATGTAGAGTCAGGGGCAAGCACTACAGTATTAAAGTTGGGTTCCTGAAAGCCCCCAACCAAATCCACCACTGACTGAGACCCAGTTTCTCTTCCTGCTCAGTGCACTCTCAGGGAAGACCATGTGCCCTCTACATAAATGGGACAGGCTTCTACGACCTCCACTGGGGTCCCTTGTGCCTAGGCTCTGAAGATTAAGGGGCTTGGGGCACCGCAGACAGAAGCTGAAGTCACAGACACAAGTCACCCTCTGCTCCCACTATCCATTACGATGTTGGTTGGCATACAAATTTAGCCTGTAGTGGGTTGGTTGTGTTTGAACCTCCCCCACAAAGTTCTCTATGGGAAATCTAGATAAGAGCCTTCTTCCTGGGGGAGGTTGAGTGTAACAGCTGTTCTTCATCAGGGCTGATGGCCTCCCCATTATGCAGCCTGGTGTTGTCCCTTGAGCCTAAAGCCTTTCCTTCCCAAGGACTGACTCACATTTCAGGCTGGCAACCAGAAGCACATCCTTTCTTTCCATAGCTGCGGACAAGACGCTTCCTGGGCCGTGTGCACGGAAGCACCTGGGCCCGGGAGCTAGGGCACATGCCATGCTTTGGCATGTTTAGGTAGAGGTATTGTGCAGTCATGGGGATCGACGACTTTTCTTCCTTGCCTTCCTCTACTATGGGGGCTGCAAAGCTACAGTACTGGATTTCCCAGCCTTTCCTGCACCAAGTGGAGCCCATGCTCTGGCCAAGGAGATGTGGGAGAAAGTCCCTGGGAGGAGCTCCTGAATCGAAGGCAAAGACTCCCTAGGAGAACACTGTTGTTTTTACTGGTTCCCGTCTTCTTATCTGGACTGTGATGTGATGCTGGAGGGGACTAGCATAAGGTTGAAGGCCTGTGTATGAAGGATGGTGAAATGGAAAGATGGGAAGAACCTGGGTCCTTGAGCAGCTCCATCCGCTCAAGACTGCCAGCCCCTGGACTTGCTGCTGCATGAGACAAACAAACCCCTTGAGTTCCTGGGCTAGGCATTTTTCTTCCTTGCACCCACAGTCCTACCTGGTGCATCATCAGTTTTCTGTGCTGGTTTTGGCAAGTGAGCACCAGAGGCTGCTCTTCAGCAAGGCATCTGATGTTGTGAAAAGACAACCCAAGTCAATGACAGAGGTCCTGAATCCTAGCCTGAAATGTCGCACAAATAGGCTGAGTGTTTGGGGCTAAGTTAATCACTCTCACCAAGGTATAGTTTACTGATCTGCAAAATGGCAATAATCTGTGTCTCACACAACAGGATGGTTCTAAATAGAAAATGAGGTAACTGTGTGAGAGTATTTTTAAGACCGTGAGGCAATGTCCACAGGTCAAATGTTATGGTGAACAAATGGCCTCGGTGTTTGTTCCCAGGGGTCCCTGAAATAGCAGTTACCTGGACAACCTGGAAACTTCCTCCAGAAGGCCTGTCTCTAGTGCCCAGGGCCTGAGAGACGGAGCTCCTGCATCTCTGGTCCAGCCTGGGGACACTGGAGTGCACAGAGACAGTGGGTCGCACACACGGCCCTCACTGCTCTTTCTCTCTCTCCCACTCTCTCTCTCTCTGTCCCCAGGGACACTAAGTGTGCCTGGGAATGGGACAGATCACAGAACCCTGGAGCAGAGGAGGAAACTGGGGCCACATTTCCTTTACGACAAAGCTAGTCAGCAACGGTCCAGCGTCCAGCAAGGGCTGTCCCTCATTCCCTGTGGATGAGACTCACCCAGGTACTGAGGCCACATCTCATGGAGCCAAAAACTGCCCCTTAAAACTCACACTTGTTGCTGTTCTTTCTTTGAGAACTGCCTAGAACAAGTCCTGCCTTTCTTACACTTGGCAGAGTGTCTCCCACATTGGAAAGCAGATATCGCATTTTGTTCAGGCGGAAGATTGCCATTTCTTCAATGAGTTTGGCCACCTGGGGCAACATCCTACACTCTGGCTATATGAAGATGGCCTGGTGTGGTTCACAAACCAACGAGAGAGGCAGACCCGTAAGCGACAACTGTACAGTGTGACATGCCTGTGGAGACCTACACAAAGGGCTGGGGGGCACAGGTGAGGGACAATATACTCCTGAGAGTGGGCGGGGGGGCATCCGTCTAGAGCAGGTCATCCTGGGAAGAATAAACGCAGACTCAGCAAGGGCCAGATGTTGTGGTCAGAGGTGGCAGGTGATACCGGTCTGAGTCAGCTACAGTCATACTTTGGTGTGGCCAGAATCACATTACTGGGGACAAGGGGTCACTGCAGGAAAACTCCTCTAAATAGGGGTTTTTGTGCTGAGTCTACAGATGGAAAAATTGAGGCTGAGAAGGATCAGAGAAACTGTCTGAGGCAGTATTCCCAGTGAGGTGAACCCCATCTAGTTACTGGGCAGCCCGGGCACGTTGCCCAGACGCTCTGGGCTGCAGGCTCACTGTGTAAGGTAGAGATTATAGGAATCATCATGCTTTTCTCTTAGGTTGTTGAGCATATTGAGTGAGTTAATAAAGGGCTTAGGACAGCACCCGGCACATGTTAAGTGATCAATAAATGCCAGTCACTGTGGCAGACAAGGGAAAGGCTTCTCTGGGATTCCTTGTACAACCACGTCCCTTGTCCCCCAGCTCCACCCTCTTCTCTCTGCATGAAAGGGCAGGCACAGGTCCGGAGGCAGAGGGACAGACTGGGCTTGACTTTTATTCAAACCGATATGGTTTTCTTTGCCTGTTGCCAATTCCTCCACACCCAGGTCTCTGGCTACTTGTGTAATTTAAAATATACATATTACAAAGATGTACTTATTGGCGACATGTCTCTGCATCTCTGAATGAAATGCCTTCTGCCACCATGACTCCCAGGCCTCTGGGGATGATGGTCACTCACAGCATCTGCCCCCTTCAGATGGCTGACTCAGTGGGCTCTGGCTGCACGCCAAGGGGACTCGAGCCTTGAGTGCTGAGTTCAAATCCTGCCGAGTTCACTGTATTCTGCATACTCCCCAAAGCCTGCACTCTGTCCCTCTGGCCCACTCCAACTTTTCTCACTTAATAAAGCTGAGTGACTTTTTTAAATTTCAAAGCCTCATATACAGCCAAGCAGGCAGCAGAAATCACCGCATGTCAGGTGAGGAATTTTTTATTATCTGCTCTGCATGGGAGGGAGGAGAAAAGGAAACTGAGGAAAGGGAAAGGAAAAGGGCAGTTTGTAAGAAATGTAGTAATCCTTTCTTTAATTTGTTACCAGATGAATAATTCTACCTCCCAAAACTACATGCACCTCCACCCCACTCACCAGTTCTTCCTTTTTTTTTTAAAGATTTTATTTATTTATTTTTAGAGAGGGGAAGGGAGGGAGAAGGAGAGAGAGAGAAACATCAATGTGTGGTTGCCTCTCATGTGGTCCCCACTGGGGACCTGGCCCGCAACCCGGGCATGTGCCCTGACTGGGAATCGAACCTGCGATGCTTTGGTTTGCAGCCCGTGCTCAATCGACTGAGCTACGCCAGCCAGGTCACCAGTTCCTCCTTTGACTTACCTATTTCTATGAATGGCACTACCATTTTGTCAGCCATCAAATTCAAACCACGAATCATCTTCTGACTCCTCCCTCTCCAATCACGTTTGAGTTTTTCTGAATTCATTCTCTGGAGCCCATTCTCACCTTTCCTCATCCTCTCTGACTCCTTGGGAGAGGACTGAACTAGCTCTTGCCTCTACTATTTCAATAGCCTCCCACCTGGCCTTATGACCTGTCTACCTCCCTTCCCACTCATACTTGGCTTAGTAGAAGCCATTCTATTAGGGTAATCAAGGGTTGTCTTGGTAAACAAATTCTTTGGAAAACAAAGAAATAAAGAAACAAGCATGCTCCCAGATCTGGAGTGCTAACTCCTTTCCATGAGTAAATATTCACCCGCTGGTCCATCCAAGCTGCTAGCCCGAGGTCACAGAACCGGAGCTGGAAGGAAAGAGCACAGAACTGGCTCTCACAACCCCGCAACTGCCTGATGATCCTTCTAAAGAATGGCTGTCCACAGACTTTTGACTTAAACTTTGTAACCTAGCATTGGAGGCCTGTAGCTTGCTGTCCATCAGCCTGCCAGCTGACCCCACCATCTCCCTACACGTGTCCACGCAGGCCGGGGACGATCCTGACCTCAGGTGTGATTCTGCTTCCCCACCTTTGTACCCACCAGACAGTCCGCCCCATTCTTCAAGACACATCTCAAAGGCCACCCACTTCCTCCACAAGGCCTTCTTCTGAGTCCCTTGAACAAGATACGCCGTCCTTGCCACTGGGACCCCAGCAGCACTCAGCACTTCGTCTGTGCCTTCGCCGGAGCACGGATCACGGTCTGCTATGCACCTGGTTATACATGGGCTCCTCTTGGTCCTTCTTATTAGATTATAATTTCCTTGAAGGTAGGGACAATTATTTCTCTGTTGTTCCTAAAGGGCCTGGCATATATTCTTGCACACAGTACATACTTAAGAAATATTTGTTGAAATAAATGCACCCATTTCCTCGGTCAGGATAAGACATTGTTTTCTTTTTGTGTTCTGGAAGGGGGATGCAATTTTTGGTCCCAGAGCTGGACAGAGCCCTTTGTATTGCTGCTCCCAACCATACAACACTTAGCACAGAGACTTGCCTTTGTCCTTGTGGCCCTTGGCCTGGAGGAGCTGAAGCCTCTGACTCCTGAGCCAGGCCTGTCACTTACCCCTACCTTCCAGGAAATCAAGAGGAGCCCAGTCAGACCTAACGCTTCCTCCCCAGAGCACAGAGGTAAAGTGCTGGTTGGGTTGGCTTCTCACTAAGGGCCAGCATTTGCCTGGAAGCTAGGTCTGGGCCTCGGCCAGGCCAGGAGGCCTTGGCATTTGAACCAGAGCTGGGGCAAGTCTGCTAGGCCTGGCGTCGAGCTGTGGGTTGGCCTCCTCTGCTCTTAGCCTGAGCCACCGCAGTCGCCAAGGCCCCTAGTGTGAAGGAATTTGAGTTCTAACTTTAGGTGGCTACGTGGCTGATGGCTGTGTTTGTGAATATCTCATTCCTACTTTGGTTGCCCAGCTGGTGGGAACAGAACGGGTAGTCATGGGACTGTCATCATGTGCTGTCCAGGTTAACATGTAGCATTTCTATTACTATTAACAGACTTTGTGCTCCTCACTCCATCTGTTCTCTGCAATAATTGCAGTTGTACAGACCATGCCTTTGCTACAGGCAAGCTCTGGGGAAGAGGATAGTGCTTTTATGAGAAAAAAAAGTGTTAAAAAATAACAGCAAACATGAGAAGAGTGTGGGAATGGAGCTAACAGCAGGTTTCCATTTTCTTTCGGATTCAGGCCCACAGAGGTGGTGTTTTCACACCCGTTCAGGGTGACCAAGCCCAGCCAGATGGGGGTGAGTGGCCAGGCTGGTGGCTCAGCCTTTTGGAGGTGGGACTTCTCACCAGTGGATTTGGCCCCAGTTGAGGTGGGTGGGCCCATGGTCACACTAGCCAATGAGGAAGTGTTGAGAAGGACAGGGGGGCCCTTAGGGAGAGACAGCAGCAGTTTTGATGGCATGGCATGTCCTAATTGAAGGATCAAGGTGAGAGCAAGGCCTGGAGGACATGCTGGGGAATCCAGAAAGGCTGGTGGGGAGGGAGAGGTTTAAGCTAAATGACTGGGAGTCTGATTCTCTACAGGCAAGATGGGAGGGGGTGCTCTCAATGAGCTCCTGTCCTGAGGGCTATTAGGAGAGTGAATGGGTTACTGCAAAATATTACAGATTCTTCTGATGGAGGGTTAAGAGAACTATAAGGAACAACTAAGGCTTGGTGTGAAGTACAATAACTATTAAAAGCACACAGCAAATGCTTATGGATCTGAAGAGCTCTGATTTGTGAGCACAGTGTGTGGGGTTTCTGTCTTTTTGTGGGGGTGCTAAACAAGGCATAAATATGAGTACAATGACCAGATGGGTCTTTGTTGTGGGTCTTCCTTCCCACTACCCAGCTTGTCCATGGGAGGGGCCTGACTCTGAATATCGCATCTCATCCTGTGAAGCTGAAAGTGGGAGTCTTACCCCTTTGCCTCAGTCCCTGGGTACTGTCAGGGAGGAAGGCTTTGCTGAGCTTTTCTAGGAGTAAATTTGATGGGGAAGGAAAAAAGGTGAACTAAGAGAATACAGCCATGTGATTTCTAAGTCTTCCAATTTCAAGGAAATATTTTCATTTGAAAGAAACCCACAGAATGTGACTGGCCAGCTGAAAATAAGACATTTGTTGGGGAGAGTGTGCGTGCGTGTGCGTGTGTGTGTGTGAGTGTGTGTGTTCAATGTTATTCTCCAAACCCATAAAAGGATTTTAAAAAATTTCTCTAAAAGCTCACGTGAAGAATCAGAGGGACCATCATCTGGTGATGGTCATAAGTGTGAGACACCTTCCAGGTATTGGGTAGACCTTACCTGTCTTCCCCATTTCAAATCAGCCTCAAAACTGATCAGGACATTCTAGCCCTGGTCAGTGGCTCTGTTGGTTGGAGCATTGTCCTGTACACCAAAATGTTGCAGGTTCAGTTTCCCGGTCAGGGCACATACCTAGGTTATAGATTTGATCTCCATTTGGGGTGAGTGCAGGAGGCAACTGATGGATGTGTCTCTCTCACATTGATGTTTCTCTCTCTCTCGCAAATAAATAAACATATCCTTGGGTGAAGATTAAAAAAACACTGATGAGGACATTCTAGATCTACTTTAAAACTAGATTCAGTGAATTGCAGACATTAGTGGGCCTTTAGCCAAGAATTTTCAAAATGCACAGGTGTGAATGAATACACTATTGGCTGGGTCCCCCAAACTTGTTTTGTTAACATAAGAAAATATTAATAAATAGGGAAGGGGAGGGTTTTGAGCTATTGACAATTTTCTAGAATTATGTTGGGAATATCCACATCTTCTTGGGCCAAAACTTGATTGGAAAGAATGTGAGTTGGCTTCTTGAGAGAATGTGCGTGTTAAAGGCTTACATTACATTACTTTTGGTGTACCTACTTCCCTCACCCGGCCCGGACCAGGGGCTGGTTCTCAGGGTCCTCTACATACATGAGCTGTGCAGTAAACATGCATGCTGAATGTATAAACAACAGATATAACTAACTGTACTAACAGCCGAGGACTTTACCACCAAGTAAAGGTCTTTCCCTGAAAAGCAAATCCTGAATGTACAAATTGGTATAAGCCTCAATTAAAGATTATCAAACAAATAATAGCTACCATCAATTGAGCTCTATTGTATCATATGCCAATCACTTCATATCTCTTGCCTCACTTAATTCCACAGCCAACACAGAGGCCACCACTATTATTCCCACTTTAAAGATGAGAAAACTGAGGCTTAGGCAGATGGAGTAACCCGTCCCAGGGCACATTGTTAGTAAGTGGCAAAGGGAAACATCAAGCTGGGTTCTGTTTGGCCCCAGAGCCAGACTCTCGAGCACTCTGCTCCGCTGCCCTTGGAGGGGGAGAAAGTAGGACTTCCGCAAGTGCAATTGTGCATCCTTTATTAGTGACAGTTCTTTGAGGAGGTAAATCAATTAGTGGGACATGAAATTATGTTTAGTCAAAAGCTTTTGACAAGATTACTTTCAAAATTAAGAACTTTGATGCCAAATATTTTGTTATTGATAAGGAAGAGCTTGGAGACAGCAACAAGCAAAGCCACAAAAGGATCTATTTTTCTGTTCCCTTCTAGATTACAAGGTTTGGGGGCTCCTTTGTATGCCTTTTATTCTACACCTTTATATAGATTGTAGTGAAACCCCAGATACTCAGAAGATGGGGGGAATCTTTTATCAGGTGGAAATGCTACCCCCACTGCCCGATGTGGGCATTTGGGCTCCCAGACCTTGGCGGAAACAACTCTGGATGCTCCTGGGAAGATAAGTCAGATAAGGACATCACAGTCACTACAGACTGTTCCCTAAAGACACCAGCCCAAGGGGTCCGTGACATGGAAAGACAACAAAGGGTCAGGCTCAACTGGAAGGAGACACACATAAATGAGTGTGTGACATTTGTGAAGAACCATCATATGCTTGCAGGGAGGCTCTGTCCTCAGTTTCCAGTGCTGCAGAAAGGGGTCACCAAGATGGTCAGTTAGGAGCCATGAGAGGGGAGGGGGGAAGGCCAGATGAGGGCAGGAGAAGGAGATGAGGATGAGCCAAGTCTTTCAAATCACTTAGAGTCAAAATGTCCAAACAGTCTCGGTCATTAGATCCTGGTAGGCAGAACTGCAGGGAACTCTTGGCACTTGAGAGGGAAGCAGTTAGAACAGACAAAAGGAACTGTTAACACACACAGCAGGTGGTCAGCTCACCTACTTCATTACCCAGGAGGGGAGACAGGTTGAAAATACACATTGTTCTTTAAAACATTTGGAGAAACCTGTGGGTTATGGATGTGCACTGGCTTCTTGGGTAGACTGTGACTTTTAGAAGGTGATCCTTAAGGACTGATAGCAGTGCAAGGAATTGGGAACTTCGGAAGCCTCTGGGGGTGGTGGCCACAGCCAGTCGTCATAGCAGGACAGACTACGGTTCATTTTGACCCAGGGTGCCAATTCTGATGCTCTTCTTGGGCCAAAGGAGGTAAGAACTATTATGTACACAATCTGAGTAGAATAAATATGGTTTACAAAAAGTAATGCCTGGTTCCTACAATTATATATGAGCCCTGCCTCCCAGGGGGTCCATAAGGAGAGCCTTAACAACCTGAGAGTTGAACATGTGGATTGAGCTTTGGAAAGATGTAGCAATAAAGTAGAAGAAGCATGTCTCTGTCACCAGGACAGGATCCCAACAGCCCAACAGTCATAGAGAAGTGCAGGACCACACCTACTCCCATGAGGAACAAGGCACTAAGAGAGAGGTACTTGGGGCAGTACTGTTTTCACCTTGAAATCCTCGATGATATTTCCACTGAGGATTCTGCATCTTCATTTTGTATGGGGCCCCATGAATTACATAGCTGATCCTTGTTAGGAGCTACTCCACCGGCATCAAATGGTGCTGGGGTGGTGGGGGCCAGTTGTCAAAAGAAGGCTGAAGAAGAAGGCCAATTGAGGCAGCTGGATCCAAATGATACAAGGAAGTGGAACATGTGTAGCATGCACAGTTTCCTAGGCAACTAGTTGCTCTATCTAAGTGTTACACAAATGCTTTGCTATAAACATTTCTTAATGGCAGGGAATAAAACAGAAGAAATCAGGTCCAGGGCTGGGGTGCTGGGGCACTGGGGCACACCACATGTTGCTCAGTGACCTGCTGAATGGAGAGCCCACAGTCAAAATCATTCAGAAAAGAAGAAAAAGTAGGTTTTAATGGGCCTGGTCTCAAGTGCCTGTTTTGGTGTTGAATGGCAACCTTCACATTTTCCTGGCCTCATGTGCCCAAATGTATGTATTTTTTGGAAACTTTCTTAAGTAATGACTTCAGCGTATGGTAAGGGCCACTCTGAGTTCTCTGGGATGCTGGAGAGCCTGGATTCTGAATCAGGGAAAAGGATGACATTGTGGAAGAAAAACCAGAGACATGCGCAGGACCTCTAGGCCAGGCTGTGCCCCTCTACTCCTCTCCTCTCTCCTGTCTCCACACTGAAGTGACATTTCCAAGGATCACTTCACTCTTGGGTGGGTGCAGAGGTTCTCCATCTTCAGACCAACTTATCTCAAATCCTCCTCAGAAAGTACAAAGGTGCTGATTCTTGGCAGAAACATGGTTGAGAAAGAAAAAATATATAAATCATATTGTCCAGTAGGGGACTTTTGGCCAAGATGGAGGCGTAGGTAGATACACTTCACCTCCTCGCACAACCAAAAGAAGAACAACAAATTTAAAAACAAAAAACAATCAGAACTGCCAGAAAATCAAACTGTATGGAAATCCTACAACCAAGAAGTTAAAGAAGAAACATTCATTCAGACTGGTAGGAGGGGCAGAGCTGGGCAGCCAGGGTGGAGAGGACACACAGCAAGGTGGTGGCTGTAGGACTGGGTGAGGCAGCAGCTGGCAGAGCAGGTAGTCCCACATTTGCATGCAGATAAACCAGGAAGAACAATTTGGGAGCAAGACAGACTGCACAGCCCATGATTCCAGTGAGGAGAAATAAAGCCTCAAAACCTCTGGCTGTAAACGTCTGTGGTGGTTGCTGTGGTGGGAGAAACTCCCAGCCTCACAGGAAAGGTCTAGAGACCCACAGGATCCTAAAATGTACACAAGTCTACACATCCAGGAATCAGCACCAGAAGGGCCCAATTTGCTTATGGGTAGCAGGGGAAGTGAATGAAAGCCTGCCAAGAGCCAGGCAAGTGGCATTGTTCCCTCTTGGACCCCTCCTCCACATATAGCCCCACAACGCAGTGACATTGGTTGTCTCATCCTGGTGAATACTTAAGACTCCGCCCCTTACAATGTAACAGGCATGCTGAGACAAAGAAATATGGCCCAAATGAAAGAACAGATCAAAGCTCCAAAAGTAGAACTAAGTGATGAAGAGATAGCCAACCTATCAGATACAGAGTTCAAAACACTGGTAATCAGGATGCTCACAGAAATGATTGAGTATAGTTGCAAAATAGAGGAATAAGTGAAGGCTATGCAAAATGAAGTAAAGAAAAATATACAGGGAACCAACAGTGACAGGAAGGAAACCGGGACTCAAATCAGTGGTTTGGGGAAGGAAGAAATAAACATTTAACCAGACTGAATGAAGAAACTAGAATTCAAAAAAATGAAGAGAGGCTTAGAAACCTCTGGGACAACCTTAAACGTTCAAACATCCGAATCATAGGGGTGCCAGAAGGAGAAGAGGAAGACCAAGAAATTGAAAAACTTATTTGAAGAAACAATAAAGGAGAACTTCCCCAATCTGGCAAAGGAAATAGACTTCTAGTAAGTCCAGAAAGCTCAGAGAATCTCAAAGAAATTGGACCAAAGGAAGCACACACCAAGGCACATCATAACTACATTAGCCAAGATCAAAGATAAGGAGAGAATCTTAAAAGCAGCAAGAGAAGAGGAGACAGTTATCTACAAAGGAGTTCCCATAAGACTGTCAGCTGATTTCTCAAAAGAACCTTACAAGCAAGAAGGGGCTGAAAAGGAGTATTCAAAGTCATGAAAAGCAAGGACTTATATCCAAGATTCCTCTATCCAGCAAAGCTATAATTTTGAGTGGAAGGGCAGATAAAGTGCTTCTCAGATAAGGTAAAGCTAACGGAGTTCATCATCACCAAACCCTTATTATATGAAATGTTTTTTTTTATAAATATTGTGTTTTCTTTTTTTTTTAAGATTTTTATTTATTTATCTTTAGAGGGGAAGGGAAGGCAAGAGGGAGAGAAATATCAATGTGTGGTTGCTTCCTGTGCATTCCCTGCTGGGAACTGGCCTGCAACCCAGGCATGTGCCCTGACTGGGAATTGAACCGTGATTTCTTGGTTCACAGGCCCGTGCTTAATCCACTAAGCTACACCAGCCAGGGCCTTATTATATGAAATGTTAAAGGGACTTATCTAAGAAAAAGAAGATGATCAAAAATATGAACAATAAAATGACAACAAACTCACAACTATCAACAACTGAACCTAAAAAGAAAACCAAACAAGCAAAGCAAACAACTAGAACAGGAACAGAATCACAGAAACAGAGATCACATGGAGGGTTATCAGTGGGGAGAAGAAGGCGGGAGAATGAGGGAAAAGGTACAGGAAATAAGCATAACTGGTAGGTACAGAATAGACAGGGGGAGATTAAGAATAGTATAGGAAATGGAGAAGCCAAGGAACTTATATGTACAACCCATGGACATGAACTAAGGGGGGCAATGCTGGTAGGAGGGGGGCACAGGGCAGAGGGGAATAAAGGGAAGAAAAGAAATGAGACAACTGTAATAGCATAATCAATAAAATATACTTAAAAGAATCATACTGTCCCAGGAATCATTAGAGAATAAAAACAAAGGTGAGGCCCTAGAAATTCTCCACAGACATTGCATCTAGAGATGGGCATTGTCCAGCTGAGAGAAAAGGAAGGTGCCGTGAATCAGGAGGAGGCCACGCCATAAAGAAATCCATAGCCACAGGCTTTGCCTGGTTGGAATATTTCAAGTAGTGTAATGATTTAGCTGGAGGAGAGTCTGGTCACCTTAGTCACACCAACACAGGCTCCTCACCACCCTGTCCTGAGAAGTCACATCTTCTCCCACCCAGGCCCACCTTCTCGCTTGCCAGCTGAAGCAGCAGTACATGGACTCACCTCACTGCCATACTCACAGCCCCTTTCCCTCTGAGACAGGAGCGGCTGCAGTGACAGAGAGCCTAGGTCTACGCCCCCAAGGCCAGGTAAGCCCAAGGTAGCAGTCCCAAAACATCCCGACTGTGCTCCCTCCCGAGAGGGGAACACGTGGGCCTGGGGGCTCCTGGTCCCTGTCAGTCTCTACCAGGAACCCGAGATCATCCAGATGCAGAAAGGGGATTTGACGGAAATGACATGTTCATGCATAAGGTGTTTGCTCAGCCCCTGCTGTGGGTCAGGCCAAGCACGGAGAGCACCTGCAGGCAGTGGCATAGGCTAGCAGAGGCCACACATAGGTGGGCACCTTGGTGGACCTCAAATATAAGTAACCGGCTCTATCCCCATGAGTGCTGTTCATCTCCAGTCCCCAGGCGACAAGTCCTGTACTCCTCTTGGCAACATTTCTTGGCTGCAGGGAAGGCAGGTTGGGCCCCTTGCTCTGAGGCAGAGATAAAGGAAGTCTGTCCGAATGCCCATGGAGGGGAAGTGATCCTGTAGTTTACTAGCCCATCATACCCTGTGGGGGGTGTTGGGGGGTTGTTTCTTCTGCTTTGGGGATCTACATTTAAAATGCGTCCTTGGAAAAAGTCCCCCATTACACCCCACCCCCATCTCCTTTAAATCCTCATTATCCTAGAGGTTTTGGGGAGTCTTTCTGGCTGGAACGACAGGGCACTGCTATGTGGTGACAGGAGCAGCCATCCCTGTGGGAGAAAACACCTGCCTGGCTCTGGTCTGGGCACTAACCAGCTGTTAATTCTGGGCCTTCTCACTGCAGACCAGAGGGATCGGATGAGGCCATAGGCTAGGTCCTCTCCGCTGCTTTGGGCTTTACTTTTAAGTAAGTGCAAGAACAGATGCATCAGCCCCTGTCCTCTTCCCTGTGGGGACGGCTGTCACTGGCTCCACCACTGTCCTTCTAGCGTAGCAGTGACACCCCTCGAGCACGTCAGGGAGCATGGTGCGAGGGGAGGAAACCAGGCAAGGGCTTTCGTCCCACCTGGAGGAGCCCTCAGCAACCAGAGTGCCCCGGAGAGGCGTCGGATCTGAGGGGGCCACTCTCAGTGCAGGCAGTTGCTGCACACTGTAAGCCAAATACCTCAAAACAGCTAAAATGACTTTAAATGCCTAAACATTTTAACACAAACCTTACAACACAGGCTTTTAATTTTTTTTTTTCATTGCCCCAGTGCTGGAGCTCTTTCTCTCTCTCTCTTTCTCTGCCGCTTTCTCTTTTGGGGGAATTCAAAAGCCGTTTTATGCCTCATTACCTGCACACTGTGAGTGATGTCTGTCGGTCCGTGTGCTGTAAATACCTTAAATCATGCTTCATTAAGAATATCTATGGTGCTATTAAAGAGCTATAATAGACAACGAGTTAACAGATGATTAAAGATGAATTCCATTTGTGTCAGTCACCAGCCAGAGAGAGACAAGAGGCAGTAAGTTCTCAACTCATTATCTAACAGAGTGCAGCTCCCCAGGCCCCCCACCCCATCCGGGGTCTGTGAGGTGGGGTGGGAAGGCAGGGGAGGGCTGTCTGCCCCCTGCAGTGGAGAGCAGCTGCGTGCTGGTGGAGTGGGCTGGACAAGGGGAGGATGAGCAGGTGGGACCAGCCAAACAGGGGTGGAGAGGGAACCCTGGGGGCCTCAAAGAAGGGGCCTGGGTGTGTGTGCACACAGTCTCCCATGCACGGATGTCAAGAGCTGTGCTCATTGTCAGACGGTGCTGTCAGCTCTGCCTGGCTGTTTCCACGCACACAGTCAAACTCCACTTGGAGTCACGAGAAACAGACCAGTCATACATGCCTGGTAGCCAGATAAAAGAGGCAAAGATGGGTCCCAAAGGTGGAGGCGCTGGATTTTTGATAGTTGCAACGGCAGGTAGGAAGGAAGGTGGAGTTTCCTTTCCTCAGCTGTGTTTTCAGGGAAGAAAAGATGAATGTCCCCATGGAAAAAGGGGTTTGGCCAGAGGTGGGGTGACTGCTGAAGGGGTGGAGCAGCTTCCCTTTGAATGACTGTCTATCGAAGGCAAAAGCGTGCTGTCTCATCTCTGATCCCTTCCAGAAGTGCAGGCCACTGTCCCTCCAGAGAGTCAGGATGTCTCAGCTCCCTTCACCCCCACATTGCCCACCTGCTGGCAGGGACCTGGAAAGCACCGAGTAGCCTACTTCTGGGTTGGTGCTCGGGACCACAGGGCAGGAACAGATGGAGAAGGTCATCATCAGAAAGATGAGCACAAGTCAGTTTGGCTCCGTGGCTTCAATATTCTCCATACATATCACATTTTTTTTCTGATCCATCCTTTAGGAGACGGTTAGAGTGATCCCCCCATTTTATACTTGGAGAAGCTGAGGCAGTGGGTAAAAATGGATCATGGCTATCAGTTGGTTAATAGGTAGTAAGTGCCTTCAACCTGTGAGACATATTTCTGGCCTGATGGAGAACAGGGGCATTGAAGACAGGGTCCTTGCTCTTAAGGCACTTTACAGTGTAGATGTGAAGGTGGAAATGCTGCTGTGTGGGCTGGACAAGAGAGGCTACCCACTTGCAGTCAGCTAGAGGGCAGCAAGGTGAGGTGGAAGACGTGCCCCTTTGTAGTGGAATGTGTATGCTGCCCGTGCTCTTGGTAACGCACCAGACCCCCCATCCCGCATCTGCTGATCCAGATGACATTTCCATGCCCACTGCCAGTTATATGGGTCTGTGGGCAATGCTGATGTGTGGCATTATGCTATTCACATCCCCAGTGCTGCTGTCATGCTCTCTGACATCCTGTGTGTCACCTGCCATGCTGACTTGAATGTGCTACTTGGCCTGGGGTGTTACTACAAGTCTTCACTCTTCACATCTACTTTTTATGCAAAAAAAATTAAAAGATGTCAAACTCCAATGTTTCTGATTCCTTTTACATGGAGTCATGTGTCTGTGGCCTTAGTCTGTTTTCTGCTGCCATGGAATGCAACCAGTCTGCGGGTGGGGCCAGGAGAGGGACTTGAGCATCCTCTGGGAAGGAGTGGCAGGTATGGCCATTGATGAATGCTTCGTGAAGAGCAATAGAAAGTGGAGATGGGCAGGGGTGTTGGACATGGAGGCACTTAGTCCGAGCTTGTGCTTTGCAGTCACCAAGTACATCCACACACATAACCCATTGGACCCCCAGAAACCTGATGAGAGAAGATGGTGTTGTCATTATTCCCTGCCCCTCTTTTAAGACAAAGAGAGCTGTGGCTCACATAGGACAAGAGGTGAGTGCAAGGATAAGAGCTGGTGAGCAATAAAGCTGGGATTATTGCTCTTCTGACTCCAGAGCCTCCCCCAGTTCAGGGTCAGTGTGAATGGGAGCTACAGAAAGCCAAGGTGATGGTAGCTGGGTGACAGTGACGGGGCAAGCATACAGTGGCCAGCACTTCCAGTGAGAATAACAGGACAGAAAGGACTGCCTGGCATGGGAAGGGGCTGGAGGAGGGACAGAGGAAGGAACAAGACCAGGGCCTCCTGACTGGAGAAAGCAAGTCTGCTGGGAGGACTGGGAAGCCAGGGAAGAAGTTGGTCCAACAGCCAGGAAGACACACAATGGCGAATCAATGCTATGATCTGGCCCAGGGGTTGGAGTGGCCTATTTAATAAAGTGACTCAAAGCTATGCCACCCAGGAGGGGCTCTTCTTGGTCTGAAAAGGAGCCTGTCTTCATAGCAAGTGTGTGTGTGTATGTTTGTGAGTGTGATGTCAGAAACACCACAGACCAGAGGCCTAGGTCTGGATGTGGAGCCTGACATTTACTGCATCTAGTCTTAGAAGTTGTTTCTGTGTATAATGGAGGTGCTAATACCTTCCTCTCCACGTGGTTTGAAACTGATGTGTAACAGAGATGTGTGGAGCAATGTCAAACTCACAAGCACAAAACTGTGGCATGCATTCAGTGCCTACTAATAGCGACAGCTTCCTGGGACCTTTGGGAGGGGCAAGAGGGGTGGGCCTGTGCTGAGTTCCCAAATCCTCTTATTGCAATGGGATCCAAGTTTAGAAAGGAGTTGGAACAGACTCGGGTTCAGATTCCACCGGCTTCCTGCCATGTCCCACTTCCAGGAAAAGAAACGAGTGTGTTGGAAAAAAGAAAACAGACTCAGAAGGAAGGCATCTTGGGCATCCAACAGCTCTTAGGAAACAGCATTTGGGCAAACATCATTGAATCAGCAACACTTGGATCTGACTTCCATTGATAGCTTCACAAGCTGAAGAGCCAGAGGCTGGAGGCCAGTGAAAGCAACCTCTTGGAGGCAGTACCAAGCTTCCTCCCTGCCACCCCTGTCTGGCCTGCGAGCCACCTCTAAGTTTTAATGTGGGGGACTCCCTGGAGACTGCTGGGCTCCCTGAGGATAGGGATGCAGTGGACCTCGAGCTGGGAGCCTGAGTTCTTGGCTTGAGCTCCAGCCGCACCAGTTACTGGGTCACCACATGCCCATGAATTACGTTCTGAGACTGAACACTCTCCTATCAAGGTCATGCTTTGGATCCTCAGTGTAATGCACTATGATAGATGCCTTGGGAGTTTAGCACTAGATGCCAGGACCGAAGGTCACCTGGTACATGGTACAGAGGAGAAAACTGGGGCTCAGGAAGGTTAAATGACTTGCCCGAGGCCACACAGATAGAACGCTCCCATGCTTCCTCATGCTGCCACCCACTGCACACTAGAGTTCTAAAGCTGACAACCCTCTCTTCTTGCTTGTTGGAATTTCATCACCCACAGCTGCCAGAAAAAGAGGACACCACACAGCTCTCCAGAAAGCACAGGTGAGGATTGGGGGGAAGGAGGAATACGCATTGTCTCTGATAATTGAATCTTGGTGGAGAGAGACAGCCGGGCGCACCTCAATTGAGTTCAAGGGAAAATGCCATTTCCGTATTGTTAGAAGACTTCTCAGCCCAAGGCCCTGATCATTTACCTGGTGGTCTCACGCATCTGACCCCAGCTCCCAACTGAGCGGTGGGTCAGCTGGGATCAGCCATGGGGTGCAGGGAAAGAAATTAATTTTCACCCCCCAGGGAACACAGTGGGTAGCTCAGCAGGCAAGGATTACGCAGATCTGGGGAGAATCCCCAGTCCCACTGCAGGAGTTATTGAGGCGAGGGGCGCGGGGGCTGAGACAGGCTTTATTGGCAAACCCATCACTGAGACTAAATGGATATCTCTCGCTGGAGATTTTGCCTCTTAGTGGTTTCTCTTCCACATATTTAATTTCAAACTCCTGCCCTCCACCTCCAAAGCCATCACCCTTAGCAAGTAAAAGAGCTGTTTCTTTCTTTCTTCTTATTTCCCCTCTACCTGTTGCTCCGAGGCAAGAAATTGCTTTTGTGAAATCGCCTGCTCTGATTACATGAACGAACCCTGTAGCTTCCCTCTCCTTCCCACCTTCAAAGGAGCGCAGGCCTCCCAATTTCTCCTTGGAACCCACGTGAAAAGGAGCAAGCCGCGGGCTACTTTCCATTCAAGCCCACCTTTTCTAGCAATCGCTAAATGAACAGCAGTTAAAAACACAGCACAACAACGCCCAACCAGGAAGAGCCTAGAAAAATCTGTTTCCCAACACACACTTGGTTCCAGCAGAGTCTTTTGTGAGTGTGAAGAAAATATGAATTATGGTTCCTGGCCGTGCAAAGTCCTCACTAAAAAGAAAAAAAAAACAAGAAAGAAAGAAAACACTACATCTGTTTCCATTTCACTTGCTCACATGTTTAAATACATGGATGAGGCATCCATCTAAATTTACCAGGTCTTAAGCGATTAACCATTTATAAAGAAACAAAGAAGGCTGAAAGACGACTGCAACGTTTTTGAAAAATGCAAAGTGCTATGGTGTGTGTTACGTGCTCGAGTCCACTGTCTGCATCCCTTCACAGTCCTGGAGCCTGCGTGCCCCGTGGAGTGAGGCCTCAGACAAAGGCACAGGACATCATTAGTGCAGCGCGATCCCTGTGTCAGCCTGCAGCAATTACATCCCGAGAAGCCTGCGGCCTGCCGGGCGCTCTCATTACCAAGGGAGGAATGGCGGGTACCGGGTCACTCACTTCTAGCCCCCATTTGGACTAAAACAAGCATTTTCTGCAGTAAGGATTGCAGCTTCACTCAAGTCTGTAATTGCTTTGATTTCGGTCTGTGCGGAACATGGAGACTTCATGACTAAGAATTCTGCTAGCCAATAAGTTTGCTCCTTTGATGAATCATTAGTCAGCCCTCATTGCAGTCCTTGCCCACACCGGTCTGAGCCAGTGTCACAGATTTCTTCCTTCTACCTGTGGGGATTGGTGAAATTTCCCTTCAAACCACCTATTCGGGGTTAATTAGTTTCTCTGGGTCACGGAGGTGGGATGAGGTTGGTGGGTGCCAACGGGGAGTGTCATTCCTGCTTCCACGGTAAAGGAGGTCAATGTTGGGCACTGGAGTCTACTGCAAATTCCTTACATTTATTTCAAGCTTTTAACTTTTCAAAGCCTTAACATCTATTAGTTCAATGCCCCTGAAGTAGGTAGGCAGAGATGGTGTTGCCTAGCTCTAGCCCTGTGTTCTTTCAGTTCTACAACTTGCTTGCAGTAAATTCCTCACACGGAGGGAACCCAGTGTGGGGAGCCACTGCTGTGCCCCTTGGGGGATTTGAGTCCAGATTCTGGCCTAGGTTCTTCCACGGCCCCCCGGAGGCCCAGCGCTCCTCTGAGCTCAGTGAGTGTGGCCTGAATCATGGATGGTTCTTATGTCATCAGGGAAAAGAGGAGGCATGCTTCCCGCAGGCCTCAGGAGGATGGGCACCCACAGATGAATAGATCATAGGAGAGGCCTCTTGTCTGGGACAACAATTATGCCAATTGCTGATTGTTTTTGATACATTGGCCAGAGGTCTCACTTAGCAAGAACAACAAAACCCCAACACCAGAATCCAGAGACAACGAGACAATGAAAAATACGCATAAAGGAGAAGAAAACAACCCATCCAGTATAATTAATGCATGCAGTGACGAACACAGACAGGTGGCATCAGAGGCTCACTGTGACAAACCCAGTGTTATTCCAAGCGCTAGAGGACTGGACGTGGTCCTGCCCTTAGGAATTTACTGTTGCAAAGTGGCTTGGAGAGTAACAGCCTCCTACAGGTAAGGGAACTGCTTCCGAGTATCTATTCTTCCTGCTATTTCCCTGCATGAGGCTCCGATTCCCACAGGAGGTGAATCTGGACCAAATGCCCATCCACAACCTACCTGTCTCAGGAGCAATATCAGGGCCTGGCAACTACCCACCCCCCCACACACGCGGAATCAACACACATAACAGCGTAATAGGGGTGTTGCTGTCCGGACAAGCTCAGAGACATCCTGGTGAAAATGAATGGAGCTGTGACTTGCTGACACCCAGGGACATAAGGAACCTTCAAAACTGTCAGGAGAAGGTGGAGGAATAATCAGCTGGGGCAGTCAGGCAGCAGAAGAGTTAATGTCTTTTCTCCCGTCTGCACTCAGGGAATTTGAATTCTTGATCAAGCGATTTGTCAGGATTGTTGTGTATTTACTGTAATTACAGAACATCAAATGCGCATTGACGTAATTACCATAAATATGTGTAAAGACATTATAACGTGTAATTATGTCATATAATTCTTTAATAAAGCATGCAGAGGAAAGATTACTCTGCACATGCTTGGTGCACCTCTTTTTCTTAATATTTCTACTGAAGGTTTCCTTTGCTCCACACTCTCTCCCCCTCTCCAAAATTTAAGAGTTTTTCCCATTTAGAATTCAGTAGCGGAAGAGAGAGGTTAGAAAGTGTGTGTGTGAGTTTGTGTGAGTTTGTGCGAGTGAGCATGTTCATATGTGCCTACACACACACACACACACACACACATGAGGCATTTCAAGCCCCAGCAGAGGAGCCAGGGCCTGGTGGGGACGGCACGACGCCTGTGGCCAGGCTCCCTTTGCCGGTGATGGAGGTTGGTCAGCCCCTCTCTCTGTGCCTCCCTCGCCTGTGATCACCTGCAGGGACCTCTGCCCCTGCGCGTGCACGTGTCAGGGCACAGGCCACATGGTTTGGCGGCCCCAAGAGCTCCTGGGAGTTGGATGCTTAGGAAGATGTCGACATTATTCTGAACCCGGAGGACTTTTCTAAAGATCTGAACGAGAAGGACAACCCTGGTTGGGATAAGTAGGGACGTTTAAGCAGAGCCTGGACTGGTCAGATGGTGACTGGGAGCCTGGGTTTGGCTCAGGTCCCTTCGAAGCCCTCAGAGAGGCCACGAGATGGGGGTCGGCGCTCAGACCTACCGTCTCCGCACCCTTCCCTTTCACATGTGGGTCTTTAGGAGGCACTGCCTCCCTGAGGCCCAGATTCTGGAGATGAAATAGCTTGAAGTATTATGCTCCTAGAATTCAGGGTTAAATTAAATGAGAGAGAATGCTCTAGTGAGTGTGGAAGGCCTTCCCAATCAGGCTCTCAAGCAGAAATCATGAAGGAAAAGGAGTGACAGATCAGACTAAGAAAAATGTACAATCCCTCTACATCACTTCTTCCAACAGCAACAACAAAAATCTCCCAACATATAGATTTTGTTTTTACAAGTTGTAACACCCAGTGCTGGTGAAGGGTTGAAAGTATGGGAGTAGAAATTGGTTTAACTTTCTTGGGGCTGATCTGGCAACAAACACCAAAAACCCTGAAAGAAAGCATACCCTTTGACCTATTAATTCTTCTAGGATTTTATCCTAAGGAATTAAAAATATAGTCAAAGATTTAGGTCTAAGTTTTCCTGACACCAAATTATTTACAATGGTGAGGGGGGAAACATCCCCAGAAAAACCAACCCAATGTCCAGCAAAGGGCGTGAAAGGAAATCCCGTAGAGTCACAACCCCATGGGACATGTGCACCAAGACATATAATGGGCGAGTGTTTGGGGTCACGATTAAATGCCCAATTATGTGAAGAATTAGATTATAAGCCAGTGTCTACAGATACAATTTATAGATGTAAAAGCTTGGGGGCATTTAAACTAAGATATCTACCACTTGCCTTTTAGTGTAAGAGTAACAGTATTTCCTTCCTTCCTTCCTCCCTCCCTTCCTCTCTTCCTCTCCTTCTTGCTTCCTTCTTAAAAAATGTGGGTAATCCTAACATTTGGGCTACTTTTAAAGCATACTAAGTGGTATGTGCGTGTGTGCGCGCGCGCGCGCGCACACACACACACACACACACACACACACACACACACTGGTTTAAGGCCCTAATAGGCCAAAAAGAATTCCCAATTTAGAGACAAAGCCCCCATACCACATGGGGCTCCCACTGCACCAAAGTCTGTTCCCTCTCTCTGCCTCTGCTCCCAATCACTCATCCCAGAAACACTCAGGGCCAGGGCCAGGGTCAGGTGCTTGAAGAACCACCTGGAGTAGAAGGCAGATGCCTATGTATTCTCTCCTCCATGCAGTGAGGAAGATTCATAGCAAGTGCATAGCAGAACCAGAATTATAAGCCAAGATGGTGGGCCAGGGGCTGGCCTGTTCAGTGGGGTCCCTGAACCCAGGACTGATGTGATGACTCTTATCTGAAGCTATGGGAGAACCTTGGGTTGGGGGAGCTTATAGAGTTGATTCTGGTGGGATATAGAGCCCAGAGCCAAAGAGGGAGGTAGAAGTGGGCTACCAAACTGATACCCATCCTGAAGTATTCCTAATGAGCTTCACCCTCAATGTCTCTTGTGTTGTACATGTTCAAGGCAGGACCCTGAGTCAGGCAGGTGGGGCCATGCAGATGAACAGGAAGTGATGGGCAGGGTACAAGAGGGGAGCTGCCTGTGAGCACAACCTGAAAGTCTGTGGCCTGACTTTTAGATGCTCCCTGGTGCATGGTGCAAGGTGCATAGTCTGTATTCGATGGGCCACAGATAAGCAAACTTTTTGTTGTTAGGTCAGCCATCTCCTGCACCATTTTTTAGAGTGGAGGGCCAACGTGGTAGAATTCTTTGAGGTAACCAGGCTGGAAGTGTTTTGTTTTCCCTGCTCTTTTAACTAAGGGGGTGTGAAAATGGTGAAAGGAATAGTTCAGATTCCCCCACTTCTTCTCATCAAGTCCCTTTCTGGATGTTGTACAGCACAACAGCTAGGGCACCAGAGGAGATTAACTGTTTTGAGCACTGTGGCCCAAGAAGGAAATTAGCCTGGCTGCCCTGAATGAACACTCAGTGTAAGGCTTATAGTCAGTCTCACAACAAGAACTCTGTTTCCATTTTGGTAGACATAGAGACAGGGGCATACAGAATATACCCTCAATGGCAAATGTTTAGTTCCAGAATCCTTGGAGAATGCATAGGATTGCATATATGGGTACTTTCTGTTATGTAGATTTCAAAGTATGTTATCTCTACTCCATTCATCTCCTTGATATCCTTAGAAAGTAAGGAAGGGGTTATGACACTTATTTTAGAAATGAAAAAACTGAGACATAGAGAAGATTCTTTAACGCTTTAAAATTTCACGTCAAATAAATAAGAGAGCTATGTGCAAAGGTTGTCTCCTGGCCACCTGGTTCACAGCACCACCTAGAAGTCCTCATGATACCCAAACACTTAAAACAAACTCCAAATGTCACCGACCAGCCCCTTTCTATTTGCAACAAGTAAGCCTTTTGTTTTCCGCTGAGAACTGCCCAGTCTATGAAGTAACACAAGGGGGCAACCTCCAGGGCCCCCCTATCATGTAACCATGGCACTGTCCCACGGGGAGTCAGGCTGGGAAATCCAGGTGGCTTCTGAGGCAGAGCCAGTACTTTGCCAGGTGTGAGCCTGCAGACTGAGGTGCTCAGAAGATTCAGTTGGAAACAAGTCATGCTAATCAGGCTGAGATCTCATTAGTTTTCATTAGTGCACCTGGAGCTTGACCCCCGCCCCAGGAGATAGGTTCAAACTAGAGGCAGTGGAGGAAGCCCCCCAGAGGTGCTCAGGTGCAGTGGGCCCCTTGCTGGCCCCGGTGAGGTGGGCCTTGGGGTCTGCTGAAGCAGAGAGGTTAGATGGGAATAGAACTGGTGTGACAGCTTGGTGTGCTGGGCCACAGAGCACTTATGACAACTGTGTGACAGCCCAGGCTAAGAGAATGTTAGAAGGCCTGACTTAGCCATATATGAGATCAAAGCCAAAATTTAAAACTCTGTAGTCCTTGGCCCGGCATGCAAGGCCCATTTGGCTTCGTCTGGCCTTGTCTCCTACTACGCCCCTCCCTTGCTGTGCATTAGGCCCCAAGCCTACCAGTCAGCTGGCTTTCCTTGCACACATACTACTCTCTCTGTCTCTCTACCTTCCCTAACACCCTTGTCCTTGCAGGTTCCTTCTCCATCTTTTTATTTTAAATTATTAAAGTGTGATAGAATACTCATAACGTAAAATGTGCCATCTTAACCATTTTTCAGTGTACAGTTGGATAGTGTTAAGTACATTCACACTGACATGCAACCCACCTCCAGAACTTTTTTCATCTTGCAAACCTGGAACTCTGTACCTATTGAAAAACAACTCCTCTTCCCCGCCACCAGCCCCCCAGCCTGGGCGACCGCTATTCTACTTTCTGTCTCTAAGACTTTTGACAACTCTAGGTGCCTCAAATCAGTGGAATCATATGGTATTTGTCTTTTTGTGACTGGAATAATGTTCCCAAGTCACATCCACATCGTTGCATGGGTCCAAATTTCCTTCCCTCTTAATGCCGAATAATATTCCATTGTGTGTATACACTACATTTTGTCTATCCATGCCTATGTATTTTTTTGCCCTCTCAAGGTCTGACTTTATCTTCAAAGCTTAAACCCAGGGTACCTACTGCATGAAGCTTTCCTCAGACCCTCAGCTACAGCAAGTTATTCAGAAAGACCCTTCAAGCATCCATTCTGCACCAGCCACCGTGCTAGGCAACAGGGACACGGTGGTGGACCGCCACATCTCTCCCTTGTAGTCCGCCAAGCCCAGCTTTCCAAAATGAAATGTTAAACCTTTAGTTATCTTGTCTAAGTCCCAGTTTTTTCATTTCTAAAATGAGTGTAATAATCCTTTCTTGCTTTCTGAGGATATCAAGTTGAATGGAGTAGAGATGATGACATACTTTGAAAACTAAATAACAGGAGGTATATGCAATCCTATGCATTCTCCAAAGATTCTGGAACTGAACATTTGCCAGTGAGGGCATATTCTGTACGCCCCTGTCTCTACGTCTACCAAAACAGAAAAGAATACTTGTTGTGAAACTGACAATAAGCTTAAACAGTGCTCATTCAGGGGAGCCAGGCTAATTTCCTTCTTGGGCCACAGTGCTTAAAACAGTTAAACTCCTCTGATGCCCTCATGTGCCAGCCCTGTCGGTGTTCAGGACACGTCACGCTGCCTGGAGGCCTGCTGGATGGTTTCCATGTTTGTTGTCTATCTTGTAAGCTCCTGCGGACCCAGGCCACATCTTCCTCAGCATGCCCAGTACCCAGCACAGCATAGTGAACACAAGAAACAATCAATAAGTGTTTCTTCAAGTAGAGCTAAATTTGCACTCTTGGGATGTGGGCTTCCTGACTTCTGAGCAACTGACCAGTGACCCTACAAGGAAGAGGCATTGCCCATCTCATCGCCAGAGCTGTTTCCTGACCCAGGGGCACAGCACCTGATGGTATGGCGGGTGACTTTACAAAAGTGTCTTGCCTTAGCCTACTGATGTCAGCACGTGCAGAGGGAGACGTGGAGGTTCCATTTGCCCTGTATTTGCTAGTCATAGTAATAACTAAGATACACTGGGCTCTTTCCATGTGCCAGGCTTTCCAAGGACTGTCCATAGACTGACTGAGTCCTTACAACAAACCTAGCAGGTTTTCATCTAGGATAAATAAATATATATTATTACCCCCATTTTATAAATGATGAAAGTGAGGTACAAAGAGGCTAAGTCCCTTACCCGTGTCTACACAGGACATTAAGTGATACCGGACTTGCCTGAAGTTTGCCCACAGACCCAGGAAGGCGAACTTTGCCTGTTATGCCGTCCGGGTCTGCATATCTTACCCTGGATAGTTCTGCCGTAGCTCACACTTACTTAGCAGGACCCACTGGAGGATCTCTCTGAAACATTAAAAAGGGAAGGCTCTGTGCCAGGGATCTGTTTGCTGTTTTGGCTCCTTGAGTGTTTGCATCCCATCTCGAGTCTGAATTTCCTTTGGGCTGTGGTATATCAACCTGATTAAGAAAGATGTCTAAAGCTAAGAACCCCTGACAGAAAGGTACGGGATGGAGGTGGTGGGCAGGGGAAACAGAAAGAAATGGAGAGAAAATTGTTTCAGTTGTCATTTGTGGTAACCTAGACCCAATCTTTCACTTTAGTAACAAGATCTTAGGAGCAATTTGTTAGGGTCTGACCAGCATCCTGGCTGGGTCGGGGGAAGAGAGGGACAATCATAGTGATCCTCTCCCCCAACACCGCCAATCCTGAATTAATCTCTCCTGCTGGTTTGGATAAGTAGCAAGTAAGTGAGGTAGGGAATGAATACTTGAGGTGCAGGAAGGAGGGATGGAACTCAGGGGGATGCAGTGGTCATGAGGGGTTGTGGGGGTGGAAGCTTTGAGGCAGCAACCAAAAGGAATGGACTTGAAGGGAGGGGTGGGGCTTGGGCTGTGGAAAGTGACAGGATGAGGGAGAGCTATGGAGACTGTTAGTGTTCAGAGAGAAAGGAGACTGGCGACTAGAAGGTGCGGGTTAAGTGGAAAAGAAGTGGGATACAGCGGGCAAGCTGGGCTTCCCCTTGTAACCCGTGGTCCGCTGTGGAAAACTGTGAAAAGGAGGCAAGGCAGAGATTTTGGAAGATCAGTATGGCAAGGTGGTGAGACAGACTGGAAGGAGAACAGACCGAGAGACCACCAGGGGGCTGTGGTGGTTGGTTTTATGTGTCAACCTGGGTAGACTACAGAATTCAGTTCCTTATTCACTTAAATATTGGCGTAGCTCTGAAGATATTGTGTAGCTGTGACGAATGTCCATAATCAGTTGACATTAAGTCAAGGAGATTATCAGAGATCATCTGAGGGACCTGATTCAATCAGTTGAACTGTCCTGGAAGAAGTCCTGCCATGGACTGCAGCATCGGCTCGTGTCCGGGAGCTCCCGGCCTGCCCTTCGTGATGACCTGCACTGTGCACTTCGGGTCTGCCTAGTTGCCCTCTGTAACCTCATGCCCAGATTCCTTGCAATGAATGCCCTGCTTTCTAGCCCCTGCTGGGTCTGTACATCTGGTGGAGCCCTGCCTGATACAGGCACAGACCAGGCAGGAGGAGGCTTGAGCAGAAGTAGAAATGGAGGAGGGAAAAACAAAGGGCTCAGGATGGCCTGAGGTGTGGGGGCAGAGAACAGCCCGGAAGCCCAGCACGGCAATCAGAAGACCAGGGTTCTTGCCCTCCATCTTCCAGTTATTACACAAGTAACTCAGCCTCTTTAGGTCTCTGAAAAAACGTAGTTCCAAGATGTCTTTCAGGCCTTAGCTTTCTATGATTCTGTATCTTAGTCAATTCTCTGCAAGAGTGTCTCAAATCTCCAATCAGAAGTGGTACTTTCCTTCTAAATGAAGTATATTTCTTTGGCTCCAAAAGAGTGATTCAGGGATTATAGGGCCGGTGGTTCTCTTCCTACATGTCCAGGACTTAAGAAGGAACCAAGGACGACTTCATGGGATCCTAAAGCAGCAATGTGGGTTGCTCAGCTGCTGAGGAGCTGGGAGGCAGCCACAGCAAACATAGGACTGAGGACTCTGGATATACTACTAACAATTAATATTTGCTAAGGGTGCACCCTGTATCAGACACTGATCTCAGTGTGTATTCAGCATCAACTCTTTTAAGCTTCACAACGACTCCAGTATATACTCAATCTAAAGACGAGGAAACAGAGGTTCCAAAAGCTAAATGAGTCACTTAACTTCTCTAAGGTCACACAGCTAGGAGTCAGGAGATGGAGCCTAGACCAGAGCCCACCCTCCTAACAGTCTGCTGACCTTGTCTTGCCGAAGCAGACCTGCCTGGATTTGATATTGGGAAGATGACCAGAGGAGGCTATTTGCCAAGGTGGAGGTGGGGATCTACTGGTACAGCACGCACGACATGGAGAATTAAAGGAGCAGATTCTTTGAATTCCTGCCACCCGATATAGAAAACTGACAAAGGTGAGTGAGTCCCTCCACATCACCCTCTCTCTGTGTGTCCCAAAGCCCGTGTTCTGCACAGCCTGCTCCAACAGGAACACATTTTGGGTGTTCTGAGAATGGTTCCATGATTTTTTTGATTGGAAAGCAGGGCCCTGAAACAGGTGAGGAGACTTTCTACAGCTTCTGCAACTGCATTGACTGCAGTCAGCAGCATTTTCTGATTCTTGGTGCAGGTGGTAGAGGGGGGTTGGCTTCCCATTGAGGGATGCACTGGGCTTTGCTTTTGAGGGTGAGAGTGGTTAGGGTTCTGCATGCCTACCTCCTTTTGGCTGCAGTTGCTGAGTGTTTCCCACTTTTTCATTACCCTTATCTGAGTAAAACACCATTGATTCAACCAGCATCCCCAAACACAGACTCTGCATTGCTGCTAGTGGCCATGGCAGAGACAGGGGGCAGGTCTTGTCCCCTGGGGAGCTTCAGACATCCAGCTCAAAAGGGAAGAGTGCCACTTGAGTGGCGTTTGCCCTGCCAGTGGACCAGAGGGTCATGGGGCAGGCAGGTTGTATGGCCCTGGATTTGCAGTCAAGTAACTCAAACGTTTTTCTGAAATGCACCCTGTCCTCTCAGAGGCACACAAACCAGGCCTTTATCATTTCTAATTGGTCTCCTGGCTTCCATTCTTATCCTATGAAACTCACCTTCCTCCCGGGGCCACCAGAATGCTGTATTTAAAACTCCAATCCAACAAGGTCCTCCCCTGGCTTGCACCCCACCTCACCTCCCACTTGGCACAGGGAACATTTTTTTACCTCTAGCAACTCCAAACTGCTTCTTTCTTAACCTTGTGGCTTTTTTTTTTTTCACAGAGTGTCCCTGACTTTTACTTGATTATCTCAACAGTTCTCAATTATAGACACAGTTCAGATGTCACCTCCTCCAGGAAGCCGTACCTGGTTGTAAAATAGGACACTAAGAGCACTTACGCACTCCCTCCCTCCCTGCCAGGCTGGGTGAGCCTTCCGTGCAGACACTGCTCTGTTGGACCACCTATTTGTATTGCAGTGGTGGGTTTCTATGCTCATCTCTCCCATGGGACCTCAGCTTCTGGAGGAAAGAGACAGTCTGACCTCTGAACTTAACCCAGGACCTGGTACTGACTGCAAAGAGGTGCCAGAGGGAAACGGAGAAGGCAGAACTGCCAACAGGCCTTAGGAAACTGGGAGTCCTGACCCCGGCTTGATAGCACCTGCGCACCTTGACTCCAGGCCTCAATTTCCCCACTGGGAAAGCATGGGGACTGGGGAGGAGGGAGCAAGATGAATTTAAGTTACTCTAAAGTCAGCAGCTCCCATTCATTAGCATTTGTAAAGGGCTCTGAGTGTTGCAGATGGAAGCTGCTCAGGCAGGCAGCTTGTTAGGACTAAAAATAGAGCTGTGTAGCACCTTCCCGGCGGAGAGCTCAGGGAAGGGTGGAAGGGGTGAGGAAAGAGGTAGCCAGAGGTGTAAGAAGCTGACCAAGTCCTCGAGGGAAGTCTCACCATAGTGAGCCACCAGGGGAGACGCTGTGGCCCCGCTAAGCGCCCTGCTCCACCAGGCCCCCAGCGTGCACCATCTGCTTGGGAAGGTCAGGGGCAGGTGACCTGTCGGGCCCGGAAGCAGGGGACAGACTGTGGCCTTTTCAGGATCTGAGGACTGGGCGGCTGTCCCCAGAGGAGTTGTCTCCTGAGCACGCGGTTGGCGAGGGGGCGGCGTGTTATTCGCTCCCCGGGCAGGTGGGCAGGCGTCACAGAGACAGAGGAGACCCCGGGTCCCTCAGGGTTTGAGACGGCGTCTCTGGGGGTGAGTCGCCAGGCAGCGGCCCCGCGGGGTTTTGGGGGTCCAGAGCTGGCTGCAAGATCCTGAGGAGAAAGACCTCGAGGCGGGGGGTGGGGCCCGTTGTCTTGTGACTCAGGTCTGACTCAGTGCCACTTCTGAAGCAGCCCAGAGGGCTGGGGTAAGTTTTGTTTTTTATTTATTTATTTATTTATTTTTTTCCAAAATGACAAAACCAGTCCTATTAGCTCAGGGCAGCCCTGGCATCGCTGCCGGCTCTCTCCAAGCAGCCTCCAGGGCCGCCGCTCCCCGCCCCAGGCGGTCACCGCGTCGGAGGGACCCTAGCCTCTCTGCCTTTTCTTTCACTTCCCGCTGCCCGACGCGGTGCAGCGCGGGGCGACGGGCCCCACCGTGAGGGGGAGCGCGCCGCCACCCTCGCCTGCTCCTCGCAGAGGAGTCTCCGCGAAGATCTAAAAACAGGCCGGCGCTGCCGGGGGCGCCGCGGGAAGGAATCCCCTCCGCCCGGCACTGCCCCCGCCCCCGCCCCGTCCGGCGCAGACAAGCCGCAGCTTTGGGGAGTGTAGGAGGCAAAGGAAGGCTCGGTTCGAGTCACCCTCCTCCACCCCGCCCTCCCCGGATTCAGGGAAGAGGGGACAGGATCCCACGCCGGATCTGGTGGGCAGGATGGCCCCGGGGAAGGGGAAGGGAGGCTGATGAGAAGGCGCGAGCGGGCGGCGGGCCGAGGGGCCTCTAGCCTGGCGGGTGGGGCACCTCCGGCTCTGCCAGCTTGGGCGCCCCAACAGGTGTTGGGCACAGGGGCCCCAGGCTGGCTCGAGAGCCGCTGATGTCGTTCGGCTCCTCTCCCGGGCCGAGGGCACTGTCCCCACGCCCTTCCGCGTTCAGAGCTGAGCGGACCCACGAGAACTTAGGGAAGAACCACTTAGCTCACTTACAGAAGAGTGCTAGCGCCTGCAGAGCGGGTCCGCAGAGTCGTCCGGCTCGTCTCCCATTCACCCCGGCTGGCGGCTCCATTTCACAAAGGAGAGAATGGGGGCCTCAGAAAAGTTAACTCACGTAGGCTCGCATTAGCTAGGAGGAGTAAGAAACGAGGCCTCGAATGCAAATTTGTCTCTAGTTTAGGAACTTCCCCCTTACTCCCAGCGCTAGGCCTTATTCCTCGGGGTCATCCCGTATTTAACATCTTGGGGTGTCTGTTATGTGCAAGCGAGATGCAGAGGACAGACAGATAAACAAGAGCCACGCTCCGACCTCAAGGAACTCACGGTTGAGTGGGAAAGAGAGAAAACAAAATTATAGATTAAAATCGGTGTAAACCACACTGTTCCAAGCACGGAAACGATTCGGTAACGTGCTCAGGTCTCAGGACTGGAGTGGTGCCCCCAGGATTAGAACCCAGACAGTCTGACTCCAGAGCCCACCCACACATAACCACTGCGAACTGCCCACCCTTTTTTATTTAACTCTATAGCCTTAAGTGTGTGGCTACCGCGGGCGGGGTGTGGGGGGGAGGGTTGTGGGTGTGTGAAGCAGATCACAAAACACTGTACTATATGCTCCCAATTAGAACATATAACACACCAAAAGAAAAAAAAAAACAGACAAGAATGTATGTCGAAATGATGGGTCATTTTTGTTTTCTTCACTCTTTTATAAGCTCCATATTTTCAACACTGAACATGAATTATAAGGAAAACAAGCAATACATCTTATCAAAGTACACCTTGAATGTGAAGCTTCCAAGAAATAACTGCGTTTGCCCTAAAGGAAGAAGAGGAGTTAGTGGAGTGGGAAGGCTGGGAAGGACCCCCAGCCCTGGGAGAGCAGGGGGTGCCCCTGGTGGAGGAAAGTGTGGCAGGAGCACAGAGGCCGGCTGAGGAAACAGTAAGGAAGCCAGTGTGTGTGTGTCAGAAGCGAAGAGGGGAAAGCATGTGGGCATGAGGCCCAATGGCATCCTTGGGAAAGCCCCTCCAATAGAGAATTCCAAACCCCTAATATTGTCCCAAAGCCTTTCCTTACCCCTTAGGGGTTAAGTCCCTTGGGGATATGAGAGAGCAGTCCAGGAGTGGGCTGAGCTTCTTGAAGGTTATTATTGTGTTGTAAATCTTTTTTGTGGTTGGAGGTGAAAAGGCTGAGTGTAGGACATAAGATGCTGTCAGTAGATTTGGGTCAGAAGGTGCCCAAGTGCTGGGTGGAAATCACTGAGGATGGGCTGCTACCATGCACATTTTCATTAATCCGGCCCCGTTTCATAACTCAGTTTTGCTGTTGCGCAGATCCGAGCCTGCAAAGACAGTCCATCACTTGCGCCATGCTGCCCATCTCTCTGAGGTCCCTCAGCACACCGGTTCTAATATCAGCCTCAGCTTATTAAAGCACTAGATTTTCAGGTTGTGGATGGCAGGTCTTGTCCTCCACATCCAGCCTAGGCTAGCCAGAGTGGCCTCATTCCCCTTTCCCTGCTGGAGAATCAGGACAAAGGCCAGTCCATGGCTCTCCCCACTCCTGGCCCCTCACAGACCCATCCTGGGCCCTCAGACCCCCACACCAAGAGCTGCAGGGTTCCCGGCAGAGGAAGCAGACAGAGATGCAGCTTTTCCATAGATTACGAGTTCCAGGATGGAAATAGAGGGGCCTTTGCTCACGTCACTGCATGAAATTCACCATCTGCCGCCCAAACAAGAGAGACTCAAGGATATCAAATGTGAAAACGTGGCTCTTGCCTGGGCAGTTGACTGTGTTTCAGGGTGAGGACCACAACTGGCATGTTAACCTGGGACTTGGGTTACCAGTATTAAGGATTTGGCCGAATATTGGCTTAGTAAGTGGTGAACCCATTGTTATAGCTCTCTGCCTGTACAACACCTAGCTCTGTGCCTGTAAGACCACAGACAGCAGGACCCAGCCCCGCCTAGTCCGATGGGGGTTGTTCTGGCTGCTTGCTGGGTGGCCGGGGAGCAGAGCCAAGGTTTCAGAAAAGTTGAAGAGACTACCCCTGCAGCCAGAGGGCCCCTCTCACCCTCCTTTCTCTTCCTTTACTTGCTTCGAGGATGAATGGGCAGGCAGACAGACCACAAGAAGCCCTTGTGATCATCTTCAAGAATCTGAAGTGCTTGTTTGACTGCAGCTGGCGAAGGGAAAACACTGCCCTGGTGTCCCCCTCTTGCCTACTTCTTGGTAGCGAGTGGTTAAGGTGTCTGGGTGTTGTTTTTCATCTGACTGTCTCTTTAGTGTAGTTTGTAGTAGCTTGGATTTGTTCACCTGCCTTTCAACCTCAAGAGAGGCTAGAAGGAGCTGCTTTCTGGTGGCTGTGCCTGTTTTATGCATTGCTCTCCCACACTCCCCCAACTTCCCCAGTGATTCCCTGGGCAGAGGTAGGGTGAAGGAACTGGGTTTTGTTCTCCCTTCTGTCCCCCATAGCACTAGCCCAAAGTCTTAGACACAAACTCCCTGAACTGCAAACCCATCTATCCAACAGCCTATCTGGCATCTCCACCAACACAGCTACTGGTGCAAACAAATCAACCTCTTAAAATTCAAACATAAGAAAACAACAAAAAATGGACAAAAGATCTGAACAGACACCTCACCAAAAAAATACATACCAATGGCAAATAAGCATAGGAAAAGAAGCTCCACATCATATCATTGTGGAATTGCAAAATAAAACAACATTGGGATACTACCACATCTATTAGAATGGCCAAAATCTAGAACACTGGCAACAACAGTGCTAACTGACATGGATGTGGAACAGCAGGGACTCTCATACATTTCAGTGGCAATGCAAAATGGTACTGCCACTTTGAAAGACAGTTTTGCTGTTCCTTATAAAACTAAACATACCCTTATCATACAATCCAAAGTTAGTGTTCCTTGGTATTTATTTACTCAGAGGAGTTGAAAATGTATGTCCACACAAAAACTTGCACGTGAATATCTAGAGAAGCATTATTCATAATTGCTGAAACTTGGAAGCAACCAAGATGTCTGTCTTTCAGCAGGTGAAGGGAAAATAAACTGGTACCTCAGACTGAATATCATGTAGTCCTAAAGAGAAGTGAGCTATCAAACTGTGAAAAGACATGGAAGAATCTCAAATGTATACTACTATGAGGGGGGCACCCCCAAAATGGAATTTATTTATTAAAAAATTGTGTATTTATTCTTACATGTTTAAACTTTAGTCACCTTCAAAGTACTCTCCATTTGGTCCAATACACTTACTGAGACATTTTCCCACTGCTCAAAACAGTTTTTGAACTTGATTTTGATACCTTTTAGTGCTTCTTCCCTTTTTTTGTTTCACCTCTTCCACATTGGCAAAATGTTTCCCTTTGAGGACTTTTTTCATCCAGGGAAACAAAAAATGAACAAACAAAGAAGTCACTGGGGATGAGATTGGGTGAATAGGGAGGGTGGGGCACGGGGATCTTGCCGTTTCTGGTCAAAAACTGCTGAACACTCAGCATGGTGGGCAGGCACACTTGTAAATCACCCATCATGAAATGGACAAATGCGTTGGAAGAGCCTTCAAAAAAAAATTCACTGAGGCCGAACACAGCCTCTCACAACAATGACAGCTGGTACACTGATACAGTTGGGTTCCTAGAACACTCCCTTAGCAGGGGAATCCTGTACTACAAGAGGCCCACCCTCCAGAAGACAGTTCCATTTTGGGGGGCTCCCCCTTGTAAGTAAAAGAAGCCAATCTGAAAAGGCTGCATACTATCCAACTATATTACCTTCTGGAAAAGGGAAAACAGATGCCCTGGACTTGTTTCTTTGCTGTCCAACCCAAGAATGAGGGCAGGGGCATGAAAAAAAAAAAAGGCTTCCTGTTGCTGCCTCCACCCCCCAGTCCCAAAATTCCAGGACTAAGCAGGACCCTTTAATCCACTGACGTGTTGCTGGGCCCTGCAGGTGAGGGATAGAGAAACAGAGAAGCAGGGCAGCTGAGACAAATGACCCCAGGGGCAGGAGGTGGGGCCCAGCCTCCGTCTAGAAGACACTGTCAAAGAAGCCACTGGATCTCTCTCCTTTGTTGCCCCCTCCAGCGTGCCCCTGGTCCAGCACTTCTTGTCTAAGGACAGTTTACTTCCAGGTCTGGGCCCGATTTTGTCACCCCATCCCTGTTGTAGAAAACACTTTCGCTTCTGCCTCTCCTGCCTCTCAAGGTCTCTCTGGAATAGTAATAGTCACCATAGATTTAGCACTGACAGATTTACATATATTATCTCAATCAGTCCTTATCAGCATTCTTATGAGATCCATACTATATTATGTGTGAAATCCAGCTACTTGCCTAAGGTAACAGGCTAGACAATGGTGGAGTCAGGATTTGAACCTGGGGCTTTCTAATTCAAAAGATACAATCTACTGCCAGTAGGGTTAAGCCCTGTGTGCACTGCCCAAAGACCCCCCACCCCCCGCACCTGGCAAAGGCATGCCTCGGGTCTCATATCCAGCTCTTACTCCCCTTGCCAACCATGCCTCCCAACCTAGGGATGAATCAGGGCAATAAACAGACTCCTCTCTTTACTTTACACAAAGGGGCTGAGTCTGCTGGCCACAGTCTCCATATGTGCTAGGAACAGGTGAGGCCAGGGCCAATTGTGAGTTTTCTGTTAGGACAGGGGAAAGGAACAACAGCCAAAAGCCTTTTTGTAAGTACCTTGGAAATGAAGAGGCAGAAACGTATTCTCTCCATTACTACCAAGGGAGGCAAGGCCTTGGAAGGCTTTTGGTTGTCCCAGCTGTTGATTCAACAGCTACTTTGAGTTCCTGGCCAAGACTTTCGAGTCCTGATTCCTGACTTCCAAGCTCTTTTTGTTAGATTAGGAAAGATTAGATTCAGGGAAGGGAGAGTTCCTACAGGCTAAGTGAAACTATGGTTTAAACTGAGCAAGGTTCCACCCAAATCGCCCTTCCCTAGGTGAGCATGAAGCCAAAGGGGCAAGAAAGTTTTTCGAAGCTGGTACGGGTACCAGAGAGGCTAGCTGTACATCAATTCTTCTCAAGTCCATTATGGTCTTATATTTTTCTTCTTTCTCTTCATTGTCAATTGTGGAGGAAAGGATGAGAGGAAAAGATATCCTAGGGGACAGCTATTACATTTTTCTATAGCTCACCAATATAGAACTAAAGGAACCCTACTAACAGAGCTGCAGACTAAATACAGTACACTCAACGCCACGTCATCATTGCCCACATTACCCCTCTCAAATTTTTTTAAACATTTTTATTTACTTTTAGAGGGGAAGAGAAGGCAAAAGAGAGAGAGAAACATCAATGTGTGGTTACCTCTCGCACGCCCCCTACTGAGGACCTGGCCTGAAACCCAGGCATGTACCCTGACTGGGAATTGAACCGGTGACCCTTTGGTTTGCAGGCCAGCACTCAATCCACTGAGCAATGCCAGCCAGGGCCCCCTCTCAAATTTTATTCTTTAGACCGTAATGCTGTCCTTAACACACTGTTATTCATTTTAATTCCCAGGGATGAGGTCACCAGCAACCTGAGGAGTACATGTGGAATGAAGAGGGTAGTCCCTGGCCTTGACCTTGAGGGATATTATGGGAGACTTGGGGGTCAGCCTAATGTGCCAGCTTCAAGATTTGTAGGCTACAGGCCCTTGCCCGCTCCTCTCTGGGCTCCGCACAGCTGCCTGGTTACCACATTTGTCCCTCCCTAGGGGGCAGCTCAGCTTGCTTAGCCAATGGAGGCAAAAAGCCAAGCCCAGCTGGGAATTCCTGGTCCTGGCATCTCAGTGCCCCTAACTAGCCAGAGTCCAGTCTCTGTGCCCCTCCGGGGCTGAAGGAATTCCAATGAAAAGGAAATAAAGTCAGAAGAGGGGACAGGAAAAGGAGTTAAAAGCCCCTTTTTAAGTTCCTGGGAAGATGAAGAGGCAAAAATTATTATTTCAATTACTATGAAAATGTATTTTATTAGAAGATGGGGATTCATCACTGACGCTCAAAAGCCTGAAAAGCAATATCTAGCACTATAATACCTCTGTCTCCAAGCAGGGAGAATGAGGTATTAAGTCGGAAGATGAATGTTTTGCAGTTCAGTTAACTGCATCCGTTATAAAAAAAATACTAGTTATGAACTTGCTCTGGATCCCCGACCCCTCTGTATGAAAGCTACCTCTTGCTAGTCCCCACCCCCTGTATCTTCGAGGATCTTGACCCGACTCCCTTCGCATTTCTGTGGCATATGAAAATTCAAGAGTGAGAAAGGAAAAAAAATCAACAAATTAAATGCAAACCAGAGTTTTTTTATTATTATTTAAAAAAAAGTTGCATCTAGTTCAATTGTTGCAAAGTGCGACAATGTAAATGCGGTGCATTCTTATGTATAACAGCTTTTTCTTCCACTCCCATGGCAGCCTCAATAACGCTGCACTTCTGTTCTGCATGAATAAATATGTATAAAATGTAACGCTGCAGAGAAACAAAATCCGATAACTGAAAGATACCATTTCTTAGGTTCTGGGAGCAACACAAGGCACCAGCTTTTCAGATTCTTTGGTATTTATGTAAGGAGCCATTGAAATGATAATGAGGAACTTATTATTTTACTTTTTCTGGGGCAAGTTATTTTCAGCTGTTCATCAGGGCTTTAAGAAATGGAGGTTTTGGTGGTCCACCTCCCCATTTCGTTTTCTAGGTGGGGTCTCCGGCTGCATCCCGTCTTCCCCATTCAGGCCATAGAGCCAAGGCCTCTCCTCTCTTCCTTTTTCCGCCCGGGGAGTCAACCTTGTTAGTGAAATAATGGATCTATCCCTGAGAGCAGCTTTGCGCAGCCTGCTCACCCTTGAGACTCACAGCAAGCCGATTCCCAAACCTTGAGCGCAGGCCCCGGCTAATTATGCGCAATTCCCACCCCCTCAGTGGTAACCCCACCCCTTTCCTTCCTAGTCAGGAAATCATATAGGATATTATTTTAGTAAAAATCTTAAAGATGAGCTTTTTTTTTTTAACGAAGGACATGGCTCATAAAATTTGGCACTTTCTTGTGTGCGGCACAATACTTGGAGACCCTCTCATTGTTGACTTGCCCCCACTGTCCGCCGGGAGGGCGGAGCTGACGAGGAGGAAGGGCCCGGTGGCCCAGGTCCATCCTCCACGGCTCCACCTACCTATTCCGTCCCTCTAGACTCACACTGCCCTGCGACTTTTGCAGACCACACCCTGGCCTTCCACGTCTTTTTGTCACTGCCTTTGCTCTCCCCTCTGTCTGGAACCCTCTTTCCGACCTTTCTAGACTTGGTCTTCTTGGCTTTCAACATTCACCTCGAATGCCCTGTCCTCTGTAAACACTTCTTTGTTAAGTAGCTCCTTATGCGTCCTATTTGACTATAGCAATGTGTCTGCTGACTCTTTCTGCCAAGTTCCTCTAGGGCAGAGATGTGTCTTACAACTTTCTGATCGCCAGTGCAGAGCATCCACCGGGAACTTCAGCCAGTATTTGCCGAAGGACTGAACCAATGAATTGCCCAGAACAGATGGTATCCAGTTCATTCTTCAGCTTCTCAGGGTTTGTCTTTGGGCCCCATTCCAGAGAAGGATTTGCATGACATTACTTGGGAGCGCCTGAAGAGCCAGACATTGGAAGGAGGTTGTGATCCAGTGATGGGGTGTCCTCGCAGCGGTGACCGGTCTCCACCTCAGCTGTTGGCCTGGGCTCACTTCACCAACACGCCTCACGGCTGACAGTGTATGTTCACAGTTCTTTGATCATGTCAATAAGCAGGACTTAAGCTTATAAATGAAGAGTTAATGAATGGGTTGGGAATTGTTTCCTCCAATATTGAAACAAGGCAACTTGGTGGGACATTAGCTTCCATGGAGCAAAGCCAAAACCTGGTTCTGTCAGCAAGAAGCGTCAACAAATTTCTGTGATGTTCAAAGTAGAAAGGAAGGCTCTGAGTTTCGCTGCATCTCCCCTTCAGCTGCTGTGTGACCCTGGGCCAATTCCTCACCCTCTCTTATCTTTAACATGGGAATGAGAGCAGTGCCTGCTTCATACAGTCCTGGTGAAGATCTAACTGTAAATCACATAGCACGTGTCTGGAACAGAGAAGGCTTCCACAAACATTAGCAAGTTTAATTATGACTTAGGTTTCAGGGATTTTGACATATACAGTACAGGGTCTAGCACAAATAATGCCCCTTATTATTACAAAATCTTGTATTACAAAATCATAAGCATGCAATTCTGTAACATAACAATATCACACTCAAGCCCATCATATGACATTTTAGGTGAAATGTTCAAATTAAAACTATAAATTATTACACCCATGTTATTACCCTACCAACCACACTCAAGCAGGCATTACTTCTGCTGGACCCTGTATGTATATCCAGTGGACACTGTGTTTTGGACTTCCTTCTCCCCAGACAGGGCTCTGCTAATGGTCAGAAGACAGCCAGGCAGTGACGAGGCTCTGTGCTGGGTTGTTTCTTCAAAGGAGCCCCTCAATCTCAGGGGGGAAGGTTTCGGAACCATTTCATCTGTGTTGGTGATTCCAAAACCTTCTTAACTCCTTCCTTGTCCTTGGATGTCCTTGGATGTATGGACGGGATCAGGGGGCTTTGGAATAAAAGGGCTACTGGAGTATAGCGGGCATATAATTAGAGAGTTGGTTTTCTTGACTAACACCTGGGGACATGTCGAAGCTCATTTGAGCCCCTGGGTTGGTTGGTAGTCCTTGGGGCTCTCATGCCCTCGGGGGATCACCTTCTTTGCCTTTTCTTTGCCCACAGCCAAATTGCTTCAAAGCAGACCAGAGAGGAGGGTAAGGGAGGAGCACAGGCCCTGGGTGCTGCACCCTGGAGCCAGAAGCAGAGGCCCCCCTCTATGGACACACAGCAGGTAGGGACAGCAGGAGGCCCCCAGCCCAGCCCGGCTCACATCAGGGGACTCAACCACGCTGCTGCCCAGTCCTCTTGGGAAACATTCAGGGGAGAGCTGGGCATGTGGGTGGCCCTGGGGGCTTTCCTCCAATGAAGAGGAGCTTCTTGGTGTAGCTCCTCACAAGAGCTACTTACATTAACACTGCCTCAGGGACACCTGAAGTGTGGGACAGGAGTTGGGGAAAGAGAAAAACTCAGGGTGAGTGAGAGGACAGCTCCCTCGCCCAACTACAGAGGACATTTATCCATCCGCCTGTCCCTCCACACAGCACTCATGCAAGCGCTCTGTCTGAGGCTTGGTAGTAACCAGGCAGTACTATCACAGGGCCTCATGCTTGACCTTTGTCCCCAGCAACCCTCCCCCACCTCCTGTCATGCTCCCCTGGGGAAGAAAACTCTTGGGGTCTCTGGCAGTACTGCAGGCGAGGTGTCTGTGGGCCAATCTGTAGCAGAGGCTGACAAGACAAGCAACTGCCTGGAGGGGTTGAGTGGGGAGAGGGTGTTGAGGGTGGAAGGGGCTAAGTCCCTTCTATAAAAAGTTAGAGAACAGAGTAAGTAGTAAGAGGGGATTGGGGGCCTCTACTTAAAACCTATACAGCGGGTCGAATCTGTACAGAAACTGTGGGAAAGACTGGAGGGTCAGTGGACATGGTGAGAGAGAGGGGGCTCCAACAGGTGATCTCTGCCAGCGGAGGCTCTTTGTCATCGGCTACTCCGTGCTCATCATTCCGATGGCGAGATAGACAGAGGAGCCCATGGCACCCCTGGAGGCAGAGCCAGTGGGAAGAGGGTCTCTTGCCCCCTGCTCTTCTCAGCTGCTCTCAGGACTCTTCATGCTCAGCCAGCTCTGAGCAGAGCAAGAACTAAAGGCCGCACCACCCAGCTTTGGCAGAGGAGGCTCAGGGTGCATGGATGAGGCAGCAGACTGAACACCCAACCCACACTAGAAGGCGAGGAAAAGAGCTGTCGTTTGTAAGGTGTGATCACTCCCTGACTGTAGCCATCAGGGTCCAGCTGCCATGTGCAGGCCTCCAAGGCTGCAGGGGACATTGGGAAGGATTCAGCAATCACTGGTGTGATTCTTATCAGAGAACAATGGTGTGAGCAAGAGCTGCAAATTATAACTGCTGCTCCCAGCTCCGTGTGGCTTGGACCTACCCACGGCATCTCCTCTGTGTACTTGATCTCCTGGGCTAAGATGGAGCATGGCCCTTTCCCGTGAGAAAGGCTTTCACACCACCACGACCGCCCCACAGCTGATGGCGCCAGGAGGCAGGCAGGCTGGCCACACTGTGTAAGTGCGAGTCTCTGCAGAGGCGTTGGACATCCTCTCTTACACTGGGACTGCATCTGGACTGGGTAGCACCCCAGGCAGCTGCTCCCCAGCAGCAGGGCTGACCTTAGGCATCCTCGTCCTTCCCAGCCTATCACTGGGCCTGCACACCCAAGGCCCTTAATGAGTGTCGTGGACACAAGGAGTGGTTAGGAGGGGAGACGAGATTAAAACCCAGTGGGGAGAGATGACTGGCTCTCAAGGGGATTATCAACTTTGAGAAGCATCAAAAGCAATGGAAAGAACCTTGAGATTATCGAGTTGCAGCTCCAGGTTACAGAGGAGAAAACAGCCCCAGAGTTGTTAAGCCTCGCACTCAATCTCACACAGCTAGTTGGGGGCAGGCCCAGGGCTGCCACCCAGTGGCCCCATCCTGGCTGACGCTGGCTGGTGGGGAGGACTGTGAGCAGGGTGCAGGGGTGCTTCCCGTGCAGGCAGATGTGTTTCCAGGCCTCGGTGTACACCCGCGCTTGGAAACGAAACTGCGTGATTCACCGCACATGTGCAGCAGCAGTGCAATTATCTCTGAGGTCTCATCATTGATCGATGAAAGTTTTAATTACCCAAATCTCCACGTCCTCCCCCACAGAAGAAAAAAAATATTGTCTTGTATGTTGGGTTCATCATAAATTCTGGCACAATCCTATGCTGCACAGAGGGCCTTGCTGTGTTTGCATCACAGGGGGCTGAACGCTGTTCTTTTTCGTCCCTGCAGCTGAAAACAGTGTTCGGATTGCTGCATGCACCGTGGTCTGGCTGAATGTCAGAAACGCTGCCCCCAAAGCAACGTTGGCCTGAGTGAGGGGCAGAGGAGGGAGCGCAGCCCACGGTGATGGGCCCCAGGCTAGACCCAGGGGACAGTGGACAACAGGGACGGAGGACAGAGCAGGGTGTGTGGGTGCGTGGGCCTTGGGGAAGACTCAGCTGAGGAGAAGGAAGCCTGAGTGTGGTACCACCTGTGGAACACCGGTGTCACCTAGCCCGGTTATGCACTGTCCCTGCCCATCCACTTTGCAGGGTTTTTGAGTCAAACGACATGTGATCTTATTCTGAGAGGCTCAAATGGCTCCAGAAATATGAGGTGGTGTTATTCTGGGAGAAACGTGGTGGTCAGGGTGGTAGGTGGCCGCCTCGGAGTTTAAAAGGGAAAAATGATCCCAACCTCTCCTGGGTCTGCTATGTTTTGCTTTGCCCTTGGACCCACCCGCTCTTTCACCGCAATGATCTGGGTTGTATTTACTTTGTTCCCAGTAGGAACTGAGGTGCTTTGAGACCAGAGTCTCCACCCTTCACTGAGCAGGTGCTGCCCCGCAGTAAGTACCTGAAGCTCTAGGGGACATCCCAGGGTGCTGTGTCCTTATCCCCAGCTCTGCTTTTCATACTCAGGGATTGGGGCATGACTCAGAGAGAGACGAGCTAGAGGAGGCCTTTGTCCCCATTCTGTCTTCAGCTGGCCCTGCTGAGGCAGGGTGTGGGGTGTCTGTGGTGGAGCAGTGACAGAGGGAATGTGCCCAAGGGGATTCTAGCTTGGAGGGGCCCCAGCCCCAAACTCTGCTCAGAGCAAATGGTCCCCCAATCCACAGATGCTGTCAACCCTGAGGTCCTGCCGCATCCCCAGAGAAGGGGAGCGTGGGGCCGGACCGGCTTGCTCACCCCTCACACTTTCCTGCTCTACTCTGTGTGGGGCAGAGGGGTGTGGGCTGGTCCCTGCAGGCCGAGTTCCCCAGACTTTCCACAGCATTTGGCCTTAGTCTAGGCAGGGTAAAGGAGAGGCACTGACAGGTGATTGGAGGGTACGCAGGAGGGAGAAGCCGGGATAGCTCTACCCCTGCCTCTGTGTCTTCCAGGGACACGGACCCTGAACTCTGCTAACTCCATGTCCTCCTGTTTGTTGTCCCTCTAGCCTACAGTAATAGTGACCTTCTCGTGCTGCTAATTTTGGGGTTGCCTCCCATCCTCTCTCCGGCTTCTCAGACCTCTTATCACTTGCATGATCAGCTCCCTACTTTAAATCCCCTCTGTTTTCAGTCCTCACAGTGGCATTTCGTTGACCTGGCTGGACCCTGCTGGCGGATCCCTGAGTCCTGAGGGAGGCTCACCTGGTCCCTGAGGGCAGCAGCAGCCCTCCGGCCTCTGATGGAGAACGTGCCTGGTGTGCAGAGTCTCCCAGCCCGAGGCCTTGCCACAGGGAGGGCCAGAGCCAGGCCAACTGGTGCTCGCATGGCTCCCATAGTTATTCATTCGATTTTCTCCTGTCTGTGCCCCCTACCCCCACCTGGCTGAGTGCAGGGACCTTGACTATCTCATTCAAGGCTGGGCCTGCTCAGGGTCCAGAGCCACATCAGGTCTCTTAAGGACACAGACTATTTGTTGAAAGAAGGAATAAGTGAAGCCCCTTAAGTTCGGAACAGTCTCCCACATGGGGCAACGCCTTTCCTTTGGCACTCGTTCTCCCTCCATGGGGTTGCCCTCCTGGAATTAACATCTGTTGCTCCATCAAACCCTTTTTGGATGGTGCTGCCTGTGACAGAAGAGGCAGCAGGGCACAGGGAGGAGGAACGAGGCTTTGGGTTTGAGACCTGGCTCTGTCACTTACTGTTCGTATGACTGCCAGCACTCGACTTCACCTGTCTCTCAGCCCCCATTTTCCCGGCTATAAAATAGTGCTGGGAGGAGCCACTTTGTCCTAGAGCAGTTCTAAGAATTAAACAGGCTAATATATGCAAAGGCCCGGTCACCCTGCACCTGCACCTGCAGGTTCAATTTCTGTTACTCTGATCATCACCATCATCCCCATCACCACCATCATCATCATCATCATCATCATCATCATCGTCAGGTGTCTCAGCTCCACAGATGGATGCAGGAGGAGGACAGAGGGGACACGGGTGAATTCTCTTGTTTTATGTGAGGATTAGCCACCACCCATCTCCTTAGCTTTTCTGCTGCTTCTCCCCATCCTTTCCCCCAATTTTTCAGAAAAATGAAGCAATTAGCTAATATCAATCTCATTTCCTTGAAGAAAAAGAAGTGGAAGCCCTGAGGTGGGCAGCAGCCTTGCCACAGCCACAGGGCTTGGTATTGGCGGTGCTGAGAGGTGCAGGGTTTCTGAGTCACACTCTATGACAAACTCGGCCGTGGCTGGTGCTGTCCACACCCGGCATCCCCAGTCGGAGGCTGCTGGGAGCCTTCCCTCCTAACCCCCCAGGTCCAGGGCTGGGGTGGCCTTGGGGAACACACAGGGCTTGTCCTCGAGTGCAGGTGATGTGGCCACCGTGGCCTGTTTGCATCAGGGGTCTTGGGGTGCTCCAATGGGCAGGAAGGGGGGAGGCAGCTGATGGTGTGGGACTATGAAAGTGTGTTAGTTGTGTCTCTTTATTCTGAACTTTGGAACATCTTGGGGTCTCACCGACTCTAAGGAGGCTGTCCCTCTTGGAACTACCTAGTTCCTGCCAGCAGAGCAATCCTTATGCAAACCAACAATGCAGAGTCTTTATGCCTCCACCACCTCCTTGGTCAGCTCTCACACTTGGCTCCTCTCACCTGCCCAGGGCTGGCACCAGACAACCAGGGACAGCCCCTACATGCCCCTGTAGCCTGCTAAAATTATTCAAACCGTCCAATCCTTGGCCTGCTACCCCTGACTCACCCATTCCTTCCTGGGAAACTGCAATAAAGACTCTCCCAGTTTTCCGCTGGCTCCCTCTGCCCCCTAACCGACCCTGGTGCCTCCCCAGGTGGCCTGGGGTGGCCTTTGTGCCTTCTGCTTCTAGGGACATGTGAGTATAAACTGCTTCCTTCATGACAGTCATTTTCATGTCTGTGTGTCCTACCGTATCTGATTCAGACAAATCCTGGTAACAGCTGGGGCAACTAGCTGTACAAACAGGGATTTTGATACTATTCAGAGGTTTGGAAATTCAGGACCTGGAAGGATCCTTATCACACCCTCAGCGGCATCCTTGTTCCAAATCCTTGCTGATGTAGAAACAGCCACTACGAGCCCGTGGGGCATCTCTCTTCACTCTTTCACGTGGACATTGGTCTGAAGAGTGTGTGTCAGCGCCATAGCCATCTGCCCCATGGCGCACCCTTACACACCCAGATTACTTGGCCAACACTGGCTGCTCCAAAGCTGACACCCATGACCTCCCTGAGTCCCCGGGGGCATGACCAGACCTCCAACTCCCACCCCTGCCTTCCTCTCCAGAGAAGGCTGGGTCTGCACACACAAAAAGTTGAGCTGAAGATGGCACAAAATTGGTTCCTCTGACATACAAATTTGTTCCTGAAACACTCTGCCAACCTGCTAATGAGTCGTCTTGAACCTTGCGTGGTGTTACCTCTAATTTTGCAGCCCGCTAAGATTTGAGTTCTGTGGACAGCCTTACATTTGGTTTGGAATTACAGGCTGAATTGCTGCTCACTCCTATTATTGTGCTGTCAGTCTTGTATTAGCGCATTATAATATGGTACACTGCATGCATCTGCTCTGTGTACCACGGGCCTCACTGTCATTGGTGGAATCATCTCGTCTTATATGATCGTTAAGCAATTATTTCATCTTGGGTGGCTTAAACTCTGATTACTGTATACTATTAATATGGAGTGCAAGAAGCAGGGGAAATCTCCGCCAGTTCTCAGCTCTGGCATTCACAAATACTCATGTTGAAGTGTGAAGGCTCCCTGACGCCTGGACATACATCCCTGGATCTGAGAAAGGGGCCGATGGTGGGCTTGAGTGGCTATAGCTTGGCTCAAGGGCTGAGGAGTCAGCGAGCGTGGAAGTAACTGAAGAGGCATGTGGAAAATGTCCCTCTGTGTCCCATCGAGGGCTGCTCTCTGGCAGAGAAGGCTCGCACATATGCAGATCTCAAATGCCAGGGCCTCCTCACAATGAATATGAAATGCACCTGGTTCTACCACCTAGTTAGAAGCAGTTACGAAGGTTGAAGAGCTGCTATCTGAGACTCATAGCCCCACTCTGTGAGATAGGCTCTCCTAATTAATAAGACAAGGAAGACTGGAAAGTTGCGAAAGCTACCTGGCAGGGCTTGGAGCCTGCTGTCACCACAGGGGATGAGAGCATTTCCTTCTATGCTGAGCCTATTATAATGTCAGGATGGTGTTCTCAGATCCCAGTGGGACAGGGGAGTGCACTGGCTATTAGGTGGAAGCAAGTGTAAATTATGGCTAAGGCTCCAGGAGAGAGGTTAATCAGGGAAGAGCCCGCTGGTGAGATGCCCTCACTTCAGGACTGCTGAGAATGCCAGGAGAGGACAAAGGGAGAGGTCAGCGCCCATTCCTGGGACTCCAACACCCTCCCCACTAAGCCCTGGGTGCTTTCTGACCTCCTTTCTCCTCTGAGCGTGGTTCTCACTTGTCCCCAGTTCGAGCGACCAGTTCAATTCCACGCCATCTCTGTCTTCTCCCAATGTCCTCTCCTTAATGTTGCTGCATCCTCCCAAGGGAATTTTTACCTCTGTGTCTTGGCTCATCCTATTCCCTGCCTGCTTTTTTTTTTGGTCTGAAAAAGCCTTCCTTCTTCTCTCTGCTCACCTATCTGTCAAGGTGTAGCCAGGCTTACCTCTTTCAGGAAGCCCTGCTCTGCTGTGCTGTTCTTCCTGAGTCACAATGACGTTTACTGTCAGAAGTTATCAGGTCACACCTAACACAGAGCTCACTGCACTCTCCTGAATGTAGCACATGCTGCCTGGAAGAGAGAATGGAGTGCCGGCAATTCAGCAGGTCCAGTGGAGAGTGAGACAGTAATGAGAACAGGTGCTACCTGGCCCCAGGATGTGTGCGTCATCTCGCTTGATGCTAATTAGTGAGAGAGTCCTTGCTTATCGAAAGCTTGTGAATACTGAATACTTTATGTGAATCATCTTATTTAATCTTTGCAATGATGTTGTGAAGCTAGCTCTCTCATTTTTCCCTTGGCAGACAAGGAAACTGAAGCTCTGTGAGTTTAGTTGACTTGCCTGGGGCCACACCGGGCTGACCCAGTTGACACTCAGGTCTGGCTAACTCCGGCACCCGCCCTCTTCCTCTGAGACCAAACACAAAACCAGACTGGTAACGTTCTTTTGCACAAGACGAGCACTGAGGCAGTTACTCCAGCTGCCAGTCCCCGTGTGTCTACCCCTGACCGAGCACACAACACAGCTGTGGTCTCCCCATCTCTACTCTTCCAGGAAGCTGACACTGCTTCTTTGCTGAAGCAAAGGAGCTGAATGAAGTCTCTACTCTCAAGAGTTTTGTTTTTTTAATGCTCTGACAATGCCCAGCTTAGAAGGACAGCCTGCGGGCATTGTCTTCCGTCTCTGGCCTGTGCTGTATTGTGCTGCAGAAGCTGCTCTGGTCACACCCATGACTTTCTGATGAAGCCAGGACTTGTGCATCCAGATGAGTGCTCCTCAGTGGTGGCCCCCCGGGGTCTCTGGGGAAGCCAGCCTGTGTCCCAGGTGCACGCCAGGAGGCGGGAATGTGGAAGCCCTGTGGCTGGGAATTGCCTTTTCTGTCAGCTCATACGTCCCTCCAAGCACCTGCCTCCTGACTCCCTGGTCGCATGCTGTGCAGAGAGCCGATGGGTCCGACCCCTTGGAGGAGTCAGCCTCACTTCTCCCTGGCGATCTTTAGGCATAATAAACGCAGAGTTACAGTTTGGGAGGGAAGTTGCATTTTCCCACTCACTCATTCATTCATCAATCATTTCTTCAATAACAAAACCCTTACTAGACACATACTGATGCTGAAGATTAGCCCTCGGTTAGGTGCCAGCACTGCCTACTGTTGCACTTTACACATAGACAAGACAGGCGTGACTGAAGCGGCCACCCGCCGTGGACTTCGAGAGGGGGCCTGGCTGCCAGGTGTGAGGAATCACCAAGGCTTCCTGACCCATGATCTGGCAACGGTTTCCCCTTCTCTGCCTGTAAGCCACCACATTTCTGGAACATGTAAAAGACACTCCTAAACCCAGGCTGGTGACCAGGAGGCCATGTAATGCAGCCCACAGCTGTTGGACCCTGGCACGAGGTTTCTCAGTGTTTGAGCAGGCTGACTATCAGTTCATAGCAGTGAGACTTTGAGGGTTTCTTAAATTTCCTGAGCTGGAAACAACGCCTACTTCATGGAGTTGTAGAGTTCAGTGGAGTTGAATCTACAAAGCATTCAGTACTTTCCAAGTCTGGCGTCTCAAGTCAAAGCCAAGACACGGGGGCAGGGAAAGGCGGGACCCCTTTCTGTTCAGAGCCAGGCAAGGACCTGCCACTTGGCAGCCCTTGGGGGGAAGCTCCAGCCCCCCATGAGCCTTCCTGCCCCAGAGCAGTGGGCAGGGGCGCTGGCCACTCTGTGTGACAGTCCAGGTCCCCCACTCCTCACCTGGCAGCATGAGGGGCCACCTGAGATGAGCGAGCCTGGGGGAGGGGGTGCCCAGGCCACAGCCGGCGCCACAGCCCTAGGCACACTGAAGCAGAGGGGACCCCCTCAGGCAGGCACAGAGGTCCATGTGTAGGGTGCAGTCAGCAGAGCTCTCAGCTGCCGCAGGGGTCTTGTCCCTGAACAAGCAGAGGGCTGGAAGGGGGCGCCAGGGCGCCCCACCCCCTCTCACCCACTGGGAGTGCTGCTCAAGTCAGGGAGAGCCAAGTTGGGAATTAGCTTGTTAGCCGACTGTGATTCGCCCTTTGTTTTACTCCTTGGGACTTGTATTTCTATATGTTTCAATCCTCCTGAGTTGCGAGAAAATTCCAAATATATTTCAATAATATTTTACCAAATGGAGTTTTTTGATGTTCTCTGACTGAAACACTTTTGGGTTTGTTTTCTTTAGAAGAAAACTCTATGTCTGGAGGCTGCACACACATGCAGACTGGTTGTGGGGGGTTGCTGGAGAGGCGGAGAGCTGAGTGTGAGACTGTTTTCACTATGACTTTTATATTAAAAAAATGCAGTGCTAGTGACAGTGACAACTATAAAGAAGGGGTTTGCACCCTGAGTTTAATTGCTTTCCACCACTTTACATTGAATTGTCTTTCCCATGTGTCTGTCTTCCGTGGACACTTTGAATAGGGTGAGCCAAGGAAGAACTGATGGTGTCAGCCCCTGCTCTGAGGCTGGGGCTCCGAATGAGATGGTCACCCAGCCTGCCCACCTGGAGCCCTGCTGAACAGGGCCATGCTGCCTGCCCAGGGCCACTGGCACAGCTGGGGGCACTTCCTCTGAGTCCCCATATTTCCCACCAGGAACAAATTTTCTTGACCCAGTATTTCCATGATATTTTCATTACTCTCAACCTTGCCAGCTGTTGGGGTCCTCTGCCACCACACCCTTCATGCCCATGGGGCTCATTGCTCCTCCCTGGGACACAGCCTGGCATCCTCTCCTCCCGGTCAGGAGCATGCTGGGCTCAGCTTTGCTGGGGTGCACCCCTTCACCTTGTTCCCTCTACTGGGAGTACTGTCACCTTGCCCCTCTCCTGGCTGACCGAGGCCAACCCCAGCCATCCCTCAAGGCCAAGCTTAAGTCTTCACTCCTCCAAGAAGCCTCCCTGCCTTTTGCCCACCTTTCATGCTTTCTCACATTCCCAGTAACTAGTGTCAGTCACTGTGCGATGGCACCATTGATAAGTGCCTCCTGTGGTTTGAGGTTCCATTTCCCCAAGGGGCTCACAGTCTCCCCGAGAGCCCAGCCCCCGCACTGGTGTTCTGCATGTCCACAGCTCTGCTTCCTGCCACACACATCTTCCAGCCTCAAAAACAACTTGATTTGGAGTCAAATGACCTGGGTTTGACTTCTGGGAGCCTAAGTTTGCACAGCTGTAAGTGGGGTCTGTCTGCCAGCTCCACAGGATGGTTGAAAATCAGGGCTCAGGGGAGAGAGGCCAGAGGAGGGTCCATGGGTGTGAGAAGCAGCAGGAGGGAGAGGCCAGGCCACCTGAAGCCACAGGAGCCCCTCAAAACAGGAACAACAGAACGGTGCTGAGGACAGAAGGTGGGCTTTGGGAGTGAGCCCAGCCTCACTGGGAGAAGATGCTTCTCCTTTCTCCTTCCTGCCCCAACGCCCTGGGGAGCTCAGAGTTTTGGGAGATGATAAGTAGAGGAGAAAATTAAAGGCAAAAGAAGTCTGAGGAAGTCATCAAAGCACAGCCAGGCGAGCAGAACTCTGAGAAAAGGAGGTAAAAGGTAATGTCGTAAATTACAGCTTAAAAGCCTCGTTTTGGGCAAATTGCTTTTTAACAAGCAGACAAGCTCTATCAATAGCACCTACCGTATGTTTTTATAAAGTGCAGAAATATGTTTTTAAAAGGCCAGTAAATAAAGTTCCTATCGATTTGAACTCAAGTGTAATCTGTTTTTCTGTCTGCCACCAACACTGGTAATAAAGCAGAATCATGTAATACGGTATTTCAGCTAATGTGACTATACATCACTACAGGGGCGCCCTGCTCTACAGCGATCTATCATTTTCTATTGGTATTGCTTAGCTGCAGAATTTATAAACTTGCTCCAAATTGATGCAATGTTCAATTTTCTTTTCCAATTTATTTTTGGTTGAGCCAAGCAATATTGAGGTCTCTGAGCAAGCCGCGAGCACTACCAGATGTTACCTGAAGACCTCATGCTCCTAGGGAGGAGTTAGCAGATTCAAGCCAGTGCTTACTGCCCTCAGCAGGCAGGGAGACAGAGGCCCTGGGAGTAGATGACAATGGAGAAGAGGTAGCTCCTGGCCTGGGGACCCAGCAATGATTGTGCTTCAAGAGCATCCGGAGGCTGAAGAGCAAAGGGTGTGAGACAATCCAGCAGAGAAGTGGCAGTGGTGAGCCATCTAGAACCTGGGGATGCTGCTGAGATGTAGATGCTGATTTGGTAGGTGTGCTGGGGCCTGAGACTGCATTTCTAAGAAGTTCCTCAGGGTGCCAAGCTATCAGTGCATGGGCTACACTTTGGGTAGCAATTCTTCATACCAGGAGCATCCTTGAGACATTGAGTCACAAGCCTCAGAACTGGAAAGAACTCCCATGAACCAATGTGGTCCATTCCCTGATCTTCACATGGGAATGGGAAGCTCTAGGTTTCCAGCTTCATGCTCCCTTCCTCAGGGCCTCGGCACACTGCGAGGGCACCTTTGTGGTTCTTCTCATCAACTCCCAGGGTATCATCCACTGACCAGTGAGTGCCTAGTGGCCACTCATGTTTGGAGACTGCTTGGCAGGTGACAGGAAGCAGTACAGTGTGGTGGCAAGAGCAAAGTTTGGAATTAGATAAGCATGGGTTTGAATTCTGATTCCACTTGCTGACAAGCATGCTTCCTGTTAGGCAAGTTCCTCCAGCATCTTGAGTCCCAGCTTCCTCACTGGTGGCTGGGGAGTGAAGTTCTTTCCCTCAAAATTGACCCATATTATTCAATGGGATGACATAGACACAGGGGTGTCCCACCTTTTGGAATCTCTGGGCCGCACTGGAAAAAGAATTGTCTTGGGCCACACATTAAATACATCTTGACACGTAATCACAAAAAAATCTCATAATGTTTAAATAAATTTATGATTTTGTGCTGGGCTGCATTCATCCATCCTGAGCTGCATGCGGCCCATGGGCCACAGGTTGGACACCCCTGAGAGAGAGAGCTTGCCATAACCAGCTGTTCAGAAAGGGCCATCTCCTTTTTGCATTTATTCAGTATGCACTTGCCAAATGAATGAATGAATACTTAGGAGACAGCCGAGACAAACAAAGTATAAGTGGCTCATACTAGATCACACAGTAGAACTGAGCCAAGGCAGAAGCCTGGCTCTCTCTGGTGTCCATGACACCCTGCCTGCTTCCTCCCACATCCTCACCTCCCTTCAGTGGAACCAAAGTGACATGTGCATGACATGCTCATTTTGGCTTCTTGGTCTGCCACAAATAACTTACCATTCAGAGGGTAAAGCTGTTTTGGGAGGAAAGGGTCAGGATGTGGGAATGACAGTGTGGTTAGGCATGGTGTGGCCTTGAGTACATAATGGGAAGTTCCCTAGGCAGAACTCAGAGTTGTGAAGGCAAATGTTAGAGTTACTCAAAAGGCAGTCTGAGGGAGATAACTAAGGCCTCCATAAATTTCAGTTAGAGGGACCTGCCTCTCACATTGGGGTGGGGGGTGAGGCTGGGATTATAACTGGATCTTTTAACTTTGACCCACCATCTTTCCACTACACATTGCAGCCTCTTTCACCTATTAAGAAACCAAGAAAAGAGGGACTTCCAGCCAAGATGGAGGCATAGGTAGACACACTGTTCCTCCTCCCACAAGCAAAAGGACAACAACAAATTTGAAAACAAAAAACAACCAGAACTGACAGAAAATCGAACTGTATGGAAGTCCCGCAACCAAGGAGTTAAGGAAGAAACATTCACTCAGACCGGTAGGAGGGGTGGAGACAGGCAGCTGGGCAGAGAGGACTCAGCAAGGCGGTGGCTGGCGGACTAGGGGTCCCACATCCGTGAGTGGATAAACCAGGAGGGAAAACTGAGGAGAGAGACGGATCGAGCAACCCAGGGTTCTAGTGGGGAAACAAAGCCTCAAACCTCTGACTGAAAGCACCTATGGGGTTGAGGGGGTGGCGGGAAAAACCCCCAGTCTCACAGGAGAGTTTGTTGGAGAGACCCACAGGGTCCTAGAACATACAAAAACCTACCCACCCGGGAATCAGCACCAGAAGGGCCCACTTTGCTTGTTGAGGAAATGACTGATAACCGACAGAGAGCAGAGCAAGCAGCACTGTTCCCTCTTGGACCTCTCCCCAACACACAGTGTCACAACTCAGTGACTGGGTTGCCTCAACCTGGTGAACACCTAAGGTTCCACCCCTTACTATGTAACAGGAAGGCCAAGACAAAAAAAAATGGCCCAAATGAAAGAACAGATCAAAGCTCCAGACTAAATATAACTAAGCAATGAAGAGATAGCCAACCTATTAGATGCACAGTTTAAAACACTGGTTATCAGGATGCTCCAGGAACTCTCTGGGTACTTCAACAGCATAAAAAAGACCCAGGCTGCAATGAAGGTTGCATTATGTGAAATTAAGAAAAATCTACAGGGAACCAACAGTGATGGGAAGGAAACCAGGACTCAAACCTAGGGTTTGGAGCAGAAGGAAGAAAGAAACATTCAACCAGAACAGAATGAAGACACAAGAATTCAAAAAAATGAGGAGAGGCTTAGGAACCTCCAGGACATCTTTAAATGGCCCAATATCTGAATCAAAGGGGTGCCAGAAGGAGAAGAGGAAGAGCAAGAAATTGAAAACTTATTTGAACAAAAAATGAAGGAGAACTTTTCCAATCTGGCAAAGGAAATAGACTTTCAGGGAGTCCAGGAAACTCAGAGAGTCTCAAAGAATTTGGACCCAAGGAGGAACACACCAAGGCACATCATAATTACATTAGCCAAGATCAAAGAGGAGAGAATCTTAAAAGCAGCAAGAGAAAAGGAGACAGTTACCTACAAAGGAGTTCCCATTAGACTATCAGCTGATTTCTCAAAAGAAACCTTAAGGCAAGAAGGGGCTGGAAAGGAGTATTCCAAGTCATGAAAGGCAAGGACCTACATCCAAGATTACTCTATCCAGCAAAGCTGTCATTTAGAATGGAAGGGCAGATAAGGTGCTTCCCAGATAAGGTCAAGTTAAAGGAGTTCATCATCACCAAGCCCTTATTTTATGAAATGTTAAAGGGACTTATCTATGAAAAAGAAGATCAAAGATATGAACATAAAAATAACAACAAACTCACAGCTGTTACTCACGGTAACAACCACACCTAAAACAAAAACAAACTAAGCAAACAACTAGAACAGGAACAGACTCCCAGAAATGGAGATCACACAGAGGTTTATCAGTAAGAGAATGGGAGGGGGAGAGAGGGGTAAAAAGTACAGAGAATAAGTAGAGTAAATGGTAGATAGAAAATAGACAGAGGGAGGGTAAGAGTAGTATAGAAAATATAGAAGCCAAAGAACTTATATGCACAACCCATGGACATGAACTAAAGAGGGGGGGAATGTGGGTGGGAGAGGGTGTGCAGGGTGGAGGGGAATAAAGGGGAGAAAATGGGACAACTGTAATAGCATAATCAATAACATATATTTTTAAAAAAAGAAACCAAGAAAAGAGAAAGTAGAGGTTCTAAAAGTCATACTACATTAAGCCAACTTGTGAGAAGTGAAGAGTTAGTAGTCAGCCTATTTAGTGCTACAATCTTTGAAATAATTCAAAAGTAGTACCTTTTCTGAATTATTTTAAGTGACATGTGTAGGCTATGTTTTTCAAAATTGTGATAAAATACATCTAACATAAAATGTACCATCTTAACCATGTTAAGTGGACAAATCAGTAGTGTTAGTACATTCACATTGTGGTGCAGCCAGTTCCCAGAACTTTTTTCATTTTTGCAACTCCACATTCATTAAACAAAGACTTCCTGTTCTCCTATCACCTAGCTTCCGGGAATGACCATTCTATTTCTGTCTCAATAAACTTGACTGCTCTAGGGACCTCATATAAGTGGAATCACACAGTATTTGTCTCTTTGGGACTGGCTTACTTCATTTAGCATAATGTCCTCAGGGTTCATCCATGTAGTAGAATCTACAGAATCCATGTGCCAGAATCTCTTTCTTTTTTAAGGTTGAATAATATTCCATTGTATGCATACATGTATACCACATTTTGTTTATCTATTCAGCTGTCAATGGACACTTGGGTCATTTCTACCTTTTGGCTATTGTGACTAATACTGTTCACATAGGTGTACTAATATCCTGCTTTCAATTCTTTTGGATATATACAGAAGTGGAATTGCTGGATCATATGGCAATTCTCTTTTTAATTTTTTGAGAAACCACCACACTGTTTTCCATAGCAGCTGTACCAGTTTACATTTACAATACACAAGGTTTCCAATTTCTCCACATTCTTGAAAATGCTTGTTTCCTGCCCCCCTCCTTCACCTCTAGTAGCCATCCTAATGGGTAGTGGTAGCATCTCACTGTGGTTTTGGTTTGCATTTACCTGATAATTAATGATGCTGAGCATCTTTTCATGTGCTGTTTGGCCATTTGTTTGTCTTTGGAAAAATGTCTATTCAAGTCCTTTTTCCATTTTTTAAATTGGAATTTTTTGATGGTTGAGTTGTAAACCTTCATTATATATTCTGACTATTAACCCCTTATCAGGTAGGTATATGATTTGCAAACATTTTCTCATTCTGTAGTTGCCTTTTTACTCTGTTGATTGAATCCTTGGATACTATTTTAAAATTTTGATATTGTCCAGTTAATCTATTTTTTCCTTTGTTGCCTGTGCTATGGGTGCCATATTCAAGAAATCATTGCCAAATCCAATGTCATGAAACATTTCCCCCATGTTTTCTTCTAAGAGTATTGTAGTTTTAGCTCTTATGTTTGGATCTTTGATCCATTTGGATTTATTTTTATATACTCGTATGGTGTAAGTTAAGGGTCCTGGATTATGTTCCAATGCAGTTTTTCATAATATCTTTACTATCATTATAGCAATGAAATATCAATTTCAAATTCTAAAACTTAGGAGGTAACATTTTATTGAAGAGTGACAGGAACATTAATAAGAATAAAATAGGTATATATGAACAAGTCTATATTTCCTGGATTACATTTTTAAAGTGTTCTACTTTTTTTCTTCATTTCATGCAGTTTTTCTGTTTGTTTTTATCATGATGCACAGCTGTATTACCTTGGACAAGATATTTACTTCTCTGAGCCTCAGTTTCCATATGAGTAAACTAGAGAAAATAGTGTCTCAGCCTTGTCGGGCTGTGATGATCAGTGAGATTCAGGAGGAGAGTATGTGCTCATGGAATGTCGGTTTTCTTGGTCTCTTCAGCCTCTGGGCTCTGCTCCACATCTTCACCATGAGCATGCAGCCCTTTCTTCTTCATGACGGTGTCAAGTAAACAGCAAGTGGTTTAAAGGCTCGTCTCTACCAAGAAGCTTCCCTGACTCAGGCTAATCATTCTCAGCTTTCCTTCCTCTGAATGGCCTTGACATATAAAGGTGGACCTTTGGCTTCCCCTAATTTACAGTAAGCAAGACCAGAAGAGGAAGCCTGCGTTCTGCTTCTAAAACTGGTCTTGACAGGCAGTGGGGGATCAAATGAGAGACTGTTTGCCTGCAGGTTGCGTGATTCAATGGGTTAAGTGAAAGCCAAGGAACCCAGAAGATTCCAGGCTAAATGATGGCTCCAGTGCCTACTTAATTTGGAATTAGAATAAATTCAGATTTCCTGAGTTTTAATTTTTATGGCTTGAAAATGGGCATGGTTCTGACTCATGTGGCTCAGTTTTTGGGTATTATCTCACAAAACAAAATTGTGCTTGTTCAATTCCCAGTCAGGGCACATGCCTGGGTTGCAGGTTCGGTCCCCAGTTGGGGTGCATGTGAGAGGCAACTGATTGATGTTTCTCTCTTGCATTGATGTTTCCCTCTCTCCCTTTCTTTCTCCCATCTAAAAATAAATAAAATCTTTTTTAAAAAGAAAGAAAATGGGCATGTTTATACACCATTGTGATATTAATAAGCAATAGTTTAAAAAATACTGAGACGATATGCTTTGCAAAGGCAAAAAAGGAAATAAAAATGAAAAGGAATAGAGAATTTTAAATAGTGGTTATCCCAGGAATTCTTGACTTTCAAAAATCATAGAATCCTAAAGAGAATTTTTTAAAAATATGGGCTCCAGAAAACATTTTGCAGAAGTATATTTGCAAATAATTTAGTAGGTTGTGGTTTCCCCAGGGCCTCCAGTCTATTGTTGAGCCTCAGCTAAGGGCCATGCTCAGCACAAACAAGCATGCCATCAAAAAAACACTTGTGGGGTGTTCCCTTTGCTGTAGGGGTTGCTTTCCTTCCTTTCTAATCCCTTTCCAATCAAGCCTGGTACTTACACCAGGTTGCTAACTCCCAGTGTCACTGCTCAGACGAGAGACTAGAGAATTGTTACTAACACTGTCACCCTAATTCCTTTTGCTGATGGATATGGCTGTACACAGGGGTCCCTGTTTGTGCTATCACCAGGTGAGGACGTGAGGACCACTCCATAGGGAAGGCGCTCCATCTTGGGGACACTTCCTTGCATTCATCGGGTGCCACTCTCTTGAGCCCAGAGACTTCCTCATCACCACCATGAAGATATTTCAGATTTATAAATTCCATATAAAGGGACTATTAACAGGACACAAGGTAAATGGGCATCTAGCTTTGTCCTGAGAATTCATAGTCCTGTGCAGTTTAGTCCAGCCTCCTACATTCATCCCATTCCTGGGTCAGCCTCTTCTTTACTGAGTGTTAATTTTCACTTGGCATCCTCTTCAACCACCTGTAGGTGCACCATCCTGAACTGTAGATGTGGTAGTTAAAAACTACATTTCCCAGACTCCCTTGCATTTAGGGATCTTGATGCAAATTCAGTTTTACCAATGAGATGCACTCACTCAACAAGGGGAGGCAGAGCCTGTCTTGTACTTCCTGGGCTGACACAGTTGTGGGGAAGGTTAGGCCTCCTGGCAGCCAAATGCCAGTGCTGGGTGGCAGCTTCAAGGGTGTAGGGAGAGACCCAGCAACAGAGACAGCCAGACTTGCTATTTTGTCTAGTCACTGTCTTCGTGGGAGCTGAGAGGGTGGTAACTTCCTGACCCCTGGATGTCGGACCATGCTGTGCTTTGAAAGTAAACAGCTCTGGGGGCAGCTTCATGTGCCCCAGCCTCCTCACTGGGACAGAAGAACAGCTCCCCTGATAAGTTTGGTTGGTGGTTTTATTCCTGGGGAGTCATCCCTGAAGGCTGAAGCTAGAGCCTACTCCTCAGCCCATCTAACAATTTTGTAAGCACCCAAATTTCCTGTATAAATTACCTTTTCTGCTTAAAATGGCTAGAGTATAGTGTGATTTCAGTTTTCTGCAACTAAACACTGTCTGACATAGTGTTTTGGAACTGGAAGGCGCTGCAGGTAGGGGACTCTCATATTTAGGGTGGATTATCTGCCCATTTGAAGACAGATAAAAGTCTTCAGCTTCCAGCCAAGATAGAGTAACAGAGACCAGATTTACCCTACATGCTGAGACAACTCAAAACCTGAACAAACTATGTGAAATGATGGTTCTCGGACTTTGAGCATTAGAAGGTGCAGGACATTGGTCAGGGAGAGAAGGGAAACAAATGAGGGGAATCTTAGAATTACCCCAGCGTACTGCCTGAGCAGACTGCAGGGAGACAGAGCCCAGGTGCAACCTGACAGTCACTCTGAGTGGAGGTGTAGCCGCAGGTCCAGGGAGGTCAAGGTGCACAGGGTTCACAGGGCTGATACAACTGTGGGGACAGATGCCTCTGGAAATTGAAGAGCCTGTCCAGGGCTCTGGAAATTCCCTCGAGCCTTTAGTTGAGTACTGATCAGCACATGTATGTGAGGAAACTAACTGAGTCCAGATAGTTCCAGAGAGTACCCTGGAACTCTGAAAAAGAACTTCTGAAAGGAACAGAAGGAAACATCTTTAGGGCTCACACAGGGCTAAGAAAGGTTTGTATTTCCATCAGCCACAGTAAACAAACAAACACACAGCACCTCATAATTCATGAGGCAGCATTGTGTCCATGGGTTCTACATCTGAGGATTCCACCAAGAGCAGGTTGAAATTATTTGAGAGAAAATGTTATGTTGCTGCTGATGTGCACTATGCAGTTAGGCCTACAATAGTCACATCTGTATTGAACATGTACAGACTTTTTTCTTGTCATTATTCCCTAAACTGTACAGAATGACAACTATTTACATAGCATTTACATTGCAATAGGTATTATAAATAATCTGGAGGTGATTTCAAGTATATGAGAGGATGTGCACAGGTTATACGCAAATACTAAGCCATTTTCTGGAAGGGACTTGAGCATCCTCAGATATTGGTATCCCTGGGGGGTCCCAGAAGCAGTCCCAGCAGACACCGAGGGATGACTGCACTCAACAGTGGAGCAAAATTAACCCCACAAAACAGCTGCTCTGGTCCCACCTAACAGTTTTAAAGCAAACCTCAAAGGGATAAAAATGTTTTTAATGAGCCTAAACCACATCCCAGAATAAAGCTCAAGAACATTTAGAAGAATTTAAATACATCTCACACCCCAAAAAGTAGAAATTCACAATGTCTGTTACCTAAAAAAAAGATATGCAAAGAAGAAAAAATAGAAATCATAATGAGGATAAAAATCAATCAATAGAAACAGACCCAGAAATGATGCAAGGTGATAGAAGTAGTTGAAAAAGACATTAAAACAGTAATTATAGCTATAATCCATATGTTTGCACAGGTAGAGATGCTTAAATATCTCAAGAGAGATGGAGTACATATTTTTAAAATGTAAATTTAATTTGAAATGCCAAAAGAAAAAGATTAAATCTCTAATATGAAAAGTACACACTCTGGATGGGATTAACAGATTAGCCGCACATAATAACCTATTAGTGAACTTGAAGATATAGCAATAGAAACTATCCAAAATGAAACACAGATAGAAAAAAAATCACAGGGAAAAACCCAAAAATGGCACATTAGTGAGCTGTGGGACATCTTAAAATAGATAAATATAGATATGATTGGAGTTCCTGAAGGGAGGAGGGAGCAGAAAAAATATTACAAAAAAATGGTTGAAAATGTCTTAAATCCACAGATCCAAGAAGCCCAACAAAAGAAGTGCCAAGCAAAAAAAAAAAAAAAAAAGAAGAAGAAGAAGAAGAAAAAAGAAAATGACACCAAAGCACATCCTATCAAATTGCTTAAAATAAGTGATGAAGATGGGGGAACAGGTTACCATTACAAAGCGTGACAGTGGTAGCCAACATGCAGTAGCAAAAGGTCTTAATTACCCACTCTGGTTGCTTAGAGTAAAGTAGCTATTAAAGGTAAGAGTTTGATGGGCAGAGTTGCATGATAATGGATTATGTTGGTATAACGAATGCAAAGACAGCAGAATAGGATGCTTTCTTCTGCCTGAAGTGGAAAGATTAACCAACAAAATTACAAATTTGGGGTTTAAATTCTTGACTCAAGGCACAATCAGAAAATCAGGGCCCTGACTATCCTGAAAGAAGCTCTGGTGAAAATAGCCAGAGTGGTACATCAGTGAGCTCTGGGGGTCTTCAGGTAGTCTGTAGCTTCAGGCACAACCCAGCTGAAATCAGAAATGGATCTTTAAAAAAAAAAAAAAAAGCCCTGGCTGGCGTAGCTCAGTGGATTGAGCGCGGGCTGCAAATCAAAGCATCGCAGGTTGGATTCCCAGTCAGGGCACATGCCTGGGTTGCGGGCCAGGTCCCCAGTGGGGACCACATGAGAGGCAACCACACATTGATGTTTCTCTCTCTCTCCTTCTCCCTCCCTTCCCCTCTCCAAAAATAAATAAATAAAATCTTTAAAAAAAAAAAAGAAATGGAATCTGACCCTGCAGGTTGATGAATTATGACCAAGGTTAAGTTCACAGATTCATTGGGTCTCCTATGGGTGAGCGCACTGACTGGGAGAGATTAGGATGCTGTGAACTGGGCTACATGATTCTGATGACTGACCTCAGACCTCACCGAGCCTCCCTTTCTAGGAGAAGAGGCTCCCTCTCCCTGTTGGATAAGGCTGATCTTGCCTTGAGAGAGCCTATGTGCTCCCAATGCCCACCTCTCTTTGCTCCCAGTCTCTTCTAGAGTGAGACATCGGCATGCCCCATACAGACAAACACGGGGTTTGATTCTGAAACAGTAGACTTTCACACCAAGACAACTGCCTTTTTAAAAAATATTTGTTTTCAGGAAAATGAGAAATGTGGGGTTGTAAAGTAAGGTGTTAGACTGGAAAGTAAATAGTCTCAAATTGGGCCAGATTGATTAATACGGATTCTAGATCCAAAGTGCAAGCTAGATCATGAGGGTGTGGTTCTGTTTGCTCAGTGGGTTATCAGATGCCATCTGTATTCTGTAGTAAATGGAATTCAGGTGGCAGAAATTTCTGATATAATATAGAGGAAAGAATACAAATACCTAGAGAACTATAGAAATGCTGGGGTGGATTAATGCATTTGGCCCCTCATGTACTCCCTGACCCTGTCCCCTGAGAACATATTTTCTTCATGAGTATTCAGAGATACTTTGGTGATGGGAAGGCTGGCATTATTTTATACTTTGTTCATTTTTACAGTTTCTCTTTATCTTTGGTTTTCAGCAGTTTGACCACGATAAATAGGTCTAGGTGTTTTCTTTTTTTAAATCCTGATTATGATTCTCTGAGCTTCTTGGATCTATGGTTTGTTGTCTTTCATTACTTTACACAAATTCTTGGCCATTATCTCTTCAAATATTTCTTCTTCCCTGTTCTCTCTCTTTTCTCTTTCTGGGACTCCAACTATAAGTATGTTAGACCATTTTATAATGTCCCACAGTACTTGGCTGCTCTATTTTATCCTGTATACCCTTCTTCTCTCTCCTTATGTGTATTTAGACAATTTCTATTGGTCTGTATTCAAGTTCACTGATTCTTTCATCTATTGTGTCCAATTTGCTCACATAAGCTCACCCTCAGTTCCACTTCAGGAACCTGTATCATTTTCCTTCATGGGGGTCCTGCCTTCTTTGGGAAGCTGCCTCTAAGGGGACGAGACCCAGCTCTGAGTCCAGCCTAGTGGCATGGGCCCCGCTGCCCATGGGCAGATTCCTTCCTACCAGCTTGTTCACCCGAACTCCCACTTACAGCCTGCCTTCTGCTCCTGCTCCTCAGGGCAGGTCTGATATGTGGGGGAGCTGCCTTAAAGTTGCTGATGATGTAGTTGTGGAGATGAGCCATGTTTCCAAAACACCTCGTTCTGATGTAGAGTGAGATAAATGCCCTTAGAATATAGAGTGATGTGGGTGCCCAGAGGAGGAAGATATACTGATCTGGGAGAAGAGACAGAGTTCCTTTAGACAACCATTGTCATAGCCAAAGTGTGGTACAATGAAGGTCTGCACTGAGGCAATGCATGGGTCAGGGCTACCGTCTCTTAACAATCAGGAATACGCCCTTGCTTTTGGATTTTTGCTCCTGCTTCACACCCCAGTGGCCTATGTACCTGATGGCTGCAATGTTCAATGGGGATATAATCAGGGTTCCATCCTCCTTGCTGACAGCACCTTCAGTTTCCTTCCAACCCTCCCCCCATGGGTTCTTGGCTGGTTCAGGCATACTCCTACACCAACTTTCCTGACATTGTCCAGAAGGATTTTCCTGGTTCTGGATACCTACAGAACCACATCAACTATTTCTTTTCTTTTCTAAAAAAATGATTTTATTTATTTATTTTTAGAGAGAGGGAAAAGGAGGAAGAAAGGGAGAGAAACATTGACATAGGAAAGAAACATTGCGAGGTTGCCTCTTGCATGCCCCCAACTGGGGACATGGCCTGCAACCCAAGCATGTGGTCTGACAGGGAATTGAACTGGCAACCTTTCAGTTTGTGGAATGACCCCCAACCCACTGAACCGCATCAGTCAGAGCCACATTATCTACTTCATTTCTCATTCCCCTCACCTGTTCTTGGCCTTCCTGATTGTCCAAGCTGAGGCTCAGCAATTAAGACTCTCCCAGCCTAATTTGCTCATTGGTAGAACCAGCACTACACAGAGGTTAGGAGGTGACAATTTATGACGGGGCAGAATTTCAGAGGTGTCAGACATCTCAACCATCTTACCAGCTGTTACATGATGGCTGAACACCCACAATTAGTGTCCTTTTTTTTTAGCACAGTAGTTCTTAACTTACACTGATGTGTGGTCTGTGGTAGTTCTCTCTCTCTTAATATTCATATCTAAATCAAATATTCAAACATACTAAATATAAGATATATAAATATATACATACTAAATGAATATACTAAAGCTTAATGTAGACATTGATGTGGAAAGATTTGAGAAAAATATGGGAAAAATTTTAAACAGTAAATTTTATAATTTTCTTGCTAATTGAAAAATATTACCCTTTTTCCTCCTTCTCTTTCCCTTTTCCTTCTCCTTTTCCTTTTAGCAAGCAAATCCCTTAGCGCAGATAACATTTTATGCTGCTATCAGCCACCATGCCATGTGTTTCAACAAAACAGACATGGATGGGGGTTGGGTGGAGAAGTAGGAGCGCACTGCCATGTCTGGGGGGAAGGAGATGAGGCAAAGGACACGATACATGGGGGGCTGTTTCCCAAGTCAAACTGTCTACATCATGTTTTCAGCCAGGCTTATATAAATATCACTAAGCATTTCATTTTTCTTATTCAAATCTTACAACAACCCTATGAGATAGGTATTATGAATCCTATGTTATAGTTGAGAAAACTGTGGTTTGGAAAGGTCAGGTTTCTGTTCCATTTCTATATCCAGATTGGATATCCTCTTTGATCGCCAAACTCTTATATATGAAAACTCACCCAACATCTCCCCCTGGTTGCCTGATAACATCTCAAACTCAGCATGCTCAGATCAGATTACCTGAGTTCTTGTACCCATCCCCTAACTTACTCTTTCCTCAGATTTTCCCATGTATTATGGACGGAATGTTTGTATTTACTCCAAATTCATATGTTGCAGCCTTAACCGGCAATGGGAGGGTAACTGGAGGTGGGGCCTTTGAGAGATAATTATGTTTAAATAAGGTCATGGGGGTGTGGCCCTCATAATGGGATTAGTGCCCTGATAAAAAGAGACTGTAGAGAGTGTGCACGCATGTGCACTCTCTCTTCCATTTGAAGACATTGAGAAAAGGCAGGTTCCTGAAAGAGAAGACAAGAAGAGAGGCCTCAAGAAGACAAGACAAGACAAGACAAGAAAGAGAAGACAAGGAGAGAGAAGACAAGGTCCTAGCCAGGAAGTACATTGGCTAGCACCTTGATCTAGGACTTCTAAGCCTCTAGAACTGTGAGAATAAATTTCTGTTGTTTTAAGCCACCCAGACTGGTATTTTGTTATGGCAGAAAAAGACTGCATCTCAGAAAATGTAACTCCATCCTCTCCATCATCAAACAGCTCAATATACTATGAAGGAACCTCAACCAAAGTCCTCTACCCCCGGGTTTAGGGCAAGGTTTGAAAGACAACCATAGATGTTCTTACCCAAGGGAATTACATGCGTGCCCTCATGCTCTGCCTCCACGGAGGAAGCTAGTGTGGCCCCTGGGCTATCTGTTACTTCCTCAGTCTTTCTTGCAGGTTTGGGGTAGATGAGACACTGCTTATAAGAGAAAATTTGTGGTTGAATGGAATACACCATCCAGGATGGAGGTCAGGACAGGCTGGAGGGCCCTGTAGGATAACGAAGGGGTGAATCTTGAAGGTCTGAGTCCTGTGGAGGCTGCCATACTCCACAGGGAGGGGAGGGGTGGAGCCCAGGAAGACAGAGAGCAATGGGCCTTACCATGGAAACCAAACTAGGCAGGGAAACTGAGTCCAACCAAGTCTTCCCTGGAGAAGTTTCCCTACTGTTGAGGTTTCCAAAGAAGTGTGGTTTGGTGGATTAAAGTCCACTGTCTGTAACAAGCAGACAGCGTGTCGGTTAATACACAACCTTTAGAGCCAGCTCAGCTGGGTTTAAAAGCTGGCTGTGCAGTTCACTAACTGGGGCAAGCTGACACCTGGTTCCTCATCTGGAAAGTGGGGATAACAATAGCAGCTACCTGATAGCACTGTTGGGAAGATTAAAGGGTGACAATGCATAAAGTACTTAGGACTGCACCCCACACCTCAAGTTAGTTCTCATCACACCCTGCTCTCTGGACGTGGAAACCCTGCCCCTAAGCAAGCTGGCCACAGACTGAGGGAGCCAGGGACCACTGGGTATCTGCCATCATCACATTCTCCAGCCCTCCCCAACCCCAGGCCTCTTGGGCAAGTGCCAGCTGTTCTCTGGGAGCCTGAGGCCTGGGATGGATGGGAGAGTGGGGACCCTGTTTCTCTGTCTGAGGGGCCTCACATACTTGTGTGAAGTAGTGGAATCCTCAAAATCATGAATTCTGAGCAGGACGGAGTCTGAGCAAGACAAAGAACTCTCTTGTGTGGGCAGCAAGCATGGTTAGCTTTCTATCAGGAAGGCTCTTTTGGTGTCCTGCTGATTGGGCCTGACACTGAGCTCCTGGCACCTGCGACTTACCCCTTAACTGTGGTGTCTGCTCAGCAGCATGGGAGTGGGGTGGGGGGGAGGTGGCATCTTTCATCTGGAAAAAGAAGCTCTGATCCTGGTGGCTTATTCCCTGGCCAGTTGGGGACAGCTGGAGGAGGGTGTCAGGCATCACACTACCCAGTGGGATGAGAAAGGGATGAAAATATTGCCGAGAAATGGCAGGACTTATGTGTGCACTGCTTTTCATTTGTCAGAGAGCTGTCACGGGTTCCACACCTCATGAACCACCTAGCTGCCGGAGACAGGAGGGGTGGCACAGGAGGAGATGAGGGATGTACACAGGTTGCTCCCCTCACCTATCAAGCAAGAGACAACAGGAGGGGCCGGGCACAGACAAAGCTAGAGAAGATGGCCAGGAGACCTGGCTTCTAGTTTGGGCTCTATCACCACCTGCTTGGTGACCTTGTGTAAGACCCTTAACTTCTCTTTGCTTCAGCTTTCTCATCTGCCAATTGAGAATCATGAAACCCATCTCACCAACCCTGCAGGACCATTAGGAGACAAGGATAAGGACTATGAAGCCTTTAAGCAGCCCTCTGAGTGTAAGGCACAACACAAGCCAGCCTGGAGGTGTCTTCTCCCACCACCCAACTGTCCAGAATGAAGCTGAGGGTTCAAAAGTGTTGGAGAAAAGACGGAAGCTGGCATTCGTCAGCTCCTGCTATGGAAGCAGCTCTGCACTGTCATTGGTTCCTTTGAGGACATGTCTCCATGGATCCTCTCAACCTCTGAAAGTAATGGAGGAAGTGAGGCTAAGAGGTTGAGAAACCAGATAAGCTGGTTAGACACTGAAGCAGGATCTGAACTCAAACTTGTCTTTCCAGACCTCCATGGCTCGTGCCCAACATCCCGCTGCTGCTGCTGTCCCGGTTCCCACCCTGAAAAGGACACATACAGCCATCCTATATATGTCACAGGGTTCACAGGCTAAAATGTAGGCGCTCACCTGACATCCTCATTTCGAGCCTATTTACTTTTAGTTTAGAAACAATTCTAACCTACATATTGGCTTCCCCATCCTGCCACAGATTAAGAGGGACATAAGGATACTAATCATCTCTGACAGTAGCAAGAAATGACAGATGATGGGAGGAAAACAAATTTTTTAAATAATCTTAGCAGTGTTGGGTGGTTTTGTGTAAAAGCAAATAACCCTTCACTTTTCTTTGATCCCTACAGATATTGCTCGTGAGTGATCTAAAAAAGTCTGCAATTCCTCATGAAAATAAGATAAATCTATGTTCTCAAGACAGAAAAAACCCTCCACATTGGACGAGCCAGCTCTGACTCCTGTGGCCCCAGGTCCACTCTCCCCCTTCTGAGACCCTGTCCTGGGCACCGGTCCACCTTCACAAGAGGGGCAGAGCACAGAGAACCTCAGCGTTTGTTCTCCATCCCACTGTGGAATGTGAGGTGCACCGACACGCTCACTGAAGACTCAGACACAGCAAAAGGAAACCAAAGAGGAGAATAACACGAAACCAGAGCACCTGGTACAAAATAGCTGTTTGCTCATCCTTTACATAATCGGTAAAGTCTGACCAGACACCTACTGGGTGCCCAGTGCTGTCAGTTGTGGGGCTGACCAACAGTTCTCCCAGGGCCCAGGGAGAATGTGGGCGCCAGTGCAACCCCTTTACCTTGTCCTCGGCTGAGCTGTGCCCCTCATTATAAGCACAGTCACAAGCAAACTTTTCTTGAGCTCTCACAGCTGTCCTAGTGAATTACTGAACCTGAAAAGGGGTGACGGAGTGGGGGCCCCTGGTTTTTTAGCCATGTCAGAGAGAAGTGTGGATACCCTGGGCACCCAATACTTGAGGCTGGCATGTGAAGTGCGGGGCAGCCTTGTGTGAGTGAGCCCTCATCCTGTGGGGTCTGATACCAAGCCCGGGCAGTCAGTGTGAGAATCAAACTTTAGAAACCTGTGTCAGCGGAGGATGACACCAGTCAGAGTGGAAACAAACCCCCACGTTGGGTGTTAGGCGTGTTGCGGGAGAGAACACCCCCAAGTGGCCAAGGCAGCCTCCGGAGTTCCAATCCCCTGTCCTAAAGGGCTGTGACCAGCGGTGCCCTCCCTTCGGGCGAGGTTGGACCTGCCCATGGGGTGTCACAACCCAGCTCAGCTGCTGCGGCACAGAGAAGAAAGGCTCACCCACAGCCAGGGCACCGTTCCACAACAGATGTTGGCAAGGGTGACATGGGATCATTTAACAGATGTTGATTTATGTTTGTTAGACTGTGTAAGGAGGCAGGGTCATATGTAATCAGTGGTAGAAAAGCTGCTGTACAGAATGGAGCTGCTGTATGAGCTGGGCTCAGTTAACCAGATGCTGAGGCTGGAAAGAACAGCTTACTCCCCAGTGTGGTATTACTGTATTGCCATCACTACCTTAACAGACCACGCCAAGTTTCCTGGATCCCTGGTGACTTTAGGCATGAAGCAGCATGTTCCCATGTGCATGTGTGACTCTGCAGAGGATGTGACAAACCCGTGCTATTTCATTAGGGTCTGATGCCTTCCTGCCTCTCCCCCGGTGAGACCCTGGACACTGGGCTCTAACTGCAGCTCTGCACCAGCCCCAGCCTGGGTGGCACTGAGCTCAGGTATCTGTCCAGCTCCTGCCTCTGTCAAAGGGGACAGAGATCCATGCTGCTATCCTAGGGTCAGGAATGTGCTTCTTCTCTCTGGGAAGCACAGGGTCCTGATATTTCACAGAGGTTCAGAGAGCCCTGTTCCATAAACAGACAGGACAGTTTGCAAAGGCAGCACCCAGGACCCCAGCTGGAAGGACACCACATGAGACACAGAGTTTCCCAGTAGAACAAAAGTTCCAAACTCAAGGGCCTTGGATCCTGCCAGGTGACCCCGGGTTTGCATGTGCTGTGGCTGGAGCCAGGGTGGGCTCTGGACTTGGAACCTTTCTCATTTTATTTCACAGACCTTCTAACTGGAGACTTTGCAGCCTCATGGGCCTGAAGGAGACACTGGAGGCTCAAGTGAGACAGGCTCAGGATGGCAGCAAAGTTTCAGGCACAAATGCCAGGGATAGAGATGTTTCATCTCTCCCTCACGGTGCCTTACACTGTGGTAGCTTGAGTGGGAAGAGCCATGCCAGAAGCTCTGAACTACCAACAGCAGGATGCACTTGCCTGCTCTCTGAGAGGCAGCCGTGATTTTGTGGTCCAACACACACACTTAAGCACCACATATCCCAGCTTTGTCACTCACCAGCTGTGTGACCACAGGCAAGTTGTTCAAACTGACCTGTGCCTCAGCCTACTCATCTGAAAAATGGGCATACTAATGACAGTGAAGAGACTATGGGTTAATATTTCTGAAGTGCTTGGAAAGGTTGCCTGGCACATGTCAATGTGTCCTAAATAAAATAAAATAAAATAATCCAGCAAAGGCAGGGGATTTAAAAGATGAGACATTTCCAATAAATGTCACAGAGGCTCAAAGGCGTGGATTCTCCAGCACTCTGGCTCCTCACCCTGAAGGCAGTGTCCGTGAATTGGGGCCGCAGGGAGGGAGTGCACAAAGGGTTAACCCCCAAGTGAGAAGAAAAACAAGTTCCATCTGGTCGCTGGGACAAAGCGACAGCCTGCAAAGCCCCAGCCCGGGCTCCTGCTCAAAGGACACATTGCTTTTTAAAATTCCAACTTGTGGCTGCCTCGGTCTATAAATCAACCAGTTCTCCACACCCAGAGCTCTGAGCAGGATTCACAAATGGCAGCAAGACATTCGCGTTGCGAGTACAGGCATTTGAAAGTGGCATTGCACTCTGGTGCCCAGCCCCCAGTTTCCCGGAGGGCCAGTGGCTGGTGCTTCGCCCTGTGGCCCCCCTTCAGGGCAAGGATTTCTCTCTAGGTGGCAAAGAGAAAGAAGGGAGACAGAGCAAATGACCAAGGCTCACACTGGGACCATGACTGTGCAGATGCCTCCTGGAAATGATTGCCTTTGAGTTCAGCTGCCTCCCCTTCTTTATCATTGACATAAAAGGAACCATAAAGTCATTTGCCCTACCTCCCCATACCACTGCTGGGACCCCATCTTTAGATTCTAGGCTGGGAGTGGGCAAGGCTGAGAAATGTTAGGGAACCATCAAACACGCCAACCAGGTGCTGAGGGAACCTGCAGAGAAGCAGTGGGTTTCCTCTTGGCTCCCCAGCTGACCTGTGCAGGGGGCAGCCAGTGCCCCAGCATCACCTGTGGGACACCACACCCCTCTATACCTAGAAGGGGCACAAGAGGCAGAATACAACCCCGGGCCCTCCTGTGGACCTCTGCTTGAGGCAGGGTCCCTCAGTTTTTACCACCCCCAACAGACAGGTGCCCAAGGCTATGCCTGATAAGACTGAATCTAGCCCTGGAACCCGCAGAGCCGGGAAGTAATTCACAAAAAGTTGGGCAATTCAAAGTTATAGTTTCCACAGCAACCAGCGTTCCGACCATTTGGGTAGCTGAAGCTGTTTCCTCTTAGCATTAACTTCTTTTTCCCCAAATAGCATTTTTCCTGATTATTAAAGTAATATGCATTCATTGGAGAACATATGGAAATTACAGACAAGTGTAAAGGAGAAAAGAAAACCCACCCTTAACCCCGCCACTCGAGGTGAGCCGATGTTGGCGTTTTGATGTGTTCTCTATCTGTCTATTTTTTTGGCATGCATGTATAAAAAGATACAATTTTAAAAATTGGGACTATAGTGAAAGTACTATTTTATCACGTGGTTTCTTTACATATTGTAAAACTTTCCAGTTGTATGTATTCCTTGAGAACACGTGGATAGAACATCTTCTACTTAAACCATCTTATTGTTGAATGTTTCAATGGTTATTCTTTTTTCTTTCATTATTTTAAATAGCACTAAAATGAACAGCCTTTTACATACATTTGCAGGTATGACTCTGATAAAGCAATCAGATTAGAATAAATTCATAGAAGTAAAATTACTGTTCAAACACCATGAATATGCTAAGGATTTTAATCCGCATTATCGGATTGTCCTCTGGAAAGGCTGAAACGATTTGTGCTCCTACCGGTAATGTATACTCTCAAATGAAAAAAACAAGAAATCCAAAAAACAAAGTGCAAATTTTGTCGATTGTAAATAAAGTCAATACTGTTTTTTGAATTACTTTTTTTGAGTTACAAATACAATTGAGTTTCCACCCCCCCCCCATGTGTTTAATGAACTTTCTTCTTTCTATCACCACCTCTGAGCATCCTTTGCCCTCTTTCTCTGTGGCGCATTCATCTTTTCCTTATTGATTTATAAGTGCTTTTTATGCACAGAGATAATAGTCCTTTGCCATATTTGTGGCACATATGTTCTCTCAGTTTGTCGTTGGGTTTTTATTTCTTTATGGAATTTTTAAAGTGCAGGAGCTTCAAATACTGTTGTAAACCATTTCCATCCTTCTTTTCCTTCATGTCTTTGTCCTTGGTTTTGAGGCCTAGGCAGACCTTCTCCCCCTGGAGAGCAGATCAACAGTTACCTGTATTTTGCTTTTCTAGTCATTTGATGGCTTTTTGGTTGTTGGATTTATGCTGACTGCTCTGAACTAACCGCCGGCATTTCTCATGGAGTGTGTCCTGAATTTGCTTGTCTAAGGGTCCTGAGGCTGGAGTGCAGGGGGCCGGGTCAGAGGTCATCACCCGAGAGATGCCCCCACCTTTCAGCAGATCTCAGCCCTGCAGGCACCTTTCCACAGGGCCCTGGGTTTTTGCTATGAATGGAAGAAATGAACAGGGAGGAGGAAGTAGCTGTTCCAGGATTCCATGCAGAAAAAGGTACACCTCACGTGGCTGTGTTTCCTGTCAGAGATGGGGGAGGGGGAGGTTGCAGAGTGCCAGATGTACGGAGGGCTGGTGAGCAGCTTCTGCCTTAGCCCGTTAGAGAGACGTCAAGGGATTGGATTCCAAATCTGACATTAACAATTCTTCAATTTGTAAGATGAAGAACTACGGGAAGTTTTGCTGGCATTGTAGATCATCAAATACCAGTGTTTCATGCAGATGCACTGGGGAAAGAGGAAATCTGGGACTTTAGTTCCCCAGAGATGTGCATTTTCTCTCCAGTCCAACCTTTCCAAGGGGCCCCAAGAGTTGCTAGGTACCAGGTGGGATGGTGTGACCCTGAGCAGAAGGTGGGTACCTCTGGCCACCCTTGGGGAAGTCACTGTCACAGACTGACCCCTCTGTCCAGCCTCAGGAGATTACTGCCTTCCATCATCCTTATTTCAATCCAGGCCCCAGAACTTTTTGCCAAGGCTGCTTGCCCAGTTTCCAAAGTCAACTCTGCATGTACTGATAAGGCAAGGGGTTTGTTCATTTATCCTTCAGGTTTATTGACTGTCTGCCATCCGCATAGCCCTGTGTCCAGCCTTGTGGATCTATTCCTCTTTGACCAGGGATAAAATATTTCCCTTCCAGCTCCTCCTCTCCATTATCTATTTTTAAATCCCTAAAAAAAACCCCACTCCACAACACTTTATCTTGAATCTCATGTCCTCTAGTCATTGCCTTGCCCTGGCTGTCATGTTACAGGCTGCACTGGTCGCCTGGGCTTTGGAGAAGAGTGCCACCATCATCACCACAACCACCATCATTACCACCATATCCATCACCATCACCTCCACCACCACCACCACCACCACCATCACCACCATCATTTACTGAGTTTCTTTTTTCAGCAGTGGCCAGCTTTACATATATAAGCTTCCATAATCTTAATCTAATAATCTTTACTCAACAAATATGTATTAAGTGCCTACTGTATGGTAGAGACTGGTCTAGTACTTGGGTGCCTAAACCAGGGACTCCCACTCTCATGGAGCTCGTATTGTAGTTGTGGGGTAGAATAGATAAAACAGGCAATCATAGTAAATGAAGAAAGTATATGGAGGTTAGAAGATAATAAATTTGATGGAAATAAGTAGAGAAGATAAGGGGGCTCGGGAGTGCCAGGGCTGGGCGATGGAGGGCCTCCCTGAGAAGACGACATTTCAGCAGAACTTGGGAGAGGTGCGGAGGTGCACCAGGGGATGTGCGGAGGTGCCCCTGGGGATGTGCAGAGGAAGAGTGACTCTGGCAGAGGGAGCCGCTGGTGCAAGGGCTCTAAAACACGCCTGGTGAGGTTGAGGAACAGCAAGGTTGCTGGGAGGCCTGGCGCCAGGTGAGCAAGGCCAAAAAAGTGTAAGAGTTGGGTCAGAGAGGCGACAGCGAGCTGGGCCACGCAGGGTCTTGTAAATCGCCGCAAGCCCCTTGAAGGATCCTGAGCAGAGGAGCGGCCTGATCAGACCTGCGGATCTAAGGGCTCATTCTGGCTCCTGTGTTGAGAGTATGCTAGGCTTTTGGGGCAGGAATGGTGGCTGAGCTGGGAGATCAGCTAAAAGGTCATGGCGCTAATCTGGGAGTGGGGGCCTGACCAGGGTGTTAACAGGGGATGAGAGGAGAAGTGGTCGGCTTTTGCATGTGTTTTGAGAGCAAAGCCAAGAGGGTTTCCTGGTGGGTCAAGAGCCATGCTGGGAGGGAACAAGCAACTGATGACTCCAGGACCCTCCATCCACACAGCTGGAAGGCTGGAGCTGCTCCTCGCTGAAGCGGGGAAAGGCGGCAGAGGGAGCAGGGCTGGGGGAGGGTGGAGCCTGGACACCTGGGATTGGACCTGTTGCCTTGGAGGGGTCTATCAGATACCCCAGTGGCCCCATGAGTAGGACATCGTGTAGATGACATTTAGCGTCATGCCACTGGATGAAACCACCAAGGGAGGGGGTGTAAATAAAGGTGAGGAGACCAGACACTGGGTCTGGGAGAGCCACTTGTATATGAAGAGGTTGGGAGAGGAGGGGCAACCAGCAAAGGAGACTGGGAAGTGAAGAAGCAGGAAAACCCAGAGAGTGTGGTCCCAGAAGCCAGGTAAAGCGATGCCATCAAGGAGGTGAAATGCCACAGGGGGTCAAATGCTACAGATAGGTCAAAAAAGAGGAGAATTGAGAACTGGCCGCTGGCTCTGCCCATAAATACATATCATACCCATTTTAAGATGAGGAAGAAGAATCTCAGGGAGAAATAACTTGCTCTAGGATACAGATTTGTGAGCGTGAGAACTAGGACATGGGACTAGGCTTTGCAAAGCCAGGGCCCAGCTGCTTCTCCCACAGCCCCTCAGCCTCTGAGCGCTCTGTAAGCCAAGGGAGCCAGCGCCGCCCGTCACAGTCGTGGCTCCTGCAGACTCAGGCCATTCGCAGGACATCTGCAGGTCAGGGGAACTGGGATAAACAGGGAACCACCAAGGCCATTCAAAACTCTTTTCAATGGCAGGTGCTATGGGAGGGGCACTTTC
>CM052545.1:48067819-48176461 GCA_028533065.1 Trachops cirrhosus
CCCCCCCCCCCCCCCCCCGCAGCCAGGGGCAAGATGGCGGTCGCCTACCTCCCCCTGGTGTCAGCTCTTCCAATTGCAGCCCCAGAGACAGCAGGAGGCAACCTAGGCCTTCCCAGGAGCAGGGCTAGGAGAGCCGAGTCTAGGAGGGGCCTGGTCTTCCTCCCTCCTGTCCCAAACCCTCTAGTCCTTGCCTTTCTCTGCCAGGGACTGGTCTGTGCCCACAAGCACCGGCCCTCTGAGTTCCAGATGCTGCACAAAGAACTCAGGGGCATTAGAATGCCCGATGGCTTATACTGGCTCTACCTCCTGCTAATGAGGTGGAACAAACTGAGGCTCTCTGATCTGTGCACACCCCCGCTCGCCCTGCACCTCCACACGCCCCCCACTGCCCTCCATCTTTCACTGCCCTCCCATCTTTCCCTTTGCTGAATCATTTGCTGTTGCCAGACCCAATTATAAAGGGAGGTGCTGGAGGAGGGGAACTCCACATCCCACTCCTTCCTGGCTGAGGTGGCTATCAGGAAGCAGCTCAGGCCACCTGGGTGACACTGCAGGTTGCCCTCCACCCTCAGGCAGCAGCGATGTGGAGGGTTAGAGGTGTGAACTCTGGAGCCCACATGGACCTGGGTTCAAGTGATGACTCTGCCACCCATGACCTATGGAACCTTTCTGTGCCTCAGTTTCCTGATCTGGAAGAGGAAGAAACTCCTGCCCACCGTGCTTAAGTGCAGACGTGTTCGTGGACCACTCAGCACAGAGCCTGGCCATGGGGAACGCAGTCAGTCAGTGTGGCTGTGGACTAAACACTCAGGGTGATGGGGATGGAGGTGGCACAGGACAGACCACAGTACAGGAGCCAGGGGATCTGAGTTCTAGTCTCATCACCCCACTTAACGGGTCTGTGCATTGGAGCAAACTAATGTCCACAAGGTCGTGAGGAGACTCAAATGAGGTGCAAGGCAACAGGCGGGCAGACGTGGGCACTGAATGAGCATCTGCCTTCTCCTGCTCACCTTGGCCTCAGATCACCCCCGCTCCCTGTTCACAAAGACCCCTGCCAGGCTCACCTCTCAGGACTGATGGGAGATAAGGACTGTCCCCACTGGGGAAGTGCTCTGAAAATTGTAAAGCTGACATTCTGGTTACCAAGAGACAGCCCCCTACCTAGCACCCTGCTTTCTTGCCCATCTCCTAAGCATGCTTAAGTCTGTTCTCAGGGAGCTGACATTCTGGCTGGAGAGACAGATGAGAAAGTGAGAGGTGGGAATGCAGAGTGGACACCAGGGGCAGGAATGAGCAGACCCTGTCCACCCCAAAGTCTTGGCAGAAACATCCAGTTAAAGGAAGTGCAATCCCCAGAAGGGAAGCTGAGCTGCAGGACACTGGTCACTCACTGGCTTGGGCAAAGAAGGACAACATGACCAAACCCCTGTACGGTGAGGAAGTTGCTGGACTGGCATCCGGAGGCCCAGGCTGTGGCCTAGGCTCTTTGTTAGTGTGAAAAGGCTACATTCTGTAGGGTCACAACACTATAACATTCTGGAAGAGGTGAGAAACTGTGGAGAGAGTAAGCAGATCAGTAGTTGCCAGGACTTAGCAGGAAGGGAGAGAGGAGAAGGCGGAGCCCAGAGGGACTTTAGGGCAGTGAAAACTGCTGTGACCCTGTACCGGTGGCACGTGTCATTATACAGATGTCCAAGCCCACAGAGCATCCAGCACTGAGAGTGAACCCTAACGTAAACTGTGGACTCAGGGGATAACGACATGTCATGGCAGGCTCCTCAGTTATAACGAGTGTACCATTCCAGTGGGAGATGGCGGGGGGTGGGGGGTGTTGGGGGCAAGAGGCATATGGACATTTCTGTACATGCTGCTTAATTTTGCTGTGAACCTAAAACTGCTCTAAAAACAGTCTGTTAAAAATTAGATAGATATATAATGTTCCGTGAGCTGCGTTTCCTCATCTGTAAAACAAAAACACTGATACCCGCCCTGCCCGCTCCACGTGGCCATGGGGTGGACCAGAGGGGTTCTAAGACAGAACAATGGATGTCTGAAGTCAGGGTGTCCTGGTGCAAGAGAGAGGTCCCCTCAAGTCCAGATGCTCTGACAACTGCCCCCAACTGCTATTCCCCACAGTGGCCCCCACTCTGTTCTTGGGCCCCATCCCACCAGGAGGGGCCAGACAGCAGTGGGTACCTAGCAGTGCTCAGCTGGACCCAGGCCTCCTTCCCTCCTCCCTCCTCCCTTCCCCCACAGGTCTATAAGCTTGAACAAATAATAAGGAACATTATTACTCATTTAAAAATCTTCAAAACCTTTGTCTGAACTCCTTGGGCCACCGCCTCCTCTCTCCAGGGAGCTCAGGCAACAAGTCCCCACAGCCTTTGAAATCTGCATGTTTGTCCATCTAAGTAGCCCCAGCAAAGGCTGGGCAGCTGCTTTAAAACCAGAGAAAACACTCCCAGCAGACCGCTGTGAACAGGTCCCAAACTTGTGAAGAGCCCCTCCCAGACACTCTCAAGTGACCTTCCCTAAAAGCCAGGATGCAAACGCAATGACCTCTGCTTTCAGGGCCCATTGGCCCCCTTGGTGGAGCAGCCCACACAGTTTTTTCAAAGAAATGTTATTTGATCTGAAAAACATCTGGAAGCTGCTTCCCCAGCTTTTGCCTGAAAGCTTCGGGCTGACATCAGAGGCTCAATTGTGGAGCACACATCCTGTGCGCCTGTGCTTCCCTGGTGCCTGGGCACTGGGGCCACGGCTTTACTACAAAGTCCCGGAGGGCTGGACCCAGGTCTGACTGGAGGCCCGTGAGGCCCGAGGGAGCAGAGCGGGAGAGTGACCAGCAGGAAAGGCTGTGGCAAGGTAAAGAGGGCTGGGATGCAGATCAAGGTCAAGAGGCTTCTAAGGAAGCCCTGGGGGAGCAACACAAGTGCTTCTGAGTCCATTCTGTTCACGTGACCACAGGGCACACCTATCACTGTGAGGTGCCCGTGGCGGCCAGGCCTGGGGCTTGGTTTGATTGTGTCCCTGGCTCCTGGAACAGTGTCCAGCAGAGGGCCAGAGAGGAGGGCTCTGCCAGGACCCGCCCCAGTAAGTAGATTCGTGGATGACCCCGAGTGTGGCCGACATACTGGGCCTGTCTTCCAGCAATCAGGTTGGGAAAGAGCAGGGGACTGGGAGACAGGAAACCCGTCTTGGGCAGGTTCCTCCACTTCCCAGCTTCGGCACGGGTGACCTTGGGCAGCGCCCCCGCTGCCATTGCGGAGACTGTCCCTGCTCTGCCCAGCTGCCAGCACTGCTGGAAGGATCCTACAAAATCCTGAATGGGAAATTTCTTTGCAACCTTAAACTCACACTGCCACGGTCAGAAACGGTGCTAAGCATTGTTCCTCTTTCACCCGCTCCTGTTGTGGACACAGACACCCCCAAACAGGTGGCCGAGCAACTGCAGCTGGGCTGGGGCACAGCTGAGGGAGTTCGGCAGACTCTGGCCAGGGACAAGAGGATAAAATGTCATGTGTCCATTCTCATCTAAGTGCCTGTGGCCGCCTTCCCAGGTCTGGCTCCACCCGTCACCCCTCCTCTTTGCTGCAGCCCCGCTGGCCCCTGCCTCTGGGCCACAGACCTTGCGGGCCTGCCAGCGCCTCCCCCAACCTGAATCCTTCTGCACCTCCCATGCTTCAGACCACGAGCCAGTCTCCTTTCACAATGACAACCAATGGCACTTATTAAGTTCCCATGCTAAGCACTGGGTTACAGTCGAATCTCACTAATTCTTCCCTAAACGACCACTGGTGCATTTGTGGGCACCACCCCCTGCATCCTGAACAGGCCCTTCACCCTGTCCTGACTTTACCCACCATCCTGGAGCTCCTGTCTCCATTGCTCAAGAGCAGCGCCAGGCTCTGCCCCAGCCTGGCCATGCAGGAGCCTCCCTGCTATCTCACCTAACCCTTGCAGGTGGGCCACTGCTGACAGAATCATAGCCTCACCTCAGGAAGCCTGGCTACCTGGAACATTCCGCCCTCCTCCACTTGGTGCTGAGGACCCAAATCCAGGCCTCCAGCAACACCAATGCTGCAGACCCAGGGGTGTGTCGGGACCTGCCTGCCCAGCCGGTTAGGAGGCCACTGAGTCATCTGCTTTCCGGGAAGGAGACCTAGGGCCTTGCTGAGCTGGACTGGAAAGCTGAGGGACAGCAGGACAAAGCTGCTGTGGTCTTTGTTCCTTTCCTTGAATGCAATGCACATTCCCCACTTAATGGCAACTTTTTCACTTCAAAAGGATTCCAGCTGCTTAAATTCAAGGTGAAGAATAAGCCCCAGTCAAGAAGCATCTCAGGCCTTCCAGTTCCATTGGCTTGCGAGGGATGCATTTTAAGATATTTACCTCCTAATGCTTGTCAGTGTGGAGAGAAGCTTCCTCCTACTCCACCTTTCTCAGCACTCAGCGGCTATTGGCGCAGGGATTGTCCCTGCCCTCCCGCATTACTTTGCTTTCATAGGAACCCACCTGATTGCCTAGCTCTCTCCCTGTTTCTGCCTTCCCACCCCTCAGCCCACATCCACCTGGGCAGAGGACAGACTGATGCTGGCCCGTGGTCCACCAGAATCAGCTCTGTTCTTTCAGATGCCTCAGTACACCCAGCAGCTTCAAAGACAAAACACTGGGCTCGCATAGCTCATAGCTCACACTCTCAGAGGTCAGAGGTGTGCTTCCACCTGCCATTCATTCATCCATTCACCCAGGTGGTCACCCAGTCAGTCAACATGAGATCTGTGGTGCTGTGAGGGACTACGGGTGGTTCAAAGAAATACAGCACGCGGTCTTGTTACAAATTGGTTGAAGCTATGCATACACAATACAAAACAGCAGGAAGTAAACTCTGAATTTGGAGGGTGGGGGCATTATGAAGGCTCAGAGAAAGAAGACATCAGCTAAGAATGAGGGTGAATCCTGGAGGGAGGAGGCAGTCAAGGAAGGCTTCCTAGAGGAGGAAGCATTTTGGTGGGGGCAGAGTGTCCCTGAGTGCAGGGTCCAAACATGAGGAGTGGCCTGAGCAAAGGTGTGGAAGCAGAAGCCGCCTGGCGGGCACAGAGGCACTGTCCTATGCCCACTGCAACTCTGCCTTCGGGGCCTCAGGGCTTGCATGTGCATGTATACGCGTGGGGTGGGCTGCTCCCTGTACATGTCCACTGACAGTCGCTGCTTTGGTGGCCTTGATCACCTAAGGGAGGGATTGTCCCCACACCGCCAGTCACCAATGTCTTGCCCTTTTCCATTAGGCCCTGGGCCTGGAGGAAATTCTTTTATCCTCTCCTCTGTCACTCAGGCTCCCCGCCCCCACTTTTGAGGGACCCTATTTCTGATGGTACCCATTTACCCCCCAACTTTCTTAGTCACTGCCCTCTAGAGGAGGGTGTCCCTTTACCCCTGAAGTGAGGCTCCAGCCATTGTCTCATTTCTCACTGTCCTTGGTCTGTCTCCACCTCCTCGACACCACCTGCCCTAGGACCACCACTCTTTCTGTCCTAGAACAACATCCCGCCAGCAAGCCCTCCTGACTGTGCAGGCGTGAGCACCTGGCGTGTCCCTGACCATGGTCTGCGGCCAAACCTCTGGAGATGGGCCTGCTGGTTTTAGACCCTGGTTCTGCCCCTTCCCAGATCTGTCCGAGGTCTGGTCACTTCCTTCAGCAGGGACTTCACTTATTTTTCCTACCGAACACTTTCCCCGCCTGATAACCAGCACCTTGCTTGTCCTTCGGGGGAGCCCTCCTCTCATGGCCTTTCAGGCCTCGTGGATCAATGGGGCTGCCCAACCCTCTGTTTGGTTCAGGGACAGGCATGTGACCCAGGTGGGACAAACCTTGGGACTTTTAATGGTTGGAAAGGACCAGTCTATTCCCTCTGGGAAAATGCAAATCTGGCTCCAGCGAGGGTGGTCTTTGTCACCACAAGGAGAGTCTATTTACACACAAAACCAGCACAGAAAAAAGTAGAGAAAGGGGACAGGTCCCTGAAGGTGTTGTTTGAGTGCCTGGATACAGCAATGCCTGAAGCCATCCCTGGAGTTTTCGGTTTGTGAACCTGTGAAGCCTCCCTTCTTTCTTGGCCCAAGCTAGTTTGAGGGTTTGTTTTTTTTTTTTGTCACTTGACACTAACAATCTTGATTAAAGAGGAACTTAACTTGTGGATTTGATGAGAGCGTTAAATGAAATGACACAGGAATGGTACCCAACATAAAGTGGGTACCACCTGGTGAATGGTGGCTTTTGAATCTGCCTTCTTTCTCAAAGGTCAAATTTCCACAATGTGTAGTTCTATACTAGTAGAAAACTACTTTTTTTCTTCCTTTCTACCACTTTGAACAACCTGCCTTTGTGAAATCTCTGCCCACCTTGGCTTTCTGAACCACAGCTCTGAGTCCTTCCCCAATTTCCAGGTTTTCTTCCCCTTGCCTCAGGGCTGAAACAGGACAGGGGATTCCAGGATCTGGAGCGGGTATCTTCTCTGTGTTCTGTGCCCATACCCGACGACAATCAGAATCAAGTAAACCCAATTAAACGCAGACTTTGCAAATTTACTTCAAACTTGTCCCTCTCAAGCACACCGGGTACTCAGAAAAGTCCACATTGCCATCTAGTGGACATCTGCAGCAATACCATGAGTAACGGGGCCCTCAGCTGAAAATCCCTCCTGGGACAGTCTGTCATTAAAGGGCTGTAAAATCATCAGGTTCAAACTCTTCTCTCCTTAAGTAACAAGCACGAGGATGCGTGAATTAACCATGAGCTGAGAGTCCTGTCCCATGGGGCGGCATTACACTCTTCTCTCAACAACTGGGCTCCTGCCCTGCTTCTTCAGCCCTCCACCTCTGGTCCCATGAGTTAGAACCACAGTGGCCTGCATTTCCTCCACTTCCCCCACCCGTCCACGGTGTGACCCAGGCCACGAGTGTCCAGGGAGGAGGGCTGATGTGCGTGCATGAGTGTGCATGAGTGTGCATGTGTGTACAGAGGGTTGGAAGGGTGGGGGGAGAGGAGACCCAGGAAGCCTCCTTGTTACTTGCACGCTTGGTCCCCCAGAGGAAAGGATTTTTGTCACATTTGCAAACATGATAGCCTGTCAAAGCTTCGTGTTCTCAGCCTCATACATTGTGAGATATATCACAGTCTCTTGGTTCCCTGATAGTGAACCGTTCAAGAAAGGAAGAAAAATCTATCCCTCTACCTCCAAGTAATCCGTGTGACCCCCGCCTCCAAGCTGACAGTGGGGAAGAGCCCACTGTGGCCTCTCCCTGCCACTATGCACAGAGGATGCTTTGGTGTGCATGTGGTCACATCCTGATTGTGACCCTCCACCCATTCACAGCCTGAATCTTGGACACACAACAGTCTTTGTTCCTGGGTTGACATTGGCACCTTCTGCTAAAACAAAGCAGAAAGCAAAGGTCCCTTTTCCCCCGGATGCTTTGGGGGCTCATTCTGGCCCAGGAGTCAAGGAAGAAGGAACAGTGACCATGATACTGGACCAACTCCCCCAAGACATGGCCTGGACCCCAGAAAGAGCAGCCACAGCCCTGCTGCCCAGTTCTACGGCCCTTCCCCTAACCAAGGGAACCTTTCAGATCAATTCAGTACTACTCATTTCCCAGTAAAAGAAATAGTTATTTCCAGTTCCTAAAATGCTTCAATCTTCTATTGTAGACAAGTTTGGTGGAACTTTTGAGTGCATTTCTTATTGCAATGACCAAGAGTCAAGACACACTGGCCTCTGCTTGTCCAGCCTACAGGAGAGAGGCTGCCCTCTCTCTGCAAACTAGCTCCTCCCCATTTAGAAGGTCATTCTAAAAGCCCAGCCACCTTGCGCCTTGAGAAAGAATTCCCCCAAACCCCCTCTCTCCTCCTTTTCTCTGCAAACTCCAAATCATGTACCAATTGGTCCCCATTATGACTGAAGGGCCAGACTTGGGGGCTCAGAGATGTAGAAGCAGGGGAAGGCCCAGGCAGAGTGGCCCCTGAGCTCCAATAAGGCTCTCCCAGTCTTCAGCCTTCCCACCCACCCGACCTCCTCCGAGGCTGTGGGGCTGCTCTGAGGAAGGCACAAGCCTATGGCAACAGCCATCTGTTGCCACCAGACCCAGCCCAGATGGCTCTGCACACAGCTCCTAGTTGCTGAGATGAGCAAGTGCAGAGGCAAACAGAGACCCACCAGCCAGACCTGCTTACCCTGCAGGCCAGGCCTGCTCACTTACCTCCGAAGCCCCTGGGTACTTGACCAGCGGTGGCGGCCAACTGGTGATCTTCTCCCTGTAGTTGTTGCAGCTGGGAACTACCTTGCAGCCGATGTTCCCCAGCTCTGTGTAGGAAACTTCAAGGTTGCCCCTACAGAGAGAGGGAGGTGGTTGGCCCACGTCAGCATTTTAGGGAGCCTGGGGTGTATAAGACTTCAGTCTAGTGCTGGTGGGGATATAAAGTCAAGTGGAACTAAATCCTAGACCTGCCACTAACTAGTTGTGTGACCTTTGTGGCCTAAGAGTTACGTGATCTCTCGGTGCCTCTGTTTACTCGCCTGTAAAATGGGGACACTATTAGTGTCTACTTAGGGGCTTGATTCGAGGAGTAAAGGAGGCAGAGAGGTCGGGAAGTGTCCCCTACGGTCAGTGTCCACGTCTCAGAAAGACCATATATCTACAGGTAGACTTGGTCAGTGCCTTTAAAGTAGGATTGGGTTTAAAAAACAGCCTTTCAACATTGCTTTTCAGGGGCATTCTTATTACATAAAGAAAAGTCTAGCCAATCAGCACAGCCTCCTTCACAGGCACAGACTATTCTCTCCCCTACACAAGTAAGATCTTCTCAATGTTTGGAAACCCCGCCACTCAAGTAATCCACTTTGGGGGTTAAGTGTTGTCCATACCTGAGGCTCTTAACCTGCTATTCACTGAACTTTCAAAACGCAAACATCTCTCAGGCAGTACAACACTTAGTCACTGAGACTGAAGTGTGCATTTATTTATCTACTTTCTCCCCGAGAAGGGTCTGAACAGCGTGAGCACTTGAGAATCCGGCTCTGCGGGAGGGCTGATCCCACAATGCCACCAGGGTGAGCCTGTGTTCGAAACTCAGGGACATAATCCAGGCTTTCCCATAGATTTTTTTAAAAAGAAAGAAAGAAAAAGCTTTGTGCCATTTTTTTTTACTTGCCCCTTCCTCCTAGCCCTTCTGTCATTTTTTATCACAAAGACCTGGGGGTCTCTGTAGGGTTTGTCAACTGATGGTCACTGGTGCCAATTCAACACCAACGAGAATCCCCAATTTGGGTTACGGCAAAAGAGGAGACTTTATTCAGTGCAAGTGGTTTGATTGTGATACAACACGGGTGTGGAACGGCCCGATAGCATTACAGCTCAATGATGAAAGAGCATGGCTGTGAGGTGTCCCTGGGTGTGAGGTAGCATGGCCCCTCTCCAGCCAGACAGCTCTGCATGGCTCAGGTGACACACTTTCAGCTCCAGCCAGGGGTAACAGAGTCTTCAGTGAAAAGGTAGAGTGTGCCCTCTGACCTCGAGGGGAACTGACTTGTATAAAGAGAAGTCCTGCCCCTGCCCCATCCATGATTGATCTGTTCTCATGCAAATGAGGACTCCAGATCTCATAATCTGATTGGCCCAAAAAGCATTGTCCTGACCTGTCAGAATAGGGCTGCTTTGATTGACTGGTGAAGATGCTAATGAGTATGTAGCTGTGTAGCTCCAACTGATCAGGAAAAGTTTCAGTCCTATTGACTGAAATAGGACTCAGGGACTGCCTTTATAAGGGCTGGCTCAGCAGGCAAACACACAGTGCAGGCTGACAGTCTGGTGCAGAGGCTTCTTCCTGAAGTGTGGCTTTCAGGCTCGTGTGAGAGGCTCCAGTTTAGCAGCAGCTGCTAGGCTCTGTGTATACATTTTAGCCCAGTTGGCCACCAGGAGCCCTGGTGGGGTACATTCAGTCTGATGAACAGTCATTTGGTTAAATGATTCACTGAGAGGGTGTGGGTCCTCGGCCTTTCCAAATAACCCAGCATGGCTGAGCAGCTCCACAGCCTGCCACTGGCCACCCAGACCTGCCCACGGTTCCCTGCTGGGGGTGACATGTGAAGGGGACCCAGTAAAAATGTAATTTGGGGAAGTAGATCTAGAGGGGGAGCTCCTGAAGTCAGAACCTAGGAGAAAGGCAGGGACAGCTTCTTGGTGAGGAGCCCAACATTCCCCCTCTTGACCCCACCCTTCCAGATGTTTCTGAGTTTCCATCTTAGGCAAAGGTGGCTGAAGCTTGCAACATTCACCAGACACAAGATGTTCCTCTGGCCAGCACCCCAACGCCAGGACCCGGGCTGACTGAGGCAGGACAATTCACCGATGCCACTTGGCTGAACCACTGGCTTACTGAGCAAACTTGTTTCTTTTAACTCATCACAAGTTCACAGTCTTTGCTTTCGGATGGCATGGTTTTCATAGCTTCTGAAGAACTTTCTTAGGACAGGTTTTCACTTATCTTCACAGCAGCCTTCGAAGGGTCCCTTGGTTTCTTTGTACCACAGCTCCCCACCACTGCAGCTAGTGAGATCTGAGGCTGAGAGGGGGCCCTCTGCTGGCAGAGAGATGGAGATTCGTCACTCCCCACAGACCTGGGAAAGGCCAAGGGTCAGGGAAGACGGAGATGGGGGACCAGGGGGGCCTTCCCCAGGGAACAGATAGGTCTTATGTTTTTATGAGGGTAGAGTTGCTGCAAGTGCTAAAATAGTGAAGCGAAATCAGCAAGTTGACACTTGGTGAGTGGGCCCAGAACCACTGAGTGTGCTCTGGCAGGGTGAAGCCAGGGGACTGGAGTCTGAGTCCCCAGTCCCAGACACACCCACGGGCACGCCAGACTGGTGTGTGAAGCCCTGACGTGGCTCACATAGCAGGACAAGCCTCGGGTGCGCGGGCCTCTGCCCTGATGAGCAGCTTTCCCAAGGCTTGGATCAGGTCCCAGAAGGCCAAGCTCACTTGTAAATGGCACCAGGTTGGTAACGAGCGATTCAGGGGATCATACCAGCCTAGATCTGGACAAGCCTGTGATGAACTGAACCAAAAACTAAACTCAGTAAAACACACTCTAAAACTTGCATTCACATTAAAAAAACTTGAAAGTGCCATTTTCCTGCCATAAGTGCCCCTTCCGCTCACAGTGCTTATGTGGGACACTTTTTCAACTCCATCCCAAGTCCTGGGCAGCTCCTGACCTCCTGATGGGGCTGCAGCACTTTGGAGAGAGTGTGGGGAGAGGAGCGGGACTCCGCTCCCATCCCAGCTGGGCCGTGATCTGCCATTGCAGTGGAGACAGAGCAGGGTGGGGAGGACATAGAGGAAATGTTACTTACTGGGCCACCCCAAAAAGATCAGGCACACCACATACTATTATTCCATTCCTTACAAGGATGTCTTAAAGCAGCTACCACCATTGTTCTCATTGCCCAGAGGAGTAAACTGAGGCCCAGAGAAAGCTAAGGAACTAGCACAGAGTCTCATCACCAGTGAACTGAGGGGGACAGAGAGACATGGGCATGACATAGTGTCCAAAGTTCCCCCAGTGATCCCTGTCTCCTTGTGTTATCCTCTCCCCTCGAGTGTGGGCTGGATTTAGTGACTTGCTTCTAATAAAAAAATAGGATGGAAGTGATAGGATGTCCTTTCCAAAAGCATAAGGAGACGATGGCTTCTGCTTGGAGGCCCACTTCTACATCCTCTCCCTCTCAAAGCTCTGCTCTGGGGGCACCAGTTGCTCTGTCGTAAACAGCTCCATGGAGAGGCTGCACGGCACGGTGACTGAGGCTGTCATGGCCACATGAGTGAGCTCAGAAGCAGAATACCCCAGCGGCCCATCCTTCGGATGAGACTGCAGCCCCAGATGCCGGCTTCACTGCTACCTCCTGAGAGACCTGGCCGGAGCTGGCCAGCCTCGCCCTGCCTGGGCAACAGGGAGGCAAGGAATGTGTGCAGCTGCTTTATGTCTGGGAAACTTGTTGTACAGCAGCAGAGACCGGCTTCGGTGGGCCTCGCAGCTTCCCCAGGGAGGCTCTTAGCTTCTCCGGGCTTCTGGTTGCCTCTGGCATGGTGAGAGTTGAATTAGAGAAAAATTGCTCTCCAGCTGCACCCGTGGGAATGGCCCTGCATCCTGGCTGCCTGGAAGCAAGGGTGGAGAATAGGTTGCTTTTATAGAGCAGGAGGGGGACTGGTGGGCGCCCCACACTCCAGCGTGGCTCTCCGTGTGGCAGTGTGGGGCCCCACACTCAGGAAAGGGCTATGGGCCTCTCTTGGAGTGACCCATCCTGAAGTGGGGGCCGAGGAGGAATTGACAGATGGAGGAGGGTGCCTGGGTTAGGAGAGCAGCCATAGCATCTGTCTCCAAGCGCCTGAGGGGCTGAATCTGGACGAGGAGAAACCAGCCTCGCTCTTGGCAGCGCCTGGGGCAAGACTGGATGGAATGGGGTAAAAGGAAGGAAAGGTGGCCCCTGCCTTCAGATCAGGATGCACTCCGAAGGGGGCAGCTTCTCAACACCGAAGAGCAGCCTTTGGGGGCCGTGCCAGGGGCCACTTGCGTGGGGCAGCAGGGAGAGGGTTGTTGAGGGGTTGGACAGCTACGGTTCTTTAGATTCTGAGGCTGAGCCAGGGCCCTGACTCAGTGTTTCTGTCAGTGTGGTCTGGCTTATCTCAGGAGTAGGTGAGCCACCATTATTCCAGAAGAACTTTTCTCTGAGTGTTTCCCCACTGCTTGTCGCTGTACATAAAATTCCTCCTTCCTAGATCAATTCCTTTAGGTAACTTCAAGAACTTCCAGCTAGACTCTAAATACCAGAGGAGTGACTCTGGTGGGGGTGGGGGGCGCGGGGTGCCTCTCACAGGTTAGAGCCGGAGCTGAGCAGGTCTCTTGGGGAGGGGCTCCAGAGCAGGAGGTACTGATCCCTCCTCTGTGTCTGCTGTGTCCACAACATGCTCACATTCCATGATGACCTTTTATAAACAAAAATCTTCAGCAGGAATAAAGGCAGAGCTGCCTTTTTGCAACTATGGTCTGCAACCTGAAGACCTTTCCTAGCACACAGCATTACTGTTGAGAGTCTGTGTTTCTCACACTGGGGTCTGTTGGTGTGTTCCAGGGAGTCCTAAAAAAGGGTCCTCCTATGGTCTGAACGTTTGTGTCCCCCAGCCCCCTCCCCAAATTCATATGCTGAAGTCCTGGCCCCTAGTGCCACGGTACTGGTGGCAGAGGGGGGTGGGGAGCTCAGAGAAGTGTTTAAGTTGTGAGGATGGAGCTGTCACTAGCACCCTTACGGCAGAGACCCCAGAGAGCTCTCTCTCCCTCTGCTGTGGGAGGGTGCAAATGAGCTGACGGCTGTCTCTGAACCAGGAAGCTGATCCTCATAGTCTTTGAACTTGCCTACAGCTTGATCTTGGACTTCCCAGCCTCCGGAACTCTGAGAAATAAATTTCTGTTGTTTGTCAGCCCCCATTCTCTGGCATTTTGTTATAACAGAATGAATGGGCTAATACAGCTTCCAGCCCTTTACTGGAGTTTTCCAGGGCCCCAGGCCCTGGAAAGGGTCAGCAGGTGGGGAAAGTCGGTGAGGGGGGTTAATCCTCACTCTGACTCCTATACGAGGTGTTGGAACCATGGGTGGGTGATTTAATCTCTGGAGGGTCCTCATCTGTAACACTTGGAAGATCCGTGATAACTATCAAATGAGGCAAGGAGTCTACGGCACCAGCCGAATTCATGGCAGGTAACAGGAGCCGGGAGTGACACTCGGGTCCCCAGCCTCCTGCATGTGTGTGGACACAGGGAAGAGCCCAGGGCAGCTGGGGCACAGGTCAGTCAGCTCCAGAGGACTCACACACACGATCATTTTGTATGCCCTCCACAGTGCGGGCGACACAGGGGTACACAGAGGCCCTCTATCACCGGGCCTTGCCATGGCCTGGCCCCACCCTGGCCCAGCTGATCCCCTCACTTGTGGAAGAAACCCCCCCGCCCCCATTGAAGGTTCCACTCAGCAGTGCCCCTGAGGGCCAAGATCTGTTTCACTAGAGGTTTTTTTTAAAGTACTGATGGGAGCAAAATCTATTGGGTTTTTTTTTGGGGGGGGGCTTCAACTATACCTAACCTTTTAAGGGAAAAGATGTATTTCTCTTGCTAAAAGTAATGTGTGTAAGAAGTCAAAAGTACTCAAGAAGACAGAGTTGGAAGTAGTTCTTCCATCCCTCTCACCGAGTCAGCTTCAGAGGGGAGACAAGTTGGCCAAGGGAGTGGCAGCCATGCGGCCGGGGCCCTCAGGACGACCCGCAATGAGTAAGGCCGGTGAGGATGGAGCTGAAAATCGGCAGAGAAGCTCCTGCCTTTGAAGGGGAAACTCCCGCCTCGGTGCCCAGCCTCTTCTCTGGACAGCCACAGCCCTGAAGGGCCAGCCTGTCCCCACACTCCTGGGCCTGGGACTGAAAAGCAAACAACAGCTCTTTTCTCTAAAATGCCACTTGGCAGGAGAGGAAGCATTTCCAGCTGTGGGGAGGGGTGGACTCTCAGGGTCCCAACGAGGAGGGCGAGGCCAGCCCCTCAGACCCCCATCGGAGCTGAAGCACCCACACACTGCCCTGTTCTGGAGAGCTATCCTCTCCACCCTTTCCTCAGTGCCGTGTCCCACCCCCTCCTGTCGGGGTGGCCTCCTCTGCCGGTCTGCGAAGGCTGCTTTAGGAGCAGGTGCTCTTTGGTTCTGGCAACACCCTTCCCTGAGACCTCTGCCCTGCTGCTCTCTGGGCACCCCCAGCCTTACTTGCAGATGACAGCATCTTCATCCGGCACAGGCGTGCTTGCACACTGGCCCGTTCTCACCTGGGCTCTTGTGACCACCATTGTGAGGCCCAGAAACAGGGCTGCTGCCACCAGACTCACTGTCCAGCCCATGGGCACCTGGAACAGACAGAGCCTTTAGTGCTGCAAGCCCACCGCAAGGGGAGTCCTATACGTGCCCACCCCAGGGGTCGACCTAGGGGGACGAGGAATTTAGTGAACAGAGAGAAGAGGGTGGGCGGCTAACCCGCCATAGGACACAAGTTCTTTAGGAGGACCGGGGCTCACTCCCAACTGGATTCCCTTTGCCGCCTGGGCTGGGGCCCCTCCTCTGCCAGAGCTGGGCTCTGCTGTCACCCAAGTCCTGGCTGCCAGGGCCTGGAGAAGGCTGCAAAGCAGAGTTGCTTGCATAAGCCTCTTGCACAGCTCCTCCTCCTGCCCTCATCACTGGCTCCATGTGGCCATTGGTCAAGGGCCAGCCTGCTCCTTTGGCTTTAAGGCAAAGCCTGGGAAGCTGGTGACCCCAGGCTTCAGGCTGGGGGTAGCAGTTCTGGGGCACTTGCAAGGGCTTGACTTTCGTTTGTTTTTCTAGAAGCAGGGCTTTGGCTGGGCTGCGCTCCTTGGACAGCTCTGCTTTTCCTGCCCACACTTCCTCCGCCACCTGTTTGGACAGCCTTGGGGCTGCCTGCGGGTGGATATGCTGGGGTGCAGCGATCCTGTGTCGGTAGGGCTGCTGCATGCAGGATAGGGCCGCCCCAGGTCCAAGGCCAGCTCTGAGGGGCCAGCTGAGGACAGGAGGGCCCGTCCATCTGACTGCACCTTGCAGAAGTGCTGAACTCAGCACTCTCCCAAAATAACAGTCTCTGGAGGAGAAGGCCTGTATAGCTGTAGGGAAAGGGGCAGCACGCACCATCTCTGTGCTGGGAGGGGGGAGGCCTGGACTGAGCCACACTGAACTCTTCTTCGGGAAACAGGCCCATGGGGAGGAGTGTGTGTGACTCTGGTTGGAACCGGAGGTGGCAGGTGAAGGTCCGAGGTGGTTCCCCCATAGCCTGTCCATGAGATCTGTTCTCTGTCTCCTCTAAGACAGGGGTGTGTGGGGGCGGGTTGCCCTAGCCAGGAGGGAGGATCCCTAAGCTCTGCTCTGAGTTCCTTCATGCTGCTGGGGGGAAGGAGTGCTATGTCTCTAGCACACGCCATTTCCTCCTTTCAGAAACAAGCATTATGACCTTGTGGCCCCCGTGCCTTGCTAAGGAAGATGAGATCATAGCTATAAAGTCTACACAGGTAAATCTTTAGAGACACTATTTTCACCATAGTTTGCTTTCCAGTTGAATTCCTGCTTCCAGCAAAAAGCCCTTCTTTGGGGCTACAACTTAAACACATTTCTTAATAATGAGACTCTCTGAAGTATGACAAGGGCTCCTCCACAGAGAACTCACTCCCAAGACCTCCCCAACTTGCAAGTGTCTCCTGGTAGCCTCCTTACAAGATGATTGTGGGCATGAAGCTAAATGAATGAGGCAAAGCACTTAGTGAGCTACCAGGACCTAGGGACTGCCCAATAAAGTATGGGTGGTGCAGGTATTCTTCCACAGGTCCGTCCATTCACTTGTTCATTCATTCGCAGTCCATCTCGCCGACAGGTACGGAGTGCCTTCTCCATGCCAGAGCTGTGCCAGCCCCGAGGTGTAGGGCCTCTGTCCTCATGGAACTCATGAGATAGCCAGAGCCAGAGGATGATGATGCCAGAACGATCATCCAAGGCCAAGGGATTCTTGTCTTCCAAGTGGCAGCCACTAGAGAAGCCAGTACTGTCCCAGGGGCCAGGAGGCCTCAGCACCCGCAATGTATATCTGTCTGGAGGAAGGGGCACACCCTCAGAGCAGGGCTGCTCCTGGTAAACCCACTCACATACCCCTTACTCAGGGTGCTCCTGGCTTTTATCATCGACTCCTCATGACCATCCTAAGGCACAGAGAGGTTGGCCAATCCGGACCTTGCTCACATGGGTAGTAAGTGGCTGACCCAGGATTTGAACCCATGCCATCTGGCTCCCGACTTTATGCTCCTTAACAACTCTGTTCTACTGCTCCCTCCTACAGCTCTCACTTGCTCCCCTTCTAGTCCATTTTTCCTTGGGATAAGGCCCAGAATCTTCTACATAGCTCACAGTACCCTGTGCAATTCCTCCAGCTACTCCATCAAGCTCCTTTATGCCCTAGGGCCTTCCTGTGCTCTGCCCCACCTCCTACCTCCTTTTAGTAAATAGCCAAAGTGGAAGTTAGTTATGTAGGATCAGATCACTTCACTCCTTTTCTTATTGTTCCTATGTGTTTGTTTACTCTCTTCCTTGTTGTTCTTATATGAATTCTCTTTGTAATTATTTGCTTATAGTTCCAGGCAACACTGGATCTGCATCTAGCATTCCAAGCACAGTGTCTGGCCTGTCTAGATGCTTAATGAATTCTTGTTTGAAAGTCTGACAAACTTGCCAGTCCTGTTTCCAATATCCTTGCTTTCACTTAATAGCTTGTCTCTATAAACATCAGTAAGAAACTAACTGCTCAGGTTGGTGCCAGGCCCTGGATCCCTTTTGCTTATTTATCTAACTTCTGTGGCTTGTTTTCATAGAGATATCTGACAGAAGGCAGCGGGTCTTGGTATTTTCAAATCTGATCTTTCTCCTGGGGATTCACAGGACTCTGCTTCATACTCAGAGTCCCAGATCTAGGGTGAGGAGTCATGTTCAAGCCCACGGAGGCACAACTGCCCCTTCCCATCACAGCCTATTTTACTCAACTGACTCACTTCTGGATGCTCGTCTCTATATCCCTTGGTGCCCACCTCTGTACCCCATTTCTCTTGCTTCAGTTACCTAGGCTGGGACGATCTCCTAATATCAACAGTCAGGCCAAGCCTGTTGGCTTCTTTTTTAAAAAAGATTTCATTTATTCATTTTTAGACAGATGGGAAGGGAAGGAGAAGGAGAGGGACAGAAACACTGATGGGTGTCAGACACATCGAATGGTTGCCTCTCATACACCCACAACCAGAGACCTAGCCCACACCTCAAGCGTGTGCCCTGACTGGGAACCGATGACCCTTTGGCTCACAGGCCAGCACTCATTCCACTGAGCCACACCAGCCAGGGCAGCCTGTTGGCTTCTTGCAGGGCCTTGGATCCCTCAAGCCCCAGGACCTGCTGGACCAGCGCTGCTGGAACTCTTGGGCCTCCCTCTCATCCCCCCAGGCCTCTTGTGCCTGATACCACCCCTCCTCACTGCCCAGGTCTTACCTCCTTTCTACAGACTCTTACATTTTCCCTTCCTCCTAAACCTCCCCACTTATGCCCTCTGATTGTAGTGCCCAAATTCCTCCTGGATGCCAGGGGAACCAACCATATGATGTGATTGGAGAATTGGGACTTTCATTCCTCACCACCCCCACCATACTCCATGGAGAGGGGCTGGAGGTCGAATCAATCACCAGTAGCCAATGATTTAATCAATCATACCAATGTCATGAAACTTTTATAGAAGCCAAAAAGACAAGGTTTGGAGAGCTTCCAGGTTGGTGAGCATGTGGGGATGCGGGGGAAGCAGCAAGCTGAGTGCACATGGAGGCTCTGTGCCCCTACTGCATCCCTTATCCTAGGTGTCTCTCCCATCTAGGCAATAAGGGGTTCCTCTGAGTTCTGTGAGCCACTCCAGCAAATTAAGCAAACCCAAGGAGGGCATTGTTGGAACCACTAATCTATAGTCGGTAGGGCAGAGGCCCAGGTGACAACCTGGACTTGAGACTGGCCTCTGAATGGGGGACAGTACTGGAGGACTGCCTGTAACTTGAGGGGTGTAACACTATTCCCAGGTACGCAGTGTCAGAAGGTCCAACTTCATTCTTTCACATGTAGCTATCCTTTTGCTCCAGCAATATTTGCCTCCAGAACTATGAAATACTTAATTACTGTTGTTTAAGTCACCCAGTCTGCAGTATTTTGCTATGAAAGTCCTAGAAAACTAGTACACTTGTCTTGTTCCTGACCCTCAGGGAAAATTGTTCAGTCTTTCACCATGGAGTATGATGTTAGCATTGTGAGTTCTGTCTATGATGTCAGCAGGGATGGTTCCTCCTGAGGCTCCTCTTCTTGGCTTGCAGATGGCCACCTCCTTACTGTGTCTTCACATGGTCTTTCCTCTGGTGTCTCTTTGTGTGCTCAAATTTCCTCTTCTTATAAAGACACTAGTAAGATGGAGTTAAGACCTATCCCAATGGTCTCATTTTAACTTAATCACTTATTTAAAGGTTTTATCTTCAAATACAGTCACAACCTCAGGTACTGGAGTTAGGGCTTCAATGTACAAATTTGGGGGGGGGTGCATGGGACGTAATTCAGCCCATAACAGTAAGGATGTCCACTTTTACTACTTCTATTCAACACACTTTTGGGAGTTCAAGCCAGAACAATTAGATAAGAAAAACAAAGTAAAGGCAAATTGAAAAGGAAGAAGTAAAATGATCTCTGTATGCAGATGACATGATTTTATATGTAGAAAACTCTAATAATTAAAAAACCAAAGCTAAGAAGTAGTTTCAGCAAAGTTGCAGGCTACAAACAAACTCAGTTTGTATACATTGACAATGAACAATCTGAATAGAAATTAGGAAAACAATTTCATTTACAGTACAATAAAAAAGGAATAAAATATTTAGGAATTAACTAAGGAAGAGAAGGGTTTGTATATGGAAAACTACAACACATTGCTGAAAGAAATTAAAGAAGATACACATAAATGAAAAGAAGTCCTGTGTTCATGGGATGGAAGACTTAATGTTGTTAAGATGTCAATATTATCCAAAGCAATCTCCAGATTCAATGCAATCTCTATCAAAACACCAGTGATGTTTTTCACAGTAATAAAAAAATCCATTCTAAAATTCATACAGAATCCCAAGAGACCCCAAATAACTAAAACAATCTTGAAAAGAAGAATGAAGTTGGAGGAATCACAGTTCCTGATTTCAAAAGTTGATACAAATTTGTGGTAATCAAAACAGTGTGGTACTGGCATGAAGACAGACATGTAGACCAGGGGAGTAGAATAGAGAGCTCAGATATAAACCAATACATACATGGTCAGATGATTTTTAACAAGGGTGCCAAGACTATTGAATTGGGGGCAAAGGACTGTCTTTTCAATAACTGGTGCTGGGACGACTGGATAACCACGTAAAAAAATATGTTGAATCTTTATCTTATACCAGATACAAAGACTAACTCAAAATAGATTAAAAAAAACACCTAAATGTAAGAGCTAAAACCATAAAACTCTTAGAAAAGAACATAAGGGGAAAGCTTCACAACACTGGATTTGTCAATGAGTTCTTGGATGTGACACCAAAGAAAAAGACAACAAAATAAAAAACAGAGAGGTCGAACTTCATCAAAATTACAGAATTCTAGCATTAAAGAATTCTAGAAAGACAGTGAAAAGGCAACTCTAGAATGAGAGAAAATATTTGCCAATCATATGCCTGATAAGGACTATTATTACTGGAATATGTAAACAACTTCCCAAACTCAACAACAGCAAAACACACAATCATATTAAAAATTGTGCAAAATACTTGAATAGACATTTTTCTGAAGAAGATATACAAATGGCCAATAAGCACATGAGAAAATGCTCAATATTAGGGAAATGTGAATAAAAACCACAGTGAGATACCACTTTGTCTCCATTAGGATGGCTATAAATACACACAGACATACACAGAAAATAACAACTATCCCTCTCCTTCTCCCTCCCTTCCCATCTCTCTAAGAATGAATAAATAAAATATTTTCAAAAAAGAAGCCAACAGGCTTGGCCTGACTGATGATATTGGGACATCATCCCAGCCCAGGTGACCGAACTGTCGTAGAGTTCACAGAGAAATTGGAACACTTGCACGTTGCTGGTGGGAATAGAAAATAGCACAGGAACTGTAGAAAACAGTTTGGTGGTGCTTCAAAAAGCTAAACGGAATTACCATATTACCCAGTCATTCCACTCCTAGATATATATACCCACAGGAATTTTTTAAAAGATTTTATTTATTTATTTTTAGACAGAGGGGAAGGGGGGAAGAAAGAGAGGGAGAGAAACATCAATGTGTGGTTGCCCTCGTGCACCCCCTACTGGGTACCTGGCCAGCAACCCAAGGTATGTGTCCTGACTGAGAATCGAACTGGTGACCCTTTGGTTTGCAGATCAGCACTCAGTCCACTGAGCCACACCAACTAGGGTATATACTCACAGGAATTTAAAGCACGGACTAGAATACATATTTGTATGCCAATGTTCTTTGAAGCCAAAGAGTGAAAACAAACAGGTGTCCATGAACAGATGAATGAATAAAGAACATGTGGTATATATATATATATACAGTGGAATATTATTCAGCCTTAAAAAGGAAAGAAATTCTGACACCTGCTACAACATGGATGAACCTTGAGAGCATTATGCTAAGGGAAGTAAGCCAGGCACAAAAAACCCCACAAATATAGTGTGGGGTAACTAGAGCAACAAATATATGAGGTAACTAGAGTCATTTTCAGGGGCTGGGGAAATGGGAGAATGAGGAGTTATTGCTTAATGGTTACAGGTTTTCTGTTGGGGTAATAAATGCTCTGGGAATACACAGTGATGACAGTTGCACAATACTGTGAATGTAATTAAAGCCACTTAATTGTACACTTAAAATTGGTTAAAATGGTACATTTTATTTTATGTATATTTTAACAAACATGCATCCAAGGAACCAGTATTATATAAAGCCCACTCTGGAAATACTGGCTTAATCCATTCCCCACACTGCACAGACAGCTCTATCAGTCTGTGTAGCCTACTCTCCACCGTGCCAGTTGCCTATACTCTCTCCCACCGTAAGGCCTTTGCATGAGTCCTCTGCAAGGAGCACCGTTCTCTCCCACCCCATGATCCACCTGGCTCAGTTTTGCTCATCCTTCAGCTGTTATTTAAACATCACTTTACTAGAGACCCTTCTTGAATATCCCCTCATAGTCATGTACGGTATCTGCAATCCTCTCTCTAGGATGGTGTATGTCAGGCCATTTTTATTTGTCATTTATTTGTGTTACCTTTTTGGGAGAAGGGTCATCTGTGTCCTGTGAATTGGTCGAATGTTTTGTCTGTCCTCATGGAGGTGAAAATTGAACTTGGAGCCTACCAGAGCTGTGAATTTACCTTCTCATTTCATGAACAGATTCAAGCTGTAGTTCTCCCTCCATGTCTAAAGATGAGAGGAAAAAGGGATTCTCCTTCCCATGGGAGGGGAAATCAGGACTCCACAAAGGGTGCGAACTTCTATGTCTGTTGAAAGTAAGGCCTGTCTAAATTGAAATCAGTAATGCTCACCCCAGTCCAGAGCTCTAGCCCTGAGAAAGGTGCCAGAGTGCCCTTTCTGGGAGACACAGGTGCTCAGAGACAAGCATGTAGAAATGCCACAAGCAGCCTCAAATTATCAGAGTGAACAAACCAAAATACCGCCCTAGTCACTAACTCCCTTGAGCTCTCCAGGCCACAGTTCTGTCCCCGAGACGTGCTCATTCTCTATTTCTCTGTTTCTGTGGCTGGTCCTTATGGAAAGGTCCTGCCTCTTGCTGATGGAGAAGAACTCCCGTCACTTACCCAGAGCAGTGGGGGGGCTGTTGGGTGGTGGCGGTGGGGAGGTAGCAGGTTTCTGGGCTGGGAAATGTGGGCATCAAGTTCCCTCCAGGATGCTCCAGAGTTTGGGCCCTTAAAGCAGTCAGGGTCTGAGAGCGTCAGGGAGTGAGTGTCAGAGCAGGTTCCTGGAGTAGCAGGAGAGAAGTTTGCAGCAGTTGGCTGTTGGGGAGACAGTTGGAGAAAGTTCCAGAAAGTTCCAAAGAGGAGCTAATATGTAGGGTGGGAGAGAGTAGAAAAAGAATGGGTGGGCCCTGGCCAGGTGGCTCAGCTGGTTGAAGCATTGTCCCAAACACCAAAAGGTTGCTGTTTTGATTCCCAGTCAGGACACGTACCTGCACGTACCTGGGCTGCGGGTTCAATACCAGTCCCCATTCGGAATGTGCAGGAGGCAACTGATCAATGTTTCTCTCTCACATCGATGTCTCTTTCTCTCAAATCAGTGGGCATATCCTCAGATGAGGATTCTTTTTATTAAAATCCTTTATTAAAAGGATCCTTTATTAAAGGATCCTTTATTAAATCCTTTATTTAAAAAAAGGACAATGGGGTGGCATTCCTTCTTCCAAAGATTCAAAGGAAGAGAGCAAAAACCCCAGAGATGAGTCCCGTTGTTTCTATGCGTGGCAGGGGCACTAGAGCTGCACGGAGACCACCGCAGTGGGTGGGGAGAGAGGAACAGCGTTCAACTGCGTGGGGCAAAAGGCACATGGGCACCAGCAGGAGGAGATGTGATTGGGGACCCTACTCCGAGTAGCGCAGGAGTCCCTTCCCCAGTGAGTGTGGCCTGGAGCCACGTCTCAGAAGATGGCAGAACAACCCTGGTTCAAGCCCAGGGCCTGCCAGGCCTGCTGAGACTCAGCAGGTAACGTTCTCCTGGAATGGGCAGTCGATGCTCCGAGAGCAGGTAACCATGCCCAGGGCAAGTCCCTGGCTTTCCTGCTGTGTTTTTAATGACCACATCTGGGAACACAACCTTGCTTTCCTTCTGGAATATTCCTCCCAGGAAATTCAGGAGTCAGTGGAAATTCATACACTTCAGATGAATTAAGTCTCTGAGAGTCAAGCCTAGATGTCAGTATTTTTTAAATGCTTCTCACGGATTCTAACGATCAGTCTAGGCCTGAGGATCACTGTGTTAAACATGGATCCGTGGTGGGTGCCCCGGGTATAAAGATCAACAAACTGCTCTGGATGAACTCACAGCTGAGCAAGGAAGATTAGCATCAAAACAAACAACCGCAACAAAATTGCCAAAATTGCCAAGCTCAGCCACAGAAGCACCCCTGGGGTCAGGAGCAGCTTAAATTGATTCTCTACTTTATTTCAGGTGTTCTATCTTGGTTCGACCTCTTGGGGGCTTTGGGTGAGCTGATTCCTACAGGCAGTGCACAGGTCTCCTCAGAGCACACCTTTCACACACCAGCCCACTGGGCTCCAGTCTGTACCCCCAACCACCTCCTTCCTCTAACTCTCACCCACCGGGCCAACACCCCCTGCCCCATCACCTCAGGGCCAGGCGCCAGTAACCAGAGGTCACCCCAATAGCCCAGAGCCTGCTTCCTCATTCAAACTACCCCCACCCTAAGCTTCTTCAGCCGTTTAACCTGCCTCACCCCTTCCTTACTGTGGAAAACACAAGGACGACTCTGAGACATACGCCCTCCTCCTCCCTTCTGCGCCCCCGCCATACCTTGGTTCTTTCCCAGGTGGTGTGGCATGTTTCTTTTTCTTGGAAACACTAAGTTAAGAAATTATTTTCTTGATGGCATTGACCTCTCTGTGTCACCCTCGATCACCTGTATAAATTAAGGTCTCAGTGGAACAATCACGACAGAGGCTGTGCTGACTTTACAGGAGGAGGATCAGCAAGAGCTTTGAGAGAGGACCTGGAGAAGGGGATCCCACGGGAGGCTTAGAAGGGCACAGGGGCTGGTGGACGAAAGCAGATGCAGTTGCTGGAGCCCTGAGCACAGTGACTAAGGGGAGTCGGGGTGGGGATGACTCTCGGGTCTTAGGTTGCATCAGAGCAGCTCAGGGCAGCAGAGGATGCCTGCCTTGCTTTGCCACGCAGCCTATGACATCTCCAAGAGCTGGGCAGAAGCTAAGAGAATGTTCTACAGGGAGAGAAGCTATGGCATGGTAGGGAGTTGATTGTTCTTGAAATAAGATTTCCTTTAAAAATTAAGAACAGAATGACCAAATGATCTAGAAATTTCTCTTTTGGGTATTTACTTAAAAAATATTAAAACACTAATTCGTCAAGGCACCCCAATGTCATGATTCTTCTTCTTGGTGACAACAGCTTCCACTGACTGATCACTGACCATGTATCAGTGCGAGGATGCGTCACCAGCACTGTCTCGTTTGGCCCTCCCTGTGGCCCTTTGTCGTGAGCACCATTATCCTCCTTCTGCAGCTGAAGCTTGGACTCGAAGTTAGCCAAGTCTCAGGTCTCCCAACCAAATCCCCCTGGGTCTAGTGCCTGTCTTCTGACCCCTCACAGGAGCACCCTGGGCTGCCCACGTCTCCCAGCTTCAGTCCAAAGGCCTACTGACACACATCCCCTTTCTGCACCCAGCTCCGACCTGCAATTCACCCACACAGCAGTGGCCACGGAACGATCTGGATGCTCCCTCTCTGACATATATGTACGTCTCATCCTTAATTCATTCCACTGGCAGACATTCCCAGGGCCTCTCTGGGCCAGGTGTTGTGCACCTGTGAGGACACACAGCCCCATGCCACTACAGTGCGCAATTAGAAAAAATAAGTTCGTCTTAAACTGGGTCTGGAGACGACTTTAGCTGGTGCCTTCTGGGAAAGGTGACTAGAATAGCTGCCGACTCAATTTAAACACCCACTGGGCCCAGCCACGTGCAAAGTGTTTGGAGCTCCAGGGATTTCCTCCAGGATGAATACAACACAATGTTTGCCTGCACAGTTTAGATGGGTATTTACTTAACCAACAATGAAATTGGGCAGCCCGTGGTAGAAGCTGTAATAAAATAGACCTGTGAACAGTAGGGACCCTGGAGGGAAATGAGACCAGAATGGAGGAGGTATTCGCAGAGAGTGTGTGAGGCTGCTTACTCTCAGCTCATCCATCTTTGTCAAGGAGACTAGATTTCATGCATCAAATCCTCCAGCCTGCTGAGCCTCGAGCTGCAACACCTGATTGTGTCCCTGCAGTCTCCTTAGATCAGCCACCTTGCACGCCTCACACCTGCCCCTAGCTCAGTGCTTCTGGCTGGGACTACAGAGCACCTCTCCAACAAGTCCTTGCACCGGTCCCTTCCTCTGAGCAGCGTTTAGCTGGAGGGCTGAATGCTTACTTAGCACTGCCCAGTGGAGGGGGAAGGCAGCCAAGCCATCAGGCTGGAAACCACCAACAGACAGCACATGCGCACTGGGAGCTGTCAGACACCTGACCCGTGTTTCAGAGTGTTTGCAGACACCAGCCAAGCAGGTCTGGGTCAAGGCCAGGTTCCTGCTCTCCATCAGGAAAGGCGTTTGAAACCTAAGAGGAAAAATGAGGGTGGTCTTCCTGGACCTCTCACCTTCCTCTTCTCCTGGGTCCTGTCCAGGAAGCTGACCTGGGCAGGGGGCTTTATGAATAAGGAAAGTACCTGCTGAGATCAAGGTGGATCCTCTTGGGAACTCAGGCAGATGGCCTTATTCCATTTATGGCATCCTCAGGTATAATTATTTTCTAAGGCAGCCCCAGGTAGGTGCAGGTGGGAAAGCTCGGGGAACCTCCCCTTCCACATCTCTGGAGAGGACACGGACCCAGTGACCAGAGGCAGCTTTCCACCCAGCATAAGGCTGGCTCCCAGGGACAGCGTGGCACATCCCATCCTGCTGCCCCGCCCCCCACTCCAGGAACCACAGGAGCCTGTCAGCAAAATGTTTAGACATAGGCCCCATGGTGCCCAGGATGGGTCATCGCTGCAGGGGGCCGGTGCAGGGGAGGGAAGGGAATTCTACTCTCAGGTCAAGGGTGGAGTAGGAGCAGTAGCTCCACCCTGTAGTCTGTGCAGCTGCTTCAGGAAGTTCCAGGGTGTGGGAGGGAAAGTGGCAACTAGGAGACTGGTCTGTTTTCTATGTTAGGGCTCTGCTTAGGAAATGTGTGTGTGCGTGCATTTCTGGAAAACGATTCTGCTAGTAAATATTTTAAAATTCACTGGATTAGTTGATATTAACTCATTTCTTTTGAGCCTTTGCTATTCGATCTTCTACGTTCCCTATACATCTTATCCCTTGTTGTCCTCACAAATACTTCATGAGGCATATCCCCACTGATCAAATGAGGACACTGAGGCACAGAGAGCATGAGAAACTGGCCCCAGGACACAGCTAGTAAGTGGCGGGCTGGACCTGCACCCGAGACTCATCCTGTCCAGCTCTGAGGACTGGGACTCCATGTTCCTGTGTTTATCAGCTGACCCTGGACAGCGTCATGAATGTGGCTGTCCATATCTGAATTCAACTTCACGGCTACCTTCCCTCTGACAAGCCCTGCATCCCACTTTCAGAGCCACCCCAGGTCCGCAGGGACCCCCCTAGTTGATCCTGTGGGAGAGGAAAACAGTCCAATGGGAGGAATGGGGTCTTGCCTGGGGCCAGTCCCCTGTGTGTAAGTCCAAGTATTTTGGGACAGATGAGATAGGGAGAAATGAGTGGCTTTAGGGGCATTTCCTGTGTGGGTTTGCCAAGGAAGGAGCACTGGTCCCACAGGGGGCAAACTCTGGCGGCCCCTGCTCAGGCAGAGCACCATCGTGGGAGCCCCCTCCCCAGCCTGGTCTCATGCTTGAGAAGTAACTTGCCCCACCATCAGGTGCCTCCACTGCGCTGCCTTTCAGACCCCTCTGGCTGACTCCCCACTCTGCCCCAGGGGCTCCACTCCCCGCGCCCTGCATGCCCTTTGCTCTCCTCTACCCTGCTTCCTGAGCTGACCTCTCTCCCTTGCCCACCTCATGCCCATTTTCTTCAAGCTCTCCTGACATGGTCCTCTGGACCTATCTGGAACTCATAAGCTGGCATGTGTCATTATTTGCCTTTCTACCTACACAAGTCTTGCCTTCTCAAGGAGACTATAGATACTGTGAGAGTAGCTGTTGTGTTTTTGTGTTGACAGGATTCCTGGAGAAAACCTTCTTTCAAGGCACTCAGGCTTCTCACGAGAATGCCACTGGGTAACCAGACTGTCTTCCTTCAGCCACCTAATTGTCTACTAAATCAGTAAATCCTACAGGCCGTGAGCAACACCATGGCTTCCCCCAAGGGGCCTCTGAGGGAGCTTCTTCTCTGCAGGACAGCTAGTCTCCACACCCACAGGAGCCCCCAGGTGACAAACTCAAGAGCATGAGGTATCCAGAAAGCAGCCAGCCACTGTCTGCCAGCAGCACCAGTGTGTCCCCACCTGCCATCGGGAGAAGTAGGACTCCTCCCTCTGCTCAGTCAGGGCTCCTCCCTGGTCCCCAGCTTGCTTTTCGACCTGTTAGCATCTAGAGCCTGTCACATTTCTTATCTTGTATCATTTCCTGACAGCCTGTCCCGTGGTGCCTCTCTGTTTGGGCCCTCGGGTTACTTCTCTCTGTGCAATTAGAAAGTTAATTTCTTTTTTAAAAATATATTATATTGATTATGCTATTATCGTTGTCCTATTTTTTTCTCCCCTTCATTCCCCTCTGCTCAGTATCCGCCCCCCTGCCATCATTCCTCCACCTTAGTTCATGTCCATGGGTCGTACATATAAGTCCTTTGGCTTCTCCACTTCCTATTCTATTCTTAACCTTCTCCTGTCTATTTTTGTCTACCATTTATGCTTCTTATTCCCTATACCTTTTCCCCTATTCTCCCTCTTCCCCCTCCCTGCTGCTAACCCTCCATGTGATCTCCATTTCTGTGATTCTGTTCCTGTTCTAGTTGTTTGCTTAGTTTGTTTTTGTTTTTTAGATTCAGTTGTTGATAGTTGTGAGTTTGTTGCCATTTTACTGTTCATAGTTTTGATCTTCTTTTTCTCAGGTAAGTCCCTTTAACTTTCCATATTATAAGGGCTTGGTGATGATGAACTCCTTTCACTTGACCTTATCTGGGAAGCACTTTATCTGCCCTTCCATTTTAAATGATAGCTTTGCTGGGTAGAGTTATCTTGGATGTAGGTCCTTAATTTTCATGACTTCAAATACTTCTTTCCAGCCCATTCTTGTCTGCAAGGTTTCTTTGGAGAAATCACCTGATAAAGCCTTATGGGAACTCCTTTGTAGGTAACTGTCTCCTTTTCTCTTGCTGCTTTTAAGATTCTCTCCTTATCTTTAATCTTGGGTAATGTAATTATGATGTGCCTTGGTGTGTGCTTCCTTGGGTCTGAACCTCTCTGAGCTTCCTGGACTTCCTGGAAGTCTATTTCCTTTGCCAGATTGGGGAAGTTCTCCTTCATTATTTATTCAAATAAGTTTTCAATTTCTTGTTCTTCCTCTCCTCCTTCTGGTACCCCTATGATTTGGATGTTGGAACATTGAAAGTTGTCCTGGAGGTTCCTAAGCCTCTTCATTTTTCTGAATTCTTGTTTCTTCATTCTGTTTTAGTTGAATGTTTATTTCTTCTGCTTCAAACCATTGATTTGAGTCCCAGTTTCCTTCCCTTCACTGTTGGTTCCCTGTCCATTTTCCTTTGTTTCACTTTTCATAGCTTTCACTTTTTCCTCTATTTTGCAACCATATTCAACCATTTCTGTGAACATTCTGATTGCCAGTGTATTGAACTCTGCACCTGATATCTCTTCATCACTTAGTTGTATTTTTTCTGGAGATTTGATTTGTTCTTTCATTTGGGTCATGTTTCTTTGCCTTGGTTTGTCTGTTGCGTAGTAAGGGGCCGAGCTTTAGGTATTCGCCAGGGTGGGGCAACCCATGTCACTGCACTGTGGTGCTGTATGTGAGGGAGGAGTCCGAGAGGGAACAATGCCACTTGTTCAGCTCTCGGCTGGCTTTCAGTCACTTCCTCCACTACCCACAAGCAAATTAGGCCCTACTGGTGCTGATTCCCAGCTGGGTGGGTTTGTGTATGTTCTAGAACCCCATGGGTCTCTCTGAGAAACTCTCCTGTGAGGCTGGGAGTCTCTTCCATCTCCTCAACCCCCATAGGTTTTTTTAATCGGAGTGTTTGAGGCTTTATTTCCCTGCACTGGAACCCTGGGTTGTGCAGTCTGTCTCGCTCCCCAGTTGTTCTTCCCAGTTTTTCTGCACTCAAATGTGGGACCACCCACTCTGCCAGCTGCTGCCTTCCCAGCCCCAGTCCGCCAGCCACCGCCTTGCCATGTGTCCTCTCCTCCCTGGCTGCCCATCTCCACCCCTCCAACCGGTCTGGATGAATGTTTCTTTTTTAATAACTTCTTGGTTGTCAGACTTCCATACAGTTCGATTTTCTGGCAGTTCTGGTTATTTTTCATTTTTAAATTTGTTGTTGTCCTTGTTTTGGTTGTGTGAGGAAGCAAAGTGTATCTACCTATGCCTCCATCTTGGCCGGAGGTAGGAAGTTAATTTCAATACACCAGAGATGTTCACTTATTCGTTTCCCCACTGCATGTCAGCACTGAGTGCTGCACTTTGCAGGGGTGAGTGTTTGTTGAGGAACAAAAGGACAAATGAGCTCTTCTGGAGAGCCTGTGTCTTCTGCTCTGGTGAGCCAGGTCCTTCATTGCAGATTCAGTGTTGACTATACCATCATCAGAATGCTGGGAAACTTGCTTGTAGTACAGATGAAACACGTCAGAATGTGTATTCTGTTTGTTTTTCCCCTGGCCATCCAGAGCACGTCATATGTGCAGGTATGCTCTGTACTCGGGGCTGGGGATTGGGTCCTACTGCTCACATGGGAAAACTTACAAAAGTGAATAATTATCACCAAATAATCATTTCCCTTTGGGAAATGGGTTTGCTTAAAGTTATATGTCATTGATACGTGACTATTAAAGCATCATCACTTTCATACAGATATAAAGTAAGCACATGTTAAATTTTTTATCTAACTCATTATTAATGAGGGAAATGGTAAGCTCTTCCAACTAGTTTAAAGAGTAATCCAAGAACTGGACACACTGATATATGAGGAATATTGAAAGGAATGTGCATCCTGGCTGGGTGGCTCAGTTGGTTGGAACGCCGTCCAATATACCAAAACATTTCAGGTTCGATTTCCATTCAGGGCACATGCCTAGGTTGCAGGTTTGATCCTGGTCAAGACCTGTATGAGAGGCAACCAACTGATGTTTTTCTCTCACATTGATGTTTCTCTCTCACTCTCTCCACCCCTTTCCTGTCTCTCTAAAGTCAGTAAACATTTTTAAAAATTAAAAAAGAAAAGAATGTGCGAATGGTGGCAAAACTGGTTTCTTCCTCAGTGGGAGAGGGAAGTCAGTTGAACATCCACCAGCAGGACTTTTTCGCTTGTCTATAGACAAGACTTACTCTGTGTTGGTTTTAGGTCTCTACAACTGATGGAGCTGCATAACACCTGAAGTCAATGAGAGGTGCGGAATCAGACAGTCTGGAAGAGTGCCCGTCCTCTATGTGGTTTCCCATTGCAGATGCTCAGGGATCTTCTTTGCTCATTACAAACTTCCTCACATGACAGAGGTGACATTTGAAATCAATGGAGAAAGGACAGATTATTTAATAAATGGTGCTAATCAACTGAATTTCCACTTGTGAGAATAAAATTAGATTATGACACCATACTTTAACACAGAGCAAAGTTCAGGTGAATTTTATAAAATAAACTATTAAAATAGAAATTTTTAAATGTTTAGAGAAAGAAACAGAAGAATATCTTTATGACCAAAAGCTAGAGTAAGAAATATGATAGAAAAGACACAAAACTATATGACAAAGGATTGGTAGATTTAACTATAAAACAAAAAAATATATTTTTTTATTGAGACCCCAGATATAAAACACTGCATTGCATATAGCCAACAACATCCCCACATCCAAAATTCATAAAGACCTCTTACAAATCAGATCAGGAAGACACCAACGAGCCAGCAGGAAGGAAAGGAGAAACACAGGAAGAGAGTGGGAGGAAGGTTTCACAGGCATTTCCTCTAGGTGTCCCTCCAATGTCTTTCCGGAGAGCGCCAGCCCCTCACCCCATTCAAAGTAGCCCAGAGAAACAGCGTAGCCCAGACAGTCCCTTAAAACCAACGGGGTCCCATTCTGGCTCCAGGCCCACATTCCTCAGGACACCAGGCTGCCCCACAGATGTTAACAACTGCAGTGTCTGAGAAGTGGATCTTAGGCACTAACCTGCAATGACCACCTGAGTGATCTAGTGGCTCATCCCAACTCTGCTGTGACTTGAGATGACCTTGCACGTGGAAAATGATACCTTTGGGCCTGTTTGTGGCCACAGAGACCATGGATTCAATGGCCTTTGCTTTCGCCCTACCTCGTGGGGTTTTGTGAGATATCACTGAGATGATTTTTGCAAAGAACTAAAAGGTGGGTGCGGGGAGCGGTGAGTTCACAGTAAGGACTCTGAGTGTCCAGAGGGGCCTTGGGAAGCTGTCTGTGAGAGTTCAGCCTCATCTGTTCTTTCAGTCTTCCCAATCACTCTGATTCTGTAGGTTATTTTCCACACTGACAGAGTTTCTTTTCTGCTTACCCCAGTTAGAAGGATGTTATTTTCTGCAACTGAACCCTGACAGATGTGGGTCAAAGAGAAAAATGGCCAATAATATAAGGAAAAGGATGTAATCACAGATAGGTATTTTTCAAATTATGAGTACCATGTATAAGACTATGCTAATCAATTTGGAAACACTGATAAAACTGACAGTTTTTCAGAATATGTAAGGTATTTAAATTTATACAAAAGAGACAAAACAACAATAGAAAATTTGCAAATGTTATCAAAGAATAATTACCTTCTGGCCATGTAGAAGACCCAAGTGGTTTTATGAGAAAATAATTTCTAAAATAGCAGAGTATTGTATTTAACATCAACTGATATATTTTTTCATTAGAAGTAACTCCTGGTTTCTCCTACTTGACTCAAAGTTTTACCACTTTGTAGCTACAGCAAGGAGAGTGGAACAGACAGTTCTCGCCCAGTTTTGAGTTTCACCTCAGTGGGAGGCAGTGTCGGAAGGCCAAAAAACACTTGATTTTCAGGAGCCATATTTTTGAGAAAAAAAATTTTTTATTTTGTTTTGTATTTTAAAAATCTTGACTTTACAAATCAATGACCAGTGACAAAACCCATGAGAATATAGAGTTCATGATCACAAAAGGGTACTTTTCTCACCCCAAAATGAATGAAGGTAACCCAGCTCGCAGACAGGAAGGGGATTTGACGGGATATTGACAGACATCCAACAAAGAGTCTCTAAGTGTGCTCGGCACCCTGGCTCTATCCTGGTTGAAACCAAGGGCAGAGTGAGAGAAACCCTGGGGAGCTGTAAAGGGGTCCCAGAGCGGAGAGGCCCAGAGACCGGTTTTTCATGGCTCTGCAAGTCTTGGAGGAACAAGGGTGGTGAATCAAAACAGTGGAGCAGGTCGTGTGGGTGGATGGCAGCTATCCTTGCTCCCTATACCCTGAGCAGTTGAGGTAAAGCATCCAAGCCCTAGGGGTCAAGAGAAGTAGTGAGTGGGCAAGTAGACAAAACTGGGGAATGCTGTCATCAGGACAGGGATCTGCAGTGTCCAGCGCCTGCTGCCATTCAGACTCTAGAACTGGCTGGGCACATGGCAACAAGGCTCAGAGACAAATAACTCACCTCGTGCTAGAAAGACAAGCAAACCTCCCGAAACTCAGACCACCATGGGCAAAAGGGAGGAAGAAGGGGGACAATATTGAACTGATTGCAGTTTATACTCTGGATTGACATGTTTCAGTACAAAAGTGGCAAATTTTATGAGTAAGTTTTCTTTTTTTTTTTTCTGGAGATGTGGAGGGAAGCACATAGCTCCTAAGCTGATGACCTGAGTTTTCATTTCAACAGTTACTTTTTCTATTAGACTGTAAACTCCTTGAGGGATTGGGTTTTCTTTTTCTTTTTTTTAAATATTTTGAGCATTTTATTTATTTATTTTTTATTATTGTTCAAGTACAGTTGTCTCCATTTTCCCTGCACCACTCCCGAGTAAGTTTTCTTTCATTAGCAGAAATGGGCTGTCTTGAACTAAGTATCTGTTATGGAGAAACAAAGATAGTTACATATCTGTATCTCTGAACCTGTGTGAAATTCATACCTGCTATAAAAACCTAATGGGTGCTGGCACAAATGTGATAGTAAAACTTAAAGGCAAAAAGAGAGTACTTACCAACCTTTCTTATGAATAGAAAAGTAAAAATTCTAAATATCCTAGCAAGTTAAATTCAGCAACACAACAAAAGAATAGTTGACTATAACCAAGTTGGCTTTATCCAGAGAATGTAGGGGTGGTTCATATGAACATATCTATTAATGTAATTATCCCTTCAAATGATCTCAGTGCCAAAAACCTACTTGTTAATTTCCAGTGTATATTCTTCACATAAAAACACATGATAATGGAAAGACTATTGGATTCGAAGACAGTATTGCTAAGGTATCATTACTACCCAAAGTGACCTACAGATTCAATCCAATCCCTATCAAAATTCCAATAATGGTTTTGGAAAAAATAGAAAAATCCATCCTAAAATTTACATAGGATCTCAAGGGATGCTGAATAACTAAACAATCTTTAAAAAAATTAAATTAAAAGCAAAGTTGGAGGAATTACATTCCTAAGTTAAAAAGTTATTACAAAGCCATGGTAATCAGAATAGTATGGTATTGGCATGAAGACAGACAAATAGACCAAAGGAACAGAATGGAGAGCCCAGAAATATACCCTTTGAAATGTGGTCAGATAATTTTCAACAAGGGTGCTAAGACCACTGAACAGGGAAAGGACAGCCTTTTCAACAAATGGTGCTAGGAAAACTGGATATTCACATAAATGAACAAAAGAATGAAGGGGGACTCTTACCTAACACCATAAACAAAAATTAACTAAAAACAGATCAAAGGACTAAATGTAAGAATGAAAACTACTACATTTTTAGAAGAAAACATAGGGGCAATTCTTCATGACATTGGATTTATTAATGATTTCTTAAATATGACACCAAAGACACAGGCAACTAAAAAAAATAGACAAATTGAACTTCTTGGAAATAAAAAACTTTTGTACATCAAAGGACACTATCAACAAACTCAAAAGAGAACTCACAGAAGAGGACAAAATATTTGTAAATTACATATCTCATTAGGGATTAATATCTAGAAAATATAAAGAACTACTAACACTCAACAACAACAACAACAACAACAAAGAACCTGACTCAGAAATGGGCAAAACACTTGAATAGACATTTCTCCAAAGAAGATATATAAGTGGCCAATAAACACATGAAAAGATGCTCAACATCTTTAGTTCACTAAAGAAATGCAAATAAAAACTAACCCACCTATCAAGATGGCTACTGTCAAGCAGAAAATAACAAGTGTTGACAAGGATGTGGAGAAATTAGAACTTCAGTGTAATGATGGTGTAAAATGTTGCAGCCCTTATGGAAAACAGTATGGAAGGTCCTCAAAAAATTAAAAATAGAATTATCATACAATCCAACAATTCCTCTTCTAGGTAAATACACAAAATAACTGAAAGCAGAACCTTGAAGAGACATTTGCACAGCCATGTTCACACCTGCATTATTCACGATAAATAGCCAAAAGGTAGAAGCAGCCCAAGTGTCCATCAACAGATGAATGGATAGATAAAATATGTAAATAAATAAATATATATATTACACACACGTATGTAATATTATGCACTCATATATATTTATATACATATATATGATTGTTTACTCAGCCTTAAAAAGGAAAAAATCCTGACACATGCTACAAAGTAGATGAACTTTGAAGACATTACGTTAAGTGAAATAAACCAGTCGCAAAAGAACAAATACTGTAGAATTCCACTCACCTGAGGTACTTAGGGTAAGCAGTCAGACTCATTGCAACATAAAGTATGGTGCTTGCAGGGGCCGAGGAGAGAGGGGGCGGGAGAGGCACTGCTGACTGGGGATTTTCAGTTTTGCCAGATGAGAAACGCCCTGCAGCCCTGCAGGCGGCAGCGGTGGCCCAGCAGGCTGAGTGTGCTCGCTGCCTCTGAGCTGCAGACTCCACGGTGGTTGAAGTGGTGCAGTTTACGGTTACATATTTTACCACAGTTTAAAGAAATACGTTTTTAATTAAGAAAAGCATAAAACCCCATCTAAGTCAACTAAAAACAGGAAGCTCTTTCTAAACTAATTAAATAAGGTCTGCATTAAGTTATAAACATATATGGAGAAAATAATAAAAGCTTAATATCAAAGAAGTTGTGATGTTTTAAGAAAGAGTTGAATCAATGAAAAATACTGATATATCTAGTTGAAATAGTTTAATATTTTAAAATATTAATTCTCTTTAAATGAGTTTATAGGTATAAAGTAATTTCAATTAAAATTTTTGAGTTTTAGTGAAAATTCACAAAATAAATCTAAACATCATTTGGAAGAATCAGTGTAGCTGAATATTCAGGAAATATTTTGAAAAATGAAGTTAATGGGGTGCGAGGGGAGAAGAGCATGTCCTATTTACTTTTTCAAAGCTACAATAATTAAAACATTAAAGTTCTGTTACAAGAATAAGCAGCTCAGTGAAACAGAATTGACAGTCCAGGAACAAATCCAATTATGAGTAAATATTTAATATATGATAAAATTGGAATTTAAATCAGGAAAGGCTAAAATAATTGACTATTCCAAAAAAAAAAAAAAATCCAGACAGCTCAAGTAGCTAAACAAACATGAAATACAATACTATGAAAGATAGAGAAGAGCTCTGGCTGGTGTGGCTCAGTGGATTGACTGCCGGCCTGTGAACCAAAGGGTCACCAGTTCAATTCCCAGACAGGGCACATGCCTGGGTTGTGGGCCAGGCACCCGGCGGGGTGGGGGGTGGGCACAAGAGAGGCAACCACACAGTGATGTTTTTCTCTTCCTCTTTCTCCCTCTCTTCTCCTCTCTCTAAAAGTAAATAAATAAAATCTTTAAAAAAACATAGAGAATAATAATATAAAATATTTATATGATATTGAGGAGAGAAAGGCCTTGGTAAATAAAAAGCAAAGAAAGAAACCAAAAATAAAAAAATAAATGTCTCTTAAGTGACAAAAATCTGAAATTTTCAAATGCTCATACACAAACACAAAATTATCAAATTTGTGTTTGTCAAATTTATTTGTCAATAAATAAGAGTCAACCAACAAACAAGGAAATAACCTTCACAATGAGTGACAAAGAATAATATTCGTTGTACATAAAGAACCATTACATGTCAATATGAACAAAATATCATTCCACTAAAAATGAGTGAAGGTCACAAACAAACAATTCACAGACGGAGAAATGAAAACATGCTATACCAATGTCCCAGCGCCCCAGCGAAGAATGCAAACGGAAACTATGTGCACTTGGGTGCATACACATATCACAAGGTTTAAAAATATTTATACAACTTCACTCAGAAGTTGTATAAATTCTACTAGGAATTTACCTTAGGGAAATGCCCACATATTTGTGATATTATTTGTAATATTAAAAATTTGGAAACCAGATAAGTCTAATAGAAAGGAAGTAGACTTTATAAGTGATAGTATTTTATCTAGGGAAACCACAACTAAAAAGGTAGAAAATGCACCATTAAAAATAATACAAAAACTACTAGTGCCACAGAAAGTTGTACCCAATTATAGCAGTCAGGTCCCAAGAGGAGCTTGATGGCACACTCAGGCTGGAGTGAGTCTAGGAGGGAGTAATAAAAGGGTCCCTTACAAAGCTACCGGCATGGCTAGATGGAAACAAAGAGGGTAGTAATAACCCACAGCTAGTAGCAGCCCTGTCACTAGGCCTGGAAGGATGCCAGGACAGCAGGGCAGGGACTAGGACCAGGTGAGGGAGGCACCCCTGATGCAGAATCTAAGGAAGCATTTGCCCTCAGGGTTGTGCAAGTCAGAGCAGCCTCTGTACATTCTTGCACCCTGGGTACCTCCCTCCAGGCACTGTGGTCTGGGCCCTGGGGGAGGGAGCTACTACAGGAAACTGGAAGGAGAATTCTTCGGCAGAGAAGTCTGCCTAGAAAGGAGCAGTAACCTGTAACAGGAGACCACGGAGAGCCCAAGGTGACCCTGCAGGGAGGCTGCTGGAGATAAAGACCCTGTCTTTGCTGTGCTCCGTCCTTTTTTCTCCTGTAGGGCTGCTCCTCATCGCCCACCTGGAAGCCAGAGGGCAAGGCTGCTCCACAGTTGTCCTCCAGGGCAGACAGCAAGGCAGAGGAAGGCAGAGCTGCTGCAAGGGGTACAGTGATCCAGGACGACAACACAGAATGAAGCAACACCAGCAGGTTCCAAACCAATAGCAACATCTGGGGCTGGATTTAATCTCATGCTGTTTTGGTCAGTAATGCACGAACCTGTGGGCCATGGGTCGCATGAAGCTCAGGATGGCTGTGACAACACAAATGCGGCCCAACACAAAATCATAACTTGAACCTAAAACATGGTGAGATTTTTGTGTGTGATTGCATGTTGCAGTATATTTAATGTGTGGCTCAAGGCAACTCTTCTTCTTCCAATGTGGTCCAGAGATGCCAAAAGGTTGGACATCCCTGGTACGAGCTTGTAGCCTAGGAGCAATACAATAGGCTTGTAAATAATGATATAAACAGAGTCACTTTAAATAGAGTGGAGCTGCCATGCCAGAGGAACTGCCCTACACGCCTTCTACCTCAGCACTTGGGGTGCTGAAACAAAGCAAAATAACCTTTGGACTGGCCCGAAGCAAACTTGTTTCCCTAAAAACTATTTGCGAAGATAACAAGAAGCCAGATATTGTGACTACTGAGGTAACACAGCCTAGGTGCGCAGGGGGCTATGCCATCCCACTTTGGGTAAGAGTGTCCCGTGCTGTTTGTGCAATGATGAAATCGCCCAGCGATGGGTTTCTCAGAACGCATTCCTGTGCTTAAGCAAACAAGGCTGTATGTCAGTCCTCTCCCTCTCACTCAGCCATCAGGTGCTCCTATCCTTTCCTGTGGCTTAATCCCTCCCTTCCAACTTGATTCTTTTGATCAGCACTTAAATACAGGGTTCGGCACAAATAATACCCCCTTTTCATTACAAAATCATAAGCATGTAATTCTGTAACATAACAACATCACACTCAAGCACCTGATATGACAGCAATTCAAATTGCTGTCCATCTGGTGCAAGACATTCACGTACCCTACCAACCACACTTAAGCAGGCATTACTTCTGCCAGACCCTGTACACTTAAGTCTCTTCCATCTTAACATTCCCCTGGTGTGGATGCATGACTCATAACCCCGTGCCCTCTTCCGGACTGAAGCATTTCTTCTTCAAGATGCCAGGAGAGGTGCCTTCCGATGGCTGGCAGCTCAGTCCCCCTCTGGGACCTGCCAGCAGGAGCTGCCTTGCCCAAGGTGACACCAATTCCCCAGGGTAGGCTACATCCTGTGCCTGGTGTTTTAAGGGTACTCCAGATTTGCTTTAAACAGTTGTGGGGTAACTCAGGACGTGGTCCCTCCATGACCTCAGACAACAGGTGCCTGCCTGGCCAGCAGCCATAAGGAATGAGAAAAACAGTCTGTATCTGGATGTCCCAGGCCTCTCAAGGCCCCTGTGTCTCAAGGCTCCTGCGTGTATCACAACAGTGTGGGATTGCCACACACTACTCCCTCTCTAACCCTACAGGTAGCACCAAGGCTGGAGACGGGTGTTATTCCACACACTGACCCCCTGTCATTGGTGCACACCCCTGTAATGTGAGTAATAGACAGCATGCCCACTTCTGCTGATCCTCTGGGTGGTTTTTTTTGGAATATCATGAACAAAAGTACTGCTCCCTGGTTTGGAGCTCCTGCATTACAACAGGTAGGAGAGGACTGTCACAAAGGAAGAAATTCATACTCACAGATCCCTAGAAACAGTGTAGACCGCACATCACGCAGGACCACGCAGGGCATCACCCCATTTGGTCACAAGGCAGAGGCAGTGAAGAGACAACAGGGGAAAATGTGGGCAGGAACCTCTGTTATGGTTCCCACAGGAAAGGTTAGGCAAGGCAGAGCACGCAGGTTTAGGTAGGGGGGCTATCCTGAGTTGTCTGGTGCCGACCCTGGGGTGACAGAGGTTCCAGTGTAAGTGTCCTTGAAGTGTGGGGTGTATGGACTTTGGCTTGGCTAGTTTGCATCTGAAAGCTGTGCTCACAGGGAGTCCTTTTCTACCTCTTGGAACAGGCTAGCCCTGGGAGGGGCAGTCTCTCCAGGATCAGCCAGGCCCCAGTGTCAAAGAATCAGAAAATACAAAAAACAAAGTGTTCTGATTGACACGTGCTGGAAAGGCCCAACCCCCTTGCCTTGATTCTGGGACAACCCTGAAGGGTGGGATAGCTCCCAGAGCACTGCTGAGGCCCCTGTGTCCCTTCCCCAGGGAAGTCCTGACCCTCCACCTGCTTCCCTCTATAGGCAGCCCTCACTGTATCATCACAGAGCCAGTGGAAAATGAATGCTGGGGGAGGCAATTCTCTTTAGTTAGGGAAACCCCTCTGCCCCTGGCCAAGGCAAAAAACGGGAAAGACAAAAGAAGAGGCCACATGCAGGTGTTCCTGCTCCCTGCTGCTTCGTTGTCCCCCTCAGCCCCCCAGCCCACCACCGTTCTCCACCCCTCCCACACCCCTCAGCACCCCTCTCTCACTGCTCTCCCACTGCTCTGGTCTGGTGAAATCCACCCCTTGTACCAGGGGAGCCACCTCCCCACTCCGGTGCTCCCAGCCCATGCTGGTAGGAGTCATGTGATCACTTTGGTGGGTGATCAGCTCCCCAGAGTGATGAGGTGATGCTCTGAGGGGTGACATGATGCCCAGGACAGAACAGGCTTTTTGCAAGTTTGTGATGTGCAGTGTGGTTGGGCTACTTCCGGGGCCGGGGTGGGGTGGGGAGGTGGGGACAGGGGCAGACTCACTTCTCTGCGGATATTTGTCCCCAGTTTTCAAGCCCAGGTTACGTAACACCTGAGGAGAACTACGCTCCCCCGTCACCCACACCTTTTCCTGCTCTGTGGAGCATTTCACAAGCCAGCTGCTTCTCAGAGAAGGTCTATTTTGGGAGCTGTTTTCATTTGACCTATATTAAGCACAGTCACAAGGCAGAGGCAAGGTGCAGGGCGGCCTGCTTGCTCTTTGTGCTTTTTTACTGTCACGGGTGAGCAAACCAGACAAGCTGGTGCACACAGCTTGGGAGCTGAGACTCAGAGGCCTAGGACCTCATTGACATCCCGCTACAGACAGCGGAGGCTTGGACAGCCCACCTGTAACAGGTGCAGGCCCAGGCGCCCATCCTACTGCACTCGTCTCAGCTGCCACCCTCCAGGTCTCTGTAGCGCTGGGCTGGGACAAAGTTAGGCTCCTCGTAAGCCGAATCTACCAGGATGGCCAAGATGAGTCTGGCCCTGTGAAAAGTTACAAGAGTTTTAATTCCCCTCCATTGGAAATTCTCTTTCCTGAGTTAATAATTAAATCACAGGACCAACAGGGGGAGAGAAAGGGTTGCTGGGAGCCACCTGCACACAAGCAGGCGCCACTCCAGAGCTCCCACCACTCTGGAGGCTGTGAATAAAATGACAATAGAAATGACTCTCCCATGAAGCACCCCACTCATCCCTCTTCAATGGGAGTGTCTCCTGGGGCACGGCTTTCTATCGTGAACCTCTCTGTATCGTATCCCTGGAAGTAGAGGTCTGATTCCAGCATCCCAGGGGTGTCCAACATTTTGGCGTCTCTGTGCCACGCTGGAAGAAGAAGAGTTGACTTGGACCACACATTAAATACATTGCAACATGTAAGCACACACACAAGAAAACTCATAATGTTTTCAGGGAATCTACGATTTTCTGTTGGGCCACATTCACAGCCATCCTGGGCCTCCGGTCGGACACCCCTTTGCCCCAAGCTGCTGGCCCCGAACCTCCACCTGTGGGACCATCTCTCACTGAGAGCCAAGGCCCTGTTTCCAGACAGCTGTCCCCTGATGTTAAAATTATAAAGATCTTGGCTTGACCCCTCACTGGGGACCCAGAGCCCTTTTACACAAGAGTGGGAACAACAGTCAGGGGACAGAAAGGGAAATGTGCAGGACTGCTGGACAGGGGCATTCCAGGGACTGCGCCCCGAAGCCCACGGCAAGGCCCTGACTCAGGCTGCCGTGAGATTAAAAGATATGGAATGTAAGGACTGACAAGATTATGAAAATTAGAAAATTTAAACAGGGTTTATGTTTTAAAAGTTATGTCAACTTTACCTGACTGTTTTACTGTTTGTCCCAGCTGAAACCTTACAAGATATTTAAAAGGACTTAACAACTTTTGATCAGAAATGTGGCAAAATTGGAAGCTGAAGATTCAAGAGCCTGACAGGAATTCGTTAAAAGCTTTCTCCCCTAAACTAAAGTAAAACTATATACCCAAAGGGGAGAAAAAGCAAATTAGGGATGAAGTGTCTGGACAGGCAGGTTAACCCATGATGTCACTTAAGAAATTGAGAGCAATTGTCCTTCTCTTCCAAATCTTTGTGAACCAGAAATGCAGCTCCAGCAGCAACTCAAAGCCCATCTGTCCAACCCCAGTTCCTAAGACTGAAGGGGAAAAAAGTTTCTTAAAAAAGTAAAAGTAGCTATAGAATCAACCTTGCCCAAAATCTAGCCACAGCTTCCATTAGATTGTCTTCTCCATAACTACTATTTTGAAAGCTTTAGCCATCTGAACAGGTAACATTAACGTATTCCATCTGCCAGGAACACACTTTAGACCCAGCTGTGCTTTTTGAAACCAGCGAGTTTGTGTTGTTGTACCTGTCTCATGGCTACAAGATCTCTGCATCTGCCTGTGTATGCCTATGTGTGCTGCAAATGGGAGATATTTTTGTACCTCCAGATGGTATTGTTAACATTAATTTAATAAATACAATTAATTTGTTTGAAGGAATTCACTTGTAAAGATTAGATATATTCTAAACTCTCAGTGAAATAGACTAACCCAAATATTTTTGCAAGTTTATGCAATCTAAGACCATCTTTAATGAATAAGAGCTAGTTTAAGTTTGTTAATTTAATTAAAATGTACATGTCTTGCCCTGGCTGGTGTGGCTCAGTGGATTGAGCACTGGCCTGAGAACCACAGGGTCACTGGTTCAATTCCCAGTCAGAGCACATGCTTGGGCTGTGGGCCAGGTCCTCAGTGAGGGGCCTGTGACAGGCAACCACACATTGATGTTTCTTTCCCTCTCTTTCTCCTCTTTGCCTCTGTCTAAAAATAAAATAAATAAAATATTTTAAAAAATGCTCATGTCTTTAGAGTTATCAGCATTGAATATCATGCAGATAAACAACTTTATTCTACCTGGGTTTACTAGTCAAGTACATTTATATTATCTCTGTTGCAAAAAAATTGCCAGCAAGCTAACCTTACAGCTAAAAGGACTATAAAAAGAAGAGCAAACAAAGCTCAAAGTGAGTAGAAAAAAGGAAATAATAAAGATCAGAGTGGAAACAAATGAAATTGAGTCTAAAAAAAAAAACAATAGAGCCCTGGCTGGTGTGGCTCAGTGGATTGAGCACCAGCCTGAGAACCAAAAAGTTGCCAGTTTGATACCCTGTCAAGGCACATGCCTGGGTTCCAGGCCAGGTCCCCAGCTGGGGGTGTGCGAGAGGCAACTGATTGATGTTTCTCTTGCACTTCGATGTTTTTCTCCCTCCCTTCACCTTTCTCTGAAAATAAATAAATCAAATCTTTAAGAAAAATAGAAAAGATCAATGAGACCAAGAGCTGGTTCTTTGAAAGATAAACAAAATTGATAAACCTTCAGCCAGATTCATCAAGAAAACAAGAGAGAGGGCCAAATAAATAAAATCAGAAATGAAAGAGGAGAAGTAAAAACTGACACCACAGAAATACAAAGGAGAGTAAGAAAATATTACAAACAATTATATGCAAACAAATTGGACAACCTGGAAGAAATGGATAAACTACTAGCAACACACAGTCTCCTAAGACTGAAATAGGAAGAAACAGAATCAGAGAAGACTAATAACTGCTAACAAAATTGAATCAATAATGAAAAACTCCTAAGAAAAGTCCTGGACCAGTTGGCTTCACAGATGAATTTTACCAAACATTCAAAGAAGAATTAATACTTGTCCTTCTTACATTTTTTCAAAAAATTGAAGAGGAAATAAGGTTTCCAAACTCATTCTACAACTTCAGCATTACCCTGATACGAAAAGCAGTCAAAGATACTACAAAAAAAGAAAATCACAGGCCAACATCCCTGATAAAAATAGATGCAAAATCTTCACAAAATAGTAACAAACCAAATTCAGCAATACATTAAAGTGTTCATACACTGTGATCAAGTGGGCTTCTTTATTCCTGGAATGCAAGGTTAGTCCAATATCTGCAAATCAATGAACATGGTACACCACATAAACAAAATGAAGGATAAAAAGTATATGATCAAATCAGTGGATATGAATAAAAGTATATCATCAAATGTGACCGACTCATCTTGGCTAAAGAAAAAGAATTTCACAAAATCTAACATCTATTTATGATAAAAACTCTCATCAAAGTGGGGACAGAGGAAACATACCTCAACATAACAAAGGCCCATATATGACAAACCCACAGCTAATGTCATCCCTAATGGTGAAAAGCTGAAAGCTTTTTCTTTAAGATCAGTGACAAGACAAGGATGTCCACCTTCATCACTAGCACTGGAAGTCCTAGCCACAGCAGTCAGACAATAAAAAGAAATAAAAGGCATCCAAATTGGAAAAGAAGAAATAAAACTGTCACTATTTGCAGATGGCACAATACTATATAGAGAACCCTGAATTCCCACCCAAAACTATTAGAATTAATAAATGGATTCAGTAAAGTAACAGAATACAAAGTTAATATTCAGAAATTGGTTGCATTTTTACACATTGTTTACATTATAACAAACTATCAGAAAGAGAAATTAAGATGACAATTCCATCACAGTTGTATCAAAAAGAATAAAATACCTAGAAATAAAGTAAACCAAGGGGGTAAAAGACCTGACTCAGAAAATTATATATAAGACACTGAGGAAAGAAATTGAAGAAGATACAAATGAGCGGAGAGATTTACCATGCCCATGAATAGGAGGACTTAACATTGTTCAAATGTTCATACCACCCAAAGCAATCTACAGATTCAATGTAATCCCTGTCAAAATACCAATGGAATTTTTTACAGAATTAGAAAATAATCCTAAAGTCTGTATGGAAACACAGAAGATTGCAAATAGCCACAGCACACTCCAGAAAGAAGAACAAAGTTGGAGGTATCATACTACCTAGTAAGAGAGTATACTTGAGGCTATAGTATCCAAAACAGCATGGTACCGGCATAAAAACAGAAACAGACCAATGGAACAGAACAGAGAGCCTAGAAATAAATCCATGCCTATATGGTCAATTAATCTACAACAAACAAAGCAAGAATATACAATGGGAACTTCTGATCCAGATGAAGGTGTAGCCCTGGATGGTGTGGCTCAGTGGATTGAGTGCCAGCCCTCGAACCAAAGGGTCACTGGTTCAATTCCCAATGAGGGCACATACCTGGGTTGGGGGCCAGGTCCCCAGTAGGAGGCACACGAGAGGCAACCACACATTGATGTTTTTCTCCTTCTCTTTCTCCCTCCCTCCCCCATCTCTAAAAATGGATAAGTAAAAATCTTTAAAAAAAAAAGATGGAGGTGTAGGTAGACACCCTTTGCCTCCTCACACAACCACAAAAAGAATTACAACTAAATCTCAAAACAAATAACACCAGAACTGTCAGAAAACTGAACTGTATGGAAATCTGACAACCAGAGATTGAAAGAAACCACATTCATCCAGACAGGCAGGAAGGGCAGAGACAAGGAGACAGGCAGAGAGGCAGGAGATGTGGTGTGGCATGGAGAGGCAGCAGCGGCAGTGGTGGAACAGGCACAGGTGATCCCACATTCACATGTGGTGGATAAAAATCAGGAGGGACACCTTGACTAAGCGATTGAGAGTGAGTGATCCCAGGTCCAGGCCAGACAGCACAGCCCTGGGTTCCCAGTGCCAGGAAGAGAAATCTCCATAACTTCTAGATGTAAAAACCAGTGGGGGTTGGGACAGTGGAAGAAACTACTGGACTTTCAGGAGATGCCACTTAAAGGGTCCACACAAACTTAGAGCTCACCCACTCTGGGACTCAGCACCAGGGTAACATCTGGACGGGTGCCAGTCACATACGGGGAGTGGGTGAAGTGACTGGAAATGGGGTGAGCGCTGGGCAAACCTCCAGAAGTCAGGCGGCAGCACTGTCCTCTCTCCAAGCCCTCCCCCAACACAGAGCCACAAAGCAGTGAAGTGGGTTGCCCTGCCCTGGTGAATACTGAAGGCCCTGCCCCACACAATTTACAGGTGCTACAGGTGCCTTTTTATAATAGGCCAACCTAATAAGACAGGGAGTCGAAGCAGCTCTGCCTATTACACAGAAACAAACACAGGGAGCCAAATGGAGGAAACAAATAAATATGGCCCACATGAAAGAACAGAACAAAACCCCAGAAAAACAACTAAATGAAATGGAGATAACCAACCTATCAGATACAGAGTTCAAAACCCTGGTTATCAGGATGCTCAAAGAACCCATTGAGTATGGCAACAACGTAAAGGAAGAAATGAAGTTTACATTAAATGAAATAAAGAAAAATCTACAGGGAACCAACAGTGAAGGGAGGTAACCAGGATTCAGAACAGTGATTTTGAACATAAGGAGGAAATAATCATTCAACTAAAATGGAATGAAGAAACAAGATTTCAAAAAAAACAAGGATAGTATAAGGAGCCTCTGGGACATCTTCAAATGTACCAACATCCGAATCATAGGGATGCCAGAAGGAGAAGAGGAAGAACAAGAAATTGAAAACTTATTTGAAAAAATGATAGAGAACTTTCCCAATCTGGCAAAGGAAATAGACTTCCAGGTAGTCCAGGAAGCTCAGAGAGTCCCAAAGTAATTGGACCCAAGGAAGAACATACCTGAGATTAAAGAAAAAGAGAGAATCTTAAAAGCAGCAAAAGAAAAGAGTTACCTACAAAGGAATTCCCTTAAGACTATCAGCTGATTTCTCAAAAGTAACTTTGCAGGCAAGCTGGGACTGGCCAGAAGTATTCAAAATGGTGAAAAGTAAGGACCTACACCCAAGATTACTCTATCCATCAAAGCTATCATTTAGAATGGAAGGGCAGATAAAGTGCTTCCCAGATAATGTAAAGCTGAAGGAGTTAATCATCACCAAGCCATTATTATTACATGAAATATTAAAGGGATTTATTTAAGAAAAAAAAGAAGTTCAAAACTATGAACAGTAAAAAGCCAATAAATTCACAACTATCAACAACTGAATCTAAAAAACAAAACAAAACTAAGCAAACAACCAGAACAGGAACAGAATCATAGGTACAGAGATCACAGGGAGGGTTATCAGTGGGGAGGGGTAGGGGGAGAACGGGGAAAAGGTGAAGGGATTAAGAAGCATAAATGATAGTTACAGAATAAATGGAGGTGGGGGGCGTGTTAAGAATAGTATAGGAAATGGAGGGACCAAAGAACTTATATGCATGACCCATGGACATGAACTAAAGGGGTGGGGAGGATATCCGGTGGAGGGGGGCAAAGGGAAAACTTGGGACAATTGTAATAGTATAATCAATAAAATATACTTAAAAATATACAATGGGGTAAAGACAACATATACACTTTCTTACAACATATACAAAAATAAACTCAAAGTAGATTACAGACTTCAATGTAAAACCTAAAGCCATAAAACTCCTGGAAGAAAACATGGGCAGTAAACTCTTTGGCACCACTCTTAGCAATATATTTTTTTTGGGGGGGGAATATGTTGCCTTGGGCAAAGGAAACAAAAGAAAAAATAAACAAATGGGACTACACCAAATTAAAAAGTTTTTGCACAGCAAAGGAAACTATCAGCAAAACCAAAGACAACCTACTGAGTGGGAGAACATATTCACCAATGATATAGCCAATAAGGGGTTAATATCCAAAATATATAAGAAACTCATACAACTTAACACCAAAAAACTAAACCATCCAATTTAAAAGTGGACAGAGGACTGGAATAAACATTTCTCCAAAGAGGACATAAAGATGGCCAGTAGACATATGAAAAGATTCTCAACATCACTAACTGTCAGAGAAATGCACATTAAAACCACAATGAGATATCACCTCACACCTGTGAGAATGGCCATCATTAATAAATCAACAAATGACAAATGCTGGCGAGGATGTGGAGAAAAGGGAACCCTTGTGCACTGTTGGTGAGATTGTAAATTGGTGGAGCCACTGTGGAAAACAATATGGATTTCCTTTAAAAAATTAAAAATAAAACTACCATATAATCTAGCAATTCCATTCTGGGTGTTTATTCAAAGAAATCCAAAACACTAATTTGAAAAGACATATACACCCCCATGTTCACCGCAGCATTATTTACAATAGCCAAGATAGGGAAGCAACCTAGGTGTCCATCAATAGGTGAGTGGATAAAAAAGATGTGGTGCATGTACACAATGGGGTATTGCTCAGTCTTAAAGAATGAAATCTTGTCATTTGTGACAGCATAGATGGACCTAGAGGGTATTATGCTAAGTGAACTAAGTCAGACAGAGAAAGACAAATACCATGTGATTTTGCTTATGTGTGGAAGATAAGAAACAAAATAAACAAACAAAACAGAAATAAACTCAGATACAGAGGGCAAACTGATGGTCACCAGATGGCTGGGGGTTAGGGAGATGGGCAAATAATGTGAAAGGGATTAAGAAACACAAATTGTCAGTTATAAAAACAGTCACGGGGATGTCAAGTACACAGTTAGGAATACAGTCAATAATGTTGTAATAACTATGTATGGTGCCAGGTGGGTACTAGGCGTGTGGGGAGATAACTTTATAACATATACAACTGTCTAATCACTGCGCTGTACATCCGAAACTAATATAATAGTGTATGCCAACTACAATTGAAAAGAAAGTTTTTAAAGTTTGTTTCCATATTAATTTTCTTTTCTAAAATGAATTACATTTATGTGTTCCTTTTGCCTATTTTTATTTGGTAAAAAAATTTACTAGTAAGTTAAAATCCTTCAGATTTTAAATACTCAATTGTTATTTTAGAATATTTATGAGAACACTTCCAGCCAAGAAGGAGGTAGACACACTGTGCCTCCTCACACAATCAAAAGAATGATAACAACAAATTTAAACACAAAAAAAAACAACCAGAACTGACAGAAAACTGAACTCTATGGAAGTCTGACAACCAAGGAGTTAAAGAAGAAATATTCAACCAGACGGATAGGAGGGGCGGAGTCAGGCCGCTGGGCAGAGAGGACTCCCGGCAGGGCAGTGGCTGGCGGACCCAGCAAGGTGGTGGATTGCGGACTGGGTGGTCCCACATTCACAAGCAGACAAGCCAGGAGGAACAACTGGGAAGCGAGACAGACGGAGCAACCCAGGGCTCCAGCTCAAGGAAATAAAGCCGCCAACCTCTGATTGAAAACACCTATGGGGGTTGAGGGGTCAGCGGGAGAAACTCCCAGCCTCACAGGAGACTTCATTGGAGAGACCCACAGGGCCCTAGAATGTACACAAACCCACCCATCCAGGAATCAGCACCAGAAGGGACCAATTTGCTTGTAGGTAGTAGGGGAAGTGACTAAAAACTGGCAGAGAGCAGAGCAAGTGGAATTATTCCCTCTCGGACCCCTCCCCCACATACAGCATCACAGCGTAGTGATGTGGGTTGTCCGGCCTTGCTGACACCTAAGGCTCCGCCCCTTACTATGTAACAGGTGCACCCAGATTAAAAAAAGAATGGCCCAAATGAAAGAACAGATGAAAGCTCCAGAAAAAATACAACTAAGTGACAAAGAGATAGCCATCCTATCAGATTCGCAGTTCAAAACACTGACCTGGCTGGTGTAACTTAGTGGATTAAGCACGGGCCTGTGAACCAAGAAATATGGTTCAATTCCCAGTCAGGGCACATGCCTGGGTTGCAGGCCACTTCCCAGCAGGGAATGCACAGGAAGCAACCATACATTGATATTTCTCTCCCTCTCTCCTTCCCTTCCCCTCTAAAGGGACAGAAACATTTTATTGTTTATTAATGAGGAAACATGTCCCTCATTTTATTTAATTAAATAAATTAAATCTTTAAAAAAAATTGGTAATCAGGATACTCACAAAATTGGTTGAATTTGGTCGCAAATTAAATGGAAAAAATGAAGGCTATGCTAAGTGAAATAAAGGAAATGTGAAATAAAGGAAAATGTACAGGGAAACAACAGTGATGGGAAGGAAACTGGGACTCAAATCAATGGTGTGGACTAGAAGGAAGAAAGAAACATTCAATGAGAACAGAATGAAGAAACAAGAATTCAAAAATATGAAGAGAGGCTTAGGAACTTCTAGGATATCTTTAAATGGCCCAACATCTGAATCATAGGGGTCCAGAAGATGAAGAGGAAGAACAAGAAATTGAAAACTTATTTGAACAAATAATGAAGGAGAACTTCCCCAATCTGGCAAAGGAAATAGACTTCCAGGAAGTCCAGGAAGCTCAGAGAGGCCCAAAGAAGCTGTACCCAAGGAAGCACACACAAGCAAGGCACATCATAATTACACTACTCAAGATTAATGATAAGGAGAGAATCTTAAAAGCAGCAAGAGAAAAGGAGACGGTTACCTACAAAGGAGTTCCCATAAGACTGTCAGCTGATTTCTCCAAAGAAACCTTGCAGGCAAGAAGGATCTGGAAAGAAGTATTCGAAGTCATGAAAGGCAAGGACCTACATCCAAGATTACTCTATCCAGCAAAGCTTTCATTTAGAATGGAAGGGCAGATAAAATGCTTTCCAGATAAAGTGAAGTTAAAAGAGTTCATCATCACCAAGCCCATATTACATGAAATGTTAAAGAGACTTACCTAAGAAAAGGAAGATAAAAAATATGAACAGTAAAATGACAACAAACTCACAGTATTAACAACCGAAACTAAAACAAAAACAAAAATGAAAACAAACTAAACAAACAACTAGAACAGGAACAGAATCACGAAAATGGAGATCACATGGAGGGTTATCAGTGAGGGAGTGGGAAGGGGAGAGAGGGGGAAAAGGTACAGAGAATAAGAAACGTAAATGGTAGGTAGAAGATAGGGGGAGGTTAAGAATAATATAGGAAATGGAGAAGCCAAAGAACTTATATGTATGACCCATGGACATGAACTAAAGGGGGGAATGTGGGTGGGAGGGGGTGTGCAGGGCTGAGGGGAATAAAGGGGGGGGAATGGGACAACTGTAATAGCATAATCAATAAAATATATTTAAAAAAGAATATAAGGACAGTGAAAATTGTGTGTTTATCTTATCAGTGAGAAGAGAAATAAAAATTCATTTAATCGTCAAATTCCTTAATAATTCTGAAAAACAGAAGGGTCAGTTCATTTAATCAGGACATTTTGATTGTTATCCTAGCTATCTTCAAAGTGAAAGTTTGAACTAACGTCCAATACCAAGTTTTCTTTAAAAACAAACTCTGTGGATACTGAAAATTAGAGCTGTAAATTCTGAGGAATCTGATCTTCTAACGATTTTGTGTGAAGCCCAGGTACTTTAGAAATCCCAAATTACAACTTTGTATTTCAACCTTAGTTACATTAAGTGCACCTCACTCCATAGCTGTGACCCCAAAACAACATTTTAAAGAATTTGTTTAACTCTCCTGTATTTAACTGTCTCTTTTCACCATGGCCAATAAAAAGAAAACACTAAATTGCTCTAAGCTGCTCCTTCTTTCCAGTGCAACAAGTCATGTTTGTAGCCATTAAAGCAAATGAATTTATTCACAGCTTTTCCAATTTTAAACTCCTTACTGGGTGTCCTCTGAGATTTATCAATGTATTTCCCAGAATTCTACTGCAGGATATCTAAAAGTCTGCTTGTCAGAACATATTTTTTCCTTGCAATCTCATTTCCTACGGTAAAAGCAAATTGCCAGAGCCTGGCACAGTGCCTGCCATAACTGATTCAGTAAGTGTGTGTCACTGGAGTTGATTCAACCACTAGTACAAGTGAAAGGGTCTTTAACTCTGATTGTGGTGACAATTGTTCTCAAACCATGCTGAGTTTCACAGCTGACCTAGAAGCCTGTAGGAGGGCCTGGGGCAGGTCTGGAGGAGCGACCCTCCACCTTCAGAGCCTAGAGGGCAGTGGCCTCCCCACCTCACTCATTGCTCAGATGGAGCCAGGAGAGGCTCTCCTCCCTAGGGCAGACCTCTGGACATTGTTCCACGTAGGCTGGTTTTGAGAGCTGAGTCTTCTGCTAACCAGATTCATTTGAATTAGTCCCTGCCAGGAATTCCCAGCTGCCTCTGGTGCCAGCTCCTTCTTGGGGTGGTTTAGGGTGGGAGAGGGGGAGAAGAGGGTATGAAGAGACAGAAGGTAGGTATCACCTTTGCTCCTTCCTCCTCCTACCTGCGCCTCAAGCAACTGCATCTGCGCCCCAGAGGTTGCAGAATGAGTAGCAAGCCCACTCCGGCTGGCACGCTGTCACCGGGAAATGCCAGGTTCTCCAAGGGGTCTAGGGCCTCAGCTTGGCACTGAGCCCAGTCAGCTGAGCTCCAGCTGCAGCAGCACCATGCTGCTCAACCCAGGCAGCCCACATCCCACCACTTTCCCCTCTGCCCATGCCGCCAACCCCAGGCCTCCCCACTGGGATTTAAGGGCCCCAGTCTTTACATGGGGGTGTCTGTCACTGGAGGGGCTAAGGCTGGTACCTGCCTGGGCATTTCTTCAGCAGAGCTAGAGGAAGGAAAGAGGGAAGCCTCTCATGGCCCCCAGTGATCTCTGGCCCTGCACTATCACCATTCCACCCACCCCAGTGCAGGAAACTCAGAGGCTCCCGGATCCGCTGTCATCTCTGTTATCATTCAGGTGAAGGGAGGCCCTGGGCAACAAGGCAATGTCTATTTTGGAACTTGTCCCCCAGTCTCCTGGCCTTGACACCTGTTGGTGGGTGGCTCTGTTCCACGGTCTCCTTCCCCACCAGCCTCGCCCTTGCTGTTACTCCCTGAGTCTCAAGTCTTTCTTATGCACCAGGTGGAACTTCCTAACAAACGAGACTCAGTTTTCTGCCAACTCCAGGCTATTGGGACGGACACTGTCCTGTGGATTGTGGGTGTCTTGCAGCCTCCCTTTAGAAATACTGGGTGTGCATGATTGGCTGCCTGCCTGCCACATGCATGAATGGGAAGATGGATCACATGTAGATATGTTTGCACCAATATGTAGACTACTATACACCAGTCCAGTGAAACAGAGTTCAAATAGTTGCACTAAAAAGAGCTGAAACTCTGAGGTTAATAGTTTGGCCATTGAAAAGCATGAGCAGAATGTGGGGGGAAAATACAACTTGATTTTGGTCATAATGCATGTGTTATTTCCTACCTAAGGGAAACAAGGTTTTCGGTAGAGGCATAATATATATCACATAAGTAACTGATTTTACATACCCTGAATGGTTTGTTAAGTGTTCAATAGCACAATTTCCACCCCCGGAATTTATGTGGGTTCTTTGGAATGAGGTTTCATTGTTGATGGTTGTTGAGGGCGCCCGTTCCCATGTTATGCTTATTTAGGAGTGCAGACAAGTCTCTTCCTGACCAAAGATATGGCTGGAGAGTCTTTGCACTGGCTGGGGTGATGGACATGATCTGGAACCTTCTTTCCTATGGAGAAGTTTGCTCCTGAATATACAGTTACAATGTGGGGAGGCACACTGACATGTTCAGAGAGGTGTGAAACACACAGTATTTTTCTTTATTTACTTTCATTGTCTGAATGTTCTACTCTGCAACTGTATGCTCAGAAAAAATAAGAAATAAAAAAAGCTGTATATGTAGTGCTATACACATAGTATTCTACTGATTGTGTGTTTTTAGATTTCCATCTACTAGTGGTGAAAATTGTAGTGGTCTTAAATGTCTTATATTTTCCTACTTTGCTGCAGTTATTAATAATATTTATAAATGAACATCTTTAAATTATAGAACCAGGGAAATATTTTTAAAATAAAATACTGTTTCTTCTTAAAAACAAATACAAGCAAAAAACTCAACTGGTAAAACTCAATCACAGGTGGAGTTATAAAACACAGGGTCCTGCAGAAGTGAGGCCTGCTGGAGTGTGGTTGGTAGGGTCATAATATGGGTGAAGTAATTTATAGTTTTAATTTGAACATTTCACTTAAAATGTCATATGGAGTGCTTGAGTGTGATAATGTTGTGTTACAGAATTACATGCTTATGATTTCATAATAAAATATTTTATAATAAAAGGGGTGTTATTTATGCCAGACCCTGTATATTAAATCATCAGGGAAATGATAAACACAGAATGCAGAATGGGGTCCCTCTGTTGGAGAGGTGGCAGTGAGGATGGGGAGTTACTCAAGTGTAGCTTCACCCATGAAGTTCCTTGGTTGTATTATACTTTTTCAGTTGATTAAGGGGTTCACGGTTGTCTGGGTCTTTACTATCTTCTATAACTTAGATGTCTGTAATACTTTAATGTACCACATGGTACATTCTTAAAAAATGTTAATGACTATGAAAGGAAACATGCAGCAAAACCAAAGCCTGTGAGTGGAATCCCTTTGACTTGAACTCAGACACTCTGACTTGGGATTCGAAACTCCTAAGCCTATATGGTCAGGATGTACTATTGTCTTCTTAAAGGTGCTTTTAGAGACTTCTGGCCAAGGTGGAGGCATAGGTAGATACACTTTGCCTCCTTGCACAACCAAAGGAAGGATAACAACAAATTTAAAAGCAAAATACAACCAGAACTGCCAGAAAACCAAACTGTATGGAAGTCTGATAACCAAGGAGTTAAAGAAGAAACATTCATTCAGACTGGTAGGAGGGGAAGAGCTGGGCAGCTGGGGTGGAGAGGACCATGTGGCAAGGTGGCGGCTGATGATGGTCCACCCTTCTAGTGGATAAACCAGGAGGAACAACTGGGAGTGAGACAGACCCCATAAGCCAGGATCTCAGCATGGGAAAAGAAAGCCTCAAAATCTCTGGATGTAAAAACCTATGGGGGTTGCAATGGTGGGAGAAACTCCCAGTCTCACAAGAGAGTTCATTGCAGAGACCCATAGGGTCCTAGAACATACACAAACACACCCACCCAGGAATCAGCACCAGAAGGGCCCAATTTACTTGTAGATAGTGGGGGAAGTGACTGAAAGCCGAGAACCAAACAAGCAGCATTTTTCCCTCTCTGACCCTTCCCACATACAGTGCCACAACACAGTGATGTGGGTTGCCCTGCCCTGGAAATACCTAAGGCTCCTCCCTTTACAATGTAACAGGTGTGCCAAGACAAAGAAGTATGGCCCAAATTAAAGAACAGATCAAGACTCCTGAAATAGAACTAAGTGATGAAGAGATAGTCAACTTATCAGGTGCAGAGTTCAAAATACTGGTCAATCAGGATGCTCACAGAAATGGCTGAGTATTGTCACAAAATAGAGGAAAAAGTGAAGGCTATGAAATGTGAAATAGAGCAAAATATACAGGGAACCAACAGTGAGAAGAAGGAAACCAGGATTCAAAATCAACAATTTGGACCAGAAGGAAGAAATAAACATTCAACCAGAACAAAATTAAGAAACAAGAATTCAAAAAATTGAGGATAGGCTTAGGAACCTCCAGGGCAACTTTAAACATTCCAACATTGGAATCATAGGGGTGCTGGAAGGAGAAGAGGAAGAGCAAGAAATTGAAAATTTTATTTGAAAAAATAATGGAGAACTTTCCCAATCTGGCAAAGGTAATAGACTTCCAGGAAGTCCAGAAAGCTCAGAGAGGCCCAAAGAAGTTGGACCCAAGGAAGCACACACAAGCAAGACACATCATAATTATACTACTTAAGATTAATGATAAGGAGAGAATCTTAAAAGCAGCAAGAGAAAAGGAGACAGTTACCTGCAAAGGAGTTCCCATAAGACTATCAGCTGATTTTTCAAAAGTAACCTTACAGGCAAGGAGGAGCTAAAAAGAAATATTCAAAGTCAGGAAAGGCAAGGACCTACATCCAAGATTACTCTATTCAGCAAAGCTATCATTTAGAATGGAAGGGCAGGTAAAGTGCTTCCCAGGTAAGGTAAAACTAAAGGAGTTCATAATCACCAAGCCATTATTATATGAAATGCTAAAGGAACTTATCTAAGAAAAAGAAGAAAATCAAAACTATGAACAGTAAAACGGCAACAAACTCACAACTATCAACAACTGAATCTAAAAAACCAAAAACAAACTAAGCAAACAACTAGAACAGGAACAGAATCACAGAAATGGAGATCACATGGAGAATTATCAGCAGGAAGGGGGAGGAGGAGGGGTGAGAATGGAGGAAAAGATACAGGGAATAAGAAGCATAATTGGTAGATACAAGATAGACAGGGGGAGGTTAAGAATAGTATGGGAAATGGAGAAGCCAAGGAACTTATATGTATGACCCATGGACATGAATGAACTAAGGCGGGGGGAATGCTGGAGGGAAGGGGGTGCAGGGTGGAGGGAAAAAATGAGACAACTGTAATAGGATAATCAATAAAATATACTTTAAAAAGAAAAAGAAAAAATAAATAAATACAATCTTTTAAAAGCAAGAAAAAAAGGGTGCTTTTAATTTGAAAAAAAATCCTGATTATAATCATTGGTGTGGGTATGGAGGCACAGACTCATTTTCTTACCGCCACCCATACTCCACTGCATCTTCCCAATCATGGTCACCAAGTGTGGCTAAGAGGGAGCTGAGATGATGCTGCACGCATACTTCTCTAGCGCCCCCTGCAGGCCAGCTCTGCCCTAACAAAGAGTGGGGTAGTGGCTAGACCTCAGGGTATCATGTCACTGACAGGCCAGCTCCCTGACCTGGCTGATGGGTCTTCTGACTAAAGTCACCTTTTGGGGCTGGACAACATGTGAGGGCTTTGCTTCCAGAATCCTCTAAGTATCTCCCTTGGCCCTGACCTTTTTGTGCACTTCCAGGGACCAGCCTAGCCAACTGTCAGAAAGCATTTTACTTCTCAGCAAAGCAGCTGGAAGGGGCAGAGTGGGCTGTAAGTCCTGAGCCATGGCAGTGGGGCGGAGGTAAGAGGTCAAAGACAGTCTGGGGAAGGGGTGGAAAGAGCACTTGCCTTCTGGAGGAGTCGGGGTAGATTGCTCACCTGTCCAAAGATGGTAACATGGCCTCCAGGTAACTCAGCTCTGGGGTCTACACAGCCCTTAGTGGGGAAGAAGCTGACCAGGAGGCAGGTCTGCTGGTCCCACCCCTGGATAAAGTAACTGTGTCCCTTACCTGGCTCCCTGCGGGCTGGCTTCGGACCTCAGCCCCTAAAATCTGTAGATTGTTCCCTCACACTTTCTGTTCCACTGCCTTGGCCTTGGACACTGTTTCTGGCCAGGGAATCATGACATCCCAGCTGATCCCACAGGAGAGGTGGCAGGTGAGTGAACAACTCACATCCCAGTAGACCGAGACCACCGCCTGCACCAGGGATCTCCTCTCTTCAGTTATCCTGAGCCTGGACTTTTCCTAGTGCTTCCCTCACCTCTGGCCCCATGCCCCTCACCACCTCGAGCACCCCTATCCTTCAGGCAGTAGGATCCATTTCTCCAAAGAGAAACTGGGCAGCTGCCCTAACCCTGATTCTTGCCCTCTCTTGCCCCAGCCCACCCAGTTTTGTTCCTCTTTCTAGTCACACCTGGCCAAGGACCTTCAGGCTTGCTCCAGGAATTCCTCCCTGGGCAGCAGAGATTCCTGGCCCACCGGCTATCACCTCCTTGCCAAGGAGTAGCTGAGTGAGGGAGCTCCTTTTGTTTTAGGAAGGGATGAGGCTGAGCCTGAGATTTCTTGGGACCTGAGGGTGTCCTTGACTGGCTGGGGTAAGTCAGACTGGGGACTGATGCTGAGAAGGGTGTAGCCCTCCCACAGGTGTCAGCTTGGCTAAGTGAGGTGACTGGTTAAGGATCCAGCTGTCCACATTGACAGCTAACCTTTGCCTGGGCTCTAAGGTACAAGTGATTTTATGTCTTCTCCCTGTGCCCTTACCTCTGAGCATAAGTTCTCATCTCCAGTTCTTAAGACTTGTTGGTTCTTCTGTTGGAAATATGTATGTGTGTGTATGCATATATATGTGTATATATAATGTATATATGTATATATACACATATATAATATATGTAAGCTATTCCATCAAGTTAGAAGCCCATGGCTTGAGGCATGATAACATTTCCACATTCTTGACTCTCTATGGGGCAAGGACTGTGGAAGGAGTGGGCTGAGACAGGGTTTTGAGATAAGTCTCAGCTGGTCCCGTCCTGTTTCTCTGCTTTCTGTGTCCCTACGGCCATGAAGCTCCTGCTGACCCTCCCTGAAGGCAGGTTACGACATCATGTGATAACATCACACAGTCAGAATCTCAAAACTGGGGGAGCTCATCCCACAGAACCTGCTAGTCTCATGCATGATGAAACTGAAACCCAGAGGTAAAGTTTGGCACTGGGGCCATAGCACTGGGCCTGACAATAGCCACAGACTTTCTGTGTGACTTTGCCCTGGCTGGTTTCTCCTCTGGACCTCGGTTTTCTCATCTGTGAGATAAGAAGGGCTGTATTCCTGTGAACAAAGGACAACACATTAATGCTTGAAAATCAGGGCTCAGTCACCAGGCTCATCAACATGTTAATGCTCTAAAATGCTGCCTCCCCCAACAGGCTCTGAGCCAGCAGCCAGATGAGAAGCTTCACTCTGGGGCGGCCTGCTTTTTGCCCCTGGCAAGTCCCATCACGTCTTGAAGCTTCAGTGTCCTCACCTATCAAGTGGGGATAGTAATAGTACCTCCTCATAGTATGTTAGCAAGTTTAAATGTAGTAATGTGTATAGTTCAATACTGGGCATGTAATAAACTGTCTATAAATAATAATTATTATCGAAAGAACAAAGCCAGAGCCATTTGCTATCATGGCACCATGTGCTGAGCAGGCCTATGTCCTCATTAAACGTGACTACGGATTTACTCTTCTGAGCTTATCCACAGGACTGGAAATTACTGGAAAGCAAGAACAGAATGTGACTCACCACTCCCTACAGCTACAGGCAGAACAAACTGTAACCCCCAACAGCCCAGGGGCCACACGACAGCAACCCCCACCCTTTTTTAATCCAATAAAAACTCAAGGCTCCACCCCTCAGTGCTGGTGTTTCTCTTCACGCTATGCCCCTCTCCTCTCTTGGAAAGTGAATAAATCTTTACTCTCTACACTTTCTTCTCTTTGTGAATCCTTTCACAGCCCATGTCACTGACCACCTAAAAATTATTATTGTTAAACTTCAGATCCTTGATGACTGGGATGGCATTGTTATCATTTTAGAACCCTTACAATCTCTAGCATAGTGTGTGGCATGGGATCAGTGGAAGAAGAGATAAGTGATGAATAAGCAAGAGTGGCTCATTTTGTCCAGAGACCCAGGACAAGCGCGGGCTGATTGGTTGCACAGTCAGGTCAGGTGCCTTCAGCCTGGTGGGGTGTCAGCAGCCCAAGCCCTCTCTGTCTGCTGCACAATCACCACAGGCCCAGGAGGCAGCATGTGCTCAGGACTCTGACAACCTTACAGTTCTTGGCCAGGTCTGACTGGAAAGAGGAACAAAGTTGGACTGAAACCTCCTTGCACCTTGGCCTAGGTGCTCAGCTCTGCACATGCAGAATGGCAGATAGAGCCATGTAAGCTCGGGTGTGCCAGTCACTCTGCTGCCCCATGGCTTCCCTGTGGGGTATGGAGACCATGAGTCCCCTCTTGGGTCTGCCTTTAGCCCTAGGATGCCACCCATTGCACAGGCTCCCAGACAGTTTTCAGGGAGTCTGCTAGCAGGAAGAAGAGGGTAGGTTGGGAGAAAGGTAGGGTGACCAGGAACTTTCCAGAACTGTGGTAAGCCAGACTAAGTTGAGGCATGTGTTCAGTGGCCTTGGTGGTACTCTAGACTGTGTTTCCAAGAGGCTGTTTCAACAACCTGCCACCTCAGCCACTCTGTCCAGGGACCTGTGTCATAGGCTATGGCATGGGCTGACCTGTTCCACGGGAAGTTTCCAGCTCTGAGCACGTGCTCCTTTACCCTCTGTGTCCCAGTGCCTGCTCCCTGTGCTCTGGTTTGCCCGGCTTCTCTGAATCTCACTTTATGCCCTGCCCCAGGGGTGCGGAAAACTGGGAGTGACTGGCCTGCAGAGCAAAGCTTTGGCTGGGACAGGGAACACCGGCCCCTCTGCACAGCCTTCTCTCTCTCAGCCACGCCCCTGGAGAGGCTGCAGTTTCCACAGGGTAGCTAGCTGGCTGCTCACTCTGGCTGGTTGGAGACTGAGAGAAGGCTTTAGGGTCCGAGAAGACCACAGACAGTGCAGTTGTCCTGTTGGTCCCTCGCCACTGTCACCACCTCAGGAAACTTTAGGCCGGCATTCTCTGACCACCTGCCCATCTAGGGTTGAATAATGCCCATTAGAGTCTCCAGTGTCCTGGCTGTCTGCCTGCTTGCCACCCTCCTCTCTTTGACCAAGCCATAGCCACGTGTGTGCGTTTGTATAGAAATCTCTGTCCAGGAAGTAAGGGAATGAAGAGGAATGAATAGGAGAGACAAAGAAAAGGGAGAAGGAGAGGTAAGGAGGAAAGGAGGAGACAAGAAAGGGGGCCTGTGAAGGTGGGTGAAGTGGGCCCCTGACTGATCCCAAACTCCGCGGGGAGCACAGAGCTCCCGGGAGCTGGGGCAGTCTTCTCCTCTCGTTATAAAAAGCCAGGGGCAGAGGCTCCTCAGACACCTCTGGGTCAACCACCTGATTTTATTGAGGACACCGAGGGGACGGGGACCCAGTTCCAGACCGTTTACACCATTCTCTTTCTCGTGTTGTTGGAGTCCCAGGACCACGAAGGCTCCAAGGCCGGGCAAAGGGTGCAGGGGCGGGTCTGGCCTGGAGCCCTGCAAGGGGGACTCAGGGTGCAGGTGAGGACCAGGTTCCTTCTTGATGGACCCACAAAACCCTTTAATCTGAGTCCAAAGCAGCTACAACCCCCAACTCACGTCTGGTTACTGACATACAGCAATGCCCAAGGGGGGTTCAAGTTCAGGCTAAGCTGACTTTGACAACACTGAGCCCTCTAAGTATTTACTAAACAAACCATGTCCACCCAGTGGGGCCGCCTAATTTATTATGTTTTTTTAAAGTTTTATTTATTTATTTTTAGAAAGAGGGGAAGGGAGGGAGAAAGAAAGGGAGAGAAACATTGATCGGCTGCCTCTCGTACAAGCCTGGACCAGGAGTGAACCCGCAACCCAGGCATGTGCCCTGACGTGGCGAACTTTCTCTTTGTGGGATGAAGCCCAACTAACTGAGCCACACTGGTCAGGGTGGGGCAGCCTAATTTAAACCAGCCTCATTGCCACTTGATTTGCTTTTAAGACACCCTATTTTGTGCCACACATTCCTTTACCCGGAAGCAGTAAACAGTAATCCACACTCACAAAAGACCACTTCTGAAGGTCAACAGAAACTTTCCCATCGATTATCATCCCCAACATCGATTATCATCCCTGTGAGCTGTAGTGGAACCAGCGACCACAGGGCGAAGTGGGTCAGGAGAGAGGAGACTGGGGGCTTTTGGACACACACCTCCCCTGCCCCTCCTCCAGCACCCTTCCCCTCCCCCTGAGCATCACAGGCACATGAAAACTTATGGGGAACATTTGGGACTTTTTATAATCGTTATTTGTTAACAGTTCAGGCTATTTTTTTCCATGTTGCAAGAGGTGCCAGTGCCTCATGAAAAAGTTGTGAAAAAAAACAAGTCTATTTTGGGGTGATCAGCCTCCTCAGAGCTTCTCCCTCGCAGCTCTGCAGGGCTCCAGGAGCTGGCCTGCCCTCCCTCGGGCCTGCAGCTTGCTTGAAGTGAAGGTGCCTAGTCCTGGACAGACTGTGGCTAAGGGTGCACTTTTGCCCTCCTCTTGTAATTTTTCGGCTTATGTAGGCCTGCCTGGTGGTGGTTTCCAAAGTCTCCTTCCTGTCCTAAGAAATTAGCACCCCAGGACACTGGGGTGGGCCATGCATTTTCCCCGCATCGTTGGTGGTGATGGTGTTTGCTTCTCTTAAACACGTAAGTGCTCCCATTTTTTCTGATGAACGAAGAGCTGCTTCAAAGCTGCAGTATGGACTACAGGGAGGCCTCTGCCAGCTGCAGCTCCCCCGGAGGCCAGGCCAGGGTAGAGGGCATGGGTGAGTGTGCAGAGGGGTCTCCGTTCTCATATGCCTAGGGGCTCTGGCCAGACCAGGTTGGATTCCTCAGGTCCCACCCTGAGTAGCCTTGCCCGCCCACAGTGTGTCTGTAGAAGTCTGCAAGGCACCGGCTGGGCTTTGAGGATCCCAAGCAAATGCTCATTTGTGTTCCTTTTACTGCTTCACCCTGTTTGTTCATTTCTTTAGGCGTCTCACTGGGCACCAGAGCCAAAGTGGACACAGATTTTCCAACCCTGCCAGTTAGATTCTCAGAAATCTGCCCCCACCCCAGTTTTGCCCACGTGCTCTCTACCACCTGCTCTCTCTATACGCAGCCCAGGTAGCACAGGCACAAATGGAGTCAGGCCCCATTTTATGCAGGGGTACTAAGCATAGGTCTGTGGAGGGGAAGCAGGCATAAGTGGAGGAAGAGTTCGAAGGATCACACAATCTCTGGTCTCAGCCCTCAAAGGTGCCATGAGAAGATTATTTCACCGCCTCCTATCTTTGGACAAGCAATATTGTTGTCCCCAACAGAAGATCAGAGAGGCTAAGTTCCTTGCCCTAAATCACACGGCCAGTTCCTGGTGGCTGCTACTAGGAGAGCTGCCACTGCCCACATCTCTGCCCATACCTGGGGACTCTTCTTCCTTTGGCTTTCTTCTGTCTCATCACCATCCTGTGCCTTGGGGGTTGTGACAGAGATGCCCTTCCATTATCCTTTAACGATCCAGTGCCACCTGCTTCCAGATGTGTCCAGCTGGCCTTTCCATGCCTGTCCTTGATTATTCCCTATCTCTCTTGAAATTCTAGAATATTCTTTGGCTGAATTGGTCCCAATATTGTGACTTGCCATTTAAGGAAACTGCAGTCAGGGATGATTGCAGAATTAGATTCTCTCTCTGTGTCCCCCCCATCCCCAAATACTTCCTTCTTCTGCTCTCAGCCTTGGCAGCCGTTAACTGATACTTTGCCGAGTCCCAGTCAGGGTCAGGAGCTGCTCTGATGAAAAGGATGGCTGATAAGTTACAGGCCTTCCATGCTGGGAACCCATGTTTGATGTCAGTGCTGGAATGAACCTTGGAGGTCCCTGATCTTGTACATGAGAAAACTGAGGTCCACAGAGGAGAGGGATTCGTCTGATATCACATGGAGTGAGGACAGAATCCAGGCCTCCTGATGGACAATGGACCACTTTCCAAGTCACCAAGCCAGGTTAGAATGTGCAGATGCCGCCACAGCATGGCATGCACTGTGACCCCAGTTCTTGCCCCTCGAGCAGTCCCTTGACTCCCTGGGTGGCCTCTGTCTTGGTCCCCAGGCCTGGTGTCTCAGCTCCTTGGGCTTGGACAGCAGTAGCTGTGCTCTTGCTCTGAGTAAGACCCTCACTTGGGCTATCCGACCTGGTTGTGCTTCATTCCTTCTCCCACTGTGTTCCCCTGCTCTGTGCTGCTCCCTTCAGTCCAGCCCAACCATGAGCCTACAAGGAGCACGGGGTGATGGCCACCCAAAGAAAAGGCCAGTATTAGCTGGGGACGATATCTCTGGACAACATGTGAGGAGCCTCTGGGTGGTGTTAACCCCGCCCCCCATCAAGTTTCCCACCTCAAACTTTCATTCATCCATCAAGCATTTGTTGGGCACCTATTGAGTGCATGTTGCCAAATCAGCACAAAGGGTACTCTTTTGAATAAGCATAGTCCCTTCCCCTAAAGAGTTCTCAGTACTGAGAGAGAGAGAAAGAGAGAGTATTGTGACTGGTACTGTTTGGGGAGCACAGAGGAAGGGCAGGGTTTGAGAATTTGTAGGGGGTATTCATAGGAGGCTTCCTGGAGAAAGGAACATCTAAGCTGACTTGAAGGATGAGTAAGCATTATGCAGGTGCAGGAGGTGGGAATAAGAATGTTCAGGCTGAGGGAATTGTTTGAGCAAAGGCCCAGGTGGGTCCCATCCCCTTGTGGAGACCAAGCAGTGTCCCTGAGTGCTGGGCATGGAAGCTGAGAGACTCCCAGCTTTCCAGATTCTACTTCTTCCTCCCGCTGGGTCTCAGCATGTTGAGTTGCCTCTGCTTTTTCTCTCTGCTGGTCCTGAAGTTTGGCCCAAGCACAGGGTGGCAATGCCACATGTCCCAGACTGCACACTGGGGGAGGAGGTGGAGCTCATGTCACAAGGCCTGTGGGGCAGGCTTCGCAGAGGCTCAGTGTTCTGAGAGAGCTGGAGAGAAAAGAGGTTAGCCTGCAGACAGTTGAAGGGCTGGAGCTGCCTGTGAAGCAAATAGAGCAGGCAGGTTGGAGGAGGGCACAGGGATATTGGGCTGGTACTGGGGAAGGACCTGCACAGCCACAGGGACAGGAAGGCTTGGTAGCACTGGCTGACAGCCTGCTGCGTGGGCTCTTTCCTGAGAACCAGGATGGAGAGTTCTTTCCTCAGACTAGGTCCCTGGGTCACGGGCTTCAGGAAAATGGCAGTCACATAATGACCTTGAGGAGGGTGGTTATGGAGACAGATGGAAGGGGTGCCTTTTCGGGACAGGTTCAAGGGGTGTGTGTCACTGGGAAGGAGGAGTCACAAGAGGGCTTTGGTGAGGAAAGATATTAGGGGAGGTGGGAGACTGGAATTCTGCCTTTAAGGGGCCAGTAGCCCCTCAGGCTGCAGCCACACATTGGCCTCCCTCCTGCCCCCACCCCTGGGGTGAGTAAGCCAGGCCATGACAGAGCATTGCCCAGGCCTACCAGTGGAAGGACAGCACAGAAGCCAACCTAGCTACTGGGAGAACCAACTGCTGATTCTGAAGCACTCCAATGAAATGGGCTATGAGGCTTGTACCTGTGTGTGCGTGCGTGCATGCATAGCAAAAGAAAAGAGGAGGCAGAGAGAGAAAGAGGCCAGGAGCCTTTCTGGAAAAGCCTCCCTCCAGGTCTGACTTGAAGATAACCTGAAGCAAAGGAAATGGACTCCTCAGCTGGGGAAAGGGACATGGGGGTGCAAGGTGAAGGAGAGAGAGGGAGCTGTCTATGCTATGAGACATGGCTGAATGCTGGGAGCTGGGGACTTGGACAGGGCTGAGTGGGTGCTGACAACTCCTTGGTTGCTGGTGAGGAACCCAACCTTGGGGAATGTCCCTGTTTTCCAGGATTCTGGCATTGGAGAGCTAGACAAAGATGCAGCAAATGTGGTGGGCAGATCCCTGGCCCAGTAGTCAAGATTCTGAGCCTGTCTTGAGTAGCTGGGAGGGATAAGATAGCTGAAGGACAGGGCTAGGTTGTGAGAAGGCTGGCATCAGCCACAACTGAGCCAGAGGCTGAGGGTGGAGCTCGCTGGTGATCTGCCTCTCACACCAAGAATCTTCAGATGCTCTGCTGAGGGTGAAAGCTGGGAGCTGGAGCCTAGAGATCCCAGTCACTGGCCGGGAGTGAGAAACTACAGGTGGGTCTTCATTGGCCTGACCTGAGGGAGAGGTGTGCAGAGGGCCCCAGGCAGCCCAAGCTGGACATGGGTATGATGAGTCAACAGTGAAAAAGACGAGGATCATGGGCTGGGGAGGGGAGAATTGGATGTGGAGGAGGAGAGGACTTTGAGGGACCATCATAACAGGAGAGGGTTGAGTGGGTGTGCCAGAGAGATGATGTAGTCTGGAAGGACTTTGGTTTGAGGAAAAGCTGAAAGGGGACTGTGGACAGAAAGCAGGTCTGGGAATCCAGGTGACCCCCTGAAGCAGAGCACCTGGCTGCCCTTGAGACAGTTTATAGAATGTGAGTGCAGGTGTAACTTTATTTGGCTAGGCTTATACCTTTGCCCACAGTCGAGCCTCGTTGTGCAGTGTGGTTCCCAGACTGAGCTGACATTCTCTACAGAGGCCTTGGATCCATAGATGCAGGCCTGGTAGCCCCATGACTTTGGGTAGAGGGAGTTCTGTTTTCCTGTCTGTGCTGTACTGGGGATATGCCCACTGTCTGGACTTGTGAAGAGTGAGGACAGTAGCCTCGCCTTCTGGAGCTGGGTGAAGGGAACATGGTGTTGGTGGAAGAGCCTCTGTCTACCCTTCCCTCCATGCTGTAACTTGAAGAAGTGACTTCTGGCACACAGAGGGTGGGTTGAGGCTCTTCCACACCAAATATGTGGCAAGAACTTACCTGCAAACATGGTTTAGTTTGTCTCTTAAGAATGTATTCAAAACAATATCTTATGTTTTTATAGAGAGCCAGTCCTAGCTACAAGTGTGAAGTAGCACACCCTCACTCATCCTCCACCTCTTCTTCAGCTGGTAGGTTCAAAAGGAGGTGGGGGAAGTGTCCTTCACCATTCCGACACTTACAGAATGCGGACCAGGCCAGAAAGCACGTTTATCACCCACACCTGGATGGGCAACTTCCATTTACATGCATTCATAGATGGGGAGCGTGCTTCAGACAATGCAACATTTATTTTTTACTTGGCTTTTTTTGGGGGGAGAGGGGCAATGGATTTCTCTTCCCAATCATATTTTACATAAACTAGTATTAGAGAATATTTGCATTCTTGGAGGAAAAGGTGTAGGTGTGATGGATGGGGTTAAGTGAAAGGCATGCCACTCTGGGCTTTAAAAATTGCCCAGAGGTAATCGACAAGATGGATAAAACCAGACTGAGCCGACTACTGTAATCACTAGCCTTGCACATGGAAGCTTCCTTTGAGGACCACTCATGTTACAGATGTCATCTCTTCTAACCACCCTGTTTAACAGAGCACTACATTGAGACAGTGAGCCTACTGGTGAACTCCAGGTGGCAATGGGATGGGGGTGGGATGGAAGTGGAAACTGCTGGAAGGAGGGAGAGACGGCTTAGATGGGAAACAGGTGCAGGTGGCACTGCGACCCACCCTGAAACTCACTAAGGCCACGGCAGTGTGAGGCACAGGCTGCTGCCGCAGGGTGGTGTTAGAGAGAAGCAGACCCTTAGCCCCGGGAAAACTCCCAAGTGTCGTGGTTAGAAACTCAGAGGGCTTGTATGGAAACGTTGTCTCCCTCCCCCGTGGGCAAGTAGTGGAGGCCTGGGTTTAAGGGACAACGTAAAAATGTCGAGTTCCCCTCTCCTAACCCGCATCCCTTCCAGGGCTGACTAGGGTACCTCTCGGAGTTCTTTGTCAGCTTCCCGGAGGGAAGGGGCAAACCCTGTGGGAGACCAGCGAGATTTTGCGCCTCGCTGGGGAAAGGGACGCAGCCCCGCACAGTTGGCGAGCCGTGATCTCCGCCTCCGCCGCGTGCCTACGGGAGGGGAAACGAGGGGTGTGAGGGGAGCCAAGGGGCGGGGCGGGGGCGGGGCCTCCGGGGCTCCCAATCCCTTTCTCTCCCCGCCCCCGACCCCTTCCCACCAACCGCGCGCCGCGGTGGGCGGTGCCAGTTACGCAGCAATCTGGTGCGATTCATCAACCCCCTTTCTCTCCCTTTTTTCTCTCTCTCTCTCTCTTTCTCTCCCCTTTCCCCCCCGCCTCTCCTTTTTTTTGTGAATGAAAGAAGGAGGTCGCAAGCGGTCTTGGGGCTGCAGCGGTAGGCGTCTAGGCTGCAGAGCCTTCGGAGCGGGCATAGCATTGGCGGCCTCGCCCGCATCTTCGCTACTGCGCGCCGCCTCCAGCCTGCGCAGCCCAGGACCCGCGGCGACCGCGCGGCCCAGCCGCCGGAGGTCGGAGCGGCCGCGCGCAGCCGGACTCCAGCGCGCCTCCATGACTTTGGGCGCCCGGGGCGCGGGGAGATGCTGATCCGGAAGAGGCGACGGCTGCAGTGGCGCGCGCGCGGCCGCTCCCGGCCCGCCGTCCTACCTGGGCTGCTCGGTGCGAGTTTGATCTAACGCGCCGGGGCTGGGAGCCGGTAGCAGCAGCAGCAGCAGCTCGGCGGCGTCGGCATCGTCCTAACTTGTAGGCGCGGAGTGACCCCAGACATTTCACTAAAATGAGCGTGCTTAGCAGGAAGAGATGTGTTCCTTACACTAGAAATCACCCCGTCACTTGTAGTGGTGTAAGTAAATGATTAATTTCTATTATGCTGGGTTGCAGGCAGCCTCTGGGAACGCGCCGCTTCGCCCTCCTGCGCCCTCCCGGCCCTGTCTGCGCCCCTCCTGACTTCCTCTCGGCTCCGACTCTTCCTCCGGCTATAGTTTCGGCTGCTTGAGTGGCGGGGGACTAATCTCTGGATTTTTCTAGGGACAGGACGATGACTTGATTGCCTTGGCGTGTCGAGGCCTTCCCCTTCCCTCTTTAAAATTATTTTTATTTTGTGTGTGTGTGCAGAGCAACGTGTCAGAACAAAGGTCCGGAGTAGTTGAAATGTTTCCGATAAAAATCAACGGGTTTTGGGTGTTTTGCTCGACATTCCAGAGGTGTTTCTTTCAACCCAACTCAATTGCAGTTCTGTGCACCTGAGTTCTGGCAAACTACTGGGAGAAAGCGTAGCGGTTGTTAGTGTCTGAGAAAGCTTAGTCCGTGTTAGGCTTGCATTTTTGTTAATATGATCATTCAAGATCCCTTTGGGCCTTGCTGCCCAGTGTATCTTCCCAGGAATGTATCTCTCCATCCTCCTCCATATTATACTGTCAGCGACATTCCCGTGAGAACCTCCTTTAATCCCAAGGCCACCCTCTCTGCTCATCTCTCCCTGATCCATCCTTCCTATCTATCCTTCCTTATTTTTACCTTCATTTTTAGGATATTCCTCCCTTTTGCATTTTGTAAGATGTGGGGTGTGGGATATTGGTTGCTAGGAGACAAGCCAGGCTCCCAGGGAGATTCTGTTTCCTTGACAACCAGACTGGGGCAGCCACAGAAGAACAAGCCTCCTATCAGCTGTGGGAGGGAAAGGGGGGCTTTTCCGGGCTGTGCTAAAGAGTGTGTGTAGGGGTATGGGGGTGGGACTGGGCGCTGGTGAGGGTTGTAGCTAATCTGAGCACATCTTGCCTTTTGGTCTGTCCTGAGTACAAAGAGCTAGGAGAGCAGTGAGGGAACAGGGATCATGGGACAGGGTGGGGAGGGAACATCTAGTGACTCTGGGGTCACTGAAGGAGAGGATTGAATTGTGGGTTGTGATACCCCGGGCAGGGTGGCAAGGAAGCCGTAGTTTATGGAGGTTACTCAGGAGCCTCAGAAGGTATGGGGATGAGGCAATTGTACAGAAAAGTCTAGTCATTGAAGGAGAGAGTGCCAGAAGGAAAGGGGAAGTTGAGAAGCTCATTGAGTGGATTATATCATCATACATCATCGATGATACAGTAAAATAGCAATATTTTAGAGCAAAAATTACATTATTGTTGGGTTGGCACGCTATCTCCAGTACAGGGTCTTTGTTTGAGGCAGAGTTGATGAGACTAAGAGTTCTGCTGGCTTAATTGGGCCAGGCTGTATCTTAAAGAGTGGTATAATTATACATATAGATATGTAATTTAGCATTATATAATCCCACATTACATAAGAAGGCAAGGACCTCCTTTCAGCCCAGCCTGTCTTGGCACAAATTCACCAAGATTCAAGAGACTTACTTTCAAAGCCCTCATACCCATTTTCCAGAAGGCCAGACTGACACCCAGAGAAGTGAAGTGATTTGTCCTTTCCTAGATATGACAATGAAGTTTACCGCTCAGGCAGTGGGGACAGGGTGGAGAGGGAAAGAATAATGAAAACAGGGAGGAAGGGGAAGGATGGGGAGGGGTCATCAGTCTGAGCAGTACCCAGCATGCCTGGTGTCTAAACTCATATAGTGCATTGCTCTTCTAAGGATGCATACAGCAGTTTATTTATTTACTTATTTAAAATTTTATTTATTTATTTTTAGAGAGGGGGGGAGGGAGGGAGACAGAGAAAGAGAAATATTGGTGTGTGAGAGAAACATCAATTGGTTGCCAATTGCCTCTTGCATGCCCCCAACTGGGGACCTGGCCCGCAGCCCAGGCATGTGCCCTGACTGGGAATCAAACTGGTGACCTTTCGGTTTGCAGGCCAGCACTCAATCCACTGAGCCATACCATCCAGGGCCCATAAGACAATTTAAAGTCAAGTGCTTCTGAGTCTCAATTCCATATTCTGTGAAGAGTACACTGCCTTTGCATTGCAAATGGTGAGGATCTTTATGGTCATGGTGGTTTGAAAGGGGAAATTGAGTCTTGAGGGGATTGATATAAAGTTTGGACAAAGAACAGGAACATGACCTGCTGGGAGGCTGGTAGCCACAGCATCACCTTACAGAACCACATCACCTTGCTTATGCACTTGTGCATGAGCATTTTAATTATAAACTTGCTGATCTTGGACCAGCACTGCCCTGCTGTTCTGGCATCCTCCCTGCCATCAAGATACTCCTGGACCTAAGAACTGACGCTCCTTCTCCATTCCTCCCCATCATCCCCCTTCTGCCTGCCACTAGAATCTAAATTTGAGAAAGAAGTTTTCTTGGCCAGTGGGTTTTAGAATAAAGGTGGCCTGCTGGGGAGAGTGAGGAGGGGTAGAAGAAGGAGAGGAATGATGCAGACAGTTACCCTGGAAACTGGGGAGGGACCTGCATGGAGACCCTTGTTGTTCGGGGTCCAGATCCTGTAAAATTCCAAGGAGGAGGAGGCACTTGTCTCATTGAGAAGTCCTTGCTGCACTTTTTGCTTAGGTTGCTGAGATGCATCCACTTGCGCAGATCCCAGTTGCCATCGTTACTTGGATATTTCAGCTCCGCATTCCTGCATGCTGGCATCCAGTTACAGCCCGGCAGGAATGGAGCTGCTGTTGCTGCTGGTGGCCTGGCTCACAGGCTGGATGGTTCAGCAGTGAGGGCACCTGGGCAGCCTCTAGGACGTCTCTTTCCTTGGCCTAGGAAGGATTTCTCCAGGTTGCTTCATGCACACAGTACATGTGAGCAGGGGCAGGCCAATGACCCTGGCAAACAAAGGTGTAATAATAATGCCTCCTAATAACGCCTCCCTTGCCCCAGCTTCTGAGAGAGTGCATGCCAGTTGGGGGGGGGGGGCTGCCAGCAAAAGCCCCCTCAAGCCAAGGGCCCTCCCGGTGACAGCTTTTTAAACACTGACATGACATTTGATTACACAGAAAGTCCTTCTCTTTGTTCATTTGAGTCATCCCTCAGGGAGTGGACACACCACTTCCTCTCTGCCCAACACAGAAGGAAACTGAGGCAAGCATTTGCCCAGAAACACAGGCCTGCTTCTGACCCTGTGCTCCTTCCCCCCAGCAACTGCATTCCCCTCCCAGCCATTTTGGGGGGTGTCCTTCTAGGAGTGTCAGGTGTCTGGAGGCTGCCAGCCTGACAGTCCTCTTCCCTAGGAATGGCAGGTACAGACAGGGGTGTGGCTTGCTGTCCTGAGGCTCGCTGCAGAATGCTGGGAGGGTAGGCCTAGGAAGGGGGTGGCAAGGCCCACAGTTACCCCCACCTCTCTCTCCAACCTGGGCCTGCAGCTGAGTGAGCCCACCACACAGGCCACGTGACAGACCCAGAGGTGGGAGGGGAGGCTGGTGGGCTGCTCAGGTGCACCCAGAAGCCTCTCCACCCAGAGAGTTTGGGAGGAAAACTGTGGCATCTCCATAAAGGGGGCTGGGGGCTTAGAAATTTTCCCCCAGAGATGGACAGAGTTGAAGGTGGAGGCCAGGAGAGCTGCCTCCCAGCTCTGACAGGTCCATTAAATTTTAAAGTGGCCCTGCCCTCAGGCATGCTGGGAAGGGGTGGGGACCTGGCCCTGACTCTGCTTCTCTCAGCTGTTTGTTCTGCTGCCACAGCCCTGCTGGCAGGAGGAGAGTGGATGATGAGTGAGCTTCCCGGGCAGATGCTCCTCTTCCTGGGGGAGAGGGGATGGATCCCGGGCGGCAGGCTCCACCTGGGGTTCTGTCACAGACCTTGGCTCCCTCCACCCGAAGCCCAGTTGAAGGATGGTGGCAACTATAGGGAGATAAGTGGTTCATCTGGTGCAAAGGCTCCTCGGGTCCCTGCAGAGCTACTGCCCAGAAAGCTGCCCACCCCCTTCTCCTCCCCTCTGCTCAAATGCTGGCAGCGGAGAGCCGCTGGCCCTCACCCTCTGGAAATTGGTGTGCTGGCTGTCTTGACTATTTCTCTCCTCTCCCTCAGGTCCCAATTAATGGATTCTGACATGGATTATGAAAGGCCAAACGTAGAGACCATCAAGTGCGTTGTGGTGGGGGACAACGCTGTGGGCAAGACCAGGCTCATCTGTGCGCGGGCCTGCAATGCCACCCTCACCCAGTACCAGCTGCTTGCCACCCATGTGCCCACGGTTTGGGCCATCGACCAATATCGGGTGTGCCAGGAGGTAAGGTGGCAAGGCCACTGGTCTGGGGCCCACACCATGCCTCTGGGCTTCTTCCCAATCCTTTGCTTCATGTTTCCAACCCTGGCCTGTGCTGAGCTCAGGGAAGCCCCCTAGGGGTAGGGTGGGGCAGCTGAAGAGGAAGGAGCCCCTGGGGAGAGGGCTGAGGGGAGCCTGCCCCAGTGGGTGGTGGGGGGGTGGTTTGCATGGCTAACCTGATACCTGGGGAACAGTGTCTTGTGAAGTCACAGCCCCTGTAATGGGCAGCACTAGCCAGTGGGGCTGGGGATTTGGAGAGATGAGAGCTGAGAGAAGGAAAGAATCTGCTGGCTGATTCCAGAAGGTCAGAGGCTGGTAAACAGGTGATTTGCAGGTAGAGCTGTAAACAAGGGTAGGCTCCCTGAGGGATCCCTTCCACACTCATACCTGGCTGCCCTTTTAGAGTCTCCTTCCTCTTGGCCAATTTGGAGGATACCCTTATTACTGAATCTATAGCGAAAGCACCTGGGCAGAAGCCTTGTGCTAACTCTGTCCCTCCACCCCCATGCTGCCTGGGACCCTTGGGCGTGAGCTGGCACCACCCTGAGCTGACACGCAGGGGCCCCAAGGACGCTTGCCTTTGAGTTCCGACACACTCTCCCCATGCCTGAAGGTTCTGGAACGCTCCCGGGATGTAGTAGATGATGTCAGCGTCTCCCTGCGCCTCTGGGACACCTTTGGAGACCACCACAAAGACCGTCGCTTTGCTTATGGGAGGTAGGGAAGCCTCTGATGCCTAAAGGGAGCCAAGGCATGGATGTTCCCTGCTTTCCCCAGGAACAGAGCACCTCTGAGACATTTAGATGGGCAGGAAGGAGTGGAGCACACAGGATAGGCAGATCCTCCTGGGGCAGGCAGCGAGAGGTGAGAGGAGCAGGTTTGGAGTCAGGAGGCCTGGTTCAGTCCTAGCCCTTTAGCCCACTAGCTCTGTGACTTTGGGCAATTAGGAGAACTGTTCCAAGATAACTTTTCTCAGCCTCAGGATAGTAAAAATGGTAATTTCTAACAGGGTAGCCATGAGGTGAAAACGAGAGTCTTTAGAGGCTCTAAAATGCTAAATAAGAGGCACACAAGGTAGAGGTACTGTTGTTATACATTTTGCGGAAGATCATGAAAGCAGATCATGTGACAGGTGTGGGACTGTCATGTAGGGGTGGGGTGTGTATGCCCCTTCTCCCTTTATCCAGGGGCAAGTAACCTACCGATAGCTCTCTCTGCACCTAACGTCACTCTTCCATCCCCAGGTCTGACGTGGTGGTCCTGTGCTTCTCCATTGCCAACCCTAATTCACTCCACCATGTCAAGACCATGTGGTACCCAGAGATCAAGCACTTCTGCCCCCGAGCACCTGTCATCCTGGTGGGCTGCCAGCTGGACCTGCGCTATGCCGACCTGGAGGCCGTCAATAGGGCCAGGCGACCCTTGGCTAGGTAGCGAAGCTGGTGCCTAGGAAGGGGCAAGGGGGAAGGCAGAGGGAGGGGGCATGTGTCTCCCTGGCGCCGTGCTCAGCCCCGAGGCAATTCCCCCCAGCCTTACACCTCTCCCTCCCTTTGAAGCAAGTCCACATAGAGAATCAATAAGAGTGTTCGGTCTTTTATTCACGCCACCTGTCTTATCCATTCATTTATCTGTTCATTCATGTTACACACTGTGTCAGCTTGGTGGACTAAACAGCATGAGGAGAGGAGAGAGGCAGCTTTTGCATGGAAGGGGTTTATAATCTTGCTGGGAGATAAACTTAATAGAACATGTTAGCAACCAATGTGGAAAGTTGCATGCTGACTACCAGAGAGCTAGTTAGTGCTAACACTGCTCTCAGCTGGAGAAATCACCAGGGCCTGACAGATACAGAAAGCTTCCTGGAAGAAGGGGGGAAGTAGGCCTTGAAGGACTGGTAGGATTTGGTCAGACAAAGGAGAAAGGGCAGAGATTCATTGGAATTGAGCAGGGCACGAGTGGGGCCTGGGATATAGGCCCCCCATCCCCAGTCCAGTGAAGAGCACAGGCCCTAGTGAGCTGCCTCTCCCTGCCCCTGTTCTCCCCCAGCAACGTGACATTGCTTTGCCCCCTTGAATGTCCAGGCCCATCAAGCCTAATGAGATCCTTCCCCCGGAGAAGGGTCGGGAGGTGGCCAAGGAGCTGGGCATCCCCTACTACGAGACCAGCGTGGTGGCCCAGTTCGGCATCAAGGACGTCTTTGACAATGCCATCCGCGCAGCACTCATCTCCCGCCGCCACCTGCAGTTCTGGAAGTCCCACCTCCGCAACGTGCAGCGGCCTCTGCTGCAGGCACCCTTCCTGCCCCCCAAACCCCCTCCCCCCATCATCGTGGTGCCTGAGCCCCCCTCCAGCAGTGAGGAGTGCCCCGCCCACCTCCTGGAGGACCCGCTGTGCGCGGACGTCATCCTGGTGCTGCAGGAGCGGGTGCGCATCTTTGCCCACAAGATCTACCTCTCCACCTCCTCCTCCAAGTTCTATGACCTGTTCCTCATGGACCTGAGTGAGGGAGAGCTGGGGGGCCCCTCAGGGCCAGGGGTTTCCCGCCCAGAGGACCACCGGGCTCACCCTGATCAACACCACCACCACCACCACCACCACCACCACCACCATGGCCGGGACTTCCTGCTTCGCGCGGCCAGCTTTGACGTGTGCGAGAGCGTGGAGGATGGTGGGGGCACCGGCCCGGCTGGGCTCCGGGCCTCAACCAGTGATGGCATCTTACGGGGCAATGGCACGGGGTACCTGCCGGGGAGGGGTCGAGTGCTGTCTTCCTGGAGCCGAGCTTTCATAAGCATCCAGGAGGAACTGGCAGAAGATCCACTGACCTACAAATCCAGACTGATGGTGGTGGTAAAAATGGACAATTCCATCCAGCCGGGGCCCTTCCGGGCTGTTCTCAAGTACCTGTACACTGGGGAGCTGGACGAGAAGGAGCGGGACCTCATGCACATTGCCCACATCGCGGAGCTGCTCGAGGTCTTCGACCTCCGCATGATGGTGGCCAACATCCTCAACAACGAGGCCTTCATGAACCAGGAGATCACCAAGGCCTTCCACGTCCGCCGGACCAACCGAGTTAAGGAGTGCTTGGCTAAGGGCACCTTCTCAGGTAGGGAGTGTGCTTAGGGACTCAGCGGGAAGGCAGGGCCATACCCTCCCTGCAGCCTCTGGAGGAGCCCAGGTTGGTCTGACTAGCACATGGTGCTGGGGTCCTGAAGGTGTGTTGGCTCCGCCTAGAGCCTGAGAGTGCGTCACAGCGCGCTCCCCAGCTCGGGGCTTTGGAGAGCGGCATGCTGTCTGGGTGTACTGTCAACCCTTGGGGCAGGCAGTCCCACCTCCTTTTACCACATCCTCACTTGATGCCTCATCCCCTCCTGGACAGATGTGACCTTCATCCTGGATGATGGCACCATCAGCGCCCACAAGCCCCTGTTGATTTCTAGCTGTGACTGGATGGCCGCCATGTTTGGGGGGCCCTTTGTGGAGAGTTCCACCAGGGAGGTAAGGCGGGGTAGGGGGCGGGGAGAGAGACCTGCGCTCTTTGCATATGAGACATCATCTGTCATTTCATGGTGCTTCTTCAGCACTCACTGGATGCTAACCAGAGAGTGATGGGCCGCAGGGAAGTTTATGAGGTGGTTCTGGAGCCGAGGGTTGTACAGTACACCAGGACTGGGAATCAGAGTGACAGCTTAACCCTACAGTTGAGAAAGCACTTTCAGTACATTATCTCCTGTCATCTCACCTGTGACTCCTGGACAAGGCTCAGCATTCCCACTTCATACATGAGGGAAGTGAGGCCCTGAAAAGTTAATGACTCGTGCAGAGTTGTATAAGTAGGAAGGAGAGGCTAGGGCTTGAACTTAGGACCTCTGATTGCTTGGCTCTCTACGTTGTACCTTGCTTTCTCCCTGACACATGCAAAACAGCTAGAAACAAGCTCAGTGTGTCCCAGGCTGAACCCGTCACTGAGGCATGGTGAGCATGACAACTGATCAGGGGGAAATTGCCATTGAAAAGGTACCTGTTTATACCCCCAGATCTGAGAAGCGAGGGCACCCACAGTGAGGGTGGAGGGAGCACAGGCAGAGGCACCAGGGCATAGGGAGAGCAGTGGCCAACAGCCTTTAGTGTGGTTCCTTGGGAAGGAAGGGGAGGATGAGGCAGGGTAAGGTTTCAGATTGGCTGGTTAATTCAATTCAGATTGAATTAAGTTCAGTGGGCTCTGGGGCATAGGCACTGCCCTTAGTCACCTGGTGTCTGGGGTAATTGGGGCAGGGGGACAGTGGCTAGGAGTGAGAGCTGATGGAAGAAGTGGTGGGGGTGAGGGTTCTGGATTGGCTGGTTTGTGTACCAAAGGTGTGCTCTCTCTCAGGGGGTTTCTTTACTGTTTCTAGCAGTTGGCTAGCCCTGGGAGAGGAGGACCCTCCAGGGTCAGCAAGCCAACAGAGGTCAAAGCATCAAAATACAGAAAATAAAAAGAAATGCTTCATGTGGCCACCTTTCCCTTTCCCGACAGCCACTCCAGTTGCCCTCAGGCACAGAGTGGCAGCAGAGTTGAAAGGGGCCACTCACTGTGTCTTTAGAAACTCTCTGAAGCCTGTTCTCTCCCTTGCATTCTCCCAGCTAAGCAGAGGGACCTAGGCCGGGCCCTTGGTGTGCTCCTTGTTCTCTGAACTTCTGTAGCATGAATTACCCATCACTCGGCCTTGCTACTTTGTGCAGCTGCTTGAAGTGCCGAGGGTCCACACGCGGTTTTCCAGCTGGCCTGTGGTGTCTTGAGTGCAGGGACTAGGTCTTTACTTTTGCCAAGTGCCCTCTCCGCCAGTGCCGGTCCCTCAGTGCGTGCTGAATGAAAGACTGGACTAGGAACAATGCAGCATAGTCCCTGTGTCACACCAGACAGGGATGTCCAAGAAGGAAGCCCTTCCGAAAGAAAGGCTAAGTAAAGGCTTGAGATTGGGTCGGTCGCTGATTCTTGAAGTGGGAGTGGGACTGGGATCTGCTAAGTGGGAGACTAGGGACTCTGCAAAGCCCCAGGGGCTCACCAGCCCTGCGCAGTTCTCAGCACCACAGAAGCAGCTCAGAGCTCTACCCGACTCTCAGCGCAGCCTGAGAGATTTGCAGCTAATAAGAAATCGGCTTTGTAGCAGCGCTGCTCTGAGGAGGTCCCTGAGGCCCTAGTAGCAGCTTCCAGAAGCCAGCTGATATTGGCTTGCTTGTTGTGTAGCCCATTTGTGCCACTCCCTGCAGGGCTGGGCAGGGGGGTGGGGGGGTAGGGCATAGGTTCAGTGACCTGAAGGACTCCTTCAAGCCCCCTCCCTACCAGAACAGCTTTGGAAGGACTCCAGTGAGAATCCAGGTCTTTTTAAAGGCTCTTAGAGCCATGCTCACTGCTGCTGCCAACCGATGGACTTAGCACAGGTTGTTGCTCTGGGAGATGGCCCTTTGGGGGACTTTTCCTTAGCAGGTACAGGGGCAGCACAGGGGTGGCTGCCTGATTGGGAATGGGGACAGCTGTGCGGGCCTTGTGGGCTTTCTGAGTTTCTCGGAGCTGAGTGACCCTTCCCTAAGGCTACCTCACCACAGGCTGCTGTGTCCCACAGGTGGTGTTCCCTCACACGAGCAAGAGCTGCATGCGGGCCGTGCTGGAGTACCTGTACACGGGCATGTTCACTTCCAGCCCCGACCTGGACGATATGAAGCTCATCATCCTGGCTAACCGCCTCTGCCTGCCGCACCTGGTTGCCCTCACAGGTAACTAACCCGAGTGCTCAGACCTCTCGGGGGGAGAAGTCAGGGGAGCCCCCAGGAGATGTCATTTCTCTCACCAGTAGCACCAAGGGACCCCTCTACGTAAGGTGAGCATGTGGATGTGTATTGGAGGTTGGATGAGGACAGAGGTGAACAAGTGTGTGTGAGAAAGATGCTTGATGGAGTCGCCAGTAGGCTGTCCCAAAGGTAATTACGGCCCAGCAGAGTGGTCTCCAGTAGCTCATAAGGCCTGGTGTTCCTACGAGTGTGGCTTCTTCGCCCAGGCAAGCCTAAGAAGTCAGAAAGAACAGAACACAATTCATGTGTCTACACTTTGGTCCTCCTTCTTCCTTTCCTTTTTTGTTTTATTTTGTCATGTAAATCTGCTTTATTTGTTGTTCTGTGTTGCTTTCCTTTTTCTTCTTCTTCTTCTCCCTTTTCTCTTCCTCCTCCTTCTCTCCCACTTTCATTTTCTCTTCCTTCTTCCAGAAACAATGAATGCTGACCTGCCACTCCCAATTCCTTGAACAGATTGTGAGACCTGGAGTTCACTTTGAGAAGGGACCAGCCTTAGGGGCCCTCGGGTGGAGCAGGGATGGAGGCAGGAAGGAAGGCAAACCGCTCTGGTCCCAGGGGCTGAGAGGGTCTGGAGCCATCGATGCAGGCAGACAGACAGCTGCTCATGATATTGGAACTGGATTTGCGTGGTGTTGGCGTTGGCGTCTGTGCTGCTGTTGGTATCAGGGTCAGTCTGTGGTCAGGCAGAAAGCAGGGCCTGTGATACTGGGCTGTGTGGTTCAGTGTCAGAGCTGCTGGGCCCTTGGGCAGATGATCAAGCTTGGGACTAAGTTATGAGGGAAACATCAGTGTTATGATGAGAAATGGTTACAAGGTGGGGCTTGGTCATAGGAAGAAGGCAGAAATTAGTGATCAGAACTGAATGTTAAGGGCTGAGCCTGCAGAGGGCATCCAGGGACCCCGGCTGAGGGTACAGCAGGACAGAGGCTTCTGAAGGTCACAGCCATGGCATTGCGTTCCCCCTGCTGTCCGTGAGAAGTGTGCATCTTCCCTGAGTACATAAAGTTCCCCAAACTCTTAGACCAAGAGTCAAATTCAACTTTAGAAATGATTTGAGGAAAAAAGTGTATGAAGATGCTTTATAAGTCTATTTCATCAGGCAGGCAATCAGGCAAGTCAAATAGGCACTCTTGGTTAAGCACGCGTGGGTAATTTTCACGAGGTAGCCACTAAAAATGTTAAATGGCCCTGATGCACGAAAAGGCTCGTAGGAAGTGATGTTGAATGACTTCTGCCATGAAATGGTCTGTGCACACCAGGAAACACGTGCACAAATGTGCTGCGTGTACCTCCCCAAGGACCAGCAGGAAATGCTGGGTACCTATCGTTGGTGTGCTTCATGTTTGGTGAGATGTGCTTTCCCTGAAGTTAAAAATTCAAGCTTAAAACTTTGTTGTTAAATATAACAAATATACTTATGTTCAGCTTAATGAATTATTATGAAGCAGAATGATCATATCAGAAACTGGAACTTTCTGACCACACCAGCAGCCCGCCACCTGCCCTTCCCAGTCACCGCCTCCCCTCCTCCCAGAGTTACCACTCTGCCTCTTACTCTTTTGGGGGGTGCTTATTATAACCTCACTTCCTTGTCTTAAACACTATAGCATGGTTTTATTTTTTATATACTTTTTTATTGAATTTATTTATTTATTTTTAGAGCAAGGGGAAGGGAGGGAGAAAGAGGGGGAGAGAAATATCGACCAGTTGCCTCTCCTACGTGCCCCAATAGGGAACCAAACCCGCAACCCAGGCATGGGCCCTCACTGGGAATTGAATCAGCAACCTTTCGCTTTTTAGGACGATGACCAACCAACTGAGCCACGCTGGCCAGGGCTATTTGTTATATACCTTTTAAGTTTCTTTTCATCTAAGGGGTATCAAACTCTTTTCACTGGGGGCCATATCATCCTTGCAGTTACTTTCACAGGGCAGAATGTAATTTAGACTCGTTAACAGTTAAGGAGTAGTTACATTTATACAGTCCTAAAATTACACTTGGCCCTTTGAAGGCAACCTTGAGGCTGATGTGGCCCCCGGTGAAAATGAGTTTAACAGCCCTAATCTAAGGGCACCTTGTTCGTTAAAACATTTTTTTCCCCTTTCAGTTATTTGTTGGAAAAAACCCACCAATCTATTGTAGAAAATCTAGGCTTCAGCTTATTGTACCCCTGTAGTGCGCCGTGTCCCTGTGATCTGGCTGTCAGGCTAAACCTCATTCATAGTCCACTTCCTTTTGGTGAGACGACTGCTCCACAGGTTTTTGTGTGCATCCAGAAGCACAGATTGTCTGCTTTTCTCTCTTTTCGTGATGCTGCAGCCATTGAGTATCATTGCCTGGATCCATGAATTTATTAGGTGTTGAGAAATGGCAATACTTCAGTTCAATCGTTCCTTCCTTATGTGCTCGAATACCTCTAAAAAGAGAAAAGTCTGTCCTCTCCTACTGTTCGGTTAACCAGTGGTGTAATTCATATAGGGAAGACAGGTGGACGCTTGAGTCTTTCCTTTCATTTACCAGATTTCAAGATAAATCGGTTTCCTATCATCCTCAGAGGGTGAACAATTAGTTGTTGTTGTTTTCTAAGCATTATTATGAACCCTTAGATTTGAACTCAGTCCATTTCAGATATTTGTAACTATCCTTACTGAAGCTCAAATTCTTACTGAAACTTTAACCAGTAGAAGTATCTTCAGGTTGGCTCCAGTGTCTGTGCTTCTGGTCCTATGGAGTGACAAGATGTCCCAGGTTCATCTTGTCCGTCCCCTGCCCCGACCTGGCCTGGGCCGTTTCTCTCCGGAGTCCTGGTCTCTGGCAACCCTCAAAGCTGCCGTCTGTGTGCCGGGAGTGCACCTTGCACTGCGATGGCTGCGAGGCCTTTTCCGTGGACTGAGCTGGGAAATATATTTATATTTCTAAATATAAAACATCGCAGGAGTTTATACTGATACTGTTAAGATTCAGGATGAAAAGTGTTTACTTCAATATAAACACTTCAACTTAAACTGCAATGTTAGCACACAATTTGTTATAAATGTGAATTAATACAAACAACTAGGTCTCGTCCTAGTAGTGCTAAGTCATAGTTCTCACACCCCCAGGCTTCACACCCTCCCCTGGCAGCATCAGCGGCCCACGGCGCTGGCTGCATCAGGGCTGTTGTCCTGTGTCTCAGGCTGTTTGGTCCCTCGCGTGTAGCTTGAAAGTCCTGTGAAATCCTCTTAACAATACTAATGTTCTCTTTCACTTCCTACCCTACCTCACTGGGGAAGTCTTGCTCTCCAGCCAGTTTCATCACTGGTGGGAGCAGACTTAAATCGCCTGTGGCCTTTCCTGGGCCTGTTGGGACTTGCCCTTGGCCTTGGCCTCTCTTTGCTCTGCAGTAGGTCCTTGCTGGGGGGATAGGTGCACACACGTCCATGCACGTGGTTCCTCCGCTGATTCCTGGCTGTGTGTGTCACAGAGCAGTACACAGTGACCGGGCTGATGGAGGCAACTCAGATGATGGTGGACATCGATGGGGATGTCCTTGTGTTCCTGGAACTGGCTCAGGTAGGATGGTAGGGGAAAGAATCTCTCCACCAGTCTCAACTCTGGGCTCTGCCTACTGGCCACAGATGGGGAGGGGTGATGAGGTGGTGGGTGGGAAGGAGACCCCTTGTCAGACTCAGTTTCCTGATTGGGTAGAGTCCCTCTCAGCCTCCAGGCCAGAGGATACACCCTACACGCCCATAGGAGGGGCTGGCCTGGAGGAGAGTAGGGGCGGAAGGACTGAGACTTCAGGCAACGCCAGGGCGGGGGCGGGTGGGGGGCAGCCCCAGTCTCCTGTATACATAGGGTTGCTGCCTGCCTGAGGTCATTTAAGGAACACTGTGGACTCCCCATCCAAAATTAATTGGCTGCTTCCTAATTCCTGTACACACAGCAAAATCTCCCACACCAGCCCTGAGGGTGTCAGAGATTCTACCATTAAAGGATTAGCTTAGGGAGGTAAGTATGGCAGATGCCAGTCTTGCAGACACCCAGGGAAATCGGTTCTGTGCCTGGTTGTCAGCACTTGAGAGCAGACTGCTTTGGCTCCTCAGGGGAAAAGAAGAACTGCCCCTGGGGTAAGATCTGAGGAGGGTGGGCACTGAAGGAGTCCACCACGGAGGCCTGGGGACTTACTTGGATGCTGGCACAGGACAGAGGCTAGGGGTGGTGGCAGCAACAGTGGCAAGAGCCAATCCCATGAAGCTTCAGCTGTGACAGCAACTTAGCTGCCTGCCTGACCCCGCTCGTCTGCGTCTCCCCAGTTTCACTGTGCGTACCAGTTGGCAGACTGGTGTCTCCACCACATCTGCACCAACTACAACAATGTGTGCCGCAAGTTCCCCCGAGACATGAAGGCCATGTCCCCAGGTGAGCATCCCCAGCAGGACCTGCTGATCCCCTTCTTCACACCGAAGGGGCCTCTACTTGGGGCCAAATCTCCAATCTGACCCCAGGGCAGCTGGAAGCTGCCTAAGATCCTTGGGCCCAGCTTGACCTTGCAGGTGGGAAGTGGCCTGCAGAGCTGCATCCAGCCAGGCAGAGGGGCTCAAGCACAGTGCCGGCGTGGTGGGCAGAGTATCTGGGGACCTGTCGCAACTCTCTCTACCTCTCTGGGCTTCTGTCTCCCAGGTATAAAGAGGGTGTTGAACTACAGGTATTTTTTCAGACTTTTTGGGCAGGACTCCACAGTAGGAACTACAATTTTATTATTTTTTTAGATTTTGTTCATTTATTTTTAGAAAGAGGAGAAGGGGAGGAGAAAAAGAAGGAGAGAGAAACATCAGTGTGTGGTTGCCTCTCACACACCCCCTACTGGGGACCCAGCCTGCATCCCAGGCTTGTGCCCTGACTGGGAATCGAACTGGCTACCCTTTGGTTCGCAGGCTGGCTCTCAATCCACTGAGCTACACCAGCCAAGGCCAAACTTTTATATTGCGACAGAAAAATACATAAATTGTTTTGAATGCTGCTCATGACCTGCTGCACTGTTTCACAGCCTTGGCCTGGGCACAAGTCACAGCCTAGACACCCAGACCCGGGCAGCCTCTGAGGTCCCGGGGACTCTGCCTCTACTTGATTGATGTGTCAGGTCCCAGGGCTCAGCATAAGCTCAAGGCACCAGGGAGAGAGGTCCCTGGCATCCCAGAGTTCCTGCCACTCAGTGTCCTTGAGGTCATCACTAGGCATCCTCCTCTCTGCTGGGACCCTGCTCCCTGCCACCCGGTTGTCGGCGTGCCCTACCCATTCTCTCACCCCATTCCCTCCTTTCCAACCTTCTAGCGTTTTCTTTCTAAAGCACAGCCCAATCACTTCACTCCCCTGGTTCCAAACTTCTACCTATGGCCCCCCACACCTTTATCTGTCCAGATCCCTCAGCCTAGCCCTCCTGGTCCGACCCTCCTGCTCTCCTGAAGCTCCTTGTCCCCTTCTACTAAGAACCTCAGCTCCAGCAGAGACCGCTCGCCCTGGCCTCAGCCTCACACACCTGCCCCCACCTCATCCTTTGTCTCCCACTGAGATCTTCCCAGGGGACTTTCTTTAGGGAGCTCTGCAGCCAGACTGGGGACTCAGCGAAGGCAGGGGCTTAGCCTTTGGGCTCCAGGGGCTGGGGTGTGCTCCTTGCTGATGGAAGGCTGCAGGTCCCTGTGCATCGGGGTGGGAGAGGGTGTCCCTGGGCACCTCCACATCCCAGTGCTCCTCTAGCCCCTTCTCCGGCCTGCCTTCTCACCAAGCCCCGTGCATTGTGCTCCAGAAAACCAGGAGTACTTTGAGAAGCACCGGTGGCCGCCCGTGTGGTACCTGAAGGAGGAAGATCACTATCAGCGGGCCCGGAAGGAGCGTGAGAAGGAGGACTATCTCCACCTGAAACGGCAGCCCAAGCGGCGGTGGCTGTTCTGGAACAGTCCCTCCTCACCATCCTCTTCTGCAGCCTCCTCGTCGTCCCCATCCTCCTCCTCGGCTGTAGTCTGAGATGCTGCCACCCTCTTCTGACCCTGCTGCTGTTGTGCCCACCTGCCCTTGCCCCTCTGCTCTCTGCATTGCCCCCTCCACCTTCCAGGGACAAGGGGACCCACTTAACCAGGACCCTGAGGGCGGAGCTGTTCTCACCAGCCAACATAGCTCAGCAAGAGAGGGGCGGGGCCTTGTGAATCAGAGCTGGGACCCCTGCAGGTGTGCCCAGTCCTGGAGCAGGGCAGGGACAGTCCTGGGAGGTGGGAGCAGGGAAGAGCTGAGAGCGCTGGCGTCTTGTCTCTGGAGAGCCCTGGAGTCAGAGGGAAAACTTCCAGCCACAGGGAGCTGTGGTCTGCAGAGGTGGCCCCTCCTGGGGAGCAGCAGTGGCAGGGAGGGTTCCGCCCCTAAAGGCCATGATTTCCCACCAGTGGACTGTAGGGTTGCACATGTTTTTGTGGGCATTTCCACATGGAGCCTGCTCAGATCCCCACTGGAGCAGTCAGGGTAGACATTAAGCCTTCAGAGCCTAGCAGAAGGCTTGCACTCTGCCTGTGGGCGCTGTCTGCGTGGGCCTGGCAGAGCCTGCTGGAGTTCAGGGCTCCCAGGCCTAGGAGCAGGACCTCCTGGTGCAGTGAGAAACTCCTCCCTCCTCTCTCCTTCCGCACTCTGAAGTGGGACCCAGAGGAAACAGCTGGGGCAGGGGGAGAGAAGGCAGGGGGTTGTGGCTGGATGCAGCAACCCTGGGCTCCTCTGGGCTCAGCTCCCTGCCTCTAGTTAGCATGGCTTATGGGGTGGGACAAAATTAGCAAAAGGAAAAAAAAGCAACAAACAAAATCACCAACAGAAACACTAGCCTCTAACCCCTCAAAGAAGGAAGAACAGAGAAAGACCCTGTTCCCTGTATGGCTTACATTTGTATCAAACCCAACAGGGGCCCCATGTTGATGAGACAAAAGGTTAAGATTATAGAATTGATTCCAGTGCCTTTCAGGAAGGGACTTGGTCACCAGCAGTGACCGGGGACTCCCTGGCCTGCTAGCACGCTCTGGGGGGCAGCACAAGTCCCATGCCTTTAGCCTGCTGAGATCAGGGCTGGGGGATGGGAGGGAAGGGGTTGCCCTGGGGTTCGGACATAGCATTAGGTGGCTCCTGTTGCCCATGTGAGAACCTGGTTACCCTCCCTTCAGAGGTGACCCCACAGGGTGGGGATGTTATGGAGGGAGGTTTGGGGCAGGGGTCGAAGGTCTGGAAGGTCACTGACTTGGGAATAGGAATCTCAGTGATGAAGGGTCACAGGACAGGACCTTACTTGGTGCCAGTTTGGGATAAAAGGGGAGGAGGAAAGGGAGACCTGAGCAGGAGCAGCTCCACAATCCCTTGGGGGGAGAGGGGATGGACTGGAGAATGGGGACAGCAGCCTGCAGTCCTGTGGGGGCCGCAGTGGACCCTCTCCCTGTTTCTACTCCTGATCCTATTTTACTCCCACGGGCTTTTATACTCAAAAGACAGAGTCCCCCTGATGAGGGTGGAACTGCAGACACAGCTCCTGGGCTCAGCCGTGGAGTCACCTGGCCTGAGAAGGAGGGACTGGCTGTGGTCTCAAGGCCCCAGCATGGGTTCCACCATTGAGTGGGGCTTAAGGTTTGGGAGAGAACAAACCTAGAAATGAAGGACACCCCTGTAACGACTTAGTGGTGCCAAGCCCTAGAGATTTGAGGGTAAGCTGTCATCAAAATTAGAAACAGGAGGTGGCAGGGCAAGCAAGCCTGCAGCATCTGGAGCCCATGCTGTCTTGAGTCCCAGACTTCTGGGCTGCGCTGCGTCCCCTCCAAGTTTTCTAGGGTGACTGGTGGGTATGCCTGACGTGTGGTGTGCTGCCCTCTACTGGCTGCCAGCCTCCCTTGGTAGAGCTTGCAGTCTGCGGCCCCTAGGAAGGCTGGAGGGGTAGTGGTGGAGGAGGGGTTTTGCCTTGTAGGGGTGGTTTTACCCAGCACCTTTACTCTGGGGAAGGATACAGGAGGAGCCACAGGGTCTCCCAGGAACGCTAGGTGAAAGGGAGAGCCCAGGCCTAAAGTCCAAGGGTGGGGAATGGGTGTCCATGAACTTGCAAGGCTGAGCCATCTGGCCCACTGACAAGGATGCAGAAAGGCCAGTGGGGAGAGAAAGTGCAGGTGGCCCAGGAGATGCAGGAAGCCCACAGGGGAGGGGCTGCAGATCCACCCCAGCAACCAGAACCAGCTCACCGGTCCGGGACCCACTGCCCCTTCCCAGTTGCTCTGTCAGAGTTGGGCCGCCCCAGGCAGGAGCCCAGTAGACCCAGGTGTAACCCAGAGACAACACCTAGGGAGGCTGTGGGGATCCAGGCTGGGCCTGGGGTCCCTCTTCCAGGTGGGAGGGAGGGTGGAGGGGCTCTAATTCCAGTGCCCCATAAACCTGACTCAGAAATCCAGAGTCAGAGCTGAAGACCCGCCCATGTGGGGCAAGCCTGATGGCATCACGGGAGGAAGGGGCATGTCCCCCAGTGAGAACACACAGCCCTGCACTCCTTCACTCAGAGCTGTTCGTGAGGGGAGTGCGAGGATGGGGGGAACACACACACACACACACACACCTCTTTTTATATAAGGTTTCATATTTAATTTGGTCATGAGTTCATAAATACATGAGTATTTTGTACCTAATGGCTTTCCTTGCATTATTTCCAACAAACTCTTCAAAGGTAGCACCTTCCACTGGAGAAAAGTGTGAAAAAGCAACCACTAATGAATCATTGTAATGCCTACTGTGTGCCAGGTGCTATTTGAACAGAATGTAAAACAAAAACTTCCCCTCGGGAAGCTGGCTTTTAGAATGCATAAACATGACAAACACTGATGAGGCTAATACTTTACATAGGACTCTCAAGTTCCCTGAGGAAGAGACAACTGAGCTGAAACCTGTTGGGAAGAAGCCCTTCACTCACATCTTCATCTGAAGACCGAGCGTCCTACACAGAAGGAACAGCAAAGGCAGGAAATGCCTGTGTCTCAGGAATGGGAGAGGCCTCAGGGTAGGACCTCAGAGGGAAGTGGGAGAGGTGTGTAAGCACAGAGGCCATGGAGGCCCCCCCACCCCCCAAGCTCTACCAGAACACTAAGCTTTGAACATGCCTAAATGTTCAGGCACTTCTAGGTCAGGCCAAGCCACACCAGTCTTGAAATAAGACAATACACACGCCTTTGGGACTGTAAAGCCCCGAACCACTGAGAACTGCCACCTCCATCACTGGATCCTGATGTGACTGAAGTAAATACTAAGGAAGGTGTGGCGGAAGGAGGGCTAGATTGGTCACAAAGTATTTTAAAAAGAGAAAAAGATATAAGAACAAAACTAACACATCAGTCATTCTAGGCCCAATTCTCACAGTATTTAAGAATATTTGTATTTCATGCAGAAGTCAGATGCTGCCAGAGACACTAAGCTCACATAGGGAATCTATCCTCCAAAAAAGGCAGTTCTGGGCCTCCGATGCACAGACAACAGGAAGTGACACAGCTCAAAATTATGGACCAACATCTCTGATAAACAGGTATGCAAAAATCTTCAACAAAGTATTAGCAAACTGAATATAATAATATATTTAAAGGCCACACACTATGGTTGGTTAAATTAAAACAAAGGAGCCAGGAATATACAATGGGGAAAGGAAGATCTCTTTAATTAATGGAAAACTGACAGCCACATGCAAAAGAATGGAATTGGACCACCATCTTACACTTGACACAAAAAATTAACTCAGAATGGATTACAGACTTGAACGTACCAATCTGAAACCATAAAATTCCTAGAAGAGAACACAGGTGATAAGCTGCTTGCAAGGTCTGGCTGATGATTTTCTGAGCCTGACACCAAAAGCAAAAGGAATGAATGCAAAAATAAACAAGGGAACCAGTAAGTGGGACTACATCAAACTAACAAACTTCTGCACAGAAAAAAAAAAAAAAACTCCAACAAAATAAAAACAAAAACCACTCTGGGGGGAAATAGTTGCAAATCATATATCTGGTAAGGAGCTAACACTGAAAAATACAAAGAACTCAATAGCAAAAACCAAAAATTCCACAAAACAATCCAACTAAAAAATGGCCAGTCCCAAAGACAGTTTTTCCAAGGAAGACATATGGATGGCCAACGGGTGTATGAAAAGATGCTCAAAATCACTCAACATAAGGAAAATTCCAATCAAACCCACAATGAGATGTCACCTCACACCTGTTAAAATGGCTACCATCAACAAAACAAGAAATAACAAGTGTCAGAATGTGAACAAAAGGAATCTTGTGCACTGTTGGTAGAAGGTAAATTGGTGCAACGAATGTGGAAAACAACATAGAGGTTCATCAAAAACTGAACTACCATATGAAGTAAACTTTCTAATGAAAAAATATAAAACACTCTAGAAAGAAAAATAAAGTGAGCTATATTCCTTGTTCATGATCAAAAGTCACCATAGTATTACAATGTCAAATGTCAAGCACTTCCACACAGAAAAGGTAGTCTTTTAGTCTAGTCAGAACCAACAAATGATGACCACAAGGAAATAAACTAACAAAGACACAAACTTGGTACCTTAGATATGAATCAACTCAAAATCATTCATTACCTTAAATAGAAAATGCAAAACTATAAAAGTCATAGTGGGAAACTTAGAGTTTGGTAATCCAAAGAAAGGTTTACATGCAAAATATTCAAAGAACTGGTAAAACTCCACAATAAGAAAACACACCCCCCAAATTAAAATAAATATGGCAATAGGAGTAGATACCCTAATAAGTAACATGTAAATAAGCACATATAAATTGCAAAATACTGAGCAATTATTGGAAAATTTTATGCACCATACATTAGGGAAAATCAAATTTAAAACACCAAGGAGATACCCTACTCATCTATTAAAGTGGCTAAACACCACCCTGACCGATGTGGCTCAGTGGGTTGGGCATTGCTCCGAAAAGCAAACATGACTGGTTTGAGTCTTGGACAGGGCACATGCCTGAGCTTTGGGTTCAGGCCCCGGTTGGGGCACAGACAAGAGGCAACCTGACTGATGTTTCGCTCCCTCTTTTTCTCCTTCCCTTCCCCTCTCAATAAAATAATAAATAAAATCTTTAAAAAAATAAATAAAATGGCTAAATATCAAAAACTAACAATACAAATTGCTGATGAGGATATGAAACAACAGAATATCTTATTCATTGCTGATGGGAATACAAATGGTAGATCCTCTTAAGAAGACATCTTGCCAGATTCTTATGAAGTTAAGCAGAGTGTTACCATATGATGCAGCAATTACGCCCCAGTGTGTTTAGCCAACTGGTGGGAAAGACATATATCCTCATAAAAAAACATTATGAATATAAAATATGTAAAAATATGTAAAAATATACAGCAGCTTTATTAACAACATTCAAAACCTAGAATACAAGGTGTCCTTTAATAGCTGAATGACAACCTTAGTCACTCACACAGCAGGGAGGGACATGAGTTATACATGGACTGCAGGCCGTGAGTTCAGATGGGGACTGGAGGGGTCCCTCCAGTCAGTGAAAACACTAGGAGGAGATCCAAGATGGTGGAGCAGTTCATGGAAGCTACACTAACCTCCTCCAAGGACCATTCTGGAATTACAACTAAATTGTAGAGAAATTATCCTTAATAACCAACTCAACACTAGCTGGAGAAAAGCCTTAAGCCAATGACAGACAGAAGAAACCACTTCACCACAATGAAAGTGGTAGGGAATGCAGAGGAGGCGCAAGAGAGCTAGCTTGGCTCCCATGGGCAGTAGCTAGAAGGGATAGACCTTCTGGAATGGACATTTCAGCAGTTGGGGGGTTTCCCCTGAGAGGTGTGTGGGGTCTAAACACCAAGGTGGGCTCCCCAGCCTATAGCACCAGTGCCAGAAAGGAATCTAGATAACATCCAGCTGTGAAAAAGCACAAGGTTTCTGTCTGCCAAGGAGAGGCAACTGGAGACTCAGAGAGCCTCTTAAAGGGCCAACACAAAAAGGTAAGGGCCTTTGTAGCCACTTACCCTGGACTCCAAGGCCACCATTATCCTAATTCCAAAACCAGATAAAACAGGACAAAGAAAGAAAATTATAGGACAAGAACCCTATGATGACCTTTTTGATGAACAAAGATGCTAAAATCCTCAACAAAATATTAGCAAACCGAATACAGCAATTTATCAAAAAGATCATACATCATTATCAAGTGGGATTTATTCCAGGAATGCAAGGTTGGTACAATGTTGCAAATCAGTAAATGTGATTCACCACATAAACTAAATGAAGGATGAGAACCACATGATAACACCAATAGATGCAGAAAAAGCATTTGATAAAATCCAATACTCATTTATGATAAATATTCTCAGCAAAGTGGGATTAGAGGGACCATACCTAAACATAATAAAGGCCAAATATGGCAAATCCACTGCCAGCATCGTACTCAAAGGGCAAAAATGATGAGCATTCCCTTTAAGATCTGGAACAAGAGGGGATGTCTGCTTTCATCTCTCTTATTCAACACAGTACTAGGAGTCCTAGCCACAGCAATCAGATAAGAAGAAATAAGAGACATCCAAATTGGAAAGTAAGAAGTAAAACTGTCATGATTTGTAGATTATAGGATACTATACATAGAGAACCCCAAAGATTCCACTAAGAAACAACTAGAACTGATAAATGAATTCAGCAAAGTAGTAGGATACAAAATTAATATCCAGAAATCAGTTGCATTTTTACAAACTAACAGAAAGGGAAATTAAGAAAAACAACCCATTCACAATTACTACAAAAAGAATAAAATATCTAGGAATAAACCTAACCAAGGATGTAAAAGACTTGTACCTGGATAACTGTAAGACACTGAAGGAAGAGATAGAAGATACAAATAAGTAGAAGCACAGACCATGTTCATGGAGGAAGAATTAACATCATTAAAATGTCCATACTACCAAAGCAATCTATAGATTCAGTGTAATTCCTATCAAGATTCTAATGATGTATTTCACAGACATAGAACAAATATTTTGAAATTTATATGAAACCACAAAAGGCCCTCCATAGCAACAGTGACCCTGAAAAAGAACAAAGTTGGAGGAATCACACTACCTAATATCAAACTATACTACAAGGCAATAGTAATCAAAACAGCCTGGTACTGGTATAAAAAGACACATAGATCAATGGAACAGAATAGACAGCCTAGAAATAAACACACACCTTTATAGTCAATTAATATTCAACAGAGGAAGCAAGCACATACAATAGGCTAAAGACAGTTTATTCAATAAATGGTTTGAGGAAAATTGTACAGATACATGCAGAAAAATGAAACTAGACCACCTTCTTACACCACACACAAGAATAAATTCAAAATAGATCAAAGACTTAAACTGTTAGACCTGAGACCATAAAAATTGTAGAAGAAAACAGGTGGCAAAATCTTGGATATTGCTTATAGCAGTATTTTATTGAATATATCTCCCCAGGCAAGGGAAACAAAAGAAAAAAATAAACAAATGGCACTACATCAAACTAAAAAGTTTTTGCACAGCAAAGGAAAACATCAACAAAATAAAGACAACCCACAGAATGGGAGAACACATTAACCAACACAGCTGACTAGGGGTTAATATGCAAAATTTATAAAGAACTTACAAAACTCAACACCAAAAAAACAAACAATCCAATTAAAGAATAGGCAAAGGACCTGAATAGATACTTCTCCAAAGAGGACATACAGATGGCTAAGAGACATATGAAAAGATGTTCAACATCACTAATCATCAGAGAAATGCAAATTAAAACCACAATGTGATATCAGCTCACACCTGACAGAATGGTTATCATCAATAAATCAACAAACAACAAGCGCTGGCAAGGATGTGGACAAAGGGGAACCCTTTTGCACTGTTGGTGGAAATGCAGACTGGTGCAGCCACTGTGGAAAGTAGTATGGAGATACCTTAAAAAATTAAAAATCAATCTGTCTTTTGACCCAGTGATCCCACATCTGGGAATATGTCCAAAGGAACCCAAAGCACTAATTCAAAAGAAAATAAGTGCTCCTATGCTCATTGCAGCATATTTACAATCGCCAAGATATGGAAGCAGCCCAAGTGTCCATCAGTAGATGAGTGGGTAAAACAGCTGTGATGTATATACACAATGGAATACTACCCGACCATAAAAAAGAAACGAATTTTGAGACAGCATGGATGGACTTGGAGAACATTATGCTAAGTGAAATAAGCCAGTCAGAGAAAGACAAATACCATATGATTTCCTCAAATGTGGGATCTAATGAACAAACTGAACTGACAAGGAAAATAGGGACAGACTCAGAGGGAGAGCAGGATGGTAGCTAGTAAGGGGCAGTTAGGGGATGGAAGGACAGTGCAAAAAGGAAAAAGGACTCATGGACATGGATAACAGTGTGGTGATTGCTGGGGGGAGGGGTATGTAAGGGGAGTAAATGGTAATGGGAACAATACAATAAAGATTAAATTAAAAAAGAAAACACTGATTGTCTAGGTGGACTGGAGTCAGACAGACTGGAATCACGTGTGTAGACACAAACGAGCTGCTGTGGATTGAATACAATAAAGTGATCTTATAAATAAATAGTAATACAGAATAAACTCTGTTTCATGTGTCACAACTGTGAATCTACTTTTGGCCCACCCTGTAAAAATAATAAAAATGTAAATCACAGACATAAATAAATGGATATATAGCAACATGGATGAATCTTACAATTCAGTAAATAACAAAGTAAAAAGTGCAAGTTTATGAGAAGGAAAAACAACTAAAACAACTTTCAGTACACATGTGAACATAAAACTATCAGCCTTAGTAAACAACAAACACTTCATAAAAATTACTGTAAGTACATTAAAAAAGTTCCAGAACACTTCAAGACCTGTGGGCTTCTGGACAATACAACTTCTTCAAGTACTGGTCAAGGACTGCCTGCTTCTTCCAGGCTAGTGTCCAGTGTGCCTCCCTTTGCAGGAGAAAAGGCAAACTAAGAAAGCTCTGGTCTCCTAAAGAGATTCTCTTCCCTCAGGAAACAGCAGCATCTTCTACATCTGGGATGTACTTCCCAGATGCCACCAGGTGGTCCTGAATCTTTTCCTTCGTGTTTCTATGCCCCAGGCTTTCCAAGGCATCCAGCAGGGTGTTGACAGAGATGGCCCGCCCCATCTTGTTGACCAATGTCACCAGCATTTCATAGACCTGCTCCCGAGGGTGGGATGCTTGGGCTTCGGCCACTTGGATCTCATTGCTGGTGAGGTCCATCCGCCGCATGAGAGGTTTCCAGGAATTAAAGGGCACCGTCTCTATGAAGTAATCAAAGAACGACTTCAAGCCTAGGTGGGGGAAAGCCACAGATATAGTCTGGTGAGGTGGGACACCCTGCAGAAAGGGTGGGTCTAGGCCAGAGCACCCCCTGCTGGTGACATGCTGCTCTTTGTCCCTTACTGGTGTCCCCTCAGCAGAGACTCAGGCTAAATGGACTGGGCCTCACCTAAGCCCATGGCACTGCAAACCCACCTGGGAGGGGAGGTGGGCATCACGCAGAGACAGAACAGTATGTGGTAGGAGACAGAGGGTGGGACAGGCTGTGGAGCAACAGGCCCTTAGAGGAAGGAACCTGCACTTATTTGGAGAACGAGGTCTCAGGGCTGCCACATCTGCACCTGAGCTCAGAGCGATGGCCTGGAGGTGGGAAGATCTCTGGCTTCACACCCCGCTGGGCCTCACCCACCAAACTGTGGCAGAGCAAGATGGGGACAAACAGACCCTGGGCAAGAATTTAACCCATAAGACAGAGCAATGCTCCCCCTGCCACCCCCCCACTATGTCATGGGACTGTGCTGAGGAATAAATGAGACATATGGAAGGCACTGCACACCACTGACCCACAGGAATATACTGACATATTTCTAATAGCTTAACTAAAGAAAATAAAAAGGAACAGGTGATATTAACTTTAGTAATATCTCGTATAAACTCAATACATACAAAATGTTATATTTACATTCAATAAACAAAATACTATCAAAAGGATATTTTATATTATAATATAAATATAATATATGAAATGTGATTTGTAGCTTATAATTACAGGTCTCCAAACTTGACCTATCCACACACAGGTCAGGTGCTCAGCAGTCTCCCTGGGCCTGTGGGCACCCTGCTGGATGGCTCAGCCCTAGGTGCCCTCCATGTGGTAAACCTGGCCCTGAACATCGAGGGGAGAGGGAGGGTGGTGGAGGGAAGGATAAGGGGTTGTAGGCTGTCGTTGTGACGAGATGGGATGGTGTGGTGTGCAGTCAGAGCAGGGCAGGGGGACTGAGGGTCCTGATGGTCCAGTGACAGTCAGCATGGGCCCCCCGTTTCCAGCATCCCCAACTCTGCACTGCTGTAATAGCTATGGGGACACTGCTCACTGCCCCCAGCAAAACACTCACTTTCTATGGGGTCTGCGCCATTTGCTGGAACCAGCAGCTCCCTTTTCCTCTGAGATCTCTCAGCTCCGGCTGGTCTCTATAAAATAGAATGGAGGATGCTCTTGGTCTAGGTCAGGACTCCTGGACTCCAGAAGTGAGCCTGACAACCAGCCAGCTGTGTGACCTGGGGCAGCCACCTCTTCCTGGGTCTCTATGAACATGAAGAAGAATCTTTCACCTTGTGCCCCTCACAAGCTGTGTGCCTGTGTGCTTCCAGAGGCCCACATTCCCTGGGGCGATGCTCCCTCCTAAGTGTCTGCTCCAGCTGTGACCACTGCATACACCTGAGTAACCATCGTCCAGACAAGACACGGGACATTCCCACCACCTCACCCAGCTCTCTCCTGCCCCTTCTAGTCCATTCCCATCCACCCCATCACGAGACAGTCACTCCCTCCCAGGCGTTCTTGTGACTCAAATGAAGAATGTACGTGAGCGCATTCCACAAAGTCTAATAAGGAAGGGTTTCTCCGACAAGTCAGAAGGGGCTTTGATCAGTAATAATGTATGTTATCAATAATCTAAATAAGGAAGTAGAAGTATTAGCTTGTCCCCATGGAGGTTAAAAAATGATTCTGTAAAATTGAACATGATTTCTGCATCCATAATATTAATATTTTCCCATATGAAAACAAGGGTCAACAGCACTCCTTTGGGTGAAATAGTGAAGGCTTCCCAATGAAATCAAATCAGGATCAAAACAGTTCACACTTGATAAGGAGGAGCCAAGAGCAGAGGGGAATGAGAGACAGACGTGAAATGGGATTCGAGGAAAGAGACGGCAATGCAGAGCAATTCAGAGACTCAAGTGAAATCACATCACAAAATCAATCCCATTTAGATAATATTGCCATGTGGTAATAATCACCACAAGTAAAGCAACTCTACCAAATTAGGAAATTTCACCTTATGTTAAGGGGAATGACTTTCTAAGTTTATGAGGAATAGAAAACTAAATGCTTACCAGTCAGTGTCATATTAAACAGGTGAACTGATTGTGCACCGAAACTGTGCACAAGTGTGTGCATAAGGCTAAAAAACACTTCTATACCTGTGCCCAGAAATTCCACTTCTAAAAGCCACCGTCCAAATATGCTTAAAAATGTATAGACTAAACTCTATTTCCACATAGGTTCAATGTAATAATAATTTTGTAATAACTCTGGCATTCCTATTGTTATGGGGAACGGCTTATTGATTAGGTTACGACTACACAGCGGACTATCTGCAGCCTCTAGTCAATCACCCCACAAGCACGGGAGCACCTGTTTTGCGCGGGCCTGTTCCAGACTCTAGGGGTGCAGTGACAAAAGGACAGATGAGAAGATGTAGACCTTCCACAGAGCCAACAGGCCACACATCAGGGTGGCGGGCTCCCTGTGGCCTCCCCTCACGTCCCATCTCCCTCTGCACCCCTTCCCCAGGGGACGGCAGACCTGACCAGCATTGACCTTTCTCCATTTCTAACGCAGCCCTGGGTGAGTAGAAAGGCTGCCACCACTCACCAACAGACAGTCTGCTTCTCTTGGGGACTGTTCTGTGACACCTGCCAGCTCCTTGTGCTCCTGGTGTTCCAGTTCCTTCTCAGAGGTGGGCATGGGAGGTGAGTCTCTGCCACTAAGGATGTTGTTGTGGGCATTGTCCAGAGCCTCAGGCCCTCTTGGAGCACATGAGCACCTGCGAAAGACCTGGGGAAGGCAAAGAGGGGTGTGGCCCAGGTTCCCTAAGAGGTCTCAGGGGACACAGGAGGTTCCACCACCCCACCCTCCCCCCAAAGGCTCAGCACCACCAGGACCTTGCTGTCAGCCCCAGGACAGCAAGGGGTGCTGTGCTAAGGGGTGTGGCACACCTGCCTGACACCACCACACCTGAGTGCAGGGCTGTGGGTGTGGTGTCACAAGCAGCAGTTAGGGCAGGGTTACCCGGCCTGTGAGCTGCTCCCAAGAGGCCAACTGTCCTCTGGATTGGCCCAGGCACCCAAGCCACTTTAGAGAGCCAGGGACAGCAGCACAGGACAAGTTGAGGCCATGCCCACCCAGGGCCTCGTTTTGGGCAGGAAGCAGTTTCTGAGGGCCTGAGGCCACCAGGTCCTACAGAAACCAACTCACTCTGTTTATGCAGTTGGAGTCCACCCCACAACCTAGAAAAGAAGGGACATTGCATTAGCAGTGGGGAGGGCCCTCTGCAGGATATCCCTCAAGGGACAGTGCAGGGGACAAGGTATGGGCTGGGGGCACAGATACTGACCAAGGTGCCTTGGGTCTGGTAACAGGGAAGGGCAATCCAACTCTGGAGCACACATATACACACATATCAAATCTCTGTCGGATCCTGCTCTGACCAAAACTGTAAAAAACCCTGGCCTTCTCCTCCTGACTACTGTCACCAAACTGGCGCACCGACCACCTCTCTGCCTTGGCTGGGGGCCTGCCTCCCAGACTTGGCCGGGAGAGGAGGTGACCATCAGCCCCAAGAAAGGAGGACGAATATGATCCCGGCCCTGCAAAGGTGCAGGTGAGGTGGGAGGTACTGGGTGGGCCCACAGAATGTGAGCAGAGCCAGGCCAGAGAGACCCAGCAGATGTGGGAGACAGAGGGGAGGGCCTTGCTGTCCGGAGAATCAAAGCAGGAAGTGAGGGAGGCAGCAGAGAGCACAGCATATGCCCACCACCCCCTCGGACCTCACCTTGAAGGGTGGTGCTCCAGGAACGGTAACGGTAACAACACAGCCATGCAAGCAGCAGCAGCAGCAGAACCCCGACAATGACTGTAATTATGATTCCCAGGTGTGAGCTGCCTGAGGAGGGAGAGGGAGTGACAGGAGGCTCCAGGCTGGTGGTCACTCCAGGAACCAGGGTCTTCCCACTGGCCTGGATACCTGATTCTTGGTCCACACATGCGCGGTCATTCCAGGGGGTGCAGGGCCTGGCCTCGACCTTGCCAGCAGGGCACCTGGGTTCAGACACAGGGAGAACGTCAAGGGGTTCTGCGAGGTAAGGGGAAGAGAAAGAGGAAGCAGCCCCCCAGCCAGTGTCTCCTGACTGGAGAGAGGAAAAAGAAGGGGCTTCCGTGGTCTGCATGGGTCCCCTCACCCCCTTGCTGGGTTTGGGAAGGAGCTGAGCATGGCTCTTCTGCCCTTAGGGCTCCTGCTGAGTGTTCGGAATAGCAACCTCAGGAGCTGGCCCTTCTCCAAAGGCCTGCACTGAGCTCCCCGGGCTGCAGGGGTAGCCTGGGTGAGGGGGCATCTCACTGCAGATCAAGGGTCAGAAGCCCTTTGGGCACAAGCTGAGCCTCATCCTCTAGTCAGCCTTTTTCATACAAGGACTCTCTTGTCCTCTGCCTGTTGACTGTCCCTACCAATTACAGCCACACTGGAAGTCAGAGAAAAGCAAATTGCTACTGGCCCCTAATAACAGGGAAAAGACTGCTTTGTCCAGGGAACAGGGCCCTTGGGGAGGGCAGGCTGAGCTGGCTCCGGGTTTCTGGGAAACTACAGGCTCGATCTCGTTATGACTCGGCTGTGCACACTTCTGTGTTCACGGGCCATGCCCACACAAAAAAACATTAAAAAGAATATTTTAGAGTTGAACTGTTATAAAGATGATTATAAGCATGTCTGTATTCTACTCAATTCTTTCCTTCTGATATCAAAAGAAACTAAAACTTTGCATGGGCCACTGACAGGACTGTGGGCCCCAAGTAGTGGCCTACTGTGCCCAATGGGAAGGTGGGCCAGGCCAAAGGGAATCCGTGCCGATGAGGTGAGGGAGTGTCTTACCCAGGGCTGCACTTCTGGCAGAACTCAGGAGAATTGTCATCCTGGAACGTGCCGGGTTTGCAGCGACACTGGGTGTCCGTGGTCCTGGTGCACGGTGCTGTTATTTCTTTATCTGAAGACAAAGGGTGCCGTTGTGGGGATTCGGTTCCTTCACGTGTCCCTCACCCTTTTTCACTACCCAGGCCCCCTCCTGCCCAGCTTCACTCAGTTTCTGTAGCAACACGTGTGAGGAGGCACTTGTTCCCAGTGGCCAGGGGTGTGTAAAAAAGGCCAGGACTCGTTATTACGTCAGGATTGGGAGGAAGTAACTCTTAGCTTACAGGATGATTAAGAAGGACATGGTGTAATCTGAGAGACCCTGGATGAAGAGGAACCCTTGGGTGACTTCCGAAACCTAACCCTGTGGCGGCCTCAGGCCGTGAGGGCTGAGGGAGGCAGAGCACTGGCCAGGAGCGCTGAGCGCAGGCTAAGAGGGGCCTGACCCAGAACAAGACCCGGGTCCCCGCTCCAAACCAGCACTTTTTCACTCTGCCACACTTTTTATGCCATGTAACCATAGAGTCCCCCCATCAAGGGGCAGATTATTGTCCCACTACTTCCACCTGACGGTTTAAAAGATGTACCTACTGTATGGCAAGCATTATAAAAATCATGTCTGCTTACATTTTATTTTGTTGACCTAAGTCATACCATAAAAAAAGGTATGATGAAGCCCTGGCCAGTGTGGCTCAGTTGGTTGGAGTGTTGTCCTGTAAACTGAAAGGTCATAGGTTCAATTCCCGGTCAGGGCACACACCCAGGTTGCAGGTTCAGTCCCCAGTCGGGGTGTGTACAAGAGGCAATGTTTCTCTCCCACTCTCTCCCTTTCCCTTCTCCTCTCTCTAAAAGCAATAAGCATGTCCTCAGCTGAGGATTTAAAAAAAAATGGGTATGATGAAGACCAAGCTGGGCTGGAAATCAGGCTCCTGACTCCCCGTTTGCTAGTTTCATGTCACTGCCCAGCACCCTCACTGCAGCGCGCGGTCCACGTGTTTTCTACCTGGGAAGCATTCAGAACAGAGTTGGCAAGAGGACAGGGTGTTCGAATGATTGGTGAAATCTTTTCCATCAGTGCAAGGTATACAGGCACCACTGTGCTCTGACAGATAGAACCCTGTGAACGGAGAGAAAGCTGCTCAGTGAATCCCCATGGGACTCCCAGAGGCTGGCAGTGGTGGCTAGGACACATCCTTCCGCCATCAGTGGAATCCAAACAAGGAAATCCGTTTGACTTGGCCTCTGTCTTCTCTTCATTTCTGCATCTACCACATACTTTAGACCAGAACTGCCAACAGAAATGTATTATAAGCCACACATGAAATTCAAATTCGTAGTTGCCATTTTGAAAGAGTAAAAAGAAACAGGTCCAAATTAATTTTAACTACGTAATTTTTAACCTAAAATATCCAACATAGTAATATGATTTCAACATGTAATCAATATCAAACATTGAGATAGTTGAGTTTCTTGAATACCTCAACAAAAAATGACACCCCGGTGACCTCTTTCTCCCGCACTCACCCCAGCTGCCCCTTCCTTTGCTCAAACAAGCTCAACCCCTGCCCCCTGGGCCACAGTTCCTGGGAACCCTCTCAGACCCCTCTACCTGGCTCTCTGCATCAGACGCACTATCCCCGGGATGCCTCCCTAGCCCAGGCTCTGTCCCACACATCACACAGTCATCCTCATGGCTCCTATCTAATCTATCTGTCTGGATACCATCTCAGGAGAGCTCCAGGAGGGCGGGGCCTCATGTCCTCTCCTAGCCCAGTGCCTGGCACACAGAAGGCATCGAATAAATACCTGTGGATGAAGAACCAGAAACTTTGGAAATCAGAGGGATGGGAGGACATGGAGACAAGTGAGGTAAGGGTTGGAGGTCAGTTTTCAGATGTACCTGGCTGACACTTCTGCGAGGAATTCCATCTGGCATCCTGTCTGACAATGTGGTTAAGGGAAAGGCAGCTGACACCTGAGGGGACAAAGCAGAGACAGGCATGAGTGGCTTCCCAGCTCTCCTCCCTCCCAGGATCCCTCTCATACTCTCTTCACCCCAGCTGCCAAAAGCAAAAAGAACCGGGACCGTTCTTCCAGCTCTACACTCTCATTCTTCTGTTTCACCTTTGTCCCTTAGCCTTGGGGACTAGCAAGTGACTTATGCTTGAAAGAGTTGCCGGTATTCTTTTCTCTTACAGGAAAACAAAATATATTAATTCCACATGTGCAAACAAAATTAATCACAAAATTGTAAGAACCATTTCAACCATATGAGTAACCCCCCTAAACAATTCAATGGCAGAAACGGTTAACATGGATGAAGAACAATACCCAGTTACACACTGCCTATTAGAGGTGCCATTTAAAAATAAGACACAGATATACTGAATGCAAAGAGATGAAAAAAAGATATACCAGACAAATAGCAAGCCTAAGAAAACTGCTATGGCTACGATAATATCAGATGGAGTTGATTTAAGACAAATAGTATTACTACAGATAAAGAGGGACCTTTTGTTTTGTTACAAGGGTTAATTCATCAGTCATAATTATAAATGTGTTTGTGCCCAATGTTAAAGCTTCAAAACACATGAAGCAAAAATTGGAAGAATTCAAATGGATTTATTACACCCGTTTCTCAACAACTAATGAAATGATCTGATGAAAACAGTAAAGTCATCAAAGATGTGAATACTACCAACCACCTTAGCTGACATTCGCAGAGCAGATGTGAAACATCTACAGGAGACATGTCCTTCTGGCGAACACGGTACTCTGAGAGTCCAACTAAACTTCAAAGAAGCAAAATTACATCACGTATATTCTCAGATCTCCATGACAATACATTGGAAACAAATAAGAGCATCTATAAAGACCTGCAGTGTAATTAAAATCACAATGAAATGCCACTTCACATGTATTAGGGTGGCTACTATAAAAAGGAAAAAAAGGAAAGAAGGAAATAAGTCTTGGCAAGGATGTGGACAGAAATTAGAAAACTTGTGCACTGTTGACGGGAATGCAAAAGGATGCAGCTGCCATGGAAAACACCAGGGTGGTTTCTCAAAAAAATTAAAAATAGGACTGCCATGTGATACAGCAATTGCACTTCTGGGCATATGAACAAAAGAACTGAAAGCAGGGACTCAAAGAGACCTGTGCACACCCACACTCACAGCAGCATTATTCACAACAGTTGAAAGGCGCAAGTGACAGAAGCACGCATTGATGGATGAATAGATAAACGAAATCTGGTATATTTATACAATGGATTATTTAAAAAGGAAGGAAATTCTGACCCATGCTACCACATGGATGAAGCTCAAGGACATTATGCTAAATAAAATAAGCCAATCCCCCAAAAGACAAATACTCTATGATTCCACTTAAGTGAGGCTCCTAGAGTATTCAAATTCATAGACAGTAAGTAGAACGGGAGTTGCCAGGGGCTGGGTTGAAAGGAGGGAATTGAAAGTTGTCGTTTAATGGATATAGGCTTCCCATTTTGCAAAATGAAAGTATTCTTGAGATTGTTGTACGACAATGTGAATGTAGTTAACCCTACTTAACTGTGAGATAAAAAATAGTTAAGATGGTAAATTTTACATGCTGTATATTTTACCACAAGTTTAAAAAAATGTAAAGGTGCCCTGCAAACTGTCCCTAATGAAACTTGTCAATGTCCCACTAAATACCAAAGTCATAGAAAAGTGACCGTCCAGTGATTTGCTCACAGTTTCCGAGCTATAAATGACATAAAAAGAACTGAAGAAATCTGAATGGAATTCGAGAATGAGTAGTAAAATGTTGACTTTACTGTTCTGATTTGGAGGTTGTACTGTGTTATGGGGAGAGTTCCTGTTTGTGGAGAGTACACACTGAAGCGTTCTGGAATTTTCTTTGTCAAGTTAGCATGCGGTTTCCAGATGGCTCAGGAGATTTTCTGGATAGTTTTTGCAACTTTTCTGTAATTTTGAGAGCATTTTAAAATAAAATGCTAAACTAAGAAGAAAAGTCAGAATAAAAACATGGCTGAGCTCAGTTCAACCATCTGTATCTAAACAAGATAAAATGCAGCCGTCTCCTGCCGAAAAGCCTGCCAAGTATTTGATGACAGCTGATCTTACCTGTCCCTAGGCCCTTCCTTTCCCAGGCGGAGCCTTCTCTGAGCTACAGTCTCCCTTCTCTGCTCCCACAGTGCCACTCCCTCCTGTGTTTATTGGCTCTGTCTCTCACTGATTCTGTCTCTCATTGATCATTTTATTATGAAAATTTTTACACGCTAAGTAACATTTACAGACTTGTACACAATGAACATCACAGTGAAATCCACATTTATTAAGTGTACCAGTTTATTAAGTCATACACGTGTGCAACCCAAGTCCCCCCAGGCCATAGCACCCAGCACGAGCACAACACACGGAGCACAACACACACGATTTCGCCCTCTCTTAGGCAATCCTAATCTGCAACACTGGCCCAAGAGGTGATGATCCTTTCCAATACGGAATGAGTCTACTGTGGACGGTGAGTCTTTTCTATGAATGACAGTTAAATCAAGGTGGTTGTAGTGCTCAGATGATGACTTTACTGAGTTGTATTTATCTAATCATTTTTATCAATTGCTGAGGAAAGATTGTTATACTATCTATCCATTTAATCCTGTACATTTTTGCTTCATGTACTTTGAGGTTCTATTACTAGGCATATCCACATTGATAATTATTTTGACTTCTTGATAAATTATTCCTTTAACACTACAAAAGGTCTCTACCTCTGCCAATATTATTTGTCTTAAATCGACTTCATCTGGTACTAGGTTAGCTGTAGAATTTTTTTTTAGACTTACTATTTGGATATTATATCTTTTTTCCATCCATTTACTTTCAACGTATCTGTCCAGCTTTTCAACTGTGTCTCTAAGAGACACTATATACAGCAGTTGGATTTTGCTTCTTCATTAATTCCAACCATCTCTACTTTTGAATTAATACTGACTTGGAGTTAATTTGATTACTGAAAAGGTTGCAGTAGATCTAGGAAGAAATTTTACCATGTATTTCCTGTTTCTCCTGTCTATTTTTTTTTGTTGCCCCTTCCTTTCAGACTTTATCATTAACAAAATATTTTTTAAGAATTCCATTTTAATTGTTCACTTTTTATCCACACGTTTGCATTATTTTTAGCAGTTCCTATAGGAATTGCATTATATACTTTTAACTGTTTACAGTCTATTTAAAGTTTTAAAAAAATGATTTGAGGTATAATTGACACAAGTGACATAATTAAGGAATAAAGTTTGATAAAATTTGACACGTATTCATTTTTGAAAATTTTACCACCACCTACATCATGACTGTGTCACCCCAAAGTAGCTTTCTTTTTTTTTAAAGATTTTATTTATTTATTTTGAGAGAGGGGGGAAGGGAGGGAGAAAGACATCGATGTGTGAGATACTCCCGTCTGTGGTTGCCTCTCACGTGCCCCCTACTGGGGACCTGGCCCGCAACCCAGGCCTGTACCCTGGCTGGGAATCTGGGAATCAAACCTGCAACATTTTGGCTCGCAAACCAGCATTCAATCCACTGAACCACCTCAGCCAGGGCCCGAAGTAGCTTTCTTTTGTCTCCTCGGCCCTGACCCTTCCGTCCCCCTGCAACCACTTTTAAGATCTGCTTTCTGATATCAGAGATTACTTTGTCTTTTCGAACCAGAGAGTACGTGCTCTTTTCCACCTGGCTTCTTTCACTCAGGGCAATCATCTGGAAATTCATTCATGTCATCATGCACATCAGTGCTTTACTCCTCTTCGTGACTGAGCTGTATGGCTGAATTCATAGTGTAATAACAAGGGAAGGGAAACCCAAAAAACAGTACACAAAGAGGACTATATCAAACTAAAAAGTCTGTGCGCAGTAAAGGAAACCATCAACAAAATGAAAAGACAACCCACTGAATGGGAGAACATGTTCACCAATGACACATTTCGTAAGGGGTTAATATTCAAAATTTATGAAGAGCCTACAAAACTCAGCACCAAAAAAAAAAAAAAATCCCATTAAAAATGGGACCTGAATAGACACTTTTCCAAAGAGGACATACAAATGGCCAACAGACATATGAAAAGATGCCCAACATCACAAATCATTAGAAAAATACAAATTAAAACCATAATGAGCTATCACCTCATACCTGTCAGAATGGCTGTCATCAATAAACCAAAAAACAAGTGTTGGCGAGGATGTGGAGAAAAGAGAACCCCTAGTACATTGTTGGTAGGAATGCAGACTGGTGCAGACACTGTGGAAAACAGTATGGAGTTACCTCAAATTAAAAATGGAACTGCCTTATGACCCAGCAATTCTACTTCTGGAAATACAGCTGAAGAATCCTGAAATGCCAATTCAAAAGAATATAAACACCGCTATGTTCACTGCAGCATTATTTATAATAGCCGAGATTTGGAAGCAGCCCAAGTGCCCATCAATAGATGAGTGGATAAAAAAGTAGTACTCAGTCATAAAAAGAAGAGAATTTTACCCTTTTGGGACAGTATAGATGAACCTGGACAACATTATGCTAAGTGAAATAAGCCAGTCAGAGAAAGACACGTACCATATGATTTCACTCATATGTGGAATCTAATGAACAAACTGAACAAGGAAAACAGAGACAGATGCATAGATGGAGAGGCTGACAGCTCTGGGGAGGGTTGGGGAGTGTGGAGGGATTGAGCAAAAAAGGGAAAAAAAGAACTCATGGACACAGACAGCAATGTGGCAATTTCAAAGGAAGGTTGGGTGGAGGTGGAGGTGAAAGGGGGTATAAGAAGGATAAATGGTGATGAAAAACACCCTGGTTTTAATTGGGGGATATTAATATAAAACTTTGGAGACTTCCAACAACTTAAGTCCATTGAACAGTGGTCCCCCTTCTTGTTGCTGTAGTTGTCCTCAGATTAACATGGATATAGTTTATAAGCCTCATAAACAATATATAATCTCTGATAGTGTATAATTTCACAAAATTAAAGGAAAATAGCAATCCTTTACATTTGGCCACATTTTTTCTATTTCCAATGCTCTTTCTTCTTAAGATCCATGTTCCTATGGCCTTCATGCTGAAATATTCATTTAGCATTTTGTGCAGTGCAGGTCTACTTGCCACTGGAGAGGGACGGGGCTGAGGCGGTCTGTCCTGGCAAATCTTGGAATGTGTGGGTTTTTGACTTTTGCAGGAAAAGAATTCAACATGAATCCAGGTGATTTTGAGAGCATGTTTATTAAAGCTGGGGACAGTGAGACAAAAGAAGGGCTTAGCATAGAGGGAGTGAAATCACAGGTACAGAGTGAGCGTAAGCAGAGCAGCTCAAGCAAGAGGAGGGCCCTGGGAGCTTAGGAGAAAGGAAGTGAAAGTTTGTGCCTGAGGAGAGGGAGGCAAGGCATGCTTGAGGGAGAGCACACACTGGGACCTTCATCTTGATGGTTTTTATCTCTTTTTTGCAAGTGGGAGTTTTAGGGGTGGTCTCCATCAGAATATTCATCAGCTTTTCAGGCATGCCTTTCAATATGCTGACGCATCAAGATGAGCCTATAGTGGGGTTTGGGTCATTTTCCTTTCAGCTTCCCCTCTACCTTGGATTTGTCTGGCTCTAAATTGTTTTTTTTTTTTTTTAATTCCCCTGACTTTATTTGTTCTCAGGTTCGCCTGGCACTCACGGCACTCACGGCACCCACTGGGTCTCTGTTCTCTCTCCCGGGCCAGGTGATTTAAGCTGCTCACGGCCTGGTTAAGGAGATGTAAGCCAGCTGCTGCAAACAGCCTTTGATTAGGGAGGACAGGGTCTTGTGATTTATTAGCAGGCTGCTAAATGCTTGGCTGTTGAACTATTTTGTCTCTGTTTCTCTCAATCCGTCTGTCAAGGAATTTTCCCTAGCTTCTTACCAACTTGCCTCATACTGGCACTAAAGTACCAATAGTTTCCAAAATCACATTTATGTTCCTAAATCTTAAGCCCTTTTCTTCCCACTTATTCTTTGATTGTGTTAATGAATTCTGCTTGCACTCAGATGAGGTAACCTAGACTCCACCTTGAATTCCTTTCTCTCCTCTGACTACCACACCCCTGGAGCCACCTGCAGTGTGACCAAGACCCTCTTCCTCACTTTCCTCTTTCAGACTGATGCAACCTAACCACTCAACTGAATCAGCAGGACGCTTGCTAAATGCACTCTGAGTTCACACATCTAGTCCACTTTCTCCTGGGGAAACTATTGTCTTTAAAAGTGCTGGTCTGACAACACCCACTCAATGGAAAGTGGACACCTGGCTCCAGGAACTTACAGACCCGGACAATTCTTCAGGATGACATTCAGTCCCCTCTATTTTCTCCTTAACCTGCCTGTCATATTTCCCACCACACACATTAAATCTACTCTGGAGCAGGATGGGCAAATCCTATTGGCATTAGTGCAGCCATCTTAGATCCCTTGTTAATCCACTCATTTGGGAGAGCGCATCTAGAGAGGGCAATGATCACTGGGTCTGGGGAGTGCCAAAAACCAGACACGGCCCTTCTTTTCTGAGGATGGTTTCAGGTCACAGGGAACTGAGACAAAGACACAGATAACCCAAGGCTGCACAGATCCAGGAGGGGCTGCCCAGGCAGAGGAGACAATGCCATGGGTGGCAGGGACACTGGTGGACACAGAGGGGAAAAGTCCACATTGATGGAATCAGAGACCAGTGGGAAGTCAAAGTAATGCAGGTGTTGGGGGGATAAAACCAAGTGGGGTTTGGGGAGGTGGCTTTCTAGTGTGTGGTCCTCTCTTCCTGAGGAACCCAGTATGTAGCTGAGGTAGGCTGTGTAAATGCACAGATGTGTGAGGCTGGGGTGGGGCGGCCAGAAAGAGAAAAGCAAGCACAAAGGAGAGAAGGAAGTGAGAAGGGAGGAGGCAGTGTGTTTCAGTTCTTGCGCAAAGGACTCCACAAACTCTGGGTCCTCCTGGAAATGCCATTAACAGGATGTTTCTCTTCCCTTGCTATTGCCCCCCCAAGTTGATGCAAGGGTCAGACTGCTCTGTAGCCAAGCCTGAACCCGGTGGTTGATGTGTTCAGATATTATCTCCCCTTTAATTTTCACAGTAACTCTATTGGTAGGCATAAAAAAAAAAAAAAGTAACTCAAGCAATCTCCTCTTTACTCTGTGGTTTAATGCATCCCCAAACCTAACCTGTTTAACTTAACCTGAGCAGTAAATTCACACAGGCTAATAGATCAGAATGGCCCTCAAGGTCTTTCTGTGGCCTGAGATTGTTTCTGAGGTTTACGGGCCATTTTTAACAGGAGTATATAATGGAACTGAAAGTCAGTCAAGTCATCGTCCAGTACAGGGCCAGCCCTGGAGTAGCTGCATGATCCCAAGGAAGCCACTTCCCTTCCTCTCCAAACTTCATGTTACTTCTCTTGAAATAGGGGGTTGCAGCCCTGGCTGGTGTAGCTTAGTGGATTAAGTGCGGGCCTGTGAACCAAGAGATCAGGGTTTGATTCCCAGTCAGGGCACATGCCTGGGTTGCAGGCCAGTTCCCAACAGGGAATGCACAGGAAGCAACCATACATTGATATTTCTCTCCCTCTCTCCTTCCCTTCCCCTCTGAAGATAAATAAATAAAATCTTAAAAAAAAGGGGGTTGCACTGAGGGACCTCTCAGGGACCCTCCAGCAGTGACCCTGTGCTGGCTGACTGCAAGTCTCATGCTCATGTAGGGAATGAGCATGCAAGTCTCATGCCCAACAGGGGACCCGGTGACCCACACTTTGGGCTGCTCCCCAGCCCTGCTCAGCCTCTCCCCTGACTAGCTGGGTGACCTTCAGCAAGTCACC
>CM052545.1:48176961-48198949 GCA_028533065.1 Trachops cirrhosus
CCCCCCCCCCCCCCGTAACAACATCTTAAGATAACAATCAGAATTACAAATGAAAGCATATCAGAACAAGAAAACAATTAATTTGTTCCCCACTGTCTAATTGTACCTGGGGTTTGTTCTAGGAAATAACAATTGGTTTTGAAAAAGCCAAAAGGAGCCTTTGGCTTTTTCATTTGTCATTAAATTAAAATTATCACTTTGCTTTACCATCTTTCTATGTGCCTCTCCTTGCCTTTATTTCTTTTTCCCCATTTTTATTTCCCTTCTTGAGTATTCCTTCTCCAATGTCCTTCCTTCCTCTGTCACTTTCCTTTATCCTTTCTCACCTTTTTTCCATTTCTTCAATTCCTTCTCTTTTTGCTTCTTTCTTCTACCCTATCCTTCTTCAACTTGCACAGACCCATTTCAACTTACACAAACCCTCTATAACTTACACAAACGCTCTTCAGCTTACACAGGCCATCTACAACTTACCTAGTCCCTTTTAGTTTGCCTCTTTACAACTCACCTAGAAATAACCAACCCACTTTCAATTCTATTTCCTTCAAAATATATTGCTGTAATTTACATGTTTTATTACCAAAACCATGTTTTTCCCATCTTAGAATTTTCCAGTTTTAGTGACAACTAAAAGTAATTAACACTGTATATACTGAGAAATTTATGAATATATTTCATAATTTTCAGAAACAGTTTTTCCCCCCATTGGCAAATATTTTCACATTTTTATTCTTGGTGAGTACTTCTTTCCTTTACTGGGCTCAAAAGTAAGCTATTTCATTATCTAGTGTCCTTGACAACTTTTAGGAGGCCAGAGAAGAGGCAGGGAAGATATCAGACTTTGCACTGCTTGAGCCACTTAAGTTTAAAAATACCCATTTTTTCCTTTTCCTTTTATTTCTGAGTTTTACTGTCTGAAAGGGGAGTGAGATCTTTTTCCCTTTTTAAACCATCAATTTAAATCCGTTCTGAGTAGAATCCTTATGATATAACATATCAAAAGCTTGCACATTAGAGATCTTATTCCATTTACCAGAGCTCTGGCAAAACAATTCAAGAATGAGACCAAGTCATTCTATTCATAACAGAAACAAGAACAATATCTAAAGCAAAGAAAATGTTTAAACAGATGAGTACTCTCAAACTAAAATCTCAAAGATGAAACCAAGTCTCCAAAAGATAAGAAAGCAAGCAAAAAACTGTAACTAAAGTTTAATTTTAGACATACAAGAGCTTTCAAACAGAAACAGACTTCCTCCCATGAAAACACAGAAACAAAATAGACAACTAAAAAGCAGTATCCAACAAGAAAAGCAAACAATACCCAAACCCAAATCAAAAGAGTACTACAACCAAATCTCACACTGGGAAACTGGGTTTTTTCTTGTCACTGAGCCGTGCTTACTGCCAAGCAGCGCCTATTGATTCCTACAGAATCCCAGATGGTTCAAAGAATCTAAGTGGTGGGACAGGGGCTCTTGGTTGTACACACCAGGAACTTACTAAGTCTGGGCTCATCAGCCCACCTACAACCTGTCTTCTTTCACCAGCAAGGAGTTTAAAGGTGGCTGATGCCTTGAGAGGAAGAGAGGGGATAGTTTCTGAGATAAAGAACTCTTGGCAACTGCTGGGAAATCCCTGCAATCCCTGCCACGGGGTCAGCCTGCCACAAGCAGCTGGGATCCCCAGCCCGGGCCCTCCAGGCCTTACTGAGTCGACACAGTCCTATCTGGGTTGCCAAAAACTGTAACTTAACACAGGTTCAGCTGCCTGACACTATGAAAGCCAATACTCAAGAGGCAGGTGCTGATGTAAAGGAAAGTGATTTTTAGGTGCGGGACTCACATCTCAAAGTCTTTCTTCACCTTTCGCTGGAGGCAGGTTTTGTAAGGAGGGAGAGGGGAACAGAACAAAGAGATCAAGGGAGAGAGTTGCAAAGTTCTCTACGTGCAGACTAGCATGGTCCATTCTGATAAGCCAAGTGATGGACTGGTGTGCGTCTTCCTGGATTCATGTCATCCTGGCTTTACAGTTGAAGGTCAGCAAATCTCCCAGACCTGGGGTGCTTGAAGGTCAGGGTGCTGTTCATCTATAAACCACATATTAGTCAGAGTCCGCTCTTACAGAAATAATGTCAAAAGCATGGTGGGGTGGGTTACAATTTCCCACTGTTACATTGCCTCTTTTGCAAAATTTGTCAGCAAGAAAAATAAATTGGTATGGTAAAATTTTCATAAGTAATCTCAACATAATTGTTAGGAGCAAGTAAATAAAATAAATTGTAAAAGAATAAAAAGTTTCTTTTAGGTTAATTCTTTTAGCAATGATTGTGTTACATATGTAATTAAATGGTTTCATATAAATCTCTTTGGTAACTTAAAACTTTAAAATTTTGCTAGTTACATTAAATGATGTCCATTCATTGAATGTCTAGACCCTTTCAGAATAAGATTAAATGATAAAACTGATTACTGAGCATAGGTTTATCTACTTTCTGCTTATTATAGAGAAACTAAAGATATTTGGGTCCTTTGATAACCTTGTGTTATGCTACATTTTAAAATTGTGCTATGAGAAAATATATTTTTAGAAATTATTAAAGATGTTCATAAATGTATCACTCTAAAGAATACTAATTGCTTACTTTTTAGTTTTACTAGAAATTGAGGTTTCTAAGAGTTAAGATTTTTAACTAAGATGGGAAGAAACTATGTTTTATGTAATAAAAGGTATAAGGTATGGAAATATGGTTTTGAAGTAATTTACAAAATGAGGCTTGTGCTAAGATGTTTGTTTACTTCTGACTGAGTAAGAGACAAACTAAGAGGGACTAAGGAAGTTGTAGAAAGTTTGTGAAAAAGGAATCCTGAGAAAGAAAATTTTATGTAGAGTTTAGTTCTTTTTCACTCTGTTAAAAAGAAAACATTTTAGAAACCTGAAACACAATTTGCAAGAATATATGCACCCTTCTGTTCAGTGCAGCATTATTTACAATAGTCAAGATTTGGAAACAGCCTAAGTGCCCATCACTGGATGAGTAGATAAAAAAGCAACTGTAAAAAAGAAGGAAATCTTTCCTTTTGCAACAGCATGGATAGACCTGGAAAACATTATGCTAAGTGAAAGAAGCCAGTCAGAGAAGGATAAATACCATGATTTCACTTATATATGGAGTTTAATGTACAAAATAGAATAACAAAGTGGAGACAGATTCATGGACACAGAGAATAGACTGACAGCTGTCAGAGGGCAGAGTGAAGGGATTAAGAAAAAAACGAAGACTCATGGACAGACAACAGTGTGGTGACTGCCAGAGAGAAAGGGGAGCAAGGGGGAAGCAGAAGAGGGTAAAGAGGGAATAAATGGTAATGGAAGGAGACTTGACTTGAGGTGGTAAGTACATGATATAATATACAATGTTGTATTGTAGAATTGTATATCTAAAACCTATATAATTTTATTATCCAGTATCACCCCAATACATTCAATTAAAAAAGAAAATACATTTACTGATTCTCTAGTCAAAAGTTTTTTTCTGTATTTATTGTACTCCACATATTAAAATTTTCTTTTACCTAGAAAACAGATTCTGTATTTTATTAAAGTTGTTTTGCTGTCTTAGTCAAATCTTTGATTACTTAATAAAACATTTCCTCAATACTAGGAACAGAATAAAGTTTTGCTAAGCTGAATTTTTGATAACTTTTTTATTACAACTTTGAGTAAATGAATACTTTAATATTGTTTTATAATAATAAATGATCTTTTTGGACAAGTGTGTTTGACAAACTTTCCAGGGCTCAAATTTAAGAAGAGACCTTTTCCTTAACCTGGTAATGGTTTTAAGTTGTTCTAAAGGGTCCCTGAAACACATCAAAAGATTTGTTTTCTCTTGTGGCAGGGAGAGGTTTTGAACTAATTAGATTTATTTGATGCTTGAATTGCACGGGAAGCTTTGCCAACTAAGGAAATAGTACTGTTGTCTTTGTGTGTATATATTCTTATTATCAAATGGATATCATATATTGGAGATTATATAAAAGTCTCCAGAAGTCTACAAAGTTCTGATATAATACTCATTTGTAATTCTTATCTTAAAATGTTTTGTTACAGAAAAGCAAGCTTCATTTTCAATTGTATTATAATCAGATCTATAACTGCATCATTTTCAGGGGTTTTTTTTTGTAATTTACAGATAGTCATTGTTTGACTCAAACTTTGGCAAATGTTTCATCTTCAGAAGGAACCATGGAAAAGACTCTCACTTATTCTAAAGTAGAGTTTTCTGCGAATAAACTTTCAGATCATACCTTTAAAGTAGATAATAATTTACAAAACTCTAAGGAATGACTGGATTCATAAAATGCTAGCAGGTAACCAGAATAAATAAGAATTTATTCTATGGAAGTGAATGAAGTGAAGATGATTATAATTTTTCCAAGTTTGTTTAAAACAGTACTGATTTTAAAAATCATTTCCAGATATAAGGAAACTTGTTTTCTCTTAAACTGTTCTCTTAAACTGCCTATGACGTAGAACAATTTAGTAAATTATATACTTATAAGCAATCATAGAACATTTATATTTTTCTCCCTACCTGATCCTTTCAGAAATTTGGAGACTCTAAATGAAACGAGTATTATTATTTTCATAGCAATATGGCTGTTTGCATAAATTCATCAGGAATCTGTTCTCTTTACATAGGACACAATTAGAAGCTCTGGATGAGGCTTTGACTAAAATGTCATGTTTGAAAGATATAGGTAGACTCTGGATCTCACCGGAAAGCTCTAAGAAATTAAGATTGACTTGAGAAGCTGATAAAAACCCCGTGGAAAACCAGCCTGGAACCTTGCTCACATGGTTCACAGCAGTTTACAGAGAGGAACATAGGTTGCTTTCCTTAGAGATGGCAAAGGAAAAGCCTCGAGGCATTTGGAGAATCTCCAGAACTTGAGAAATCTGCCCAAACTGATAGGTATTGCAGGCAAATGCTGATGGCAACTCTGTGGCTTGGTTTCTTAGCCACCTAGATGGCTAGTTAAACCCCAATCTGAAGATTTCCTGCCAAATTCTAGCAAAGGAGATTTAAACATGCCTCTGTGATAGATTGTTTTCTTGTCATACTTAGAGAAATAACAGGCCAAATTTGTTGAAACTGGACTTATACAATGAGTTAGTCTTAATTTAGCTATATTTAATAAGATAAGGGTGATTTTACAGAGAAAAAGTTATATTTCAATAGAAACTATGATATACCTTTGTGGTATTAGATTCTAGTGCTGTTTGTTATCTTGTGGTTTTAGTTTTGTTCTTCTTGTAAACTGGACTAGATCCTGAATTCTTCTAGTTCCACCAATATCTGCCTATGACTCTCCAAACATGTTTCCGATTTTTCTGCCAATCTTTGCCTTGGAATTATTGAGGACTAAAATGTTTTTCTGAGCCTTGCAATCACAGACTGCAGCTAGAAGACATCATGGAAACTTTGGAGAGATCATCACTACAGACTACCTAGTTAAGAGGCGCATACCCTGGCAACCCAGACCAAATCTGGGAAACCACTGAAGGGCACCTGCCCTGCTAACCCAGTTCCTTTCCTTTCTGGGGCTCCTAGTGGCCCTTCTACTCCTATTATTTGGACCTTTCCTCTTTAAGCTTCTTGTAAAGCTTGTCTCTTCCAGACAGCAACATTTCCATGTTAAGCTAATGGCCTTGCACGGCGTCCAACCCATCTTAGATAAAGAAGACCTGGGGGCTCTTACTACTCTTTAGGTCAGAAAATGAGAGAATTTTATTCCTTCCATGTTCAGCAGAAGATACCTCCAGCCCTAATCCCTTAATAACAAGAAGGATGAAATGTCTCTCTGGTGAAATGAGTCAGTATAGAACCTTGGACCCAGGAATGGGAAACTACCAGGTGGCCAAAAGCCAAGTTAAGACCAAATGGCCAAAAGATATCAAAACTACTGTTCTGCACACACTGTTGATCATGGTGTGGCTGCTCTATGACATTCCTGAGGTGACAGTAATGAGCAACAGCATTACCTGTTCACCTCAGCACAGGAGCTGAGATGGTTGGCAAGCAACCCAAGGAAAGGAGGAAGTAACCGCAACCTCAAGTGGAAAATTCCACAAGCACCCCTTCTTATGCAAGTCTGTCTTTTCTTTTCATGTAATATGTAAATACTGGACCCTTCTTTGCCCTTCTTCTCAGGCCTCCTCATAGGAAGATAGCATCCATCTGCTAGAACTTTTGGCCTTCACAGAACATAAGGTCTCTAAATAAAAATTACAATTTGTCCAAACTCAGGTTCAATATTTGGGACATTTGATATCAAAACAAGAACTACACCTGGATCCAGAGAAGCATCACAGTGTCCTAAGCTCCCAAGGCCCAAAACTAAGTGTGAGGTTTTCTTGGGCTAATGGGGTTTTACTGAAGACCCCAAATTTCTTATGACAAAACCTCTACGTGTCGTACTATAAGAATGACAGTCTTGATTCAATTTTATGGGAGGATCAGGATGACAGCCTTTAAAGGCTTAAAGGTGAGTTTAATAAACCCACATGCTCTTGAGCATCCTATCAGATTCCCTTTTTCACTTTTGTGCAGGAAAAGGAAGGGAATGCCCTTGGGGCACTCACTCAAAAACATGGGGGTCGCCACAGACCCCTGGTATACATACTACTGTCAGCAGTGACTATGGCATGGACCCAGTGGCTCCGAGACCCCTCTTGCCTTAAAGTCATCGCTGCTACTGTCCTCATGCCACAGAAATGCTCATCACACCCAGCATCTTTCAGTTAGTCACCTTACTTCCTATGAAATCCTTTTTTTAACTGCTTTCCATATAACTCTTCCATGTTGTAATTACCTTAATGTAGCTACTCCTCTCCCTTCTGAGACTGGTGAAGCACCTCATGATTCCTCATGACTATTTGCAGGAGACTCCTCTAGGTAAAGCTGATTTCTCATGGTTTATAGATGGTTCTCACTTAAAAAATTAAAATAGTAAGTACTGTGCTGGGTATGCTATTACAGCTTAGTCTTTTGAAGTCATCAAGGCAGCATCTTTGCCTATGGCCACATCAGCACAGCAGGCCAAATTCTATGCCTCTACTCCCATTTTACAGCGAAGTGTAAAACTGTCAACATTTATAGTGACAGCAGATATGCCTTCGAAGTAGTTCATGACTTTGGAATGTTATGGAAGCAATGTGGTTTCCTTACCTCCAATGGAGATGTATGTTCAGGATGCTATACTTTTACCTGATGCTTAGCTGTTACTAAGATTCTAGGACATGCTACATTTGATTCCCTGGAGGTCAAGGAAATCACCTTGCTGACATTTCTGATAAGAATGCTGCCCTGAAAGCCATCAGCAGCAGTCAAACCTCCGTCATGGTCCAACGAGATGTTTCCCCAGTTGATAACTTAGAAAAACTGGCCAGAGAAACCCAACAATTGGCTTCGGAAAAAGAAAAACAAGACTGAAAATCCAACAATTGCTGGTTTGATGAGAAAGCTCTGGTTTAAACCAAACAACAATCCAGTCCTACCAGAAACTCTAAAATCTCTGCTCCTTACCACTCTACTGCATTAAACCATTGGTCCACTGACAAAAGGGGAGCCTTCATGAATGAATATGGGGGGGGGAGATATTAACACAAGCACAAAAAGTGCCTGCCTTAAGTGTCTCCCTGGGCAAAGTAAAACCCAGGAAGCCCATTCACATTGCTCCTAGACATTTAAGATCACCTAACGGACCATTTGAGGTTTGGCAAATAGATTTTATACAGTTTCCCCATCTGATGAATATAAATTATGTTTTAGTCATCATACGTATGTTTTCTCACTGAACTGAAGCTTTCCCTTATAGACAAGCTAATGCCTCTACAGTGGCCAAAGTCCTATTTGGGAAGATTGTCCCTACCTGGGAAACTTTTCTTGAACTTCAGTGATGGAAGAAGCCATTTTACTGGTCAAGTGCAACAGCAAGTCTGTGCTATTTGGCCAGTTCTATAACACTCTCACTATGCTTACTAACCTCAGTCTTCAGGCTTAGTTGAACATTATTGGCACTATTAATATTCAATTGGCAAAATTTGTAGAAACTCTTCAAATACCTTAGCCAAAAGCATTACTATTACTCATTTTAAATCTCAGATCTACCCCTTTTGGAACTCATAAACTTTCACGTTTCAAGATAATTACAGGACACCCCATGCATTTGATCCACAGTTGGTAAAAGAAGACATATTTCAATATTGTAAAGGATTAATTGCTTCTATTGAAAATAATCATGCTGCCCTGACTGGTGTAGCTCAGTGGGATGGGCATCATCCTGTAAACCAAAAGGTCATCAGTTTGGTTCCTGGACAGGGCACATGCCTGGGCTGCAGGCCAGAATATTGGTTAGGGGCATGCAAGAGACAACCGATGGATGTTTCTTTTCCTTCCTCTCCCTCTAAAATAAAAAAAATAAAATCTTTTTTTAAGAAAATAATCATGCTTTGGTAGACAATCTTTTCGTAGTGCCAAGAAAATAAAAACCTCAAAATCCACACTCTACAACCTGGAGATTTTCTTTTTACTGAAAAAGACACCTCAAAAGAGATTCCCTCCAGCCTTGTGGAAAGGGTCCTTACAGGGCACTGATGACAAACCCTTGAGCTGCTAAGCTCCAGGGAATAGACTCTGGATCCATTTGTCCCTCCTGAAAAGGTTCTAAACACCGAGTGCAACTGCACGCAGGTGACCTGAATCTAAAGCTGTCAAAAACTAAAGCAGGTGACCTCTGAAGGAAAAAATTACCAAAACAACCGAGTCTGGCCTGTACAACACTTCTCATACTATTAATTCTTACTTAATTTTTCTCTTTTCCTTGGAAGAAATGAGCCCTTGTTTACTTCTCCTAAGCTACTGTGAAGGGGGGGATTTAAAAAAAAGTGGGAGAGGGACCTTTTCTGGTTATTAAATCAGTCATCAAGAACTTTGATCTATCCAAGATAATAATAGTCTTCGTTTCATCATCTACAGGTCTGATCTGAGCTCCTGGTTTAAATTCATTATGCAACTAAGTCGTTACCCTAATTCTGTTTTAAATTCTTATTGAGTTCTGCACCTGTCGTCTGTTAACCCTGGAGCTGATCCACACACTTCCCCTCTGATATGAGAGACACCCAGAAGAGGTCCTTTCCAACATGAGGAACAAAACGCCTCTGAAATTGGAAGACCCAACTGTCAATCAGTGATGCATTCAGAGAAAGATCTCGAACCACGGGGGGAAATGATAAAAACTAACTGGGACTTTAAGATCAGTTGGGTGGGTCTATGAGAGAGGCTAGAGCTTCTGGAAGTTCACATCCGCTCCAGTTTCGGGACAGTACCTGAGAACCCCTACAGGAAGAACTCTATGTTCCTAATAAAGCTACGGTTCCAACTTCTCCTCCCTTAACTTCCTTTTCCCCTCTGGGCCGGGGGGCCAGAGTGCGCGCATGGCTTGTCATGTCTGTGCACAGGGGTTACAGCCCTTTTCTTTTTTTCCAAACAAGCCCTTTTTGGCAACAAAATGCCTAGTTGACGGTAGTTCATGAATTTAGCCCCCAAATAAAGCAAATGTAGCACAGCCATAAAATTTAAAAGTAAATCTCAGAACATCATACTAATAAGCAGTTTTTACTGTGACCAGAATAGTTAGTACCCAGCCCACTTTAAGAGAACAAAGCAAAAGCAAACACCCCAAAATGTAAGGGTCCAAGATAGCAGCTGCCTAAGGTGCTAGCCCACTAGGGCAGGGCTGTCAAACTCATTTTTACCGGGGCCACATATCACCCTCGTGGTGGTCTTCAAAGGGCCGAATGTAATTTTAGGACTGTATAAATGTAAATACTCCTTAACTAAGGGCAAGGAGCTCGGTGCTGCCGCCCAGTAGAAGCAAGGTGCTGGGACAGATAAAACAAGGTGGAAGGCGAATTCGGCCTGTGGGCCTTGTGTTCACTACCTGAGCACTAGGTACAAGGAGCTCCATTCTCTCTTTTTCCACTTCTCCCACTTACTTGAACTCAAATGGCAGGAGATGTTTTTCCCAGGCAATAACATACCTGCTGTAATAAAGCAGATCAGGCAAAAATAATAATAAAAATGTTCTCCTTGTGACTCATTTCCTGCTTGTATAGGTGAAAACTGTTGCTATATCCCAGGTTGTTAGCAAAATTAGACTGATTAATGGAAGACACTGCCCGGCTGAGTGCTGGATACAAGCTGCCCCAAGCTACTCAGACCTGGAAGGTGGAGGCAGGCTTCTCTTCCAGCCCTGGGGAAGGGAGTGTGGTACAAGACAGGGGCTGTGGACTTTGTAGGAAGCCTGGGTGTTCCTCCAGAGGGAGCAGTGAAAGCACTGGGGCACCACAGGCCTATGGCCCTGCCACGCCGCCACTGCCTCACTTGATGTCTGGGCTCCTCCTCTCCCCCCACAACCCCTGCGACACAGCTGTCCACCCTGTGCCTCAGAAGCCCCTGCCACCCCCTCAAGAAGCCCATACCAAGGGGGCGGCCACTACTGGGGTGAAGACCATGTGCTGTGGCCCTCCAGGCACCAACCCTCCCACGAGGCTCTCAGGGTTTACAGCGGAGCACTGCACTTGCCTGTCCTCTCATTTGACACATGAAGAAATGGAGTGGGGTTGGGGGTGGCATACCAAGGTCGGTCCCAAAGCTCGAAAGGAGCAGGGCAGGCCCGGTGTCTCCAGCTTTATCAAGACACACAGCCTGACTGAGCTCCTGAAACTGAACCACACAGTTCCTGCTCTGACAGAGAGGCAGCTGGGGAGGAAAAGTCTAGAAGAGAAATGGGGCCGTTCGGGCCTCATCTGATGTAATCCTTCCAACAGCCCAAGGACGTGAGCTCATCGCTTGGCGGGCAAGGCTCGGGGCAAAAGTGTCACCAGGAGACACACAGTTCAAGTGCACAGCTGGGATTCCAGCCCACCTGCCACCCTCTCCCCTTGCTGCCTAACCTGGACTCCTGGTCATCACCCCCAGCCTCAGAAATATCCTGGGTCCTTGAAAATCCCTGCTAGCAACAAGGAATCAAAAACACAACAACACTGTGTCCCATTTTTCACAAAGAATTAAAGTTCAGTGTGGCAAGAAAGAGCGTAGGGAAACAGAAAAAACTGTGGACTCTCTGTGGGCAGGTAAAATGGTTCAGCCATCTTCTAAGAACAATTTCTCATTGTCTAAACAAAAGTGTAAAATGAAACCCACTGACACAGCAGTTTCACTTCTAAGGATTTATGAAATACAAGGTGCACATGGGCATGTGACACATATGACAGACATACTGCAGTGCAGCTGGAATTAGCAAATCACACACAGGACATAATCTAGAAACAGATTCATAAGAGTCAAGAGTAAAATACACAGGCTACTCATGTTTCTTTACCCACACAGTAAAACATTACGCTGTTGTTAAAAAGAGTAAGAGAAGTCTGCGTGGACAGAAATGAAACTTCTAATGGCATTCAGTATGAGCCTCACAGTGTAACAAATATCGGTATCTATCCATCATCTATCTATACAGAACTACCAGTTCCCTGAATTTTGAATTAATTTGTTAAATAAAAATCATTTAAACCTTTGTGATTCCTCTAACGCTGGTTTGGCATTTGATTTTACTTTTATTTTTTAACAGAAGGAAACTGGAAAGTGCCCCGGGGGTGGAGCCTCACGTGGCGTTTTTGTTTTTTGTTTGTTTTTTTTTCCGGGCCACGCATCACTGCCTTTCCAGTCTGAGAAGCTTCGCAGCGCCGGCAGCCCCCGGCCCTCGGCCGCGCCTCTGAAGTTCAGCTGAAGGCCGTTTACTTTGCCGTTTACTTTGAAAGTAAGTGGAGTTCACGGTTCAGAACTGAAACGGCTTCAAGTCAGAAAGAAGAAAAGTGGGCTGCCGGCTAATTGATAGAATCAAGTCATAGAATTTAAACATAAGTGTAAACAATTTGAAAGAAAAATATAGAAAGCCAATTTCCTGGTCGCTCCCCGCGATTCAGGGACTTTCCAACTTGACTTTGGAACGCTTCCCGGACTTTCCCGGGAATTACTCATCCTACCAGCCCCCGCGAGGGCCGGAAAAGCTCGCGCGCCTCCTCCCCGTCAGTCCGGAGGCTGCCGCCCGGCCGGGCCCCCGGCTCTTCCCTCGGTCTGACCACGGTTCGCCCCGCGCGAACTGCCAGAGCACGCCCCGACGTGCCCCGGGTACCGCGTCGTGTGCCCTTCCCCCTCCCGGCCGCCAGGCGCGCCTTCCCGCCTGGGACGGCGGCAGGTGCTCACCGGGAGAGGAAAGAACAGAGATCAGGGTGAGGAGGTGCGGGAGCCAAGGCCTGGGTCCCCGCTCGGAGCCGAGGGCTGGGGCGCGCCCGAGTGCCCGCTGCCCGGAGCCTTCGGAGAGCGCTCCTGGTCCCGGCTGCCGGCGGGGGCGACCCGGCGGAGCCATCGGAGTCTTCAGCGTGGTTCTGAAGAGCGCCGCGGGAGCGGATTCGGCTTATAATAACCACGCCTGGGCGGGCGCGCCCTAGCGCGCCCCACCAGAGCACCTATCACAGGTGGCGGGCGGAGACTCAGGACAATAGGCCCCGGGGATGACTAAAAGGCTCTTGCGTTCCAGGGCACAGTCCTGAGCGCCGGCGTTTCCTCTCCCCGCCTCACGAACAAAAGACGGGGTCTCGCACTCGCCCAGTTCCAAACCTTGCCTGGCCCCCGCAGGTGGGGTGTCCGGCTGCGGTGTCTGAGCCCAGGGCGCGGTCCGACCGAGTCCAGGGCTTGACACCTCTAGCCAAGGTGTGTGCTGGACCGAGGGGCCCAAGACTGCCCCCCGCCCTGCCTGGTCCCGGGTCCTCGCCTCACAAAGCCCTGTAGTGTGTCTCTGCTCCCGGTGGCAGCTGTTTGTAAAAGGGACCCTTTCCCATCCCCACCAAGTAAACTGTGCGGGGACTTCGGATATCTGTCAATCAGTAACTAGTTGTGATACGGGACTCAAGACTCAGAAAATTTTAGCTTAAGGTAAAACGTTATAAGCCTAGCAAATAATGTCTATGTTAACGCTTTTGTTTCAGAAACTACGGATAAGGCCCATCCTGGCTCCTGGGAAAAAATAGCTGACCTCCTGGGGCACTGGCTAGAGATTACCACCTGGGGACGAGTTGGAGGCATCCAGGCCTTTAGTGTTCCAGGGGAGCAGACAACCCACCCCCTTGGGAACAGCTAACTGCCCGGGACAGGAATGTTGCAGCTTCTGCATCTCAAAGCCCTCACTGCACCTTGTTTGTCTTCCCCTGCCCCCTTATAAAAGCAAAGATCTGGCCAGGAAAGAAAAGGGGAAGATGGTTTGTTAGGGTATGAACCCACTATCTTCTCGGAACTCCGGCCATCTGAATAAAGCGCCCATAAAAGATTCAATCGCCATCATTGCTTATTGGATTTGGTAGTGACAGGCAGCCGGAACGTCGGTGTCTTTTCCGGTTACAGTTGCACAACTCTGTGTCAATCCTTGAGCTTGTCTGAGCTCCAGGGCTGGTTTCTGACAATTTTGAGAGTTTTGTTGAGTGAGCTGTGGCTCCATTTTAAGAGAGAAAAGCAATACATAACACCAGTATTGGGGCAGGTGGACGATCTATCTATCGAAAATCTGTTAGCCCTGCCCTGTGTGGCTCAGTTGGTTGGAGCGTGCCTAGCCGAAAGGTTGGACTTTGATTCCCAGTGGACACATATCTCTTTCGAGCACTTGTTCTCTCTCTCTCTCTCTCCCCCTTCTTTCCCTCCCAAAAATCAGTAAACATACCCTCAGGTGAGGATTAAAAAAATACTACTGTGGGTGGAAAAATGGGAATATTAAATTGCATGTATTTTCAGTGGTTTTAATAAAAGTCCATTTTTTAATAGTTCTCTCTTCAAATCGTAGAGCTGAGCATGAGCTGGAGTCAGTGACTCGACTCAAATGAATAGGACACAGCAGAAACGGCAGAATATTAATCTCGAAACTCAATCAGAAAAGGCACTGTGGCCTCCCCCTTCCACTCTCTCATATCATTCCTTCTGGGGAAGCCTGCTGCCCTGTCATGAGGACACTCAAGAAGGAGTTCCTGCAGCAAATGACTGAGGCCACGCTGCCCAGAGCCAGCAAGGAACAGAGGCTTCTGCAACCACTGTGTGATAAACCGCCTCTGCAGTTGACCCTCAGCTCCTGTTGGCCTTACAGCTGCCCTCGACCCTCACTCAGGAGAGACCCCGAGCCAGAACTGCTAAGCGACTCCCAATTCCTGACCCACAAAGACAGTCAGATTATATATGCTTGTGGTTTTAAGCTTCAGTGTTTTCAGGAGGTTTGTGGATGGCAATAGCTATTACAAAATACATGATGCATTGAGACACTGAGTCAGTGCAAACTTATTCTTCCCTTACTCTGTCCTCCCGCTTTTGTCCATTCATCTGTCTATGTCTCATGAACTGTACTAATGGTCATATATCTAGATGATGGTAAAACAGTGAGATTTATGTGTATATGTATCATTTAATCTCCCACAGCAAATATGTCCGACTTAAAATATATAATAAATATCATTTAAAAATATGCAATGCTCTGTCCTATATATAAGAGAAGCCTCTTTAGTATGATAAAATTAACTTTTTTCCATTATACATTTTTCCGCTTTTAAAAGAAATTTTTAATTTATTTTTATTGGGGTGACATTGTATAACCTTCCTAGACTGAATCATGAAGAAATGGAAAAATCTGAATAGACAGATTAACAGTGAGGAAATTGAAACAATCATCAAAAATCTCCCAAAATAGCCCTGGTTTGTGTGGCTCAGTGCACTGAGCACCAGCCTGTGAAACAAAGGGTCACTGGTTGGATTCCTGGTCAAGGCAAAGACCTGGGTTGCAGTCCAGGTCCCCAGTTTGGGGTGTGAAAGAGGCAACCACACACCTATGTTTCTCTCCCTCTTTCTCCCTCCCTTCCCCTCTTTCTAAAAATAAATAAATAAAATCTTTAAAAAACCTCCCCAAACATAAAAGTCCAGGACCAGATTGCTTCATTAGTTAATTCTATCAAACATCCAAAGAAGATCTGATATCTTTCCTTCTCAACCTCTTTCAAAAAAACTGAAGAGGAGGCAATACTTCCTAACATATTTTATGAGGACAACATAATCCTGTTACCAAAGGGGCAAAGATAACACTAGAATAGAAAACCACAGATCAATGTCTCTGATGAATACAGATGCAAAAATCCCAAACAAAATACTAGCAAATCAAATACAACAATACAGTAACAAAATAATTCATCATGATCGTCTGGGGTTCATTCCAGAGGCACAAGGATGGTTCAACATATGCAATTTGAACAAGGTAATACACCACACTAACAAAAGAAAACATAAAAATCATATTATCTTATCAACAGATGCAAAAAATCATTTGATAAGATACAAGATGCATTTATGATTAAAATACTCAATAAAATGGGTATAGAAGGAAAGTATCTCAGCATAATAAAGGCCATATATGACAGACCCTCAGCCAATATCATACTCAATGGTGAAAGACTGAAAGCTTTCCCTCTGAAATTAAGAACAAGACAAGGATGCCCACTCACCACTCCAATTTAAGAGAGTTCTAAAATTTACTTTAATATGAATATTTCTCCTAACTAACCAAATACTTAAAAGTAAGCACTACCTTGAAGACTACATTCAAGACAAGACTAGATTTTTGAGATCATGAGACACACACATTTTGGAAAGAGGAATTTCAGGTGGAATCCTGAACCAGCAGCCACTCAGTCAAATTTACAGTGATTGCTATTGCTCATCAGTAACAGAAGCAATTTACTCAATGTTACCATGTACCAGGCAGCCGACTAATTTTAATCCTCATAACATGCTATAGGAGTAATGAGTACGAAATTATTGCCATTTCAACCATTTCCTGAATGTGCTTTGCTTCGATTTAGAAAAAGAAGTCCAGATTTCCCGCCTTTATTATAAAAAATTGTATAATTGCCCATTAGCAGCACACCCACCAGCCCAGGTCTCCCACTGGCATCTGTGTTTGCATGAGGTAGATGGGCAGGTGGAGCTTGGCCAAGTCCTTGGGCGGTACCAGCTTCACAGCAGACGTTCTCAGGGTTTGACCAAGCTTGCTTTTAGGCTGAAACACCTGGTGACACTTTCAGCTATTAAAAGGTTAAAAATAAAAGTGCTCTGCTACAACCCAGAAACACAAGCAAGACTTTCTGATCATGCCAAGTGTTTGGAAAACAAAACAAAACAATACAGGGAATACACTCTCAATGGAAGAAGGAAAGTAATCAATGGGCCCCTTTTTGGTGTGTGTGTGATTTTCCACCCCTCAATTCCTGGAAAGAACAAAACAAGTACTTGAAAGAACGAGATGGAGTAAGAGAGTTGAAACTCCTTGGCAAGCATTTAAGGTGCCCAATCCCCTCTTCCCTTTTTGGCCTATATTTAACTTTAAAACATGCTTGGTTTATCAGTTAAATATGCAACCTGGAAAAAGTCTCTTCTGAATTTTTCAACAATTGGTTTTGATTCCCAGGTGTCCCTAGAGGGCAGTTTGCAAAGTTCCTTCCTGTCACTTCCTTGCCCAGGAACAAGTGCAGGGCTGTACAACTAGTAAACACATGACTAGGACTGAGGACACCCCCTACGCCCAGGTTCAAGAGGTAAAGTGTCAAGTTTTTTTTTATTTCTACTTGAAGGCACAAACATCTAGTAGTGAGCTTAAGAAACTATCATGGAAAAAGGTTGCATAGCTCAAATTCTTTTTAAGCGAGGGGACCCAAGTTTTTTATCCTAAGCTGCCCTTTTAGGATATTGATTTTAAGCTGTTTATTAAGAAATAAGACTAAGAGGGAGCTTTTGACCACCCCTACTTCCTGCCTAAGAGGGTCTGCCCAAGAGAGAAACCCGTTTCAGGAAGATTAGGATATTGCCTCAGCCTGACCGGAATGAGGTAAGGTCAATAGGAAGTCTTCAGCAGCTTCATGTAGTGTGGACACCCGCTCACCGTGTTTCTGAGTTACCTAGTGTGGGGGGCGGGAGGCTTTGTCCAGCAAAGCTCCCCCAGCACTACCTTGCATGAGAATAAGTCTACTAAGACATGATCTGCTTGGAGAGAAAAGGTGGCCACTCTCTCAAAGGAGAAGGGCCTTCAGCCTGTTCCTCAATGGACTTTTATTGGGTTTAATTTGCACAGGAATACAAGATGTATACATACAGCTCATCAATCATTGTCAGGCAGTAATGATCAAACAATAGATAACATTCAAAGAACTATGAGGGCTTATTCTGAGTCAGGGTCAGATAGATGTAGTGACAGCAAAGGGCCATAAAACTGAGAAACAAACTCATTTTATGCTTGGACCCTTATCACTTAAATTAAGGGTATTCTTAACAAAGCAGCTTTCATAGGATTTTATGTATTCTTTCTTAGGCCTGATTGCCCCCAGAACCTGCCCATTCCAGCACAGGGCCACACCTGCCTCTAGCATTGTTTCAGGCTTAAAATTAGGTGGGGGATTTGGACAGCCAAGAGATTAGGAGACTTTTTACAGATAGAATGAGGACTCAGGCCATAATAAAGCCGAGGGATGAGGAACCATCACCCTTTTTCTATAGTCCCCTAGGTCCTTCCCTGATGGCCCTTTCTCGACCATGCCTGTCTTAGATTGTCCCTCCCTTGCGGAATCTTACCCATCATTGGCTAATCAGTCATCCACCTGGGGCCAAGCAGGATGAAGTAAAGGGGACAGAGGCTGCACCCCTTCCGGGAGTATAAGCTTTGTGTTCCTAGTGGCTTATGGTCCCAAGGTCTTTTTACTCAGCCTTAGCCTTGGGAGGTTACAGCTTCTGAAACCAGGCAGGGCAGTTCCCAACAGCCTAGCAAGAACTTTCCTGCCATGTGTCTTCTACTCTTCCTAATAGTTTATATTAGGTGTAATCCATGTTTAGTCCTGCTTCATAAATGGTTCGCTTTGCCAGGCCAGTGTGTCTCTCAGGAATGTAAGGACACCTGTGTAGACAAGGTCAGAAACTGAAATGGATGGTTTTGGAAACTGGAGTCCCAGGCCTTTCTGTCACCCTAATTCTCCTCATAGCCCCTGTTAAGTTTTGCCTTTTTCTATGTATTCACATGCTTTATCACTTCTTTTAAAAAAACTATTTATGTATTTTGAGAGAGGGGGAAAGGGAGGGAGAAAGAGAGGGAGACGACCATCAGTGGGTGTCTGCCTCCTGCATGTCCCCTACTGGGGGCCTGGCCCAAAACCCAGGCTTGTGCCCTGAATGGGAATTGAACCGGCAACCCTTAGGTTTGCAAGCCTGTGTTCAACCCACTGAGTCACACCACCCAGGGTGTGTTATCACTTCTTAAAAATCTGAAGCTAAAAGCAAATTACATTAGATGTTTTTCTAAGAATATTAAGATGTATCTTATTCTTTCACATAGTCACATGGTATTTTATTGCTTGGGTAACCCACTGTGTATTTTACCCACCCTTCCTATGGAATAGCTGTTTCAATTATACTGTTTAACTTTTTGCTAGTCTCAACAGCATTGTAGTAACTACTTTTATATTTATCATATGTCCTTACAGCCATCTGTACCAGTCTATTGTGCAACTCATTAGAAGAATAATTGTTGGATCAGTGACTGTAAAGTTTTTTAGATAATGACAAACTGTCCTCCAGAAGAAGGCTGCACCATTTTATGCTTACATGGGGAGACCATGGTGTTTCTCTTTCTGTTTCCCCTTAAACTAAAAATCTTTAACTTCTACTACTGAAGCCTTAAGTAAGGTTTGCTTCATTAAGCCAAAAACGTTGGACAAACAGCAGTCTTGGGGCCTGAAGTCTAAACTACCAGCAGCGTGGCTGGGTAGAAAAGACAATATGTCCATTGGCCTGGGTTTTATAAACATTTTTATACATCAGGTTGGGGGAAGGAGAAAGAAAGAGGTAGTCTGAAAGCTTTTACATGAGCTATAGGCAAGGGGCAGGAGAAGGCAGAGTGGGGCTCAGCGGCCTCTAAGCAGGACAAGTGAAATAGGAAAACTGAGAGAAATAGCTGAACAAACTGGCTGTCCTGCAAGATTCAAGGCCAGGCAGGTCAACAAGGGATTCAGGCGGCAGGAAGAAAATACGCAAAGCCGTCAGGATGTCTGACTTGCCTTTACTCTGGGGTGGGGCAATCTGTGTTGGCACGAAGGCCCGATGCCCTTATGTATTACGTGAACACAAAGCCGGTGGGGTGCCCATATGTGACAGTACTGGTTGTACAACAGAGCTTGCTTCTGTACATGTGGGCCCTTAATCATGGTTGCATAGACACTGCTGAGTCACAGTTGCCCAGATAGCAGGGTGAGGGAGCCCCACTGACTCCATCATCCCTACACTGGCTGAGCAATTCACAGACAGATACAGAAGGTTACCTCCTTGGAAATAATGTCTAAACCTCAGTTGTAGTTCAACTTCAGGCTCAGAAAAGCAACAAAACCAGGTGGGCGATGCCAGAGCAGCTGCAATGACTAACAAACCCCTGCCCCGTCACTGACCACTCAGTGGAGACCACAGCCTGAAAGGGCACACCTGTAGAACTGATGGATATTCTGCTGTAACCCTCCCCTGAGACCTCCCCTAAGATTCCCACCTGCAAGAGAGAGAAAACCCTCAAGACAAAGGACCCAGCCTACACTCTCCCTCAGGGGAGCATGCCCTGCCATTCCCTCCCCCTTTTCTTCCCCCACAGGCACACATTTCCTAAACTCTAAGGGACCCTGCGACTTGCAACCAGGGGAGCAATGGCAGGGGCAGCTTGTCCCAGGCTAACCCCCTGAACTTGTTCCCAAGGCTTCCTTTCCTTTTCCCAGGGAGCTAAGGCAGCCCAGCCAAGGCTCTCCTATTGCCTCTTCTATGCTAAGCCCTTCCTTGTTTTACTGTCCCCAGCTTTATTAACAATCCCTTATATCACCTGGACTCATGTTGTGAAAACTTACCTGCACAAAGTTAAGAACCCACACACCACCTGCTGGTCCTAGGCAGCCCTGCTCAGGTCCAGTTCCCCTGTCCAGTAACAGAGCCAGCTCTGGGATAGCAGGGTCCACTTAAGGAAATGTCCCCTTCTTTGTATTAGCTGGAGCAGCAGTTCAGAAAGCCCACGTGTAAACAAGCAGGGGTTCCTGGAGTTAGATCATTCCAGACTAAAACAATTTACGAAAATAGCCAATTGGAAATTAATCTGAAGTTCCAAAAGACAAAACAGGAATGTGAGAAATCTTTTGTTCGCTAGCCCGTGCCATTAACAGACTAAGAGTTCTCTTTCTCCCACTCTTTGGCCCCTAAATTTAATTTAGAACAACTCAGAATATTTTCTTATCATTCCTTACAGCCTTGCTACAATGAACTTTAATCCTTTGCAGTCAAAGAGGTAGAAAGTGGGGTACCACGTCATTATGGTTTTAATTCCTTGTTGCTAGTAGGGATTTTCAAGGTTGGGAGTGATGACCAGGAAACTGGGGTAGGCAGCAGGGGGAGAGGGTGGCAGGGGAACTGGAATCCAAGCTGTGCACTTGAACTGTGTCACCTGGGGCCACTTATGCCCCAGTCCTGCCTATACTGCGATGTGTCCTGATATGGGAGCTGGAGACAGGGGCCTGCCCTGCTCCTTTCCAGCCTTGGGACCCTGGAGTGGCCCCTGCTTCTTCATGTGTCAAATGGGGAGGACAGGAAAGTCTGCACAGCCTGTTTGAAACTCTGAGAATCTTGTGAGAGGCTGCCTTGGAGTGTGCGAGGGCCACAGGATACTTGGTCTCCACCCCAGCAGTGGCCACCCCTGCTTGTTTGGGCTCCTTGGTATGGGCTCCTTGAGGGGGCAGCAGGGGTTTCTGAGGCAGAGGTGGGCAGCTGTGCCGCAGGGGTCGTTGGGGAGAGCAGGAGCAAGATATCAAGTGAGGCAGTGGCAGCGTGGCAGGGCCACAGGCCCGCTGTGTCCCGGTGCTTTCAGTTGTCCCTCTGGCAAGCACCTAGCACGGTTCATTTGAAGAGCAAGCCATGTGGCTGCAGGCGGCGGGCCTCCCCAGCCTCAGCTAAGAGCACCTCAGTCCCTGTTCTTCTGCGGTATCTAGCCTGTTGTTAATTTTATTCAGTGTATTTTTCATTTCAGATGTGGTACCTTTTTTTAAACATTTCTAGTTCTTTTGGGGTCTCCAGTATCTTTGATCTCTTTACTCATTATGTTCATGTTTTCTTTTACATGTTTGTGAGTTTTTGTAAGATTTGTAGCCATTGTTTAAGGTCTTTATTAATTCCAGTGTTAGTCACTTCCTAACTTGTTTCTTTTGATTAGATTTCTTCCTGGTTTAGGGGATTTTATTTTTCATGCTGAGTCATTTACAATTGGATGATACACATCCACATTGTGGATGGTACTTTCACTGGGACTTGATTTGGTGTGGTTTTCTAAAGAGTGTTGGGTTGTTCTGGTTACATTTAAGGAAATAAAAAATTAGTTTGCTCCTCTGAGGCTAAATTTCATTTATGTCTTATGTACCTGTGTCTTATGTGGGACCTAAATTCGTTAACTACTAGGATGTAGTAATTAACTTCTGATAACTAGTGAGCAACGCTTTCACGAGCTCTGTCCACTCTGGTGCGGAAGGACATGTGCTTGGTGGTTTCTCATGCCCATTTCCCATGCTATCTTCTCAGCCTGGGCCAGTCCCTCTCAGGTGTGCACAGACCGCCAGTCATCCAGACCCTGGATGGGCCCTCTGCACATCTCTGGATCACTCTCTCTGAGCAGTGCCGTCTTCTCCAGCTCTCTGCCCTGCACTTGGCCTCTGGGAACTGTGATCTGTGTCTCCTCAACAGAGACCACAGGAATCCCTTTGGGTCCCCTTTCTGAGCGGC
>CM052545.1:48199449-48235321 GCA_028533065.1 Trachops cirrhosus
TAAACAAATGGGATCTCATCAAAATAAAAAGCTTCTGCACAGCTAAAAAAAACAGTATTAAAATAAAAAAAGAACTGACCGTATAGGAAAACATATTTGCCAATGATACCTCAGACAAGGGTTTAATCTCCAAGATATATAAAGAACTTACATGACTCCATTCTAAGAAGACAAGCAACCCAATTAAAAAAATGGGCAAAGGACTTAAACAGGCACTTCTCTAAGGAGGACATACAGAGGATCCAGAGACATATGAAAAGATGCTCAGTATTGCTAGCTATCAGAGAGATGCAAATTAAAACCACAATGAGATACCACTTCATACCAGTCAGAATGGCCATCATAAACAAAGCAACAAACAACAAGTGCTGGAGAGGTTGTGGAGAAAAGGGAACCCTAGTGCACTGTTGGTGGGATTGTAGACGGGTACAACCACTGTGGAAAACAGTATGGAATTTTCTCAGGAAACTAAAAATGGATCTGCCTTTTGACCCAGCAATTCTGCTGCTAGGATTATATCCTAAGAACCCTGAAACTCCAATTCAAAATAACCTATGCACCCCAATGTTCATAGCAGCACAATTTACAATAGCCAAGTATTGGAAGCAACCTAGTGCCCATCAGTAAATGAATGGATCAAAAACTATGGTAAATTTACACAATGGAATTCTATACAGCAGAAAGAAAGAAGGAGCTCCTGCTCTTTTCGACAGCATGGATGGAACTGGAAAGCATTATGCTAAGCTAAATAAGCCAAGTGGTGAAAGACAAATACCATATGATCTCACCTTTAACAGGAACCTAAACAACAAAACAAACAAACAAGCAAAATATAACCAAAGACATTGAAATAGAGAACAGGCTGACAGTGACCAGAGGGGAGAGGAGAGGGAATTTCAGGGGGAAAGGGGAAGGGTTTACAGGAACAAATATAGAGGACACGTGGACAAAAACTGGGGGTGTAGAAATGGGAGGGAGGTGGGGAGGGCTGGAGGGGCATTGGCTGGGATGGGAGTAAAAGACAGAAAACTACTTGAACAACAATTAAATAAACAATTAAAAAATAAAATTAAAATGTTAAGGTGTGTTTTATGGACATAATATGTCTGTCTTGGTGAATGTTCCATGTGAGTTTGAGAACAACATATATTCTTCTGTTGTCATGTCAAGTAGTCTATAGGAATTCATTATATCCATTTGATTAATGGTGTTGTTGATTTCAACTATGTCCTTACTGATTTTCTACTTCATGAATCTGTCCATTACTGGTAGAGGGTTGTTGAAATACTCAGCTATAATAGTGGATTCATCTATTTCCCATTGCATTTCTTTTTTAATAAATTACATTTATTGATTATGCTATTACAGTTGTCCTGATTTTTCCCCCTTTGCTCAAGTCTGCCCAGCATCCCCCACTTCCTCAGGCCATCCCCCTACCATTGTTCATGTCCATGGATCATGCGTGTAAGTTCTTTGACCACTCCATTACCTATAATGTACGTTATATCCCCATGGCTATTCTACAACTACCTATTTGTACTTCTTAATCCCCTCACCTCCTCACCCACTCCCCCACACCCCCTCCCATCTCGCAACCATCAAAAAGTTGTCCATATCCATGATTCTGTCTCCGTTCTTCTTGTTTGCTTAGTTTTTTTATATTCAATTGTTGGTAGATACATATTTTTGCCATTTTATTGTTCATAGTTGTGATCTTTTTCTTAAATAAGCCCCTTTAACATTTCATATAATAATGGTTTGGTGATGATGAATTCCTTTACTTTTTCCTTGTCTGGGAAGCTCCTTATCTTCCCTTTGATTACGAATGATAGCTTTGCTGGGTAGAGCAAACTTGGCTGTAGGTCTCCGTTTTTCAGGATTTTGAATATGTTTGGCCAATCCCTTCTAGCCTGCAAAGTTTCTTTTGAGAAATCAGCTGACAGTATTATGGGAACTTCCCTATAGGTAACTAAGTGTTTTTTTCTCACTGCTTTTAAGATTTTCTCTTCACCTTTAACCTTTGGCATTTTGAAAATGATGTGGAGTCGGCCTCTTTGCATCCATTTTGTTTCAGGCTCTCTGTGCTTCCTAGATTTGCATGTCCATTTCTTTCACCAAATTAGTGAAGTTTTCTTTCATTTTTTTTTCAGATAGATTTCCAATTTCTTGCTCTTCCTCTTCTTCTTCTGGCACCCCTATTGGGTGAATGTTAGACTTCTTAAAGTTGTCCCAGAGGCTGCTTATACTATCCTCATTTTGTTTGGATAGTTTTTTCTTATTATTATCTTTACTGGTTGTTTTTATTTCCTTATCTTCCAAATCATTGATTTCATTTTGGGCTTCATCCACTCTACTGTAAATTGTTGATTCTGGGCTTCATACACTGTAAATTCACCTAATCATCTACTATAATTGTTCTTTATTTCAATTAGTGCATCCTTCATTTCTCACTGGGTCTTTTTTATGCTGCTGAGGTCCTGACTAAGTTCCTTGAGCATCCTCATAACCAGTGTTTTGAACTCTGCATCTAATAGATTGCCTATCTCCATTTTCTGTTGCTCTTTTTCTGGAATTTTGATCTGTTCATTTGGGCCATGTTTCTTTGTCTCCTGTTTTGGCAGCTTCCCAGTGTGTTTCTATGTGTTAGGTGAGCTGCTTTGACTCTGTGTCTTGGTAGTGTTGCCTAATGTAATAGGTGTCCTGTAGGGTCCAGTGGCACAGCCTCCCCTATCACCCAAGCTGGGTACTCGAGGTGCACCCACTGTGTGGGCTGAGTAGACCCTTATCATGTAGTTGAGCCTTGGTTGCTGTGGGCAGATAATTTGGAGGGGTTTACCCAGGCCAGTCAGCTGCAAAGACTGGCTATGACTACTTACTACCAACCTCTGCCCTCTCTGGAAGATTAGCTGTGCAGGGGCAGGGTGGTGGTGCTCCTATATGGTCTGTAGCTGTCTACTGAGTGCTCTGGCCCTGCGGTTTCTCTGGTGGTGCAGCACAAGGTTAACCCCAACCTGTGTTTTGCCCAAGGCCACCCTGCATGAGCTAAAAAGCAATCTGAGATGGCTGCTACTTTTGTTGGGCATGGAGATTTCCAAGTGAAGCCAAGCTGTGAATCTAGGCTGGCTGCTGTTAGATTCAGGCCTGGGGCTCACTGAAGCCTGCTGTTGCGTGTTTGAGAGGATTTAGGAAGTTGTGCAGCACCAGCCAAGACTGGCCATTCATATGGAAAAGCAGCTTGGGTGAGCCAGTAAGTTGGGTGGGGCGGAGTCTCTGCGGGTCTCCAAGGTGGGTCAAACAATGTTACCCAGGTTGATGGAGTCTCAGATATGGCACCGGCTTGCTGGCTCTGTGGCTGTATGGGAGGAGGGTTTAGAAAAGAGACAATAGCCTCTGTTCGCTTTGATGCCAGACACTTCAGTTTCTCCCAGTATGTTACTGGTGCCTTTCAAGCTGCTATCCTGGTAATGGAGCTCAGAGGGAGTGAGTCTAAGTAGGTGAGTCCTTGTGTGGGTTCTTTAAGAACTGCTTGGGGCGCCAGCAGTTTCTTCTACCAACTCAATCCCTGCTGGTTTTTGCAGCCAGAATTGTGGGGACTTGTCTTCCTGGCCCTGGGACCCTGGGCTGGGGGGCCTGGTGTGGGGCTGGGATTCCTTGCTCCTGAAATATCCGTCCCAAATTTTTATCTACCATACATGGGTGTGGGACCAGCCCATTCCATGTCTCTGCCCCTCCTACCAATCTGGATGGATGTGGTTTCTTTAACTCTAGTTGTCAGACTTCCATTTGACTAATTTCTGACAGTTATGAGTGGTGGTTTTCTATATTTTAGTTGTAATTTTGATGCGGTTGTGGAAAGAGGCAAGCCATGTCTGCCTACACTGCCATCTTCACCAGAAGTCTTTTATTGCATTTCTTTCAGATTTTGCCTCATGTATTTTACATTGTTGTTAGTTGCATACACATTAGATTGTTATGTCACCTTTGAGAATGACCCCTTTGTCATTATGAGATGCTCCTTTTTATTACTGATAGCTTTTCTTATTCTGAAGTCTGCTCTGCAATTAACAGTGCTGCTCATACTTTCTTTGACTAGTCAACATGTTATCTTTTTAATCTATGTATCTTTTAATTAAAGATAGTTTCTTATAGACAACAAATAGTTGTCTTGTGTTTTAATCCACTGTGACAGTTTCTTTTAAATGGTGTATTTAGACCATTGATATTTAAGGTGATTATTAATACAGTTGGATTTATATCTACCATGTTACTGTTTCCTATTCATTGCCATTGTTATTTGTTCACATTGTTGTCTTCCACTCTATCTCTGCCATTTGTGGTTTTGATTGCATAGTTTATATTATTCAATTTTCTCTCTTTTCTTGGCATATCAGTTATACTTCTTTCCTTTAACTTTTTTCATGGTCACCCTTAAATTTGCAAGATATGCTTTCAATTAATCCAAATCCACTTTCAAATAACACTATACCACGTCACAGATAATACAAGTGTTCTAGAATAACAAAGTATCTCTAATTCCTTCATCCTGTCCCTGTATCACTGCTGTCATTCATTTCACTTATACATAAACTATAATTATCAAATTAATTGTTGTTACTTTCAACAAACTATTTGGTTAGATCAGCTAAAAATAAGAAAAAATAGTTTTTATTTTACCTTCACTTATTTCTTCTCTAATGCTCTTCATTTCTTCATGTAGATCTCAGTTTCTGACCTGAGTTGTTTTCCTTCTTTCTGATGCACTTCTTTTAACATTTCTTGTAAGCAAGTTCTATTAGCATCAAATTCCCTCAATTTTTTGAAGGATACTTTTGCTGGATATAGAATTCAAGGTTGGTAGTTTTTTCCTCTTAAAATGTTAAATGTTTTACTGAACTTTCTTCTTGCTTGCTTTCTGAAGTCAGACGTAATTCTTATCTTTGCCTATATGTAAGATTTCCCCCCCCCCTTATTTGTTTCAAGATTTTTTCTTTATTTTTGACTTTTTGCAGTTTTAATTTGATATGCCTAGATATAGTTTTATTTTGGCATTTATCCTGCTTAATGTTCTAAGCTCCTAGTATCTGTGGTTTGGTATCTGACATTAATTTTGGGAAATTCAGTCACCGATACTTCAAATATTTCTTCTGTTACTGTCTCCTTCTCCTTCTGTTGATCCCATTATATGTACATTACACTTTTGTAGTTTTCCCACGGTTCTTGGATAGTCTGTTACATTTTTTTAGTCTTTTTTTTTCTCTTTCCTTTTCAGTTTTGGAAGTTTTTATTGACATTTTCTTTGTCGGGTAAATTCTTTGGACAATTTCATAAGTCACTGGGTGACTCTAAAAGACTATGGTCATGAATGGATAAATAGCAACAGCTTCTTGTTGTTTTACTTCTCTGAAAAAAGAAGCAAGGGCATTCCCCACATCTGTGATTGCTCTAATCACTTGGTAAGCAATAAAATTTAGAGCATTTCATCTCAAATGTCAATAAGCTTACCGATTGTTTCATCTAGTGTACTGATGAGCTCATCAAAGACATTACTTATGTGTTTTTCGTCTTTGACATTTCTTTTTGATTCTTTCCTATAATATCCACCTCTCTGCTTGTGTTACCTATCTCTCTTTGCATGCTGTCTGCTTTTTCTCATAGACTCCTTAGCATTTTAGTCACAGTTATTTTAAATTTCTGGTCTATCTCTGGCTGGTGTGGCTCAGTGGATTGAGTGCCGGCCTGTGAACCAAAGGGTTGTTGGTTTGATTCCCAGTCAGGGCACATGCCTGGTTATGGGCCAGGTCCCCAGTGGGGGACGTGTGAAAGGCAACCACACAATGATGTTTCTCTCCTTCTCTCTCTCTCCCTTCCCCTCTTTCCAAAAATAAATAAAGAAAATCTATTTTTAAAAATTTCTTATCTAATAATTCCAATATTCCTAACAAATCTGACTCCGGCTCTGATGTTTGCTCTGTCTCTGTAAACTGTGTGGGCTTTTGCTGTTGTTTGCCTTTTAGTATACCTTGTAATTTTTGGCTGAAAGCAGGACATAATGTATGGGGTAAAAGGAACTATAGTAAATAGGCCTTAGTAATAACGTGGTAGTAAGTTGTAGGGGAAGGGGTGCTGTTCTATAGACCTATGATGAGGTCTCCATCTTATAGTGAGCCTGCGCCTCCAGGTCATGAGCTTCACAGGTGTTTCTCACCTAGCCTTAGGTGGGACAGGATGGCTAGAGTGGGGTGAAGTTGAGTATTTGCCTTTCCTTGTATCAGTTAGATGCTGATAAACCTCCAATAGATTAGGTACTAGTAAAATAGTTTCTTTAACACATAGGCAGGTTCTGGGTGTTGAGTTTAGAGAGATTTGAAAAGCCACAGGAAGGAAGGAGGAGGGGCAACAGTACAAGGCATGCTCTGATTGAGTGGGGTGTTATCCATTCTTCCTGCCCTGGACCAAGGGCATACATTCTGGGTCTGGTGCTGCACCAATGCATTGCCATGGTTACATCATTTCACTGCCTCTATTTTAATTTCTGGCTGTTGGCATCCTGTAGTCCTATATTTCGGGGTCTATAAGAATCATAACAAATCAAGGAGGTAGAAGTTTTCATGACATATGACAGTAAGTATTATAACCTAAAACCTATAGGTTAATAAAACTAATTAAACTGATTAGTTTTAAAAACTAATTTTTGCTATTGTTGGACAAGAAGCTTAAACCCCACGAACTATAGGAGTGCAACATTATTGATTAATATTGGCTTGGGCACTCTGTTTTCCACCATAGTAAACATAGACAAAACAGGGGCTTTCCTTGCCAGTGGATTGCGTAGAATACACTGCCAGTCTCTTGTCTTTGCTTGTACTTCTGGTATGAAGATGAAAGTACTGAAGAAGTGTGCCTCAAGCCAAGCTTTCGAGGTGGTTCTCATCCCTCGATCAAAAGAATTTATGCCAAAAATTTCCCTTTTTCTTCTAAAGAAGAATCTTTCCCTGGAGGAAATTCACAAAAATTTAGAAGCAGCAGAAGAAACACACAAATTCCACTAAGCTGAGGTATTGAAGCAGCTTGCTGAAAAAGGAGAGCACAAGAAAGAAGTGTTTCAGAAAGCAACAGAAGAAAAGAGCAAGTGCAGTAAAGCTGCCTGCTCTGGCACCGGTTTGCAAGGAGGTTTCTACGTGCAGGTCCCAGCTCCAACAGGTTAGACTCTGGGTTTTCCTGTCTTTCTCTCCAATTTTTTGTGGTAGCAGTTTGCCTTTTGATCTCAGTTCTCCGATGGTCCTAAGAACAGTTGTTGATTTTTAGTTTGTTCAACTTTTTACTTGTTGCTAGGACAGAGTGACAACATCCAAGTTACTTACATGCTGGACTGAAAACAAAGAGAAAAACAAAAGAAAAGATAGTGAGATTAAAAAGGGGTAAATTTTTTGGACAATTTCATAAGTCATTGGGTCACTCTAAAAGATTGTGGTCATGAATAGATAAATAGCAACAGCTTCTTGTGGTTTAAATGCTCTGAAAAAAGAAGCAAGGGCATTTCTCATATTTGTGATTGCTCTAACCACTTGGTAGGCAATTAAATTTAAAGGCATTTCATCTCAAAACAGCTAAAAAACAAATAAGTTGTTCAAATAAATAAAAAATTCAATTATTGTATTAGTATATTATATTTAGTTAAATGTTTTTATGATAAAGAATAGGCCTTGATGGAATTGCTGCTTTACTCATGGTTTAATTAAATTCATTCATTTTATTCATTCAACAAACTGAGTCCTTAGGATGTGCCAGGCACTGTGCTAGAAACAAAATTAAAAACACCATTCCTGCCAGCAAGTCTTTTAAGCTAGTCAGAGAGACAGGCACATAAATGGCAATTTAGAAAATAATGTGGCACAAAAAACTAATAGAGAGGTACACAAGGTTATGGAAAGATAAGGAAGGACATCGAATCCAGCTGGGAGCAGGAAAAGGCCTCCAGAACACAGTGGTGCCTGAACAGAATATTAACAAGTCCAGCTTCTTCTCCTATAAATGTTAGACTATGAATAATGTTTTTTTTGTTTCATTCCCCTTTTAGCCAAGTCCTAAAGGCTGTGACTCCTAGAGATAAGAACTAGAAATAACTGGATAATATAACAGAGCATGTGTGTTTCTGTAAAAATGATGAGGCATCCCCAACAAGCAGGAGGGATGACATGGAGCAATGCAGCATCAGAGAAGTGTTGCAGTGTTTGAAGCCTCTGAGATGTTGTGCATCACGGCTGGAGTGAGGCTGTGCACTGCAGTCACTCGTACATCTACAGTTGTTATTAAGTTTACAATCAGAAAGGGGGTGATAGGGAAATAAACCTCGAGATCATAGTGTAGAAACCTCTAATTCACAGCGGAGGAGACTGAGAGGAAATCTGCCTGCCTGGGGTCCTGCAGCTATTTACTAAGAGAGATGAAACCAGAATGAGGATCTAAGTCATTTATTTATTCATTAAAACAACTGAATGATATCTAAATGCCAGGCTATGTGCAGGGTACAGAGTACAAAATTTATGCACATTGGTATTTCCCTACTGTCCCCCACCCAGCTTCCTGCCCCAAATATCAGTTTTACTCTCAAATACTTTAGATATATCTTGTAAATATATTAAAACATAACCACCTTATCACTATATTCAACATAATTCACTAATATCATCAAATATCTAGTTAATGTTGAAAGTATCTAATTATTGTAGAAAACTTTTTTTATTGTTTGTGCAAATTGATCCAAATCAGATGCAATAACATTGCACATTAAAAGTCTCTTTCTTCCCCTTATTTGTTGAAGAAACAAGGTCACTATCTAGTAGAATTCCCCAGTCTGGATTTACTGATTGCAACCTCAGTTTTCATTTAACATTCCTCTACCTTCTGATTAATTTATTTATTTACTTACTTACTTATTTATTTTCTCCAGGGTCACACAGCCAGTGAGTGGCAGAGGCCAGATTAATATTCAACTGTTGATTGTTTTATGGTTCCATTAAACAAACTCCTTTCACCTTTTAAATGGCTCAATTAAAAAGAAAACCAATTTATTCTTAACACACTGGACACATGTTCATTGCTCATAAGTTGAGAGAATCTTATATATGTGAGCTCTCATTCTAACAGGGTTCTAAGATATTAAAAGGGTGAGGGTCAAGTTATACAACCTTCAGTTTATGAAATATTTCTTCACACACGTCATTGCACTTCCCCTCAGGGAACTATGGAGCAGGACACAGAATAATAAATGCTAAACTGTATAGGCCAGAAGAGGGATCAACAACGAGTCGGGACTCTCAGAGGTTTCTTTTTTTTTTTTTCAAGTAAACTGCTCGTTTATTAGCATCGGGACTGCAGTATAACAAGTTTCAGAAAATATGCTGAACTGCAATGAGATGACAGAACAAGGTGAGGTTCAGATATGTGAATGGTGGGTTCTTATCGCTTCCACTCGTTCTTGTCGTAATCCCACTTGGCAGAGAAGCCCTGGATCGGGTTGACCTCCATGTCGAGCATCCTCTTGGTCTGCCTGGCCACCCACTCCTCTTCAAAGGTGTGCAGGATGGGGTCATACACGTAGCGCTTTTCCCAGATCAGAGTGAGAGCAGTGAAGGAGATGAAAAACATGGCAGCACCCACAACTGTCTTCCACTCATTCGTGCTCCTGTCCACTTCAGCGAAGCTCTTGCTGAACTTAGTGAGATACAATTCAACTTTTTCATCAATTGATAAGACTGCTCCAGGGGTTGTTCTCCTTCTCTTTCAAGGCTTTCTGGCTGGCAGAAAGGTTCTTGACCTGGGCCCCATCAGATAAGGGATAGTCGCGTCGATCGATATAACTTGGGAGAGCAAAGTCCTCACTCTTCACAACACTCCCGTGTACTAGGGAGCACACACAGTACACACACCGAGGTGGAAACTGCTCGCTTGCCAATTAAGGTAAATACTCTGATAGTCAATATTCTGCTGCTAACGCTGCCACCCAGCCGCAGCCGGCTGTGCCCGCAGCCCACTGTGCCCGCCGCGACCGATGCGACCGCCGCGACCGCCGGCTACACCCTGGCTGCTCGCGACCAGAAGAGAGACACAGAAGTTTCAAGGAAGATTAGAACTGAGCTTCATTTGAAGGGATCAAAAGAATATTTATACTGAGAAGGAAAAAGAGGGATGCTTCGGCGCATGAAAATGGGACCCGAAACTAAACCTGACAAGCTCTGGGGAGGCCTGCACAGTGCACTTGCAGACTCAGAGACTGAAAGTAACCACGTGAGATGGTCTGAAATTAAAACTTCCTAACTGAAAGCGAGTCACGGTGAGCACTCACGTCCTAGGCTGGGATCTTCCTTGACAAAGGCCAATGTTTACCTTAACTGAGCCTGTCTGTTGCCTTTTTGCAACAACAATAACCTACCTTCTGAAAGTCAGAGTAACCCCTTTCTACCAGACCCCACAGGGTACAACTTCCCACCCGAGCAGGAGACCCCGGAACCCTTCATTGTTATTGCTGCCCAAATACCATCTCTGCACTGTATACGTTGTTAACTGTCCTATACCTACCAACGTAAAAGTATTTGTCTCTTCATTTTACCCAGTCTCAGAGATTGCCTTGCTTTGCTTTCTCCTCCTCCCTAACCTACCACCAATATATTTCATGTAACTCTCCTTATCACACCTACTCCTTTGATTCCAACTTGTAAAATAAACTGCATAACTGCCCTTCTCCAGAGCATTTTCTTATTCCCTTAGGATTTCGGAACTGTCAGTTTGGCTCAAATAAACTCATAAAAATTATGACAGGTTTGGACATTTCTTACGTGCACAGAGGTAAGAGTGGTAGCAGCTTACATACCTCTCGAAATTAGTGTACAACCCGTCACGGGCGTTGGGCGACCCAATTATCCGTTGACAGTGTGGTAAAAGGAAGCTACCGATGTGTTGGAAGTTCAAACATCTGGAATAAGTTAGGTGGATGAGAAGCGAGCGGCCCACGGCGATCCGCGCGGGCCACCCTAGCGCCTCTGGCGCCCCTTAGCGGCACTGCAGTCCCTCTACCTGAAACCCCAAGAGGCATTACCATTTGACTCTAACAAAGATTTCACAAACTCAGTCCTGAGAAGGCCGTACGCGCATCTACGCGCCACGCAGGCGCAAAGCTCTTTCTTTCGGCACAAAGACGGCGGGAGGAGGGGTCGGCGCAGGCGCCCTAACACTCTCCGAAAATAGGGTCATCATTCCGCCTCCTGGCGCAGAGAGGCAGGGCGAAGCATGCGTTGTGACGCTATGCGAGACTTAGTTCACGCTGGGGAGGCGGTGACGTAATGACAGAGGAGGCGGTGGTCAAAGAACGGAAGCCGGGAGGGAACCAGGACGGAAGGGGCCAGGCCAGGCTTGTGTTCAGCGCTTTGGCGGGGCTGGGGTTCCGATGTGGTCCCCGGAGCGGGAGGCTGAAGCCCCAGCCGGGGGAGACCCGGCGGGCCTACTGCCCCCCGAGTGGGAGGAGGATGAGGAGCGCATGTCTTTCCTGTTCTCCGCCTTCAAAAGGAGTCGCGAGGTGAACAGCACCGACTGGGACAGCAAGATGGGCTTCTGGGCGCCGTTGGTGCTGAGCCACAGCCGCCGCCAGGGGGTGGTGCGCCTGCGTCTGCGGGACTTGCAGGAGGCCTTTCAGCGCAAGGGCAGCGTCCCGCTGGGGCTGGCCACGGTGCTGCAGGACCTGCTGCGGTGAGGGCGGGCCCGGGCCTGGGGTGGGGGTGGCTCCCTGAGGTCAGGGAGCCAGTCGGTTCTCTGTCCACACACCTCGCCCAGCCCGGGTTGGCTCAGAGCAGCCTGTGTTTGCTCAGCAGGCGAAGACAGAGGAAGACTAGGAGGTTGGGGTTGCGGTGTTTGGGGGCAGATATTGACAGGGTATGGAGATAGTCCAATTAGATGAGATCCAGACAGGAGAAGCCAGCCTGGCAGAGGTGACAATGATTTGTCAGGACTGGAATCCGAGTATGGAGTTATTTTGCAGGGCCTTCCAAATTTTAATTACCCCAGAAGATCTGTAAGGTAAGATTTCTTGAATTAAGGAGGCACTAAAAGGGGGCAGTAGTGGGGAAGAGGCCAGGTTGTAGGGATCTTGCCGACAGCCCATACGTAGCACAGGTCATGTGTGTGGCCTGTCTTGTCCTTGGCACAGGCTCTTTGGAGCAGAATACATGACGGATGGCGAGGGCACTATCTAGGTGCTCTAGGTGCTACCTGTGCAACAGGTGCGATGTTTTGGAATACCTGAGGCAGTAGCGTGGATGTTTGGTGGATGTATAGCACTTCACAGTGTGCAGATCCTTCGCATACCCCGTTTATTTCATCTGACCCCCTCAGCAGTCCTGTGAACTAGATGACAGAATTATCCTCAGCAGACAGAAGAAGAAACAGCCTCAGAGAGACCACACGATTTGCTTGGGGTTACACAGTCAGCTAGAGATGATGCCAGGACTGGACCCTGGTCTTCTGATTCTAAGTCAATTGCACTTCACATTGTATAGGTCATACTCAGAGCAGTCTAGCCAGTTTAGTGCCTGCCTCCCTCAGTGAATGAAGAAGAAAGTCAAGTTTGAAATGTTGCTTTTAGCTTCCTGGTCTTCCTGATCAGAAAGTCTCCCTTCCCCCTATTACCTCTCCATTGACTGGCATTGATGGGACAAGCTGTTTCTGAAACTTCTTTTCTGAGCAAGGGTAGTGTGGACAAAGTTTTAGTTGTCCATGCCTGACTTGAGCTGCAGGGGGAGGGTAGCTGAGGAAGTCCGTTAGGGACGGGAACAGTCTGGGCTTCCTAACTGCAGCAGGACCATCTTCTACCATTTCTGATCCGGAGGCCTTCCATACCTCAGTCTCTCCTTTCCTAGCTGCAGGCACTGTGCTGACACGTCCTGGCGTTTGGCGGCATCTAGCACTCGGAGAATTTTGAGGAAGCTGTGCTCCTTGGAATCAGCAGAGCTTAGTAGTTAACAGCTTTGCTTTTGCAACCCAAATGACCTGGGCTCAAAGCCTACTTCTGCCACTTGCTAAATTACATGACCATGGATAAATTCTGTTACCGTGGACAAATTGTGTATCCTCTTTAAGCCTCAGTTTGACCAGTTATAAAGTGGTGGTGATTATTGAACCTAGGTTTATTTCAAGAGATATTCTTTGCATAGCCCTTAACAAAGTGACCAACCTGTGGCAAGCATTCAGTGAATGTCACTACTACCACCAGTATCAGGAAATGCTTGTGTCTTCTCCACCATAGCTTGGGAGGAGCAGAAAACCCTTTCTCTGAATTCTTTGTATTCTTCCTTATGCTTTGCCTTTCACAGTGATCCATATTTGTTATTTTCATTTTATCACTTGAGCTCCAGTTGTGAAAGTCTCATCATAGGCCCTTCGTCCTCTTGTGTCTCCACAGTCTTAGGGTTTTGGATCTAAACACTAGGTCCAAAGAGCTTGTGTTTTGGACCTAAATTACAGTTTAGATTTGGCCTCTCACCTTCTCAGCCACTCAGTTTTCTCATGAGCAAAAGTGCTGATGATGCCATCTGGCTTGCAGACATATGAGGCTTTGAGCTGGAGCGTAAACATGATAGCTGCTCATCGTAGCTGGCACAGAGTAGCTGTCTAATAAATGGTGTTGATGATGATCAGATTCCTCTTGCGGGGAGGGGGATGTGGGGGCTGGAATGGGACATTGCACGATGCCTACTGTGTGCCCTTTCTTTCCAGTCGAGGGGAGCTGCAGCGGGAGTCTGACTTCATGGCCAGTGTAGACAGCAGCTGGATCTCCTGGGGGGTCGGAGTCTTCCTGCTGAAGCCCCTCAAGTGGACTCTCTCCAACATGCTAGGGGATAATAAGGTTCCTGCAGAGGAGGTGCTAGTGGCTGTGGAGCTGCTGAAGGTGGGTACTGGGAAAGGAGAGGTCTGGGTGTCATTTGGTGTGGTGACAGGTTCTTCCACATCCATTGTAAGTATCATTAGAGAGAGAGTATCGTTTTGCTTGGTGACAGGTGATAATTGTTTACCTCACTTCCCTCATTCTGTACCTTGTAGCATCATTTAGATGTCAGTTGGACATCTGTTGGTTGGCCAAGAAGTTCATGTGCTTTTTTCCGTAAAATAAAAGAAACATTTTTCATTTTCACCAACAACTTTATTGATTTGGATATTTCGAGGATGACAGCTATCTCCTCTATAGAATGTTGATTGTTCTCAGTTAGTGTTTTGATTGCTGTCAACTTCAACTGGTCTGCCTTACTGTGGAGCACTGTCCAGTGAAAAATCTCCAGCATGAAAACATGCTGACATGACAGCTATCACAATACAGTCTAACAAAATTGTTTCGAATGAAGTTAAAAGACAACTAAGCACTACCAGAGCATCTTATGGAAAAATCAAATGAACTTCTTGGCCATCCATCCCAATATATGTCAAGGGTGAGCCTCTATCTAGGAATTGTCAGTAACATGCAGTTGATCATTTTCTGTATTTGTAGGGATTCATGAAAAGCTAAATGCTTAGAAAATGCTTTGCCTTCTGTAATTTACTGACAAGAATTTCTCAGAATTCCTGAGGACCTTGTGACTTTCACCTTTGCCTTCCTCTAAATCAACAAACTACTTCATATTTTCTCCTCTCTGGTTACAACCCTTTCTCACTTCCATCAAAGAGGCCTCCAAGCCCTTGGTCCCTTCCTGCTCTCCTGGTCAGTCAGCTCCCCCCAGGCCTGCCCGCCCTACCAGCCTCGAGCCTGCAGCTGACCCCTGACTGCTTCCCTCCTCTGTATTCTCAGCAACTTTACGGCTCTCCAGGTCCACACCAGAGACTCCGGCAAGTCTGCCACTTTCAGTCAACCCCACAGTCTCCATCCCTGCTAGAGAAAGTCACCCTGTCACCAAAACCAGGTCTACTTTCACAGCCCCGAGCTTTAGGAGGGCCCTCAGAGCCTCCCCCCAGCCTGGTTTTCTTGTCCTCTCCCAGCACCTCACACACTCCTTCCATGCTCTGCCCTCTCTATCTCTGCAGACACTTTATGGAGAAGGTAGAGTCTCCTGAGTCAGCGCCTTCAGGGTTCTGTCTTCCTCCAGTTTAGCCTCCCTGAGCCCTTCTTCGTGTCCAGAGCTTGGAGGATGAAGTGTTCTTCCTCTCTTCCACATGTGCTCCTGAGTCTGTCCCTACACTGCTTGCCCCCGTCCCATAATTAGCCTCTTGCTCTGTGTATTCCATCTCCCTCTTTGGTACTCACCTTCGTCAGCCTCTAAACCCACTTGACTCCTGTGTGGGACTTGGGCCCCTGCCTAGCTCTGCTCTGTCTCTCTCCTTCCCCTCAAAGCTTTTGTTGTCACCACTTCCTCACCTCCCACGCTCTCTTTGATGCAGTGCACACCAGCTTCAGCCCCAGCACTCCACCAAAGCTGCTGTGGACATTATAGTAACCTTAGTGAGAGAGGAGGGGAGAGAGAGAATGTACATAGTTGACTGAACACCTGTTAGCAGAAGTATACTGCAGACAATAGTTATTTTCCAAACTCCCAGACTAAACCCAACGTCCGAGTCCTTGCGTAGCCCCAGAGGCTTCCACACAGCTGGAGCCAGGTCAGAATGCCCATTCCCCAATCCCAAGGGAAGCTCCAGTGTTTCCTCACCTCTACAGACCCCCCAGCCCTCTCTGCCTCAGACTGAGAAGGAGGTCTCCAAAATCTAACACCTCTACTAGTCCCCTAGGGTTTTGACTGAGCAGCACGAATTTTTCTTCAGGGGAACACCTCTCTCCCCCTCTGCACTCCACCCCCACCCTCATGGTTATTCCCCTACCCAGGGGCCTGACCTCCAGGGCTTAGCCAAGGCCTCCCAGAAACTGCAGAATGGTTTGGGTGGTGCTGGGCCAAGCCCCATTCCCCTGTGCAGTCCCCTCCCATGTTCTCCAACTGGGGCAAAGGGACATAGGTCCATTTATCCCCATGGATATGGTTTTGGACTCAGTCCTTTGAAAGTGAAGGCAGAGATGAGGTGGAAGTGGAATTATATAGGTCTTCCAAAAACAGCAGTAATATTTGGTAGCAATGTAATCTAATCCTGGTTAGGTAGAAAAATAAGTCTTCCAGCTCTGTAGGCGCATGGTACTGTTAAACCTGTACCCAGTCTGTGTCACTAGACAGAACATGTCATACTCAGTCTCATTCAGTGACATTTGCGTTCTAATATTCGGTGACTTCCTGGTTTTCTCCTGGGATGGAGACTCGTTTACCTCCTTGAAAGTGCAGGGTCTTACCTGGATATTTTATAAAACAAAGAAAACCTCCTTCTGAGGTCAGTTGATGTTCTCAAGTCTAGACATAGAAAGCAGCCAGTAACTTTATTTGAAAAATGTATGAAACAGGGAAAATTGCCCATAGATTTTGCTATTTTAAAAAATTATACAAAGAAATGAAAGTTTCCTTTCTGCTTATCCCATTTCCCTCTCTTTCAGTACGTTCCCTTGCCATGTGCACGTGTGTTTACAGACACATCTTTGCTTATTGACTGCGTCTCACACTGTTATATCACTTCGCATTTTATTTCCTTGTCAGCAGTCAGTACTTCCTGAAAATGTTAGTTATTTATTTTATTTATTTTACTTGTTTATTTATTATCTATCTCTCCTACCAGAAGGAGAACTTCCTGGGACCTGGAACCCTGGGAACAGAGTCAGTAAATATTTATTGAATAAATAAATGAATATACATATATATTCATGTATGTGTGTATATATGTATATACTATTTTTTTCTAGAAATGGAATCTTATTTTACGTATTGGTCTGCAAACTGCTTTGTGTTCTTTTCACTTAATATATCATGAGCATCTTCCCTGGCCCCTACACAGTATAGATTGTCCTCATTCTTTGGGATGGCTGTGTGATAATCTGCAGATACACCACAGTTATGTAGTAGGTGCCACATGGATGGACAGTTAAGTCATCCCAATTTCTCTATTACAAAAAATACTTAACTGACAGCCTTGTTTGTACATCTGTGTACTTCTGCTTTTATTTTTCTGGAATTGATTTCTAGAAATGCATATGTACACTTTACATTTTAACAGAAACTGCCAAATAACTTTTCAAGTTTGTACTGATTTACACTTTCATCAAGACTACATTAAAGTGTCTAGCCGCCCCACACCCTTGTCAGCACTGGGTGACATCAGTCTTTTAAAATGTGCCAGTTTGATGAGCGAAAATGATACTTCATCAGATCAGAAGATTTGATCGTCTTTTCACCTTTCTACTGACCATGTATTTACATATCCCCTTCTGTGAATTGCCTATTTATGTCTCGTTTTATATTGGATTATTTATCTTTTACATTAATTTGTAGGAGTTCTCTGTGTAATATATATTTATACGTGTGTTTTTGTGTGTGTGTGTGTTGTGTGTGTGTGTGTGTGTGTGTGTGTGTTTAGGGTTAGGGATGTAAATACTGTTTCCCAGTCTCTCATTTGCTTTTCACTTTCTGTTTATGATGTCTTTTACCATATAGAAGTTTTCTTATTTCTACAGTCAATGTCTCCAATTTTCCTTTATGGCTACTGAATTTCTTGTCTTGTTTAGGAAGGTATCCTCTTTAAGTTTAATCAGATTTTTAAAAATAGTTTCTTCAAATTATTTTACACTTTTATTTTCTCAATTTAAATGTCAATAATTTGGTATTCATTTTTGTATATGTGGAGAGGAAAAATGTGTTTTCTTCCGAATGAATAGCCTGTTGTTTTTAACATCACTTATTCACGTTGTGTCCATTAATCTGTTTGTGTGTGGGTACCATCCTGTTCTCGCTATAGTAGCTTTATAGTAAGTGTTGTTATCTGACAGGACAGTCAAATCTAAGGAAAACTTTAGGTTGTACCTTATTAGACTCTTTTGCTGCCTTTGACACTTCAAAATTTTCTATTTCCTCGACTTTGTTGGTTCTCCGTGGTTCTCCCTGAGCAGTGTTTCTGGACCTTGTTTGTGATCTCCTTCATCTCTTAAACATCGGTCTCCCTTCAGCTCATTGTTTGCTCTCTGAATTTCCCTGCGATTTCATTGCCCCTATTTCCTGTCCTGGCGTCTCCTGGAGCTCCAGATTGTGTATCCAGTTGTCTGCTGTCTGGGTCTTCTCGGATGTGCCCCAAGCATCCCACACCAACTTGTCCAACATGTAATGTTTCGTCTTTCCTTTAGAATGTGTTTTTCCTCCTGGATTCTTGCTGTTAACCAGTAGCATCACATCTACCCAGTCACTCAAACCAGAACTCAGGAGTCATGCAAGACTCCAGACCCAGTTACCGTGGACCACCAGCCTTATCTTCTGCGTACTGTTTGAATCCATCCCTTCTCTGTCCCTGTTAACATTGCCCTGTTCTGTCCCTCAAATCCTCTAGACTAAATGGTCTACCTGCCTCAAAGCCTAACGTTTATAATCCAGCCTTTCCCAGTTGTCAGCTAGACCTCTGTTAATCTAACCATGTGACTTCCATTCAGTGCCTCCCTGGCAGCAGCCAAATGAAGGGCAGCATGGGAGATACTGTGCCTTGTACCAGAGGGAAGTGCTTTACTCTTTCCCCTTCTGTCTGACCTGCAGCCACTGTGCTGACTCACACTCCATGCCATTTCTTTTGATCACCCTTCTGCCTGAGACGCCCTCCCACCTGCCTCACCCACAAACTCACTACCCTTCAGAATTCTGCTCAACAGCCATTTGTTTCCAAACAGCCTCTGAACTCCTGGATATTCCTTCCCTATGTCTTCAGTGTTCTGTGCACACCTCAGTAAGTATTTCTGGTTCACCGAAGACAGTGGGTAATTTGCACATAGGAGGAACACGGTAACATTGTTTCTTGGAATCTATTTCTTAGACTTCTCACAAAAACCCTACCCCACCTGTTTGCCCCATACTTCTCTCTTGAGGACAGTAGTAAGCCTGTTTGCAGCACTGTCAGTTGGCATAAAAATGGGCAGAGCAGGGAAGTTGGCATAAAAATGGACTGGAAGGGAAGATGGATATCTGCAGTTCCAGAGAGGGAGCTGAGCACCAATAAGACGGGCTGGTTCGGGGCTGCACAGGCTGGGCTGAGGACCAGCCTCAGCCCTCATCTGCGGCCACTCCAGCCCACCTCACCGCCGCCTCCTTCCCATGTGAGACCGTTGGCCAGGAAGATGCCTAAACACAAAGTCCCAGATGGAAGTGCAAGTGCAGCTGGCTTCCAGCTGGACCATCATGGACCTCATTTCATCCATATCCACTAAACTCTCCTCCAGTGTTTAAAAAACACAGGTCCTTTTTTTCTTTTCCAAGCTGCCACTTGAGAGAGGATGGGTCGGTGCCCCCTGCTCTTGTGCTGCGTGATTGTTGTTTGGAAGCAGGGGCCGGGGCTTGCTGAGTTCCGGGGTGGTCGTCAGGGCCTGTGAGCGTGTTTTGCCTTCATGCAGGAGAAGGCTGAGGAGGTGTATCGTCTGTATCAGAACTCCCCTCTCTCCTCACACCCTGTGGTGGCCCTGTCAGAGCTGAGCACCCTCTGTGCTGGCTCCTGTCCCGACGAGAGGACCTTCTACTTGGTGTTGCTGCAGCTGCAGAAGGAGAAGAGAGTCACAGTCCTGGAGCAGAACGGGGAAAAGGTACGCAGCTGAGGCGTCCACTCGATGACTCACTGAGCGCATGCTGCCGTGCACACCAGCAGTCCTGCCTGGGGGTGTCTCAGCCTTTGTGGCAGGGGCAGCAGTAATTTGTCCCTGTCCCTCAGATTGTAAAGTTTGCCCGGGGGCCACATGCCAAGGTCTCTCCTGTCAACGACGTCGATGTTGGGGTGTACCAGCTGATGCAGAGTGAACGGCTGCTCTCACGCAAAGTGGAGTCCTTATCCCAGGAAGCAGAGAGGTAACTACCCCTCAGCCGAGCACTCCCACCCTGCTGGCCTCAGAGCTGGCAAAGCATTGGCACCTGTAGGCTTTTAAAAAAAAGACATTTGTTTGTTTGTTTGTTTGTTTTACTGATTACAAAACTACTCACTGCTCAATACAGCTGTCATGGAAAGCATAGAATGTCACAAAGGAGAAAAATGAATTTTAATTATTAAGACTGCTAACACTATGTTTATGTTCTGCCACACCAGTGCCCACTTCACCTGATCGAGCCAGGCCTTGTCTTGGGGACTTGGGGATACAGTAGTGAACACTAGTCTGCCTTCGGGAGGCCTCTGAGGGACACCTGCTCGTCCCTGTGAATGACCATGCAAGGTGTCCCGGCTAAGGGCACATGAACACTTACCCACAGAGGAGGGTATATAGGCACTGGATTAAGATGTACTTGTTTTTTGTTTTTATTTCTTAGATTTTATTTATTTTTAGAGAGGGGAAGGGAAGGAGAAAGAGAGGGAGAGAAACATCGATGTGTGAGAGAGAAACATCACTTAGTTGCCTCTCGTGTGCCCCCAACTGAGGACCTGGCTCACAGCCCAGGCATGTGCCCTGACTGAGAATCAAACCGGAGACCTTAGCATTTATGGGACAACGCCCAGTCCACTAAACCACACCAGTCAGGCCTAGATTAAGATGTAGTTGCTCACCGCATCGTACAGTGGAAGAAACCCAAGCATGTGTCCGAAGTTATTGTTGGTGTTAGAAATTTATTTCTGATCTTCTGGCTCCCAAAATGGGAATCTGTTTTTAAGGTGCCTTGTTAGCAGGTTCTCTCTCCCTGTGGGGAGAAAGCTTATATCTCAGCTTGCTGCCAGAGTTTGGCAGTGGCTGTCGGGCATCACTTTTCTTGCCATTGGGTAGGATGGATTTGATCTTCAGGTCTGGAGGTACTGTACCTAGTGCTATGCTTGGCGATTTTTCAGGACCCGGCTACCCTGTCTGATGGCACTGCCATCCCGATCTGTCCCTTTGTCTCATAGGTGTAAAGAAGAAGCCCGGCGGGCATGCCGAGCAGGAAAGAAGCAGCTGGTAAGTTCTTTCTTCCCCTCTAGCTGTGTGCCTGTACACTGGGCTGGCAGTGACAGGTGCCCTAGCAGTTCAGAAAGGAACTTGGGGCTCAAGGGGAACAGTGTGCAGGTGGCTCAGGCACCACAGAAGGAGGCTAGGGATGGCCGTAGCATCTGGGAGTGGCTTTCTTCCTCTGGGCCTTTGTTCTGCCCAGTGTGACCCTGACCACATCTCCATGCCACCCTAGGCACTGAGGTCTCTCAAGGCCAAACAACGGACAGAGAAGCGCATCGAGGCCCTACATGCCAAGCTGGACACTGTTCAAGGCATCCTGGACCGGATCTATGCCTCGCAGACAGATCAGATGGTAGCCACCACCCCTCCACTCAGTACTTGTCTGGTCTGTCTGGCACCCACTTCTCATCCCCTCCACTGTGGCTCTGCTGCTTGGACGAGGCCTGGGATATAGTTGTCTGAGCCCCTTGTGTTGGGAAGTTTGGGCCCCAGTGGATGTGGGGTAAATTGAGCATGGGTAGCAAAAAAACAAAACAAACCCAAAGCTGTCTTTTGGAGATGAAGCAATATTGTATGTGTGTGGCCAGTATTCATCATTTGCACTGATAACTGCCTTCTCTTTAGGTTTTCAATGCCTATCAGGCCGGGGTAGGAGCCCTCAAACTCTCCATGAAGGACGTCACAGTGGAGAAGGCAGAGAGCCTCGTGGATCAGATCCAAGAGGTACACGAAAGGCTGGGAGGGAGACTCCAGAGGAAGTTACTGGGGACAGGTGGGACTGTGTTGCACCTCCTCTTTTTGCAAACTGGACTCTTTACCTTGTGAGTTTGAGGAAGCTGCCTTTGATTCTCTGATGGGGTGACATTACTTTGTAACACTGAGACACAAAGACAGAGGGCCATGGAGACATCACTCAGAGTTCAAGGCCTGCGCTTTCCCTTACAGCTGTGTGACACCCAGGACGAAGTTTCTCAGACTCTGGCTGGCGGGGTAACCAATGGCTTAGGTGAGTGGACAGGGTGGCTCTTTCTTCCTTCCTTCCTAAGAGGATCTCACTTGCTTGTGCTGTGATCAGTCTCTCTCTGGGGACTGTCCTCAGGACTCCTGGGAAGGAGTTGTCATTTCCTCCCTCCGTGCTCCAGTGTTTCTTACTGACTAGGCTTCTGACTGGAAGATGCCTCTTTAAGGACAAGAGGAAGCCGGGTCAGTTCTGTGGAGTGGGCAAAATAGACCTTTTTAGCAACTTCACTCCATGCCTGAAAAAGTGCGTGCCTGAGGTGCCCTCTGCCTTCTGAGTCACATGATTTTTTAAGCTGAGCCGAGTTTTGCTGTCCTCCATCTTTGACTCATAAATGCATTTCTTCCCCAGGCTTTCTATGTCGTCACATTGTCCTTTCTTTCCAGATTTTGACAGCGAGGAACTAGAGAAGGAATTGGACATCCTTCTTCAGGATACCACCAAAGAACCTTTGGATCGGCCTGATCACCCGCACGAGAAGTTTTATACCAACAGTGTGCCTATCCCTAGGATCTCGGATGCTGAGCTTGAAGCTGAACTTGAGAAATTGTCCTTATCAGAGGGAGGTATGGAGCTGTATTCTCAGGGTTGCTGGTTGCTGGTGGCCATGGGGCCCTCTGGCTGAAAGGAGCCACACAGGGCTGATGAGTCCCAGACCAGGTGCTCAATTTGCCAGGGTACCAGAGCCTGGGAAGGGAGCTGCGGGCTCCTTGTTTATAGTAAGATTCAGTGACTTCGACACTGGGATGCTTCCATCTTAAGGATCTGCCTGGTATCGTGTTCATCATTTTTTCTCTTTGCAGGTTTGGTCCCAAGCAGTAAATCTCCAAAAAGGCAATTGGAACCAACTCTCTAAAGCCATCATAGGACCCTCAAGTGAAGGACCCTCATCTGAAAGAGAGACCAGGCTTATATGTGTGTACATAGTTGTTTGAAGGAGAAACTCTCAGAATTTGTTGAGAAGGGGAGGAGGGAGAACCACTCTGATTTACCTGGATGCCACCATTTACTACGGGACAGACACAGCTTCTGCAGGGGTGCTCCAGACTTCCCATCTTCATAGTGCCACAACTTACACAATTCCGTGTGTCACCTGTCACCTCCCATAGCCTGCAGTTCTTGCTGTTGGCTCAGTTAGGTTTGTCTTCACCCACCAGCTTTGTTCCAGCCAATGGAGGTGAAAGAGCTGCAGCTTTGCTAAATCAAAATCAGTCCTCTTCTCCCGCCCCACTGTTTCTTAGAGGGATGTGCTCTGTCTGTATGACCAGGTAACCAGCTTGTTCCAGTCCCACTCCACTTTCCTTGGTGAGAAGAATGAGAATCAAACAGCTACCACTTTATGCAGAAACAGTGTAAAAGGTTTTTCTCTAGGCTCATCTGTCAGATTCTCCATGTGTTCAGAGCCACCCTGAGTGGCTCAGAATCATGACATCTGGAGGGGGCTTGTGTGGTTGGTGGTCGCTGCTACCCCTTCCATCTGATGCAGAAGATCTGACTGGAGAAAGTGTTATTCTTGGAATTTTGAACTTGGGGGGTGGGAAAGCCCAGGTGACTGCAGGGCTCCAAGTGTCCAAACCCGTATGCTTTTTTAAACAGGCATAATCGCCGCCTTGCCCCATCATGAATTAACTTAAACATAACTTCAATATCTATTATCAGAAGAAGCCACACAACAACACACCTCCCCTTCTTGAGCCAGGCATACAACAACAGGCTCCTTGTTTGAATTTCAGAAGTATTTTGCTTTGTGCCCACTGCTCAGGGCAGATGGCCTAAGCCAGGCTGTGCAATAGAAGCAGAAGATCGGGGCCTGCTGCTGGATCTGCTGTGTGCCTCCCGGTCCTGCTGTCTACCTGTCCCTGTGTCCCCGAGCCCTGTCATCCTACCTCCTTTGATGGGGGAGGATGGCGAAGTGGGACAGACAGGAGAGAGTGACTGCTGTGGCAACGGGGAGAAAAGATCACTGCCGCGCTGCCGCACTGCCGCCGCAGCCCAGCCTCCTGCCTGGAGCCCGTTCCTGGCCCTCCCGCAGGAGGTGGTGTGGAGCGGAGGGGAAGAGTTGCTCGGGCCGGGAGCTCAAGTCACCTTTCAACAGACTTTTCTCCCACTGGACCTGGGTCAACTGAAATGTTGGGGATGAAGAGAAACAATCACTATTTTTTCTTTTTTATCTGGTAAATAATTAAAAGAAAAGCCGGAGTGCTTGTCCTTGTCCCTTCTTTACGTTGCAGAACCTAAATGCCACTCAACCCCTGGTGCCAGCATTGACTTGCTTTCAACTGGGGCCGTGGGAGAGTGTGGAGCAGCTTCACAGTGTAAGTGTTGAGCTGCATGGAAAACTGGCCAGTTTCCCTGGTGGCTCTCACACTGACGCAGTTCTGGGGGAGGCCCTGTGTCCTTTGAATGGCCTCCTTGGTTATAGGACTGTGCCATCATTTACTTTTCATTTGCCTGTTTGTTTAAATGACCTGATTTCCTCTGGCCATGGGATCCTGCCATATTTTAGTCTGGCACCAATATGTACTCAGTGCCTGCTCCAGGCCTGGTGGTTGCCACCCTGAGGGATGGGGAGAAGGGATGGGCTTTGAGGCTGAGTGCAGAGGTAGGAACAGGTTAGATCTGCCACAGCACTGGGTCGCAGTTCTACGTTAGTCAGTAGGTGAATTGAGCAAGAAATGGCATTGGCGGCAAGCCCAGACCAGAAACAATTCAAACAGAAGAGTGAAGCCAGATTCTCAGAGGCTCCAGGAAGTAGGGAACACCCCCCCACCCCCCACCATTCCTACCCCTGCCCCACCCTCTCCCCCAGTAACAGCAAGGGACCTGGACTTGAGCCTCTTATCTGGTCTCATGTTACTCTTTCCCTGGCTGATAATAGGTGCTGAGGGAACCTTGTTGAAATGTCTTGGCCTGGTTCTTTGCTGTGCTACAGGAAATTGTAAGATGTTGAGTTTGTGTTACATCAGTTGAGAAGAAGGAGTCGCCACCATCTGGTGGTGCCTGTGTTTTTAGCATGTAATCCCCCTGTGGGGAGTGGCGCAGTCTTAATCAGGATTCTCTCTTTCAAGTATGTTACTGATTTTAGAGAGGCAGGGAGAGAAAGAAACATCAATGAGAGAAAATCTGTTGGTCGCCTCCAATACGCACCTTGACTGGGTATCAAACCTGCGACCTAGGTATGTGCCCTGACCGGGAATCGAACCTGCAACCTTTTGGTGTTTGGGATGATGTTCCAACCAAGTGAGCCACAATGGCCAGGGCAGGATTCCCCTCTTGAAGTAATAGACCTGGTTCATGAAGGGAACTGGAGAGTTTTCTTCTATAGAGAGAGAGCAGGCCTAGAGGGACCAGGTTCAGATACTGCCTTTTTGAAACAGAAGTATCTGTGGGGTACAGACACGACTAAGAGAGTTTAGAGATTAAACACTTCAAGTTGGGCCCAGCAACATCCTCACTGAGAGGTGGCATCCAAGCTGTCATTTCCCTTGGCTATTTCCTTGGGTATTCAAAACCTTGTGAAGCAATCTACAAGTCTTAAAATATCTATGCATGACTCTGCTGAAATCAAGTAGGGAGATACAGTAATGAGTCAGGTGGGGGCTGGTCCGGACTGGGAATCAGGAAACCTGGTTCTAGTCTTCATCTCAGCCACCTGCTGGTTGGTTATATGGCTTTGGAGACCCCAGCCCCTCATTTCCCATCTGCAAAGTGAAGCAGACAGACAGGATGACTTCAGAAGTTCTGATTGTCTTAGTGTCCTCTTGTATGTTCCTCCCTTCTCTTGAATCCTTGCTGCCTCATGACGAGTCAGAGCAGTGCCACCACAATGCCAACCCTGGAAAGGTGGCCACACTGGGGGTAGGGGGGAAGGGATTCAGTAGAGGGCTGGGATGGGAAGAGGGGAGAGTGAATTAGGGGAGGTGGGAGGAAGGACAAAGCCTCAAAACCTCCTGGGCCTCCCTGAAAGGGGCACTTAGCCACAGGCCTGGGACCTGGGTGGCCTCTGAGTCAGACATCCTGCTGTGAGACAAGGGTAAGGGTTAAACTGCAACCATTGATCACTGCCTGCCTGGAGGGCGGAGTCCCCTGGTTGAGCAGACACTCCCCCCTCCTCCTCCAAGAGGTCAAAATATTCTGGCTCAGTCTGCACAAAATGTAGTCAAGACCATCAGGAAAGAAAACCACCAAATCTGTTCCAAAGTTCAAGGCAGCTGAAGCACTGCTGACTCACAGAGGCCCCCAAGAAGCTTGAAGCTTGGCTGTGGTTCGTGGCTGACTCGCAACCCACTTTTGAAGTATTTTATTGTTTCCTCATCAGCACCTGATTTTTACTCAAGCTGCAGCTACTCTTTAGGGGAAAACACGTTTGCTTATCTCTGCCTGCACACAAACCATATGCACTCATAGACACCCCAAAAGAGAGCACAAGGAGCCTCAGCAAGTGTAGAAAAGCCTCTGTGTTACATGGGAGGACACTGAAGTCTAGGTGACTTACCCAAGGTCACAGAGCTCGTGGGAGAACTTTCGTTCGTTGGTTTCTAGTTTTGTATTCTGTTACCCCAGTCCTCCCCGACCTCTCTTTTTTTTTTCAATCATTTTTTATTTTTCAATTACAGTTGTCATACAATATTATATTAGTTTCAGGTGTACACCCTAGTGTTAGACATTGTATGACTAAGTGATCATCTCAATAAATCTTGTACCCATCTGACACCACACATAGTTATTAGAATATTATTGACTATATTCCCTATGCAGTACTTTACATCTCCATGACTATTTTATGACTACCAATTTGTACTTCTTAATCCCTTCACTTTTTTCACCCATCCTCCCAACCATCAAAATGTTCTCTGTATCTATGAGACTGTTTCTGTTCTGCTTGTTTGTTTATTTTGTTTTTTAGGTTCAATTGTTAGTAGATATGTATTTATTGCCATTTTATTGTTCATATTTATTATGTTTTTTTCTTCTTACAGAAGACCTTTTAACATTTCTTTTAATACTGGTGTGGTGGTAATGAATTTCTTTAGCTTTTTCTTGTCTGGGAAACTGTACATGTTCTTCTATTTGAAGTAACAGGTTTGTTGGGTAGAATAATCTTGGTTGTAGGTCCTTGCTTTTTTTATCACTTTGAATATTTTATGCCAATCCCTTCTGGCCTGAAATGTTTCTGTTGAGAAATCAGCTAAAAGTCTTCTGGGAGCTCCCCTGTAAGTAACTAACTGTCTCTCTCTTGCCGCTTTCAAGATTCTCTCTTTGTCTTTAACTTTTGCCACTTTAATTATAATGTGTCTGGGTGTGGGCCTCTTTGGATTCATCTTCTTTGGGACTCTCTGTGCTTCTTGGACTTGTATGTCTATTTCTTTCACCAGGTTGGAGAAGTTTTCTGTCATTATTTTTTCCAATAGGTTTTTCAATTTCAATTTCTTGTTTCAGTTTCTTGTTTCTCTCTGTTCTCCTTCCAGCACTCCCTTGATGTGAATGTTGGCACACTTGAAGTTGTCCCAGAGGCTCCTTACACTATCCTCACTTTATGGATTTTTTCCTTTTTGCTATTCTGATCGGGTGTGTTTTGTTTCCTTATATTCCAAATTGCTCTTTTGATTCTCAGCTTCATCTACTCTGCTGTTGATTTCCTGTAAACTACTCTTCATTTCAATTATTGAATCCTCTATTTCTGACTGATCCTTTCTTATGCTGTGGAGGTCCTCTCTAAGTACACTGAGCATCCTTATAACTAGTATTTTAAACTCTGTATCTAGTTGATTATTTATCTCCATTTTGTTTAGTTCTTTTTCTGAAGTTTTGTTCTATTCTTTCATTTGAGGCATGTTTCGTTGTCTCCTCATTTTGGCAGCCTCTCTCTGTTTGTTTCTGTGTATTAGTAGAGCTGCTGTATCTCCCAGGCTTGGTAGAGTGGCCTTATTTAGTAGGTGTCCTGTAGGGTCCAGTGGCACAGGCTCCCAAATCCATGTGCCCCTTGACCGCCATTGTGGACCATGTGCACGCTCCTATTTTAGTTGAGCCTTGATTGCTGTTGGCATATCAATGAGAGGGATTTACCCAGGCCAGTCAGCTGTAAGGACTGGCTACAACTACTGTAGAGGATCAGCTGTGCAGGGGACCACCCCACAGAGCAGGACTTACTTCGGCCAGGTTCTGGTACCTGCTGAGTTTGCCCCTTGTGTGTGCTGTTAGTGGATGTAGTTGGGTGGTGCTTTGATGTGGTCTGAAGCTGTCCACCAGTTGTACTAGCTCTGGGGCCTCCCTAGAGGTGCAGGTCAAGGTCATTCAGCACCTGTATTCTACCCGGAACCACTCAACATGAGCTACAAAGCAGTCTGCAGATGGCTGCTACTTGTGCTGGGCATGGAGGTGCACAGGAGAGGCCAAGCTGTGAACCAAGACTGGGAGCCACTAGTGTCAGGCTTGGGACTACTTAGTGAGAGGTACAGGGTACACAGAGGCCAGAAGCTGCTTATTTGAGAGATTTTAGGAAAATCTGAAGTGTGTCAAGACAGGCCATTCATATGAAAATGCCACTGGAAACAGCTCGGTTGGGTCTGCAAGTTGGTGGGACTGGGTCTCAGGGGATCACCAGGGCTGGTGGGGAGAGCAGTGATGGCCAGCCTGATGGAGACTCAGATATGGTGCCATGTCTGAGAAGCTCAGAAAAAGAACTAACTTCTTTTCATCTTCTGCCAGCACTTCTGTCTGGGAGCAAGCTGCCCCTTCAGCTCTCACCCTGATGCCAGAAAGTTCAGTTCCTCCCTGTATATCCCTGGGGCCCTTGGAGCTGCAGCCCCAGAGCTGGAGCTCAGAGGGAGTGAGTCTAGGTATGTCTGTGCACAAGCCCTTTAAGAGGACCTGCCACCCTTGGGTCCTCTTAATACAGACCCTCAAAAACCACACTACTCCAAAAGTACTTCCTGTGGTTGGTGGTCAGTGATTGGTGCTGGTCGGTGTCACTTCTTTGAGTTGGCAGATAGCTTACTCTGGATCAAAAATTGCCTCTCAACTAGCTGGCCAGTTTCCAATTTTTAGGGAAGCCAAAATCACTCTTTACCCTTTTCCTTTGCTGATATGCACAATGAAGTTAACTTTTCTGATTTAGATTTTGTAACAAGCACATCGATCGTTCAGGGAAAAAATGCAGCTGCAGGCTGCACAGCACTCCCCAAAAGAGCCAGACTCAAGCCCCTCATGAGGTAACCAATGCTGTGATGAGGTGACACAGTACCCCCCAAAAGCATGTCATGAAATGCAGTGGGGATCAAACCACAGCTAGTGGGTTTCTAGCCCTCTGCAAGGTATAATGAATGTAGGCCGGCTTACTGGAATATTATATAAGGAGTTAGCCCAGGATAATAGAAATGTACTTAGATTATACACTTTGGAAGAGAATTGAGCTATTTATTCAAAATTTCATGCTGGATGTATTAACCCAGGAAAGTTAAAAATTAGGCAATCCAAGCATTGTGCCCATTATGTGTGAGCTAACAAACCAGTAGAGGAAAGAAGGAAGTTCAAGGTACAGCCCCTGCCCTCCAGGACCTTAAAGTCAGAGGAAGGGTGTATTAGTCAATCTGGGCTGCTACAACAAAATACCAGAGACTGGGTGGCTTTAAACAACAGAAACTTATTTCTCAGAGTTCTGGATGCTAGAAGTCCAAGATCAGAGAGCAAGCATGGCCTGGTTCTGGTGAGGGCTGGCCCTCTTTTGGGTTGCAGATGGCCCTCTCCTCATATTCTTACATGGTGGAAAGAGGGCAAGAGAGATGTCTGGAGCTTTTTTTTATAAAGAGACTAATCCCATTCATGAAGGTTTCACCCTTACGGCCTGATTACCTCCCAAAGACCTCACCTCCTAATACCATTATATTGGGGGTTAGGATTTGAACATATAAATCTGGTGGGTGGGGTGTGGGACAATGCAAACATTCAGATCATGACAAAGGGTACTTCCAAGATGTTAGTTCCTGGCTGCTGTAGCTCAGTGGATTGAGCACTGGCCTGATCACCTAAAGGTTGCCAGTTTGATTCCCAGTCAGGACAGATGTCTGCATTGAAGGCCAGGTCCCCAGATGGGGGCATGAGAGAGGCAACTGATTGCTATTTCTCTTGTTCATTATGTTTCTCTACTTTTCTTGAAAAAGAAAAAAAAGATATCAGTGCAATAACAGATTAGTACGGCACTAACATTTGCATAGCAGGGGCTGGATGATTTGGGAACAAAATGCCCAATCTTGGACTCTGGCTCTGATTTTAATCCAATAACAACAACAAAGAACAAGAGCTAACATTAATTGGGTACTTACTGTCTGCTGGTCACTGTGTTGTAGGGTGGGTTCTTGAGAAGCAGACCTGAAGATAATATGAGGTGTTAGGGATCACCACCTGTGAGGGGAAAGGGGGCAAAGCAGGATTGGAGAGAGGAAGGAGTCCATCTGGGATGCAGGCCCCCAAGACTCTTGGCCCCCCCTGATGGGGAATTCTAGCACAAGTATCATCCATTAGTGTCCCATGTCAGACAGAAATGCCAGGCCTTATCTATTTCCGCCCTTCTCCCTCAGTTGTCAGGTATCCCTGGAGTGACCTCAGCTGGGGTAGCCCTCTGTAGCTGAGGCAGCCCCTGAAGGAGCTGGCAGCTGGCTGGCTGGCTGCTGACCACCCTGCCTGCAGGCTGGCAGCGAACCCTTAACGGGAGGCCTGGCCAGTGCGTGTCCATGACTTGTAATAAGCTCTTCGAATATAGTTAATCTTTCCAATGACATGGTTACTATTATTTCTCAAGTGAGTTAATGGAGGCTTAGAAATGGTACATAATTTGTCCATGGTTACCAATGGGTAATTGTGATATTGTGATTTATAATAAGAAAGATATATTTAGTCCTCTTCCTCATTTCTGGCACAGAGCTCCTAAAACCCTTGGGATTTCCCAAGTGATAGGAGCCAAAAAGGCGTCTTGATACTTGTTATCTACAGTAGTCCCCAAAGTAACAGATTCCAGGGGAAAAGGTCTCATGAAAGGTGTTGAATAGCCTTTCACCAGAGTTTCCCAACCTTGGTTCTACTCACATTTTGGAATGGATAATTATTTATTTTGAGGGGCTGCTTAAAAAAAAAACATAGACAGGGTGGCTTGAACAACAGAAATTTATTCCTCGAAGTTCTGGAGGCTGGGAGTTTAAGACCAGGTATGTGCTGACCGATCCAGTTGCTAGTGAGAGTTCTCTTCCTGGCTTGTGGATGGCTCATTTTCGATGTGTCCTCCTGGCAGTAAGGAGAGAGGTCTGGTGTCTCCTCCTTTTCTTATAAGGGCACAAGTCTTATCAGGTTAGGGCCCCACCCTTATGACATCATTTAACTTTTATTGCCTACTCACAGGCCCTATCTCCAAATATGGTCACCCTGGGGGTTAGGACTTCAACATATAAACTTTGGAGGACACAAACATGGAGTCCATAATAGGGGGCTTGTACACCGTGTGTTTAGAAATATCCCTGGCCTGCATGCACTAGATTCCAGCAGCAATCTCCATCTCCCATGGTGACAACCAAAGTGTCTCCTGGGTGGGGGTGGAGAGGGAGGTGGCAAAGGGTGTGTAGAAGTACCCCTAATTAAGAACCAATGCTGTATGCCAAAAACCATAAAATAGCATAGAGAAAAAAATTAAATATTTAAATAAATGAAAAAGGCTATGTTCATAGATCGGAAGACTTAATATTGTAAAGATGATGTCCCATCCATTTTTCCAAATTCAATAAAAAACAAATCAAAATCCCAGCACAGTGTGTGTGTATGTGTGTTTGTTTGAATGCCAATTAAAAAACAAATTCTAAAATTTATATGAAAATGTAAAGGATCAAGAGTAACCAAGACAACCTTGAAGAAGGATAAAGCTGGAGGACACATTTTTCTATGTGCATGTTATAGCTCAATTTCTTAAACAGCAGGTAACTAAAAGAATAGACATTGAATGAATAACTTCTAAACCATTAGAATATAAAAGGTTAATAAGGAAAACTTAATCCAATTGAAAATATGAAAATATGAAAACAGAAGCACAAAAAAATCACGGTTAATAGAAAGTACAAAATTAGATGGTAAATATCAATGTCAATAATCAACAATAATAGTAAATGAATTGACTCTGTCAGATAAAAGACAGATATTGTCAGATTTTTAAAGAATAATAAAATCTACTTCTTTACTGCTTGCAAAGGATATTACACTTAAAACATAAGGTCACACAAAAATGTAAAATTAAAAGAAAAAGTTGGTGTGTCTATTTTAATAACAAACTAAATAAACTTAAGGGCAAAACCACATTATTTAGGTTAAAGATAGTCATTATCCAATAATAATAGGAACAACTTACCAGAAAAATATATCTTTCCTACATTTTATGCACCCAGTAAAATAGCTTCACAGCACATAAATTAAAGATGAAGTTACAAAGAGAAATTGATAAATAACATAGTAGTAAATTTTTATTTGTTGTATTCTGATAGCATAAGATTGACTCATAGATCAAGTAGACCAAAATTAGAAGGATATGGAAGATTTGAAGCACACAATTAATATGTTGATCTAAATAGAAATATATGCAACTCTACATCTATTAGAGATTATTCAGTTTTGAAGTACCCATAGAGTATTTACAAAAGTTGGTCATGTGCTAGAGCACAAAGCAAGTCTCAACAAATCCTAAAAATTGTTTGACATTGCCCATATTCTCTGACCATGATGCAGTTAATCCAGAAACCTATAGCTGTAGGATCACTTAAACAGAACATACAGTACTAAACAATTCTAAACAATTCATGGATCAGAGGCTAAATGATCCTGGCAATTAGAAACGATGTAGCCACAGAAGCCCTCGCCAGCCCTGATTCCCCAGGAATGCCCCACATCAGCGCCCATGTCCATGCTGCCTTCTCGACACATTCAAAGTCATACGATGGAGCTAAAGATATTTAGAGGGGATTAATGATCTTATCTGCTATTATTGAAAATGAAAAGAAGAGGGAAAAAAGAGACTGAAAATCAACAAGCCTTTAAAAATTTTAGTAAAGTATCTTTTAAAAAAATTCCTGCATCCCCAAGTTGGCTGTGCTTTTCCAGCGGTAGTTTCATATCAGAAAATCTCCAAACATCATTTACCACCAAGCCACCAGATATGGGTACGCAGGTTGTCACAGGGTGGAGTTGCCAGGTGTCAAGGTGGTTAATTACAACAAGGAGTCCAACTTCCTGCAGTGGTGTATAAGCAAGAGGCTTCATGAGAAGGGATGCCGGCTCCCCCAAACTCCACTTCCTCTCAGGGAATGGCACTGGGTGAAGAGCAGAAGAATCAGTGAGGCGTGGCAGAGAATTGTGTCTCTACCGAGGGAGCCCTGAATAAAAGGCTCTTGCTGTTGTGTGGACCTAGGGGATAAGCGGAAGGAGGAAGGGCTAGATGCCAAGGCGACTGAGCAGTGTCTTAGCTGACCTCTCCTTCACAATGAAAGTGTCTATGCTGGGAATGCAGAAATTGCAGATATACATAAGAGCACGGCCCAGTCTGGACAAAGAGGGGGTCCAGACTGTAGAGCACGGTTATGCACCAAGTCTCCTGTGGGGAGGGCAGCTTCCCCTGTCTGCCCCTTCTCCCCAAACCCCCTCCCCGACAACGAGGGCTGCCAGGCAAAGCCTTTGTAACTGCTCATGCTCAGGCCAGAAGGATCACACACAGGATTTTGGCCCGAAGTCAGGCACCTCACAGGGAGCAGTCAACATGTGGCATCTTGCTAAAGGGTTGAATGGGGCTGAAATTCTGTTTAAGCTTTGCTGGTGTGGAGCTGTGGTCCCTGCAGGAAGGAGCACCAAAGGTATCAGATGGGCTACCGGCAGTGCTGTCCACATTAACAGGTCAAGCTAGATTATTTTACAAAGCCCGCCATAGATGCAGAAGAGGCACGCAATAAGATTCAGCACTCATTCTTGATTTAATAAAACTAATAAGCTAATACAATTTAAAAATTAATAGAAGGCTAGAAGAAAATTTCCTTAACCCAATAAAGTGTGCATCTGTGTCCAAATTTTCTCTTTGTAGGACACCAGCCATATTAAATTAGGGCCCACCCTACTTACCTCATTTTATCTTAATCAACTTTAAAGGCCCTATGTCCAAATATAGTCACATTCTAAATTCTGGGGATTAGAGCTTCAACATGTGAATTTAAAGGGGCAACTCAGCCTGAAACAGAGGGTTTGACTACACATAGCGGCAGAGGAGGGGTTGTCAGAAGAGGCCGGTTTCCAGATATGCATTGGAGAGGGAACCCACAAGTTCCCAAAAACTTAGGATAAGATTGGAAGGGAAGGAAAAAATAGAAGATGACCAATACAGCCCTGACTGGTGTGGCTCAGTGGGTTAGTTGTCATCCCGCAAGCCGAATGTTTGCACGTTTGATTCCTGGTCAGGGCACTTGCCTGGGTTTTGGGCCAGGTTCTTTTCTCACACATCGATGTTTCTCTCCCTCTCTCCCTCCCTTTCCCACTCTCTACAAATAAATAAACATAATCTTTAAAAAAAGGAAAGACGACCAATACATGGTGGCCTTGAACAAGCAGGTGGATGCTACTACCATTTACTGAGAGGCTGAAAACCAGGGGAAGAATAAACCTGAAGTCCGACCTACGATGGAGCCTGAGACCTTTCAGACTTAGAGATTACTGAGTGGCAGTGGAGCCCAAATAAAACTGAAAGTGGCTAGTGGGGTTAGAGGGAGCCGGAAACCTGTCGTGTCTTGGAAAGTGGGAGAGGAGAGCCAGCAGAAAGTTTTGTGATTCTACCTCCTCCTAGCTCTCAAACTCACCTGATTCCCAGTCTGAACTGGCCCTTCTCTGCATCCCACTCCAGTGAGCCCCAGGAGAGGAAATCCTCTCTTACAGGTGCCGCACAAAGAGAGTTTTTGCCGGAAGGTGATGTAAGAACAACAGTGCAACTCAGTGTGTTTTTCATGATCCCATGTGCTGACAATGCTACACAATGTGGGTGATAAAATGCTCTCTCTGAAAAAATAATTTGTTGGCCTAAGTTCCAAATGACTCTGTGGTTAGGTAAGCTTCAAATGGCATGTTTTTATTACTTTCTTTGTAATAAGCCTTGTACCATATTTTTTGGACCATAAGACACACCTAGGTTTTAGAGGAGGAAAATAGGGAAAAAATTTTTGAAGCAAAAAATGTAAAATCTTTAAAAACATAATATTTCACCAATGCAAATATAAACAGAGCTCAACAGCAGCATAAACAACCATTATTCCTCCCAAATTGGGGGGGGGGGCATCTTATAGTCTGAAAAAAAATAAGTTCATTTAGGGAACTCTGTTACAGGGAAACCGGCCTCTGAGATAGGGGCTGCCACACATTTGTTTTGAAAGCAAGTTCTTAATGGTTTGGCATCCTTAAAGCTCGTGTTAGGTGCAGCTCATTCTCCAACCCTAAACAACTGGTTCAAAATCAGACAAGATAACATAGTAATTGTAAATACAGAAGAAAGAGCTTGAGTTATAGTAATTAAGTTATTCCATGTGACCAACTGGAGTTTTACTTGTGTTTAAAATTCTTTTTCTTTTTTTTAAACATATTTTATTGATAATGCTATTACATTTGTTCTACTATCCCCCCTTCATTCCCCTCCACCCTGAACACCCTCTACCACTCCCCCCCTTTAGTTCATGTCCATGTGTCATAAGTTCTTTAGCTTCTACATTTCCCCTTCTATTCTTGCCCTCCCCGTCTATTTTCTATCTACCCTCTATGCTACTTATTCTTCATACTTCCCCCACCTCCTCCTCCCACTTCCT
>CM052545.1:48235821-48299776 GCA_028533065.1 Trachops cirrhosus
TTTTTTTTTTTTTTTTGGTCTTGACAGGCTACCGTAGTGAGGGGCGGGGCCTAAGGTTTTCACCAGGACGGGGCACTCCAGTTGCTGGGTTGTGACGCTGTATATGGGGGCGGGGTCTGGGAAGGAACAATGGCGCTTGCCCTGCTCTCTGTAGAACCTGAGAGCCTTCCGCCGCTTTCCACAAGCCAACTGGGCCCCTCTGGCACCAATCCTGGTGTGGGTGGGCCCGTGCACCTGTGGGACCTTCCTTTTCTGTCAGTGACCCAAAGCTCTATTTCCCGGCGCTGGGACCCTGAGCTGCGCGCAGTGCCCCGCTTCACAATGGCCGCCTCGCTGGGTCTGCCGGTCGCCACCTCCCAGCCTGGCCCGCCAGCCACTGACACTTGTGCGCCCAGGGTCTGCCTGCTGGGGACTTGCGCGCGTCCCCGGTTGCTCAGGCCTCTGCTCCGCGTCCCTCACCTGGCCCAACTCCGCCCCTCCTACTGGTCTGGACGATCGAGTCTATTTTCAACTCCCTGGTTGTCGGACTTCCATGCCTTTCAATTTTCTGTCAGTTCTGGTTGTTATCTTGCTTCCATAGTGTTGCTGTCCCTATCTTGGTTGTGCGCGGGGGCACAGTGCATCTACCTATGCCTCCATCTTGACCGGAAGTCCTTGTGTTTAAAATTTGAACTGTGAAAGTTACAAAGTATATAGTATAGTATTTTGGCTTGGTAAGTGCAAATTTAGTTCATGGGTGCAATAATTCACTGAATTTAAATATCTTTAACTGAAATTTATTCTTTTTTAAAAGTATAAATTTTCGTTAAGCTAAAGAACAAATCAAGATAATAATAATGATTAATACTGACTACTCTGTGACTATTACCAAAAATTATTTTGTTGTATAGAGAAGAAAGATGCTGAAAAATAAACCACTCCCCAAGTGTCAGATAAGCTAGTTCTGACACCAAATACTCAATATGCCATCTTTGAATATAAGTATATGAGGACAAAGCTTACTACCTCCTGGGGTGGTTTCTAGCCTTTCAGTGTGAGAACTTAATAAGGAAAAAAAAGTCACAGCTTCTTCTGGATCATGCAGAGGAATGCTGGGTGCCAGACTGAGGAAAATGTCATGACACGTGACAATCTTTACGTTAAATTCACTGATGGCTCCATCTGCGTTTTCACAGAAATGAGTTCGTTTGTGGTGTTTTATTATACTGAGTTTCCTTGAGTATTTTCTCTTTTTTTCAAAGCCATAAAAAGTAGTGATTTCCTAATACTCCACCCTCAAGTCCACAAAGGGAGTTTGGGAAGTCCAAGGGAATGAGCTGGAGAGCTGGGCTCTGAGGTGGGCAACCCGCTTGAACCGGAGCAGGCCACGTGCACACATTACAGTCCACTGTCATGGGCTAAATTGTGTCCCCTCAAAGGTGTATGTTGAAGCCTTAACCCTCAGCACCTCACTATTTGAATAGGGGATTTTAAAGTGGTGATTGATTAAAATGAGGCCAGTAGTGTAGACCATAAACCAACATGGCTGGTGTTGTTATAAGAAAAGCAAATCTAGACATACAAAGAGACATGAGGGGTGCACGTGCAGAGAGGGACAGCCATGTGAAGAGGAAGCAAGAGGGGGGCCATCTGCAGGCCAAGGTGAGAGCCTCAGATGAAACCAACCCTGCCAGCACCTTGATCTTGGACTTCCAGCCTCCAGAGCTGGGAGACTCAGCTTCTGTTGTTTAAGCTGCCCAGCCTGGGGTACTGTATTATGGCAGCCCCAGCAAACTATACATTAAGGTGGCATTTCTTTGAACCAAGGGTTCCACAGCTAAGGCCTGTTGGGAAATTACTGGAATACAGGCTAGAGCACATGATTTGTGATCATTTCCCTGTGTTTTATCTGCTGTTTAGTAGATGATCAATCTACCATCTACTGAATTCGAGGAGCCCAAGTTTATGTTTGAAAACCACCACTTGAAGGGATTGCATTAGGAACAACATGGGTATGTATGGAAAGTCCAGGCCCGTAGCAGGAACCCAATAAATGAAGATGCTGAGCCCAGATTCCCCAGGCTCTCATGCTATTTAAACACTGCCTTAGTGCATGTAAATTAAATCCTGCCCCACGGGGGAAGGCTGGAAGCTTGTAGAGTTTGCAATTAGGGAGGGTCATTTTAAAAATGTTTGCTGAGCTATTCAGTTTAAGAGGTTTTGCTGAATTTGCATGCAGTACCACTTTGAATGATTTGGGAAAATTGAAAAATAGGTGTATTATCTCTGCTTATAAAAATAACATACATTTATACTCATATTACAGAATTACACATATTCTACACATATATTGTGTAAAAATTTGTGTGAGAAATCCAGAAGTCTAAAGAAGAAAACAACTCATAATAAAACCAGTCAGAGACAACCACTGACCACATTTTTGTGTGTATTCTTCCAATAAATGTTTCTGTTGTCTTTCTTGAAATAGAGATCAATTTTTCTCCCTGAACTCTTCAGACACAGGCATTTTCTACACCTTACAAGGTCTTAATACTCATCTTTCCTCACGTAGATCCACTGCAGCAACAGGCTCTGACCTGAGGTGGTGCTCCAACTGGGGAGAATGCATCTGGGTTTGGAGGTGGGTGTGCAAACATCTGCAAAGTCACGTCACCGTGAGGAGTCCCTGCAGGAGATTGGAGGCTGAGATGAGGACAAGCCTGAGCCCACCTCGGAGACCCTCCCTTCCCGCATACCCAATCTGGGCTCCCTTACCCTGGCCCTTTAAGGAAGCTGGAACCCTGGGCAAGCCTGATGCAGTGGTCTCCTGGGAACAGAGGGACCATAAACACACCAGAGATTGGAAGTGGAGTAGGGAAGAGAGACCCTTCTCAGCAGCTGGTGGCGTGCCAGAGGCTGGTCAGGTAGAGTGGGGACTGGGGGTGGATCTCTCCTTCCTTCCTCCTCTGGCCCCTTCGCCTCTCCCAGCCCTGTCTCCTCTGCACTTTCTTAGTCCCACCTTTCTCTACAGCTTTCCCCATCCCTTCCTGTCTAGGCCCTTTTGTTGTAGCTCCCATATCCTCTGCTGCAGGTGGTCTTCATTTCTGGAGACAGTTCTTGCTTATAGGTATTTCTTAGTTGATTTGTCTTGGATTTTTAGGTAGAAAAAAGAAAATATTCTACAAACAGTGGTAATTTGTTCTCATGAAATTTACAAAGCATTTCTCTTTTTTTTTTTAGAATTGTTTTTCCCAGAGCCTCTAAAAGAATGGTAAATAATAGAGGCATTAGTAGATATCTCAGTCTAGTCCTGAATTTAATGTGGTACCTCTAACCTCTGATGTTCTCCTATTGAGCTTCATGTGGTGTTTCAGTTTGCATAGAGTTGTTCCAGGTGTGAGTTTTGTAAAGACTACTGAGTGACATTTTCCTTTTTGAATCGGTTTTAATGGCTGTAATATAATCAAATCTATCCCATTTATGGTTTTGTCACAAAAGTTTTTTTTTAATATTACTTCTATCACTTCTTCTCTGTTTTTTAGGCTCTTCTTTTCCCTGGGTAATGTTTTGCTATGTGGTGGGTGTTTCCTTATTAACCCACGTGCCCCTTCCTCTTTCCTCCACACTTCAGAATGCGTTCTGGTTTCTGTCCTGCTCTATTGTTTTTCTTTAAAAATGCTTTTGGTTTTACATTCTGTAGCCCTCCTTTCAAGAAATATATCTGTATACCATTTTGTTGCTGTGATTGTTTCAGTTCATTGAATGTTTAAGCAAATTAATACTTCATGATGAAGCCTTTTCTTTCATGACATCCCAGTTTGTGAGTCATTTAGTTTGATTCGTCTCTTGGTTGTCTGGATTATGTTTTCTAGTAGCTTCCCAGGGAGGATAAGAAATGTCAAAACATAGCATAGAACCACCTAGTGAGTTCTATAACTAACCCTCAAGTACATTAATGAACAAAGTAAAAAAAGGGGGGATGGAGGGAAGGATTTATAGAAGAAAATGGGGAGAGAGGAAGGAGGTGCGGGAAGATGCCAGTGTAGGAAGAGGGAATTTTGTTTTGTAATTAGCTGGACACTGTCGAAGACACCAGTCTGGGCAATCCATTCCGGAATAGATCGACTAGGTCATTAGAGAAAACAATTTCAGTTAATTGTGGATTTTCCAAAAAGCCTTGAGATTGAGGCTGTGCCAGATGCGCGAGAGGCTGTCTATAAACAGTGTCTGCCAGTGTCCTTCTGGCTGCTGGACCTCAGGCAGGCAGGATCGTCCCGTTTTCCTCAGCAGAATTTCTGAGACAGACTTCCACATTCATAGGAGTTTTGAAGACAGCTTCCTGTTGCCATTTCAGTTTACAGAATTTTCTAGTCATAAGATTTTCCCTCTAAAATTCCGCAGATATTGTCCCCTTTTCTTCTGGCATAGGAGTAGCTAGGGAAACCCACAAAACATTTGCTTTTTTCCTTTGTATTATGCCTAAATCATTATGTAATCAAACTCAGATTTGGCTGCCTGCCACAATGAAAGTCAAACTCCTGAGACAGGGGCTGGTGGGAAGGAAAGCAGTTTATTCAAGTGCCAGCTGCCTGAGAAGATGGGAGCTCTTTGTCCCAAAGGCCATTTGCCCATCTCAGTACAGGCAGGGTTTTTGTAAGGAGGGAGAGGGGAAAGCAGAAGACAGAGATCCAGGGAGGGGGTTGAGAGTTCTCTGTTGAGAGGACAATGTGTGAGCCAACACAGCGGGTTCAGATGACTGATTAAAGGTCAGCAGCTCTCCTGCCCCTGGAACTTCCGAAGGCCAGAGTCTGTCTCCCCTGAAGTTAGTTCCTAGGATTCTGATACCAATGTGCTGTTCATCTACAAATTACATAGTAGAGTCAGCATTTACAGAAACAATGTTGAAAGCGTGGTGGGTTGGGTTACAATCCCCCACTGTTACAATTATAGGGTTTTTATTCAATGTCCAGGGAAAATAATTGTACCATGATCTGTATCAACCATTTTTTCTTTCTATCTATTATCTATCTATCTATCTATCATCTATCATTCTGTTTCTGACACACAGTAAACCGCTTTAATCTGTAGATTCACATTTTTCTGTAGTTCAACAAAATGTTGTTGCATTTTAATTTTTTTTATGTTCCAGTAGTTTTGTTTTCTCCCTTGGGTATGCTTATTATTTCTGTGAGACGTCTAGTGCAGGCATCCATATTTATATTTTCTTTAACTGCTCTAACCTCTTTGGTTTTTCCTTTGAATTTCAGTTTTACACGTCCAAAAGAGGCTTTTTGCTCACAAAAAATTTCTTACAATTATTTAGGTTTAAGTTATATTAGTTTATGAAATTGCATTTACTATCCAGTTTTCACTGTTTTAAATTTCAATTTATAGATATGGTAATTTTATTTACATATATAATATGTTTTATAAAAATAAAACAACTTTGATAACCTGAAAATGACAGAACTAATTTATTTCCATTAAACATTTAGTTCTGGTTTTACTCATACTTTTATTATTAGACATTTAATCTGCATTTATAAATTGAAATATTTGATTTTCTTTTTTATTAATTGTAAATTTTTATTGAGCACATTGTGGAGTCACATGCAATGTTAATAAATGATACAGAGAAATCTCATGTACACTTTACCAAGTTTCACCCAGTGGTGATGTCTTGCAAGCTGTAGTACAGTAACACAACCACAACACTGATGTTGATGCCATTGACCAGCCTTACTCCGATGTTCTCCATTTCACTTATACTCATGTGTGCAGCTATATATCACCTTATTACGTATGTAACTTCTGTATCCAATACCAGTCAGGATATAGAACACAAGGATTCCTCCGATCCTTTTTTAGTTACACCTATGTTCCTTCCAGTTCCTCTCCCCTCCTCCCTTCCTGTTCCTATCTGCCTCAACTACTAATCTATTCTCCATTTCTAAAAGTCTATCTTTACAAAAAATTTACATAAATGAAAGACAAAGGGACTTTTTAGGATTGGATTTTTTCGCTAAATTGTCAAATGTATGTGTGCAAAGTTTTTCACTGTATTTCCTAGTTACAGTTTTGATGTCTGTGAGGTCTGTAGTGATATCCTGTTTAATTCTTGATATTGGTAATTTGTGTCTTCTCTCTCTTTTTTTCATATCATTTTATTAGAGGCTTAACAATTTTATTGACACTTTCAAAGTACCAGCTCTTTGTGTTACTGATTTCCTCTTATTTTGTTTTCAATTTCATTGATTTCTACTCTTGTTTTATATTTTCTTCCTTTCTTTGGGGTTTATTTTACTCTTCTTTATCTTTTGGTTTGAGACTTTTCTATTTTTCCTAATGTACCCATCTTGTGCTCTAAAACTTCCTTCTCAGCACTGGGTACCTATGTACCACAATTTTGATATGTTCTATTAATTTTTATTCCATTCATTGTATTTTTTTCCATTTCCTTCAGGATTTCCTCTTTAACTCATGAATTATATAGAAGTGTATGTTTAGTTTCCAAATGTTTGAGGAATTTCCTGTTAACCTTTTGTTATTTATCTCCAGTTTCATTCCACCGTGGTTAGAGAACAACATACTGTGTGATTTCAATTCTTTTAAACTTGTTGAGGTTTGTTGTATGGTCTAGGATATGGTCTACCTTGGACCATGTTCCATTGGTATTTAAAATACACCTTCTTTTTGAAGGTGTATTCTGCTGTTGTTGGGTGGAGTGTTCTACACATGCCGATCAGATCCTGTGGATTAATGATGCTGTTGAGTTCTATATCCTTGATGATTTTCTGTCAAGTTTTACTGATGGTGGGGGCAGGTGGAGAGAGGGAGAGGAAGAGAGAGAGAGAGAGGTGTCAAACTTTCTACCTGTAATTGTGGATTTATTTCTCCTTTCAGTTCTGAGTTTTTGCTTTATGTATTTTGCAGTTCATTTTGTGCGTACACATTTAGGATTGCTATGTATTCTTAGTGAATTGAATCTTTTATCATTATAGCTTTTTATCATTATATATATAATGTCCTTCTTTGCCTCAGGTAGTTTTCTTTGTTCTGAAGCCTACTTATCTGAAGTCAATATAGCAACTATACTTGCTTTCCTTTAATTAATGTTTACATGGTATCTTTTTTATCTTTTAATTTTCAACTGCTTATATTTTTATATTTAAAGTAAAATTCTTAAAGACTGAATATAGTTGAATCATGTTTTTTAATTGACATCTTTGTCTTTTAATTGAGGTATTTAGAACATTTATATTTAGTGTCATTATTGATATATTAAGGTCTAGTCTTTTTTATTATTATTATTCCAGAGAGAGAGGAAGGGGTGGGGGGCAAGAGAGAGAAACATCCATGGGAGAGAAACATTGAACAGTTGCCTCCCATACATGCCCTGACTGGGGACTGAACCCACAACCCAGGGCTGTGCCCCAACCAGGACTCAAACATGAGACCTGGTTTATAGAACAATGCTTCAACAAACTGACCACACTGGCCAGGGCTCTGTCTTTTGTTTTATATTTTGTTTTCTGTTTGCTCTCTCTGTTTTCTTTTTCATGCCTTGCTGTGGTTACTTGAACAATTTTTATAATTTTATTTTGATTTATCTGTATTTTTAATGTCTTTTTATTTAGTTTTTTTTTATTTTTGGTTGCTCCAGGTATTACACAGTTTATCACAGTCTTTTGATGTCATTTTACTAGTTTGCATGAAGTATAGAAAACTTACCTCCTTTTATGTCCTTTTACCCTCCTCCATTTATAATATTATTGTATTCAACATTTTCTCCACACACATTTAGAACCACGCTGTTACAGTTTTTGCTTCAACCATCAAACACAATTTAGAAAATTCAAGAGGAGAAGGAAAATCTACTGTGTTGGCCCTGTGTAGGGAGATCAGATGGTCAGAGTTTTTGTTCCAGTAGGCCAGGTTGCATGTTCAGTCATGGTCAGGGCACATACAAGAAACAGCCAACGAATGCATAAACAAGTGGAGTAACAAATCAGTCTCTCTCTCCCTTTTCTGCTCCCTCTCTAAAAGCAACATATAAAAATTAAAAAAAGAAAGTCTATTGTGTTACTGATATCTTTGTTTCTTGTGTTCTTCCTTCTTTTCTAATGTCCCAAGATTCTTTCTGTTACTGTTTCCTTTCTGTGTAGAGAACTTTATTTAGCTATTCTTTTAGGCCAGGTATCCTAGCAACTAAACCTTCCTCCTTCATTCCTGAAGTCTGTCTTCACAAATAAGGATTCTGGGCTCACAATACTTTTCCTTCAACACCTGAAGAAAGGTGTGCTACTTGTTCCATGTCTTTTTAGATTCAGATGAGAAATCCACTGTCATTCAAATAGTTTTTCCCCTGTAGGAAAGGTAAGATTTTTTTCTGGCTGCTTTCAAATTTTTTTTTTTAGTTTTCAGAAATTTAATGATGTGACTTAGTTTGGATTTCTGTCGTTTTGTTCTATCTTCATTTCATTTTGAATCTCTTGGTTTATGTTGCTTTTCAAATTTGGGAAGTTTTCAACCCTCATTTCTTCAAGTACTTTTTCAGGTTCACCTTCTTTCTCTTCTCTTTCTGGGACTTTGATGACACAAATGTTAGCTTCCCCGCCCCCCAGGTCCCCTAGTCTCTGTTCATTTTTGTTTTCAGTCTATTTTCTCTTTTTCTGTTCAGTTTGTGTAAGTTCTATTGCACCAGTTCACAGGTTCTTTCCTTTCCCCCTCTCATTCTGCTACTGAGCCTTTTATTTTAGTAATTGTACTTTTTCAGTTCTAAAATTTTATTTTTATATCTTCATACCTTTGCTGAGAATATTTTTTATCCTTACCTAAGGACATTTTTTTTCATTCCTTTTAGAGAGAGAGGAAGGGAGAAAGAAAGGGAGAGAGAGAAACATTGAGGCAAGAGAGTATGAACCTGGACCAGGGATCGAATCTGTAGCCCATACCCACAACATAGGTATGTGTCCTGACGGGGAATCAAACCAGCAATCTTTTGGTTACAGGATGACACTCTAACCAACTGAGTCACACCAGCCAGGGCAAGACTATTTTTTTTTCATTTATTTCAAGTGTGTTCATAATTGCTTGTTGAAGCATATCTGTCATGGCTACTCTGAAATGTTTGTCAGATAATTTAACATGTCTGGCATCTTGTTGTTTACATATATTGATTGGTTTTTTTCATTGAGTCTGAGATCTTCCTACTTCTTGGTATCACAAGTTATTTTTGGTAGGCTTTTGTGGGTACTTTCCTTACCGGGAGGGCTAGCAGTGCCTTGCTGCTCTTCCCAATGTGGCCTCCACTGATACCATGGGTGTAGGGGTGGCCACTTGATCTCTGGGTGGTGGCAAAAGTCCTACTGTCCAGAAGGCCTCCTCTGACAGCACTCCAGTGGGGAGAGTGAGGGGAGGGCACTTTGTTCTTGTTGGGTGGGATGGAAGTCAGGTGTTCCCGAGGTCTCTACTGACACTGCAGGCAAGGTTGGGGCTTGTCGCTGCTTGGCATGCATGGAAGTGCCAGCTTCCTACTGGGAAGGTCGTGGCTCCTCATACAGCCTGGTGAGGGTGAGAGTCTATGTCCCTACTTGGCCTTTGCAGGTGTGACTGGGAAAGTGTCTGGCTGTGGTAGAGCAGTTATTGTCTCAAAGTGTTCTGTCATGCTGGCTTGCACTTTTGGCTAAAGGGAAAAAAAGGATTTTGTTGGGTTTGTGTCTACTGGTACTTCTGGATTGCTGTCCTCCTCAGGATCCATGTCTGGAAATTTGAGGCATAAGAAACACCCAGGAAACTTAACACCTTGTTATTCCTTGTAACCCAAGGTCCCTAGCTGGTCTGCCTTCTCCTCTCCAGTTTTCAGAGTCTCCTTATGTTTACTTATATACAATGTCCAGGGTGTTTATATGTATTTAGTGGAAGGAATAGGAAAATTTATGTTTACTCCATCTTCCCAGAACTCATGATTTTCTTCTTATACATACATACCAAGTGGATGACCCCGCAGGCTCTGAAGCAAACCTTCCTATGTGCTATGTTTAAACAACCCTTGTTGATCTTAAAATAATGTGAATCTAGTTCTCTTTAATATTGTAATATTATTTACAAACCCCTACATCTGCATATTTATAATTGTAAGTCACAGATCTATTTTACTTTTTAAATTAGAATTGTCACCTAATATGTGAGATATAATATTATATAATATGCAAAAATTATAATAACAAATGTAAACTCGATATTCTTTTTTTAAAACCACTTTCCTCATTTTTTTTAAATATATTTTATTGAGTATGCTATTACCCATCTTTTTCTGCCCTTTATTCCCCTCTGCCCTGTACTCCCCCTCCCACCATCATTCCCCCACCTTAGTTCATGTCCATGGTTCATACATATAAGTTCTTTGGCTTCTCCATTTCCCGTACTGTTCTTAACCTCCCCCTGTCTATTTTGTACCTATCATTTATGCTTCTTATTCCCTGTGCCTTTTCCCCCGTTCTCCCCCTCACCTTCTCCACTGATAATCCTCCATGTGATCTCTATTTCTGTGAATCTATTCCTGTTCTAGTTGTTTGCTTAGTTCATTTTTTTGTATTTTTTTAGGTTCAGTTATTGATAGTTGTGAGTTCATTGTCATTTTACTGTTAGTATTTTTGATCTTCTTCATTTTCTTAGATAAGTCCCTTTAACATTTCATATAATAAGGGCTTGGTGATGATGAACTCCTTTAACTTGACCTTATCTAGGAAACACTTTATCTGCCCTTCCATTCTAAATGGTAGCTTTGCTGGATAGAGGAATCTTGGATGTAAGTCCTTGCTTTTCATGACTTTGAATACCTCTTTCCAGCCTCTTCATGCCTGTAAGTTTTCCTTTGAGAAATCAGCTGATAGCCTTATAGGAACTCCTTTGTAGGTAACTGTCTCCTTTTCTCTTGCTGCTTTTAAGATTCTCTCCTTATCTGTAATCTTGGGTAATGTAATTATGATGTGCTTTGGTGTGTGCTTCCTTGGGTCCAACTTCTTTGGGACCCCCTGAGCTTCCTGGACTTCCTGGAAGTCTATTTCCTTTGCCAGGTTAGGGAGGTTCTCCTTCATTATGTTTTCAAAGATGTTTTCAATTACTTGCTCTTCCTCTTCTCCTTCTGGCACCCCTATAATTTGGATGTTGGAACATTTAAAGTTGTCCCATAGGTTTCTAAGCCTCTCCTCATTTTTTGCATTCTTGTTTCTTTATTCTGTTCTGGTTGAATGTTTATTTCTTCCTTCTGGTCCAAACCATTGATTTGAATCCCAGTTTCCTTCACTTTGCTGTTGGTTCCCTGTACATTTTCTTTTATTTCACTTTTCATAGCCTTCATTTTTTCCTCTATTTTGCAACTAGACTCAACCATTTCTGTGAGCATCCTGATTACCAGTGTTTTGAACTCTGCATCTGATAGGTTGACTATCTTTTCATTGCTTAGTTGTATTTTTTCTAGAGATTTGATATGTTCTTTCATTTGGGTTTTTGTTTTTTTTTTTTTTTTGTCTCAGCTCGCCTGTTGCTAAGTAAGGAGTGGAGCCTTAGGTGTTCACCAGGGCGGGGCAGCCCAAGTAGCTGAGTTGTGGCGCTGTATATTGGGAAGGGGTCCGATAGGGGAACAGTGCCCCTTGTTTGGCTCTTGGCTGGCTTTCAGTCACTTCCCCCTCTACCCACAAGCAAATTGGGCACTTCTGGTGCTGATTCCTGGGTGGGTGGGTTTGTGTACCTTCTAGGACCCTGTGGGTCTCTCCAATGAACTCTCCTGTGAGGCTGAGAGTTTCTCCTGCTGGCTCAGCCCCCACAGATTTTTTTAGTCAGAGGTTTTGAGGCTTTATTACCCCTCCAGAACCCTGGGTTGCTTGATCTTTCTCTTTCCCCAGTTATTCCTCCCTGTTTATCTACATGCAAATGTGGGACCACCTGCTCCACCAACCGCCGTCTTGCCGTGAGTCCTCTCTGACCTAGCTGCCCATCTCTGCCCCTCCTATGGTCTGGATGAATATTTCCTCTTTAACTCCTTGGTTGTTGGACTTCCACACAGTTTGATTTTCTGGCAGTTCTGGTTATTTTTTGTTTTTACATTTGTTGTTGTCCTTCTTTTGGTTGTGTGAGGAGGCAAAGTGTATCTACCTATTCCTCCATCTTGGCCGGAAATCTTAAACTTGACCTTAAACACAAAAAGAAGAGAATAGTTTATCACCTCAAGCCAGCTGAGGTAACTGGGTTTGTAACAATACTAGCGATAGTAAGAACACTGGTGACTCTCCTCCATTGGCCAAGATGGCAACAGGGGGAGGTTCTCACACTGAGCGTGCAAAAAGCTAGGAAGACGAATGGATAGGGCCCCAGGAGCACCAGAAGCAAAAAAGATAATTGGATAGGAAAAAAAGCCCTCTTCTCCCCCTCACTATAAGAACCTGTGCTTGAGGAGGAAGATTGAGATGGTCTCTGAGACGGGAGTCCACCACTTACCCAGGGCGTGCGTCACCTGAAGGAAACCTCTTCTGCACCAGCACCCTCCTCACCAGTTTGGCTTTTGTTGCCGCAGGCAGCCAAACTTCCATGTTGTTCAGTTACAGGTTGGCAGTTCAGTTTCTATATTACCATCTCAGGCAGGTTGAGGTGGCTTAGAGGAGACATGACACACTGGGACAAAGGCTCCCTAGTTGCAGGTACCCTCAGTGACCCTATCCATGGCAATGAAAGCTGCACTGGGCTATGATTTGGGGTTACTATGGCAGTAGGTCCTTCCCTTCGGATAGGACTGTCTGCAATCCATGCCCCTGCATTCAATCTTTTCATAATCTTTCAATCATACTTTCTGTTTCAGGTCAAATTCTGTAGCATACACCTAGCATGCTTCTCCAACTGACCAATTCATCTAATTTATTGAATTCCTGACTTCTGTGTCCGGCTCCTGGCCACATCATCAAGGCAATTCTAAGGCCATTCTAAAGATAGAAAAATCTTAATTTTGTGGTGTTTAGTGGCAGGCAGGCTAGATCTGGATTTGAATGAGTTCCAACTCATAGTCGCTGGGTGCCCTTAGTCGCTGGGTGCCCTTGGCGAGGCCTCAGGTCATTCTCCTGCAGTAAGGGAAACAATCTACAGCTGAAGGGGCTGCCGCAAAGCTAAGGGACTTGCAGTTTACATGGCCAGCTTTACATAGCCAGAAGTTATCTTTATTTTCACAAGCCTTTACGTCGGGCCACTTATTTGTTTTCAGCATCGCGGGCTTGGGTTTTTGCTGCTTCTATGAAAAAACATGATTGCGTCTTTTACATCTTTCCGTGGCTCTGACAGTTCTCTTTCATCTCAGTCTGTCGGTTTATTCATTGTGACATGGAAATCAGGCTTCATGGATTTCCTTGGGAATGTGAAGCAGTTACTAACTGAAATTTTCTTCTTTTTTTCCTCCCTAGAGAATCTTCCAATACACTCTTATCCTCTATCTTTTTTCTGCTATGCTTTATTTTTTGCTGTAGAAATTCTGCATATCCTTTGTGCTGCTTTTTGTTCTGTTTACTTTCCTTTGAATGGGGACCACTCTATTCTCACTTGCTATTTGTCCCCACATAGCACGGGCAGATGAACTTTGGTCCCCTGCCCCATTTCTTTAGGCACCCCACGGTGGAGGCCTGCATGCCTAACATTTCTTTTCTGTTCCGAAGATGCCATTGTAGGAACAGCATTCATGAGCAGCTTTCCTCTGAAAACTTTGTTTCTGAATGTGTTGAATTTCTGTCTCATGTACCAGCTCTAAAGAGGTGGAGGTGTGGCTTGTTTTTGGTTTGTCCTTCCATTTAGAGGAGAGACAGTGACTTTGTTGAGAAAGTTGGGCCTTTGTTTTCAAGTCAGCATGCATATTTTTCCCAGGCTCTGTCTGGTCCTCAGCTGCTAGGTGGACTTGCCTCCCAGCCTCACACCGACAGACAGGAAAACCTGATCAGACAAAGCAATGTCATTGTATGGACATGTAGTGTTCTCTTGGGTCTGCTCCCACTTCAGTTAAGCCAGCATGGGGTGTGGGTGGGGCTGGCAGGGTCAGAACCCAAGTGGGTGCCCCTGTCCTTCCTGCCATCCTCTCACCCTCTGCCATCCCAGGGGCTGCATGCCCCTCCTGCTGGGACAGGGGACCTGTCAAGCCTTCAGAGTCTCCTCTCGTATCATGCTCCCTCCTCCCCAAAGGCTCATGTCTTGGCTCCCTGAGCTCTCTTTGCACTTGGTCATGTCTTTAGTCTAGGTCCTTTTTATTCTTTCTTTTAAATGATTTTATTTATTTATTTTTATAGAGAAGGAAAGGGAGGGAGAAAGAGAGGGAGAGAAACATCAATCGTTTGCCTCTTGCATATACCACCAGGACCTAGCTCACAACCCAGGACCTGGGAACTGAACTGAGAACATTTTGGTTTGTGGAACGATGCCCAACCCACTGAACCACACCAATAAGGGTCCATTTTATTCTGGAAAAACTATTGGAAAGATAGTTTCATAAACATGATATAATAGCATCATCTTTTTTAGAAATACTCTAGGAAAAATTTCAAGAGGGCAAATGTATCTTAATCTTTCTCCATTTTTCTGCCCTCAGGCCTCTTCTCACAGCCAGCCTTTAGAGGTATGCTCTTCCCCTGATGTTACTCATAGATCCGAGGAAGGGCCTATTCAGACTCTCCCACCCCATCCCACAATCTGGGTCTTCAATGCTGGTAGCTAAGGGCCCTGCTTGCTTCTGGGATTCTGAATTCAGAATGATCAAGGGCTTACAGTTCAGTACCTTTCAGGGAACGGTAAGATGGATTTCAACCTTGGTCTCCTAGATCATTATAGCCCTGTCCCATAGACAGAATTACAAGCTCAATTTAAGATAGGTGCCAGAGGTTTTTTCTGAATGTAGCAAGATCGTATAATTTGATGGCCTGCAAATCACCATGGGAGTGGCTATCCTGGCCTGTTACCCACAAGACTAGTGCACCTTGCAAATGACCCTTTGATGTGGGTTGGACCTCTTTGCAGGTTGCGTCAATGAGGGCCAAGGAAGGGCAGTGAAGCACAAAAATCTGGTACTTGCAGCAACTAGTATATAGGTGCCACTCAAAAGTGTTTACTGGACCTAATCGATCCTAGGACCGCTCCCGGGCCAAAAAAAAAAAAAATCAATCACACGCTCTCTGCCGCTTCTGCGATGCCTCCCCCAGGTCGCATGGTGGTGCTGCGCCTCCGCCGAGGCCGGGGCTTTTGTGCAGCACGAAGAGGCGCGCAGGCTTCTGGGTATCCTCAGGGCGGCAGCAGCTTGTGGGGCAGTTTCGGTGAGTGCAGTGGGAGGACCTGGGGTGAGTGCCCTCCGTAGTGGCTGGACCACGCCCTTCGAACCTCTGGCTCCGGTGCTGGGGAGGGCCGACCTCGCCCCCTGAGCAGGCCCCGGGCGGCCCCAGCCTTCCTGACTCACCTGCCTGGGCCCAAGAGCCTTGGAGCCTGGGACGACCGCGCGCGCGCAGCCGGGGCACAAAGGCCCAGCAGCCACCGGCGCGTGTGCAGGGCAACGGGCTCCAGCGGGGCGGGGAGCCCCACCCGTGCCCAGCTGCTCTTGTGCCAGAGGACCTGGGCACGTCCCCGCTTCTCTTGTAGGAGGAGAGATCTGGACCATGATGCCCCCGAGACCCTTGCAGCATGGACATGCGGGGTTGGGGTGGCTCGCGTTCTGTGCTCTGATCCCCGCCCTGGCAATCTGCTCCACAGGCCCTCCCGCCTATCACCCTGGCCCTTCTCTGCTTGGACGGTGTCTACCTCTCCCCGACCGAGAATGATTTTGTGCACCGCGTCCAGGAGGAGCTGGACCGCTTCCTGCTGCAGAAGCAGCTGTCCAAGTAGGCTGGAGCGAGGGTGTTGGAGTGGCCTGCCCTACTGCTAGGTAGGGCAAGGTGCACCCCGCCCCCTCCGCCCCCTCCGCCAGTGGTGCATCCAGGGTAACTGGTCTGCAGCTGTCTCTGACCTTGGCCTTTCGGTTTAACGATCTGGCCTCTTCAAGCTACATTTTTTTCCTGTGTCATTCAGAACATTGACTTCCAGACTCAAGGGGTCCAGCACAGGAATGGGGGGATAGGACCAGTTGCTCCCTGTGACAACCCTTATGCTCAGGTCCCTTGTAGTCAGCCTGGGACTCCAGGGGCAGAGAGAGCCTAATGTTAAGCCACCTTTAAACTGGGAGTGCACCTGGTGGGGTTCGGCCCCAGAGGCCTCATCTGGAGCCCCTGCTCAGCACCCCTTCTGCCCGTTCCCAGGGTGCTGCTTTTCCCCCCACTCTCCAGTCGCCTTCGGTACCTGATCCACAGAACAGCAGAGCATTTTGATCTTTTGAGTAGCTTCTCTGTTGGGGAGGGCTGGAAGAGGAGGACAGTCATCTGTCACCTGGACGTCAGGTGTGTATCCTGCTGCCTTAGAGGGTCCTGTGTGGCTCCTGGTGGGCAGGTGGTGAGGGATCCAGTCAGCTCCTGGGAGGGGAGAGCTTGTTGGGAACTCTGGGCGAGGACCCCCCACGCTGCTGCCTCTGTCTTCAGCCTCAGTTGCTTAAAGTCAGCGCTACCTTTTGTTTCAGCAGTGGAGTAGCTGTGAATTGTTTGTGGGATTCACTTAGTATGAGAGAGAGCAGTTTAATCAATGAGGGTGTCTGCCTATGACTCAGGGAGCATGTGACCCAGAGGCCATGGAGTGACCGTGGGAAGCACATCTGAGCCGTCGCTCACCTCTGTTTCCATGTGTGTCTCACAGGATCTTATCATGACTATGATAAGCCTTGTGACTTATCATAACTATGAGCCTTGTGTTTAATGTGTGTGTAGATATATATGCACTGAAACTTGAGAATCAACCATATTTAATATTTTTCTAGTAACAGTCCCTAAATGCAAGTATTTACCTGGTATATATTCAAAGGTTCCGCCATCTCATTCAGTTTAAACACTGCAGGGAGAACTTGGCTGCTTTGGGCTTATTTAGAGATGGCATTCAGCCTCCACTATGATGCCTTCTTAAGGGGTTTTCAAGGGTCATTTTGGCATTGGTTTCTGCCTAATGCTGACTTGAGAACCTTGTGCCTGAAAGCAGGTAGCTCCAGTAAGTAATTTCCCATGGGCCCCACACATGCTCTGGTCCCCTTCTGTTTCTGCTTCAGGTTACCCAGCTCAGGACTCTCTGGCCCCTGCCACCCTCCTGCCTCCCACTCTAGCAAGTACCGAGGTCCTTGGCCCACCTCAAACCAGGGAGTGGCTGCTACTCCCCGAGGGGCACGGGCAGGCCAGGTGCATCGGGGACGCAAGCCAGACCAGCCTTTATATGTGCCTCGGGTACTGCGCAGGCAAGAAGAAAGGACGCCAACCCCTACCCCAGGGCTCCATGTTGACGCTCCAGCTGGCAGGCACCTGGAAGAGCCTGCAGATGCTGTTGCCGGGGACCCCAGCTCTGATCAGAAGCGTCCTGTGTTGATGACTCAGGCAACAGAGGACCTAAACGGCCCAGGCCAGCACTGTGAGAATGAGCAGCAGCTCGACCCAGTGAGCACCCAGCCCTCGGGGCCTGGGAGCCACTCAGGGACAGGGGACAGCCTGGAGGAAGCCACAAAGCTTTCGTCTGCCCTGCAACCAGACTTGGAAGAGGGGAATGGGGGTGACCCGGAGAGGAGCCTGGCGGCAGAGGAGGAGGAGGAAGACCTGGACGAGGAGGGACCCGGCAGCTGCTCCGAGGATGATTACAGTGAGCTGCTGCAGGAGGTGATGAGGCTCTTAAGCCCAGAAAAGGGAGGGCGGAAGTGAGGTGGGTGCAGTTCTGGGTGGATGGGATCATGGGTTCTTGGGGAAACTGGGTTCTTGGGGTCGTGGTGTGTGGGGCGTGTGCTGGCTGAGCAGGGCTGTGTGCTGGATGACAGGGGTCCCTTAGGAGACATGGGGGGAGCACACAGGGTTCTTGCCCACAGGAGTCAGGACTGACACAGTGGAGGGGAGGAAGTTCAAGGACACTGGGGCAGGGGTATGGATTTGGGTCCCAGCTCAACCACGTAGGAGCTGTTGGACTGTGAGCAAGTCATTTTGCTTTTCTGAGTCCCAGTGTCCTCATCTGACAGGCAGATGACAGCGTACTCTTCACAGGGTGACACAGCTAGGATGAATGTGGACTTTGTTTGTTTAGTGTTTATTACAGTTGTCCCAATTTTTTTCCCTTTTGCCCTCCTTCACCCAACCCCCTGCCCTCTGTTTCCACAGTCAGGCCCCTCTCTGTCATTGGTGTCCAGGTATCATTCATACTTGCTCATTGACTAGTCCCACCCCCTTATTTCCACCCCTCCCCCCATCCTCTCCTCCCCTCCTACAGCTGTCAGTCTGCTCCATGTTTCCATGTCTCTGGTTCTGTTTTTCTTGTCAGTTTATTTTGTTCATCAGACTCCAGTTATAAGTGAGGTCATGCTGTTTTTGTCTTTCGCCAACTGGCTTATTTCACTTTTAAAGGACTATAGATGTTGGTCATGAAAACTACTCTTTTGCCTGGAACTTTGTCTCGCAAATCTTGTTTCCCTGGATTGTATGTCTCCCTGAGACTGGCTCTGGTGTTCAGTTGGGAGGGCAGGAGGGTTTTATTGCTACTTTATAGATGAAGGATGACCAGAAAGATTTGCTTAATGTCACATCGCTAAGGAGGGAAGAAATGGTCCTGGACTTGTCCAGCTGTGTCTCTTATTGACTGCACAACTTTGGGCAGAATTATGTAGCTCTGATTTACAGTGTCCCCATGTGCAAAGCAGGTGTGTAAAGTACAGTTTTCAGGATTTTATGAAACAATGTGTGTGAGTGCCAGTCACCCGGTGGGGACGTCATAACGTAGTTTCCTCCCCCAGAATGCACCCTTCTCCATCCTCCAGTCCACTCTGCTGTCGTGCTGCCTTTCTGGGACTCCTGCCGCGTGTGGCTTTATTGGGAAGCCTCCCCCAGCACTCGCCCCTCTGCCCACCCAGAAGCCTGCAGGCCTGTGGGTGGTTTTGAAAGCAGTCGTGTGCAGCCCTGTGTCAGCACCCCCTCACTAACAGGTGTGCTCCCTGCAGATAGTGGACAACCTGACTGAGAAGGAGATTCAGGTAGAGAAGGTGCATGTGGACACGTCCTCCTTCGTGGAGGAGCTGCCTGGAGAGCAGAATTTTGCCCACGTGGTGGAGATCTATGACTTCGAACCCGCACTCAAGACTGAGGACCTGTTTGCAGTGTTTTCCGAGTTCCAGTGAGTGTGGGCGAGGCTTTGGGAGGCAGAAGCTTGAGAGGAGCTAGGGCATCCCTCTGTTGCTGGGCACGCTTGCCTGCCCTCCCCCGCTGCCCAGCCATCTAGGAGGAATGGCAGAAAGTGGATGCCGTTGTTTTGGGCTCCAGACTTCTGGGCAATTCAGCCTACTGGCCACGACTAGAGGGAAGAAGAGCGAGTTTTGGTTGTAGGCATGCTGCAGAGGCCCCAGACCTGGTCCTGCTGGCCCACACAGCTCCTCTGCCCTGCCCCCTGCATGTCTGCATGCCTGCCAGGCCCCAGATGGGCCCTCCTGCAGGATGAAGGTAGCCCATCCCCAGCCCCTACCCCCTTGCTCCACATCCCAGCCTCCCAGTCCGTCCATCAGCAGACTGGGGGCCGCCTGCCTCTGCAGAGAAGCATCCCTGGGCAGAGCTGAGTCTGGGGAAAGAGTCAGGTGGTGATGGGATCCAAAGGCACATACTGAGAAAAGTTTTTTCCTGTTCCCCCACATTCCTTAAATCCAACTCGCCTTTTCTCCTTTTCCCTTTTTCTTTTTTTAAATGCCCATTTTCCTTTCTCCAAGCCCATTGTCTTTTCCCACTTAGGCTTTTAACAGCCCCTGCCTTCGTGGCCCCATTTCTGACTGCCCTGCAGCCACCCTTCCGTGCCCTCTGGAGCCTAAGCTGGAGGAGAGCGGAAGGGGCAGGGGTGGGGCTTGAGGGGCTCACCTGCTCCTGACCCCTGAAGGTGTGGCCAGCCTGGGGCCGCTGCACAGGAGCCGGGTTCGGGGAGGGCCTGCTTTGGCTTCTTGTGCTTTCAGACTCAGCGGTGCTTTCCTTAGCAGTGGGAAGGAGGTTGATCAGGACCAGCAGCACTGACATGCATGTTTTAGGTCCTATCCCTTGGACCAGCCACATAACCCTCTTGTCTCCAGCCTCACACCATGCCCTCGGCCCAGCTCTGATGGTACCAGGAGGAGCCTCCCCACCCTTACTCGTGCTCTTACGGGCCCTTTCAGTCCTGGCTTCTTCTGATCTAGGGATCCAGGACCCCCTGATCAGCAGGGTGGTATTTGTCTCTCTGCAGCTACCCATGTGGTCTTCAGAGAAGTTGGCTGCAGGTGGTCATCTGCTTCCCAGAGGAGAGGGAATGTGTCTTGGGCTCACAGTGTTTGAGGGTTGGCGGTGGGGGGGCTTCCTTTAGCAGAATGGGTTTGGCCCATTTGCTTTCATAGTCGTTCTGTCTCCTCTTCCCCGTCTCAGAGAGAAGGAGTTCAAGATTCAGTGGGTGGATGACACGCACGCACTCGGCATCTTCCCCTGCGTGGCCTCAGGTAATTCGGCTTCACAGTACAATGGAGAGGCCCTTGGTTTCCCTGGTGTAGCCATTCAGTCCAGGTGGCGGGTGCACGCCTAGCCTGCCGAGTTCAGCAGTGTGGGGAGCAGGGTCGGCCCCGCGCCAGCAGCGCACAGCCTTTCCTGCTCGCATGAGGGTTCAGGCCACACGGAGCATGTGTCACAGGCCAGGCCTGAGGTCCTTCCACGTACTAAGTTAGACCATGTGAAAGTGCTGTTTTGATAGGTCAAAAGCATTCAAATACTGGCCACTTCTTATGGTTCAAACACAGGCATTTTTACAGTTTCATTACAGCCTCAAGAAGTAGGGTACCTCTCTTTTGCAGGTGGGGGGACTGAGGTCCCTAGAGTGTCAGTGGTCTGTTCAAGGTTAGGGGATATCAGCCAGCCTCCTGGGACTTCAGGGTTCCTTCTCCCTCTTGGCTACTTTCCTAAGCTCTCCCTGTCACACTGCTCACTTTGGGTATATTTATAGAGAGTAACCCCCGCCCCCCTTGGTAGGGCTTCTGGACACTGGAACTGGGAGAGGCCATGGCTAGTGTGGGCTCAGCTCTCAGGAGAACCTGGGGGGAAGGGAGTGAGTTGTATTCAGGGAGCAGAGGGGCCAGGGCACAGTGGGGGCTCCAGCCCCAGACAGGGCCAGCTGAAGGGGAGTCAGGGAGGGAAGGCCAAGAGGCCACCTGGCACAGTGAGGAGAACAAGCCCTGGGCTGTGCTCCGCTGCTGCTGCCTTCTGCACTCGGCCAAGCTTTGTGGTGCCAGCACGTCCCATCCTGGCCTCAGTCTCCTCCCCTGTAAAGGTGATGAGGGGTGGCTTGGATGTGAAGCCCCTCTGGCTCTGACATGCTGTGCCCGTAGGTAGCTCAGGCACAACTCAGAGCAGCGAGGGTGTGCACCCTGGTGGGGTCCGAGTTGGGGAAAGGGTAGAATTTGAGGCTTTTGGGCTTTAGAAGGCAGGAGGCTCCTGAGCAGCCCAGGGCAGAGGGTGGACACTGGGCTCTGCAGGCTTTCGTTCTGAGAGCACAGGTAGCCCGGGCAGGCACGTGGGGTAGGGGGCGTGGCAGGACCGTGGCAGCGTGGCATCTGGGCAGCCCTGTCCCTGGGCTTTGAATGAGTGCATGAAGTGGCTGCATTTGTTTTCGGTTCTGGTATGTATGTTCCTGGGTCCTGAGGGGGCCTCACCTGGAGGCGGAAAGGGGGCTCCAGATCTGTTTTCTTTACACAGCTGCTGAAGCCCTGACCAAGGACTTCTCGGGGCTCAAGATCCGGCCCCTCACACAGGGAAGCAAGCAGTCAAAGCTGAAAGCCCTGCAGAGGCCAAGTACGGGAGCAGCTGTGATGGGAGGCTGCGTGTGTGCAGTTAGACATGGGCCCTCTCCTTCCATTCAGGCCCCCTTGCTCAGCTCTCTGCTTGGGGCCCTGGGCTCGGTGGTGCTCCTTCCACCCCCAGGGGCCTGGGGACATCTAGGGAAGGCAAGGCCCAACGGGGAGGACGGTGTGCCCTCCAGTCTGCACCGCTGCTGGGTGCTGCTCAGGGACAAGTGTGGTCTTTTCTGCAAGCCTGTGGGAACCATATTTTGCAGTGGGGTAAAAAGAGTCCGCACTGTGTGTGATCCTGGCTTTGTCACTTATTTAAGTTGACCTTGAGCAGTCCCCTCGTGTCTGTGAGTTGGTTTCCTTCTCTGTAAAGTAAACAGATTGGACCGAGTATGCTGGGGACATGGATCAGAGAGCGTGGCAGACCCTCCAGGGGAGGCAAGAGGCACCTCAAAGGTGCCAAATCAGTGACAGCCCCTCTCCTTCCAGACAGCATGAGGGGGGCTCTTAGAGGCCAGTTTCCTGTGGCTGCAAAGCAATGGCCAGCAAAATTGGCCCAAAAGACCCACTGATACCACCCACGCTCTTATGGATTGTGTGGCCTTTGTCCCATTCCTCTTGGGGACAATAAATATCTTGTGGGTCGTAGAGCTCTAGATATCCCATCCTGACTTGATTTCCCTCCCAAATGGCCCTACAAAGCGGGGTGTGGGGGGCAGTGTACGGGGTTAAGTCTTCCGCGCCCCTGTGCAGGTGGAGAAATGGAGGGCACAGACAGGTGGCAGCGTTAGGACCTGGGAACCTTGGGTGGCCCCTCTCACTAGCATTTGACCATGCTTTGGGCACAGCGAGGTTGTCTCTGATGGCCTCTGAGGCTGCTGTGCCACTGAGAGGAAAGGTGGCTGTGGCCTTGAATTCAAGTCCCTGCTCCTCGGGGCTTTCCTTTTAGAGCTCCTGCGTCTGGCAAAGGAGAGACCACAGACAAGTACAGCAGTGGCCCGCCGGCTGGTAGCCCGGGCCCTGGGGCTTCAACACAAAAAGAGAGAGCGGCATGCTGTTGAGTCTCCTACCTCCCTGAGGCCCTGAGCGGCCCAGCCAGCCCAGCCAGCCCCGCTGAACATCCCCGGGACAAGCCGGTGCGCCCACAGGCCTCTACTGAGACAACGGCCCTGCACTGCCGAGGGAGTGTGGGGTGTCACTGTGGAGCGTAGTGGGCTTCAATTTGGTCTACTTTCAGAAAATTGAGAAAAAAATAAAAACTTAAAGGTTGTTAAATGTGATTGCTTCAAATAATGGTCTACCATAGGACACTAGGGGGTGCTGTTTGTCTCCCATTTTAGACCTGAGGACGCCGAAGAAATTGGTTGCTCCAGGAGAGTGGCCTGGAGGATTCTGCTGGGTCTGCAAGGTGTTTTTGCAGAGCCTGCCCAGCTTGGGGAGTGGTCACACCTGTTGTGTCTCCCCTCACCAGTTGGGTGTTCTATCTGCCACCAGGAGCTGCAGCCAAGCTGCAGCATGGCTGCAGCGATGGCACAGCTGATGGCCCTTGGCCCCCCGGAGCAGGTCCTGATGTTTCCTGTCAGTGGGCCACAGAAGGGCTCCTTGCAAAGTAAACGTGAGCAGAGCCACGAGGTGGGTTCTGAAACGGCCACTGAGTTCGCCCCCGTCACAAGAACAGATGCAAGGCACCTTTGTGGGCTTGGGTCCCAGTGCACTTGTTTTTGTGGCTTGGATGGAGTTGTGCTGAGGTGCTTCGAGGGCCCCTGATTTGCTGTCATGTGCTGACACAAGGGAGCCCGGGGCTGGTTGGGAGTGGCTGGCCTGGCCGCTTGCCCTCATTGGGCGGGAAGGGCTCTGAAACCCTGCAGATGTGCATACCCTGCGGCACCACCCTGACCCTCAGGGCCAGCCTAGGCCTGACTTGTAGGGATCCCCTGGGACAGTTTAAATCTCTGTCCCTCTGTTCCTAACACAACTGTTGTGTCTCCTGACAAGTTTCAGTAAAAAGAGCTCCAGAAAGGTTGTGACTTGTATTTTTGTTGAGTTTTGTAACCTCCTTAGACTGCTCTCAAGGGGCAGGAGTTGCCCCTTTGGGGGTGCATGGAAGAAGGCCCGCTATGGCCACACTGGACCCCAGCTTGCAGAAGTGGACCTGTGAGGCCGGGGTTCCCTTAGGCTGATGAGATGGGAACTCTGCTGCTCGGAGCTGGGTGTACCGATCCAAACGAAACACAGACACGTATCATACACCTTTTATTCCAAGTTTCAAGTATGTGTAAGTATCCATGATGACACAAGGTGTTCAGTGAGTGTCCTCGTCACCCAGGGCCCCGGTCATAGCACCGTTAACAGTACCCACAGAATCAACAACAGAAACAGGAGTCACTTACACAGGTGGGCGAGTTTTCCTTTTGAGCTATATTTTCAAAGGCCTAGACTGCCAATATAAATACTACTACTATTTGTTTCAAAGTCCATGAAAATAAAATAACAAAAGGATAGAAACCACATGATCATATAGAGGCAGAAAAAGCATTTGATAAAATCCAGCACCCATTTATGATAAAAACTCTCAGCAAAGTGAGAATAGAGGGAACATATCTAAACATAATAAAGGCCATATATGACAAACCTACTGCCAGCATCGTACTTCATGGGCAAAAACTACAAGTGTTCCCCTTAAGACTGGGAAGAAGACAGGGATGTTCACTTTCACCTCTCTTATTCAACACAGTACTACTGTGAAAATCCTAGCCACAGCGATCAGGCAAGAAAAAGAAATAGAAGGCATCCTACTGGAAAGGAAGAAGTAAAACTGCCATTATTTGCAGATGACATGATACTGTATATAGAGTGCCCTAAAGATTCCACCAACCAAAAAACTACTAGACCTAATAAATGAATTTGTCAAAGTAGCAGGATACAAAATCAATACTCAGAAATTTATGACATTTTTTGACTATCCTAAAATGTTTATTAGGTAAGGATTTTACAAACATTACTTATATTAGAATAATGGTGGAGCTGTAGAGCATTGCGCCTTCTCCAAGCTGCACGGCAAGAACCACCAATATTGTGGTGGGACTGTATTGGGAAAGGTGGGCCTTTCCAAGGCCATGGCTCTTGAGGTCCCCAGATATTAGCCCTCGCATCTCCCTGTGCTTGTGGACCAGTTTGGTGTCAGGATTACTTCCAATAGCCTTATGGAATGGATCATTGAGGATAACCTCAAAGAATCTGTATGTGGAATCTTCACCAACCCAGTGAGGATTCAAGACTCTCAGAGCCCCACAGTGGAGCCCAGCTTGCTCTTCCTCAACAGACTGAAGCCTTCAGGCAAACGTTAGCTGGTAAACACCATGGTAGACAGGCTTGTTATAGGTTGCGCCCTTAGGAACAGAGCATTTGCAGCCACCACAGTGCACATGAATCCGATACATGACCTAACCCTGCTTGGCTTTGTATCCCAGCCTGTGTGCTTGGGCCTGGCGGGGCGGGGCCGGGGGGGCGGGGGGGCGGGCAGGCGTCCTGTGGAGCACAGAGAACTGGCAGTATGCCAGCAGCGCACCCTGAGAAGAAAGCACATCACATCGGACTGCTTCCTCCATAGCCCCTGGATGTACTGGTAAGCACCTACTTGGCTTACTTGTTGGCTATGGCCAAATGGAAAGCTTGATGGCATCTCTATACACCAATAATGAACTATCAGAAAGTGAAACTAAGAAAACAATTCCATTTACTATTGCAATAAAAAATGAGGTACCTAGGAATAAATTTAACGAAGGGTGTAAAAGACCTGTACTAGGAAAATTATAAGACACTGAAGAAAGAAATTAAAGAAGATACAAATAAGTGGTATCTCCAATAAGAAGATACATACTGTGTTCATGGATAGGAAGAATTAATATCATTAAAATGTCCATGCCACCCAAAGCAATCTATAGATTCAATGCAATTCCTATCAAGATACCAATGATGTATTTCACAGAACTAGACCAGATATTCCAAAAATGTATACGGAACCACAAAAAGTCTGTGGGGAGAAGCACCTACTCTGAGCTCACCACTCAGAAAACATGTGGCAGCATTATTTCTATTCATGAACAGAATGGAGGAGGGCAGAGGCAGTTTGTTTTACTGGAAGAGCGTTCTAGGCTTTCAAGTTGGCTGGAAATGACCTAAGAGAGGGGAAGTGGGATTCAGCCTACCTCAGGTTGCTAAGCTGGATCGCCAACAAGGCACCTGAGGAGAAAATGGCCCCATATTATCAGTGGTGCAGTGTGGGCAGTGTGGTGTCAGACTTGGGGGACTGTGGTTTGGATGGGACAAGTTGAAGACAACCTGGGGTCCTGGACGAGATGGCTGGTGGCACTTCTCCCACGGCCTTGGGGACAAGCCTCACTCTGTACAGCAGCCCCTGCAAATGTCGGGAACACCCCTCCCCCTGAGTTTGGCCGTGGCCGCAGAGTGTCTGGGCGGAGTGGGGGCTGGACTGGGTGAGGCGGAGTGTGGTGTCGGTCAGACTGCATCTGGGAAAGATGTGCTGTGGCCCGGAGGCAGAAGGTGACACAGAAGCAGCCCTACCGCGTGGACAGCTGGTTATTTAGAAGTCCACTGAAGTGTTCAAACTTCTTTTCTGTCTCTTCACTGAAGGAACCACCTGAGGGGGCAGGCATCAAGAGACAGAGTTTAGCAACCAGAGGCTCAGGCCCCACCCTGGCTGTGGCGGTTGGCCTCAGGGGCCCTGGAGCCACCACCCTCAGCAGGTGGCCTGCCAGGGCCACCTCTTTGTAAGGTCACCAGGGCAGCCCCTGGGGCTGGGCACAGGTCAGACACTCTGTCAGTTAAGCTGAGCAGTGAATAATCACCAAGAGTGAGGGCCATCGCTTTTCCCACAGAAGGAAAAGTTCTGCTTCCCCTTTTGTGCCCCCAGCTGCATAGTGCAAAGAAAAGGTTCTTTTTTGGTCATCAGAAGCCACATTGGCTCACCAGCCTCTAGTTCTCAACAGAGGAAAAACGATACACAGAGCCGCAAATGGCTGACGCCCACGTTTTTGAGGCCACGTGAATGATGAGGTGGTGGCCTCAGCTCCCACATTTAAATAGCTTTGGCGTGTGTGCTGGGCCACCAGTTCTGTCCCACCCACCTTGGCCAGAGCTGGCTGTGAAAGCCCAATCTGCACCTAGGTCTGTGTGTCCGCCGTGTCCTTCCTGTGTATGGGCACGTGAGGCTGGCTGTGTTCCCCAAGCTCTGGATGCAAACTAGGAAGCTGCTCTGGCCCTTTGAGAAAGGAGGGAGGCCCTTGCCTGTCTCCTGCACGGTGCACTGCAGGGGGCCCTGGCGGGCCTGAGGTCTCCACCCTGGCTGCTGTGCTTGCCCGGGGGCGCTTACCTATGTGGCAGTTGTACATCCAGATGCGGTGGCCATCATAGCGGGTCCTGCACTTCATGATATTGTTGGTGTAGTCAGACTCCGCAACCTCGTAGTTGGGGTTAATGACAACCTGGGGGAGAGTCAGGTCAGACTGGCTGCCGAGTCGTGCCTCTGCCAACCGCCACCCCAGGCCCAGGGCCCAGCTGGGCCCAGTCCTGCCTCCAGTGCTCCAAGGCAAGCGGGGACAGGACTGGCCAGAGCTGAGGTCCGGGAGGCAGAGGAGTGAGGCGCCCATGCACTGCTGTCTGTCTCAGTGGAATTCACCCCAACCTCCACCAGAGGCAGCCTTCAGGAAGGACTCTCCTCTCCTGGCTGCCCTGGGAGGCCAGCAGTCGGTAGAGAGGCAGGAGTTGGGGCCTGGGGGTGGGGGAGGCACACAGGGCAGACTGTGGAAGGAACAGAAGGGAGCTGGGGAGCAGGACATGAAAAGAAAGGGTGGGGACAAGGACGGGCGCTGTGGGAAGTGGGGGAAGGGCTGCCCTGAGTGGCGGAGCCTGGACGCTGCTCCTGGGGGGGGGGGGGTGACTTGGAACAGTCCCTCCTGCTTTCTGGGGCTTGGTATTGTTCTGGGCTTCTCCTGAGCCCTCCCAGCTCTGCCAGTCCAAGGGCCCGGCTCTGCTGGAGACTGCACCCCCTTGCACTCCTTCCTCTGATTGCCCCAGCTAAAGGGACGGGGCCCAAAAGAGCAGGACTAGAGAGGGTTATGGTTGAGAGAAGGTTTCTGTGGGTGGACAGAAAAGGGAGATTGGAGGTGAGGAACCCAGCAGAAAGGCAAAAGGGAAGGGGAAGGGGAAGAGACGGAAGCTGCACCTGGGCTGTGGGTGCATATGGAGGATGGATGTCAGATTTTTCCTTGAGGGCGTGGCAGGATGTGAGGGGACCAAGCTGCCCTGGGCCTGTGGGGCACGGGAGCAGCACCCTGCCAGGTAAGGTTCTAGGTCTGGTCCCCAAAGACCCTTCCCCCGAGGAGGGCTTAGGCATGACCCTTTGGCGGGTTGGCTGGGCTCCCAGAGATGCTGCGGGAGGCAGAGCTGGCATAGCTGCAGCCTGGTGCCACCTTCTGGGGCAGAGTCTGGCCCTGCTAGCCACACCTGTCCTAGGCTGTGTCCCACTTCGACTCTGTCTCTTCTCCCAAGGCTGGTAACTGTCCCACTTTGGGATGGCCTTCCATTCTTTTATCTCTTTTCCACCCAATAGTGTTTGCTTTGCCCTGTCCCTTGCCCTCAGCTTGTGCATGGCTCAGAGTGCCATGCAAACGACCCCATGCACTGAGGCCTGTGCTGCTCCCTGCCCCATGCCCCCATAGCTTCGCCCCCAGGGGGCAGGTGCGGCTTGGGCTCCTCGCAGGGGCCACCAGGGCCAGCTCGACCAGCTTGGGGCTGGGGGTGGGGGCTGAGAGGTGTGGTCTCCACTATCCCATCTGACTTTCACTGTATGATTCTAAACTTCACGTGGACCTATGGTTTGTGGCTCCAGCCTCTGAGCCTTGACCCACAGGGCCCTCTGCCTACAGCCACGTGGTCTCGGCCTGGCTTTCCTGGCAAGGTGCAGTGTTACTGATGTCTGCATGGGGTCCATGTGGGAATGCAGAGGGCCGGGGCTTCCACCCAACTACAGTTCTGTGTCTACCCTGAGGGAAATTTTCTTTTTCAGTAATCAGAGGCATTCACTTGCCCATAATCAGTTAATGTGTGGTGTGACCTGGGTTTGCCTGGCCACCACTGGCGACATGAGACAGTACTGGCACACGGCTCCGCAGGGCGTGGCCTGCCAGCAGTTCTCAATGAGCCATAGTCACTCTATAGGTGGCATTTGTCAGGACACAATACACAATGACACACATTCGCCCAGCCAAGTGACTGGCAGCCTCAAACGCAAGCCGCCTTCCACTGAGTACGTGCACAGCAACACAGATGTTCATTCTTTAAAATACAGAGCACTCTGCTCTTTGGTTGGGCCTCTCCAAGTCTGCGGTTTTGCCCTTGTGGGTGGAAAAGTGCTTGGCTGTCTGATTTCTAGCCTCCAAAATTGCCCAGGGAAGCTTTTAAAGCCCTTCTGTGGTCACTTCTCTGCAGGTGTCGGTTCATCCCAGGGCTGTCTATAGGGTAGGGACCGTGGGCCAGGCCCTGGGCTGGCTGAAGGGCCCCTTGGGAAGCCTTTCAAGACACAATGACACATTTCTGGTCCCTTATTTGCCACCCATGGGGCAGGCTGGAAAGCAAGACGGGTGGGGATGTGAGAAAAAGGAGAGGGTGCGAGGACGCCTCTGTGGGCGCACGTGCACCTGTGCGCCCCCGTCTTCCCCACCAGGCAGGAATCATTTGCAGGACGGTGGGAGGCCGAGGCTCCCTGGTTCCTCCCCAGGGCTGGCCTTCCACCCAGACAGGGTGCATGGAGGCCCTGGCCAGTGCCCCCCACCATCAATGGACACGCAGCCTCTGGTGCCAGACATTCTACCACTATCAATCCACTTCTCTGCATTGAGAATTGACCCCTCTGCAGACCCTCTTTTATGAGGCGAACATTTTGGGGAGATGCAAGGCATGGACACATGTGAGCAACTGCATTTTCTGAGATTGCTTTCAGCCTCGATGGCACAGGCCAAGGCAGGGCGAGAGTGGCAGGAACAATCCGGGTGTGGGTGGTGAGGGCATAGCTCTGAAGGAAGCAAAAAGTACAGGTGGCCTTCGAGTCTGTGGGACCAATTCCTGGCCTGAGGACCAAATCTGGCCACAGATGCCTTTGATCTGAGAGCATCAGAGCTTAAGTGCACTGAGTGCCACTGTCTCAGGAGGTCAGCAGTCCACCTGCCCCCGCCCCAGCCTGCATGCCTCACAGATGCAGGCTGCCTGACCGACTGCACGGGCCTCTAGGGCAGGACCCTTCAGACAACCTGGCCTCCATGCACGTGTGCTGGGCTTGGGCACCCACAGAAAGGGAGCTGCCTCCCTGTTGCTGGGAAAGAGAGCCCTCCTCTCATCAGCTGGGGCCTGGAACTCCTCCCCACACCCCTCACCTGGAACAGGTATTCTCCTGGAGGCACGTCAGTGATGTCCACCCACTGGCAGTCGATGTCATGGCGGTACACATCCCAGCAGCCCATGGTGATGCCCTGCTCACCAAAGTTGGCACACTCATAATTCTTCTGGATGTCTGCAGGCAGGTGCAGAGGGAGTCCCAGTCACCATGCACACATGGTGCTTCTGCCCTCTGTGCCACCCTCCCCACAAAGAACCCCAAACAGCCCTCCTGGTGGGTGACACCCCCAGACCCACCCTCAGTGTCTCTCTTCCTTCCCCAAGCCCCCCACCCTCAGGTTGATCAGGGCTCAGCAGCTACTGTGTTGTGTAGTGTCTGATCCTCTCTCCCTTGCTCAATTTTCTACCCACATCCAAGCCCTCCTTTCAGACCCAGCCATGGTCCCCTCCTCCACAAAGCCTTCCTTGACCACTCTGGCCTACCTGGCCCTTCTGAGGAATCGTTGGCCTGAGAATGAAGCACATGCTTATCCGAGAAAGCTCTGGCATTATTTGTTTAGCTTCACGTGGGTTTATCTTGTCTCTCTCTGGACAATCAATCAACATGTGGATCTGGGCTCGGGTCTGGTTTCTTGGACTGACCTGACTAGGCCAGCCACCTGTATGGCATGCAGTAGGTGCTCAAAACCTATTTGCTATGCAGTTTCATGGCAGACGGTGGCCGTCACATTTACTGAGAGGCTGCCACTCTAAGCAGTGTTGAGCACTACTCTAAGCACTGGGCATACTGAGAAAAGCCCTGTCTTCCCTCGAGGAACCCCAGTCTTGTGAGGATGGCAGGTGCTCCCACAGGTGATCACAGAGCAGGTGGGGCAATGTGAGCAGAGCGCTGCCTCTGTCTGGGGGGGCAGAGAGAGTCTGGGAACTGTAGAGGGGCTGCTTGAGCGTGAACTTGAAGGGTAAGAGCCTGAGGGGCAGCAGCACTTTCCCTTGGGACATAAGAAGAATGGCTGTGGCAGCCAGAGAAAGAGGGGACTCTGTGTCTGGTCCAAGAGTTTGGGCCTTACCAGGGAGACTGTGTGGCCCCACTGGTCCCCATCAGCATAACTCTTGGGGGTCCAGGCCTTGCCCACTCCCTCAGCCCCGAGTGCGGCCATGGAAGCTCCCACAGAAAAAGGTCATGTTGGAGAGTTGGCAGTGGCTAGAGAGGCAGCGTCCAGCATCAGACCTGGGCTCTGGGCTGGGTGGGCACTGCTGTTAGAGCATCTGAGTCCCTCTGCAGCCCCCCAGCATTCCCCCCAAAGATACCTCCTTCACATTCGGTGTCCTCCAAGCAGAAGCTGGCCTTATGGCCCTCTGCCACCTTGGTGCCATTGAGGTTCAGGAGATCATAGTAGGTGAACACTTCCATGCTGTGGTAGTGCCTGGGGTGAGAGACAGAGCCAGGGGTCAGTCTGGGCAGCAGCTGCCACCTGTAAGCCATTGCCTGGTTGGCAATTGGCTTCTGGGGACACCTTAAGTCACACGGTCCAAAGGGGTGGCCGGTGGGAGAGGAGGGGGTGACAAATGAGGTGGTACCACGGTGCTTATATGGGCTCTAGAGTGGAGCAGCGGCCCACCTTCCGCGGCCTCGGCTCCCCCGTTGGCTACATGGGAGCCACACCATGCAGAAGGCGGGGCTGCAGGGATGGGCACAGGGCCTGGCACACAGTCCACTCTGTAAGTCACCGATATCTGTACTGAGTGCTTCCACTGACCCTCCTGAGCACTGCAATGGCTCTCACAGCCCACCCACTGACATCTTTGGAAAACTTTTTAAAGTAGGGAATGTCGTAGAGAGGGAAAGAGAAGGGAACGGAGAGTGTCTGTGGAGTAGGGGTGAGGCCGAAGAGCTGGCACCAGGCATGACCCAGGGACAGGCAGGCAGGAGGCCTGAACAGACAGGGGCGGAGGTGTCAGCCACAGCTGGTGTGAGCAGTGGGAAGTCTGAGCTCCTTGCATGGAGCAGGTGGGAAAGGCAGGGAGGACAGCTCTGGAGACCTGCAGGAACAGGTGAAGTGGCGGAGCGCTTGTGCAACCCAGCTGATTGACTCTTTACATGACCGTGGTCTCTTCACTGGGCAAGGCAGGGCAGAAAGAACCCAGCAGATCCTGGGGAAGTGATGCATTTGGCTCAGAATACACAGGGGCACCTGGCTACTGTGTGGGCCACTGAGGCGCTGGGCTGGCGAGCCGTCCTCAGCTGCAAAAAGTCTGTCACAAGTCTGCACCTACGGATCATACCCGTCTCTCTCATTACAGGGGACATGTGGAAAATGGGGAAAACGGAAGGCAGGGTACCTTGGCATGGGAGCAGAACCAACCACTTATTTTGTTTATGGATGACCTGAGTTGTTGCCTCAGGGAAGAGGGAATGATGCAGTAAGGATCCAGCAGGAGAAACTGCAGAGATACCTATGACAGGGCTTGTGACAGCGGGGTCCTCGGTACCTGTCAACTCTCTCCTTATTACTAATCCTCCCTGTAGTAACAGGAGGAGTATCTTCATTACTAATGCCACCACTACCACTCCTACGATTATCCCCAGGCCCAGGGTAGCTTGCTTCCTTGCTTCCCAGGCCTCCCGTGGTTGTCTCAGGCTCCCTCCACTGGAATACGCAGCAGGACAGAGGGAAGAGGGAATGAATGAAAACGGTAGGTTTTCAGAGAGGAAATTAGAGGTTCTTTTCCTCTTCCTCCCGTGTTTGCCTTGGCTAAAAATAATGACATAAATTCCTACGCTGGGCTTTTTCCAGCTCACTCAGGTTTCTGGGTAAAACGATGCTGAGCTGGGGGCCCACTGAGAACATTCACAAGGATGTGTTTTGTGGCAGCTGAAGAGATGGTGTTGAAAGAGTCTCCTGGTTTCTTGAAGGAGCAAGATGAGGCATGAGGTCTGACTCATTGCCTAAACCATGTCTGCATCTTTCAGAGAACAGCTTCCGTTACCATGTTTACCAGCTGGAGAGACCGAAGAGAAATAGGTTTATGTTCCCTTGTCTAAACACAACGCAGATGGAGGCCATGGACAAACTGCTGTGAGGCTGACCTCCTTCCGCTCCCCCTGCTTCCTGCAAACTTGATTTAAGAGTCGCCATAGCACCTCAGTTTTCCCCTGCAAACACTGGGAGTAAAACGGCTGGTTGGAGCCTCCCGGTTCTAGCTAGTGGCAGTCCTGGGGCCTCCCTGCTTTCCTCTCCAGTGTGTGCAGCATTACCTCTGGGGCCACGTCCCTCTCCCAGCCGGCTGGCCACAGAGCCCAGGGGCACACCGCCACCACCACCCCCACGCCATGCCAAGCCACCCCTCTACCCCAGAGAAGGTGGGACGCATGTCTGGTGACAAGGGTGCACCTCCTCTATGCAGGATGCAGTGTCTGGACCTTTGGAAGTTTAGGAGGGGGACTGACCCATGGGGCAGAGATAGGACGACTTCACTGGGGAAGAAACGCCAGAGCACTGAGGAGACTGACACTTGAAGGAGGTCATTCATTGTGATCTGGACAAAGGAATGACTTCGTCAGAAAGATTCCAGAGCCCCGAATTCGAGGACACGGTACTCGTGGAGGAAGACAGTGAGGGACACTCCACGACAGACAAAACCAGACCAGAGAAAAGCAAAAGGCTTGAGTATATTCTTTGTTAGCCCAGGTCACTGGGGACCCAAACAGAACTTCCAGTCAGAGAATCAGTGCATGTTGTAGAGGTGACGTTTTACTCGCCATCTTCCCCACACCTGCCCCCCCCCCCGCCCCCTGTGCCCCTGGGATGGACGTCCTGGCTGGGGCTCAGCTCTGGTGGGACAGTGCTCCTGTCCCCGTGGCAGGACGTGCCCCAGGCTCAGGAGGTGCTGCCACACGGGCAGGGGCCCTTCTGCTCACTCCATCCTGCCCCCCGAGGTGCTAGGCAGCCCCCCAGCTGGAACAAAGGCCCATATGTGTGACAAGGGCCTGCACTTGGATCACAGAGGCCACCTCACATTTCCAGGGCTTTCACCCATCACGGGGACTGCTCTGCACAGCGGGGAGGCAGGGCGAAGCGAACAAAAGCCTCCCCCTTGTAGCAAAGCCCTCTCTGACTTGGACGGCTGGCACTGGCTGGATGGATGTCTGCCTCCCTGCTGCTCCAGCTCCCAGCTCTTCCAGAGGCTGCAAGGTGGGCGGGCCAGCCCTACGACACCGCTCTGTGTGCTGGTGTGTGTCTGCGCCTGGCTTCATCTGGCCCATCAAAGCTGGGGTGTGACACGCCAGGTACATAGGTTTGGCTCCTCTCCCCAGGGACATAAGAAGCAGGAGGGGGACCTCATCAAGATCATCCACCAAGGATAACGCACATGAGAGAGAATGACACAGGGCCTGTCCTCACCTGCTTGGTGAGGAGACGCCTGAGGCGGTCAAACTCTGTGTCATTTTGGGGCTTTCAAAGAATATAGCTCTGTTCCTCATTGTAGCACCAATTACATTGGGGGGGAATAGTTTTCCTCATTTGCACTAATTTGAGCCAGGGTTCTCAGAATCTGATGAACCAGGATGTTAAATATCCTAGAAAAAAATTTTTTTGAGTGCAGGAAGGGCCAGCTTTCATTGGACTCCCAAAGATACCCAATTGAGTTTTGGGGCCAGGCATTCTGTTGGAAAGTCCTGCCACAGAGCCCAGAGAAGTCCCCAGGGCTCTGGAGGCTGGATGGGGGCTCTCAGGCTCCCTGGGACACTAGGGTCACAGGTCCTAGTTGCAGACCAGCAGGGGAGGTCTGAAGGGACACATGCTCAGCCACATACTCCTTCCCACACAGCCCTCCCACAGCATTTACTGGAACATCTGTAAGCCAAGAAATGAAATAGGCCACAGGAAAAGCAGGGGCGGGCAATCAGAAGAAGCTTCCACAATGTCACCATATGTATTCTCAGAGGACAGCCCATTTGTGGGAGAGCAAGCGTATGTCACACAGAAATTCCTACCAAGTAATGTCTGGGTAGACTGTGGGGCAGAGATGCAATTACCTTCTACTTATAGACGCTCTGACGGTGGCAGCCCCCGCAAGCCCAGGCTGCCGCCACATGCTCCCCAAGGAAGCCTGGCACCAATGTGGTCTCGACTTCCCTTTTACCCCCAACTTTCACCCTGCAGAAAACCGACATGCTTCTGCACAAAGAGCAAAAATTTTTCGGTTAATGAGGACTTTCAGAACACACAGAGAGTATTATAAAGAAAACTCAGCACCCTTAAGTTCTACCACAGTCCTGTCTTTTGAAATGAGTTGAACAAGTATACCCCCAAACTGAGTCAAATGTGTCGAGGTCATCAGCTGTCCGTGATAAAGCAGCCAGAGACATTTATGATGGAGGGTCAGCGGAGGCGACAGAAAGAGCGCACACCGGGGGCTCACACAGGCCTGAGTCGGTTTCCCCGCCAAACACCAAGCCTCTGTTTCCTCACCCGCGAAAGTGAGGGGGTCCCTCACTGAGAGACCTGGCACTCAGAAGGCGTCAAGAAATGTTCGTTCTTGTGCCCCTAACAGTGATCCCTGAATTTTTGAGCTGGGAGGAGACCAAGACATGAGCTAGATGGGGGTGTCTCAGACTATAATGGTCATGCAAGTACCTGGTGACTCTGTTAAATCACAGATTCTAACGTGAAGTCAGCCCCAGGCCCTGGGGTGCCAGCTGACAGCAGGTGCGCCAGACCATGGCCTCGCTTTGAGAAGCTGGACCAAGTGCAAAAGCTCTGGTGTGCAGCTGAGAGTCTGAGCACAGGGACTGGGCCAGCTCTGTGGACCCTGGGGGAGCAGCGGCTGTTGTGTCGAATGGCAGGGGCCTCCTCCCTTCCCTTGCAAGAGTGCGCTTGCTTCTGTCTCTGGCTCAGGTCTGGGCAGGAAAAGGTGAAGAAGTAGGGGCTGCATGTTCTGGATTAGAGCAGAAATCCAGGCAAAGAACAAACGGGAAGGCTGGAGATGAAGGAGGTGGCTTCTGTTGGCTCCAGCTGGGGCTGGCTCTGGGATTTCACTTTGTTCCTGCCCAGGATTTATAGCCCTGGGATCAGACCCACAAACTGAGGCCTGCAAGGGACATGAGAGGTCCTGGGTGATGTGGCCCAGCTGCCTGGCGTCAAACAGCTACTTGGAGGCACAATGCGCTTGAGAGACCAGGCCTCATGATTCTTGGGGCTAGAACGCTTGTCCCCAAACCCACTGTCTTCCTAGAAATATTTTAAATACATCCTGGTATTTAAAGTATATTTTTAAATGACCTCAGAGTCCAATCAGTGCAGAACTTCCAAGCTCCCTGCAGAGCACAAATTTCCTGTGGACACACTTGGAAACCATGGACAAAGTTTGTTCCCTAATCTGAGAGGCATGCAGGGCAGGAGAGAGCCTAGGCTCAGGGAGGGGAGGGGGCCAGGGCAGCTGCAGAGGAGAAGGGCGGGCCAGCTCACAGACTCCCTCCAGCTCAGGGCAACCCTGCACCTGGACCGTGTGGCCTCTGTAAGTGACCCTGTGATTCCCAGTCCCATCATGACATTGGGCCCTGCAGGACATTGGCCTGGGACAGCTTGGGACAATGGAAGGGAGGCCTTACCTGTGGCAGTCATGCCAGATCCATGCGTGGCGGCCATTCTTGGGCCGGAAGTCGGACTGGCCATTGTTGTGGATCTGGGAGGAAAAGCGCAGCAGCCGCCGGTAGCCGGTCCTGGGGTCAGTCTGGGCGGCCGAGGCCGAGAGGCAGCTCTCCTCCATGGCGCACTGGAGCATGAACATGGGCCGGTCCTCCAGGTAGGTGGTCTGCTGCACGATCTCCGCACTGAGGACCAGGTCGGGTGCGGCTGCGGAGGGCAGCACGGTGCTCAGGCCAGACTCGAGGCCCCTCACACCTGCCCAAGTCCTTGACTTCTGATCCCTGAACTGGGGCAACCTTCCCCGCCCACCACCCCCTGTCCCTGCCTGGAACTGCCTTCTGGAATTGGCTCATGATCTCCCTCTCAAGGCCACCTTCCTTCAGGGATGCCACCCCAAATTCCTCTTCCCCTTCTCTGTGTGTCCCTTGGACACCCCTGCAGGTATCAGGACAAAACTCTGGAAACGGTTCTATCTGGGTGATGGGTACATGAGGATTCGCTCTATCATCTTCACTACTTTTGAGTGGCTTGAGATTTCCATAATAAAAAACAAACAATAATATGGACAATGGCGAATAATAACAATGTTCTCTCCACCCAGAAAGAGAATCCTCTTAATTCCTTGGGCTGACTCTTCTGGGAGCAATACAGATCTATTTTTCAATGTGGGTGATACTGTATGTAGATTTGTAGTCTGCTTACACTGTTTCCCTTTCAAATATATCTTGACATATTCCCTTGTTAATAAATATCCATTACATCGCTACATAATATTTAATTCACAAACCTAGCCCATATTTTTTAAATACATTGGTTGCTTGGAATTTTTCCCAGTTGAAGATAAAGCGGCAATAAACATTCTGTAGTAAGTCTGTGTATATAACTTAAATGATTTCTTTGGAATATATTTCTTTCAGTGAAATTGCTGAGAGGAAGAGCTGCATATTTTCTAGGCTCCCATGCTCATTGTATTGCCAATTACCCAAACAGGTTCTTCTGGTTTCCACTCACACTTGCTCTAGGGCTTAGTTTTAAAAGGGCATCTTTTAAACAGGATGGATTTACTCAATTAGCATGTTGCATATAGCAGGTGTTTAAAAAATTACTGATGGCTACAATCTAATATTTACTATAAAATTGTATTAGGACTCACTTCTTTACAAAAAGATTAACTGTAAGTTTCCCTTTATAAGGAAGATTCCATTGAACATTTCTAGTACATGCCATTTCACAAAAAATACTATATACGAATTATTTACAAGGTCCATCTATCCTTTATTTTCTGACAAGTTGCTTATAAGTTTCGGAAGAGCATGTGAAAGGGCACACAGGTGGATGTGGGGCTGGGAGTGAAAACAGGAATTGGGGGCTCCCCTGGGCTGGGAACGCCTTCCTCTTAGAGGACACACACCAGGAGGTGTGCTGGGTGTTCCGGGAACTTTAAGAGAGGGACTGAGAGTCTCTTATTCATTGTCTGTACACTAGTCAGCCCTCCGTGGACAGCCCTCTGTTTACCTCTTTCTGAGAGCAGGCCAGCTCTGCCTCCAGCTGAGTCTTAACATAGTGGGGCCTGCGCTTGGCTGGCCCCCGGGCTGTGCTCTCAGCATCTGCCGTGGAATGGGGCCCTGACCTCCGTAAGATCCGGGACATCCACCAGAAGCCCATCGGAGGCATGCCTTCATGCACCCACCTGCCAAGCGTTACGATGGAACTGCTGCTAAACAAGGCAGACCTCATGCTCTCGCAGCAGAGACAGACAGAAGCAGTGTTAAGTGGTCACAACTGTGGCCAGAGCTTGAAGGAGAAATAGGGGATATGTTGGGGATTATAACGAGGGCACGCAGTCTGGGGAAGTCAGGGAAAACTCCCTTGGAGGCAGTCACATTCTAGCTGTTCCCTGGAGGATGAGCAGAGATTAGAGGAAATAACTCTAAGGTGTGGGGGTAGGGAGAGCATTTCAGGCAAAACGAGTAGCACAGGGCAGGTCCACGAGGTGTGAAGGGGCAAGGCCTGTGATCAGGGCAGTAAGGAGGGTGGGGAGTAGAAGGCCTCCTGGAACGAGTTTGGGTGCCATGAGCTGGGCTCGCTGAGTGCTGTGGGAGAGCCTGGGCAGGGCTTGAACAGAAGGGAGCGAGCTCAGGGGAGGCAGGCTCCTACTCTGGCTCAGGGAGGGAAGGCAGCTGGGGGCATGTGTCACTGGGGACCCAGTGAGGAGCCTGCAGTGAGGTGGGGTGGGACACGGGCACGGAACACAGGTGGAGACAGTGGAGTGGAGGGTGGTGGAAGGAGTTGAAAGACCACAGAAAGGTAGAAATCAAGATGGAGTGAATATGGGAGTAATGAGCAAGAGAGAGATGGGGGAGAACTTGCAGATTTGGGGCATGCAAAATGGCTGGGTCAGGAAAGGTAATTAATTACAAGGGGATGCCTAAAGGATAGACTTTATTTCTCTGAATAAAGCATTAGGTCACATCAGTGTTTCTGGCCCAAATGGTTACTGCCCCCCTGCAGACTCTGAGGGATGCCGTCCGCCTAAGATGAGGGTTTCTCTGAGCAACAGCCCCTTGAAGCTCACTTCTGGCCTGCTGTGAGGACTTTGTGCAGGGCAGTGCTTATCCAGCAACTCGAGGTCCTCATAGTAAATTTCCTTCAAGCTTCTCTTGATTCATGGGTTTGCTTCTAGCTCATAGATACTGTGAATTATATGAATGAACAGTTTTCCTCTTTCCTTTGGCTGCTAGGAAGCTCATTGTGAAATTTACAACCTCTTGGTAGTAAATGTATGGGACTCTATAGTACATATTTTTAATTCACCTCTCTTGGATCCATTTGGAGCCACTAACTTTTTGCCCATATCTACTTTCTTTTCACCTGCTTTTATTTTATGCTACCTTGACTTTTATTTAGGTTTATGTCATCTAAATATCCTTTTGGAAAAAATGGTCTATTACAAATATAAATGAATTAATAAGCCAAGAAAAGGCCCCTGAGAGCAGTGAGACTGGTTGTCTGTGCCTGGGTGTATTTCCCCTGGGGGGCTGGTAACGATGAGGAACCTGTCCCTCCTCTCAGACAGGACGCAGTAGCTTGGGGTGTCTGCCGGAGCAGCCAGTGCTAGCATCCAGAATCCTGCCTCATGGGGTTAGGAGATGCTATTCGAGTCCAGAAGGGGGAGAATCGACCTGGCTGAGCTCAAGGTTTCATCTTCTCCCTAGTTCTCTGTGATGGTAAATGACAGTGCACCATTGTTTATTGAGCACCTGCATACAGTCATTGTCATACTTGAATTTTCGGTTTCTAGAAAAACGACGATAACTGCAGATCACAGAGGTTAACTAGCTTTGCTGAGATCAGCAGTAAGTGGCCGGCAGGGTCTGGTCTCAGGGTGCTGGGCCAGAACCTGGGCCTCTCCTGCCTCCCTGATGCACTAGCCAGTGATTTTGTTCGGCCAGGGTGTGGGGCCTGGAGCCTGGGGGTCAGGAGAGTGGCATGCCCGCAGGCTGTCCTCTGGTCCTCTCGCAGCCCAGAAGGGAAACTTCATCAGCTGGGCCGTTCTGAACCCTGGTGAGGCTCCCCTTTCTGTATTTTCAGTTTCTCTAGAGTGCTCGGGGGTTACCAGGAAGCTAAATCGCCTCCAAGGCCTGAAACAGAAAATGATCCGCAGAGGAGAGCGGCAGGAAGAAAGCAGGCTGGTGGGCACCGAGCACCGGGCTCGGGCTGCATGACTCACTCACTTCGGAACCGTCCTCCGAGGAAGTGTTCTGCTCACCGTTCACTGCCAAGAACAGGAGTTCTCAGCCACTAACCTGCCCAAGGTCGCTTAAGTAGTCTATAGCGACTGTGGGATTTGAACCCAAGGCCCCCAGACACCCGGTTGCTCTCTTGCTTTCTTCCACCCCCACCCCCACCCCAGCCACTATCAGACATGGTTCTGTGGCTGGGGTTGGGGGAATCCCTTTTGCCATTTGCACCCAACTTCTCACTTAACGAGAATTAACCTCTGCTCTCCCCTTTTGCTCAGCTCATGGCAGAGGCCTCAGGGCCTAGCAAGGAAGGAATAACCAGGGGGCTCTGGCCCCTTCCTGGAGCCTGGTGGGGAGGGTGGACACGACCCCCTGGGACTCTCACTTTCTGAGCAGGCGACTCCAGCCCCATATTGCATTCTGCCCTGGGGGCAGGCCACATCCTCATCTCGGCGACAGTGTGCCAGGGACAGCTCCGTTCCCGAGCACTTCACTCCGCTCATGACCACTTTGTTGGCATTGCTGTTTTCGTGCCAATACCAGGTCTCCTGGAAAATCGACAAAAGAAATGGTCAGCATGTCACCTTGAGTGGTCACTTCTTATATTCTACCAATGTTCAGCCTCACAAAAGTCTCAAAGTTTTATGATCCCATTTTGCAGACGGAGATGGCCGAGGCACAGAGAATCATTTACCCAAGTCGTACAGTTTGTTAGTGGCAGAACGAGTGAGAATCCAGGTCTTCTGACTGTGAGACTGGGGTTCTGTTGCCCACCCTCTGACCCCGCCGCTCTAGAGAGTATCACTAAGGTTGCTTTGGTCAAGCAGCTGTTCAGTACTGTGGTCAGAAATGGCAAGCACCTGCAACCCACACTGCCACTGACTCATCCTGAGACCAGGGCAGACATTACTAATCAAACATAGCACTTCTCCTCTGAGCATGAATGTGACCTCAGAATCCTCCTCAATACAGTGCTCCAGGAAGACACTAGTAAGTGATCAGAACTGGCATGAGAGATGAAATTTATTCACATATGGTAGTAATTAACTTGATATCCATATATCCCACTGGTTGTTTCCCTAGAGAATCTGACTATACATCCCTCATCTCTAGGCAGAAAACAGGGGCCTAGAGAAGGGATAGGCCTTGTCCTCAGCGACAGACATCAGCTGTGGGCCCATCTCACAGTCCCAGCTGAGACCCAGATGCCTTAGGAGTGGGCTGACAAGGAACAAAAACATCTGGGCAGCCAATATGCTGTAGTGAGCACTGTTTTTCTGCTCTCCAGAGAGTAATGGAGAGGACCCTGGCTTGTCATAAGCAGTATCGGCAGAGACATTGTGTGCCCTGGGCAGCTGGCTCCCTGAGGGCGTGGGCAGCAGTGCCAGCAGCCACAGGGCAGCATCTGCTCGGGATGCACTGCTCACCCTGCACCCGGCAGGCACTGAGGCCCAGCAACACTGCCAGGATCCCTCCAGGTCTCACCCTTAGAAACCCCCTTCCCAAGCAGGGCCACCTGGGCACAGGAGCTGGTGGCAGGGTTAGCAAAGTAAGGCCCGGGGTCGGGATGGGGGTTGGGGAGAGGTACTCCAGCCATTTTCTTGCTCAGTGAGAAGCTGAGGAAGGTGTTTAGAGCCAGGATCTGGTGGACCTGGGATTCAGTCCATGCCACAGGGAGGAAACTGAGGCCTGGAAAGGTGGCTGCTTTGCCCCAGCTCGTTGTGCCGTGGGCTGTTGGGAGCACATCGGGGAATGGGTTCTGAGCCTTCTGTCTCTTCCTCCCCTCCACCCCACCTCCTGCCTCTTTCTGACTCTGTTCTACTCTGCAGGTGTCTGTTCCCCCACAGTCCAGGGGCCAGAGGGAATAATTGTTTTATCCTGACCCAAGGACATGCCCAATTCCAGAGAGAGGGGAAGGGAGGGGGAGGGAGGGGAGAGAAATATTGATCAGTTGCCTCCCCTGTGTGCTTTGACCTGACACCAAACCCGTAATCCAGGCTTGTGCTCTGACTTGAACCAATGACCCTTTGGTTCACGGGATGACGCCCAACCAACTGAGCCACACCGACCAGAGCAGAGGGAATGATTTTTGAAGCCAAATGTTACTTGTTTCTCTTCTGCCTTTCAGTGGGGCAGGAGCTTGTCTCCCCTCAGCTGAGTTGCTGCCTTTGAGGAAGGGACCTGGGAGAGGAGGGCGCAGCTGCTGTGACAAGTGTTCTGGATGGGCTTAGAAATATAGCAGCTGATCAGCGGGAGAGTGCAAGAGCGTGGCCTGCTGCTGTGAACATGTTCTGGCCAGAGGGGCCTCCAAGGGAGCAAGCTAAGGTGTACGGCATGTTGGGCCTTGGCCTGGGCGGTCTCTACTATCCCGTAGGACTGAGCTGCTTCCCTCTGCAAAGGACACATCAGGACACCCCAAGATTAGCCCTTGTCTTAGGATGAGTCCCAGTGCACAAAGCTGAGTGAACTGGTCTTCATTCTGCAACGGGGGAACAGGGAGGGTGTGTGTGTGTGTGTGTGTGTGTGTAACCCCCACCCAAGGACTCAGAGTCAGGAGGGGCAGAACAGAAGCCAGGATATAGCTCCTGCCTCCCAGCCCCCAGCCCTTTGCTCTCCTCATGCTGGGCATCTGGGGAAGGAAGATGGTGGGTGGAGGGTGGCTGAATAGAGGTGGGCAGGATCAGACTAGATGGAGGGGCCCGAGCCCGGGACTTCTTACCTGGAAGGCGTTGCTGGCGAACCCCAGGCCCAGCTGCCTGCAGACCACCATGGCCTCCACGATGCCCCAGCTCTCGCCACACACTGTCCCCCATACAAGGGACCCGTTCCTCTCCACCAGCACCTCCACCCGGCCCTCGTAGGGGTTCCGGCCCCCATGCAGGCGCAGCTGTGGACAGAAAGGTGGGCATGGTCACTAAGCGGGGACGGAGACGAGCAGTCCCACTGTATTGCCATCAGTTCCAATTCTCCCTAGCCATGAGGTCCTGCCTGGAACACAGTCACATTCAACAACATCACTGAGAGCCTACTGTGTGCCAGCATCTGCCCAGCCTGCTCTTACACATCAGGTCCCGGCACCCTGGGGACCTAGAGCCTAGGTAGCTGGAAGGCCCACAGACTGCCACTGAGTATCACAGCAGAATCTGCCTCGGCTCCCCATGAGGTCCCCAGTGGGGGGCTGCTGTTAGAATCAACCACTTGGCAGGATGTGCCCAGGGCCTCTAAAATGTCAGAATTCCCCAGATTGCTTCCTGGGCCCTCTTCTCACCACACCCTCTGCTTGACTGGTTCCAGCTCCTGACCTCATCTCCTCCCGCAGCGCCCCTGCCATCCTCTCCACCCAGAGCTCTCTGCCAGAGACCCAGAGAGCCAACTGCCTACTGGATAATTACACTTGGCACCTCTGAGACCCCTAATTGGAACTTGCCCTCTCCTCTCTTTCCACCCAAACATGTGCTGTCTCTCCCCCTTGTTCCCTGTGTCAGCTAAAGTCACTACCATCTCTCCTGGGGCAGCCAACTTTCTATAAAAGGCCAGTCGGTAAATATCTTGGGCTTTGTGGGCTGTGTGTCCTCTGTGGTAAGCACTCAGCTCTGCCATGTAGTGTGCAAGCAGTCACAGATAACATGTCAATGACTGGGCGTGGCTGTGTCCCAATAACACTGTACTTACAAACACAGGCAGAGGGATGGGTTTGGCCTACAAGCTGTAGTCTGCTCATGCCTGCTCGATTCTGTTATACAAGTCAGAAATCTGGGAACCATCCTCAACATCCTCCTCTTCTCATTGCCCACATCCTGGTGGACTTTACCCCCCAAGTCTCTCATCAACCCACCCACTTCCCACCCCTTCTCCCAGGCACAATTGCCTCTGGCCTCTACGCTTGCCTTCATCCCCTTCAAAGGGAAGAGAGAACCCTGTCCGTTAGTGTAATTCACAGTATCCATGAGATGGAAGCAAGCCCATGAGTCCAGAGAAGCCCATTCTCTACTCAGAAGCCAGAGGCATCTTTAAAAAGCACCTGACCTGCCACTCCCCTGCTTAGAACAGCTTGGTGGCTCCCAGGGGCCCCACTGCTCCCCTCTGCTGCCTGCCGTGTGTCTCCCTCATTCTTGTTCCCCGACCTCCAGGCACTCAGGCCTCCTTTCCGTTTCCATGGCTCCCTGATTCTCACAACCACATCCCATAGGAAGTCACACATTTCACAGGAAAGCCCACTACATAGAGAGGCCCTATCCTGGCTGATCTTGTTCATCTTCCAGTCTCATACCCACTGACAGTCCCCTCCACTGGGGGCCAGTGCCCCTACATTCCACAGCTCCCTATTGTGGTTTTCTGTTTTGTATAAGGCAAGTGCCTCACTTAAGCTTTGATTATGAGGCATCCCCTTTCAAGGAGCCTATCTCAGATAAATACATTGCCAGCCATTTGACTAGATAAGGAACCGGCCCCCTCTGCTCCCTGAGGGTCGTTTATTTTGGAGATCTTGGTTGATTTTGATAACTGACATTTGGGCCACTTTCTTTCTCTCTCTCTTACGTTTTACATTCAGCAATAAAAAGTGGGCTTGCAGAACCCGAGGTCTTCACCCTTGACCCCAATAAAAGCAGAACCCCAGCCCTGGGTGCTCTCTCTCCACCTGTGACCTCACTGTGTGGCCCCTGCACTGTGTAATTTCAGTCCTGTAAGTAATAAATCTTTGTGTCTTCAAGGTTCTCTGATGGTTATTGCTGAAGGGCATCTTGCAATCTTCATAAGAACCACAAGGGCCCAGCACAGAACACCTATATGTCTCCTTAGCATTTGTGACTATTGTAATTACATAACCCTACAATTTGTTTAACGTCTCTCTCCTCTGTTAGAATATCAGCTCCAAAGGGCAGTGCTAGATTTGTCTGCTCTCCTGTGTGATCAATATCAAAGACACGTCTCAGGAATGTTGGGTATGGCACAACTATTTCTGGAATGCATGAATAAATAATCAGTCCCACTAAGTGAAGACATGGACCAACTTATATGAGCTCAAGCAGGAAGATCTGAAATTTGGGGAAGGGCTCTAAAACTGTAGACCTTAATACAGATACCTCACCTTGCTACCCTTTGAGCTTCTAACAATTCATGCCTTTGGGATAAGGCATGACACCTCCAGAAATCCTCAGCACTGAAGCTGTCTGGTCAACCGTCCTTAGCAACAGTATAATAGCTGACCAATCCTTAGCAACAGCATGACCCTTGGGGCACGTCTTCATTCCTATTATGGACTTAGAGGATGCAGGGGTCAATGAGGTCAGCCAGCAAACAGATGAGCCAAGGGCAGCTATGATGTTGTATCTACATCTCAGGGCTGTTGAGTAGATGAATAAAATTAAATAGTTCAAGGAAAGTGCTCGGCAAGGCTTGGCCCCTGGAATTGCTCATGAGATATTAGACATCACCATAGCAATGGCCATTATTAGCTGGGATCCCATCAGAAAACACAATCCTCTTCAGAGAGGACAGAAGGGCTCAGAACAGGTAAGAGGCCTGGCCTTCAGGAGGCTGACGCCGGCTTTCCTGAGTGCCACTGGCCTTGCTGTGACTGGGTAGATGAGACCAGCTCCAAGTCTGTGGCCTGCATCAGCCCCTCAAGGAAAAGTCAACTGGTTTTCTCGGGATCCTCTCTCACCTCCTTTATTAGAGGGACAAACTGAAGCCTCAAAAAGATTAAGGAATCAGCTAGTGAGTGGTTATTATAAACCAACTTGTGTCCCAAAATTCATATGCTAATCCCTAATGTGACTGCATTGGAAGAAAGAGTCTTTCAAGAGATAATTGGGTTAGATGAGGTCAAATGGGTGGAGCCCTCAGTCAAAATGACTGGTGCTCTGACTGGAAGTGGAAGAGACGCTGGGGATGCAGAAGCACGGAGGAAAGGCCATGAGAGGACACAGGGAGAAATCTGAAAGCCAAGGAGAGAGGCCTCAGGAGAAACCAACCCTGCCAGCACCTTGATCTTGAAGTTCCAGCCTCCAGAACGATGAGATGATAAATCTCTATTGTTTAAACCACCCAGCTCTGTGGTGTTTTGTTCTGCCAGCCCACCATACTAACAACGATAAAACTTATAAGTCTCGATTCTTCTGCCCAGTGCCGTTGCCAGCACCTTTGGGGCTCCAAGCCCAGCCCTGCGGAAGCCTGACTGCTGTGGCGAGAATTGGTGCAGGGATTTCTTCTGGAGGTGACTTGCCAGGGGCCAAAACAGAAGATCCAGGTGTAATACTGTCCCATGCTCTACAGTTGAGTGCAGGGGCCACCTTCCAGAACTGGGTGCCATGAAAGGTCAGGGCTGTTTGTGCTGGGAGTTTGGTGCCTCTGCTGGCCTCGCTGGGCCTGGCTCAGCAATTCCCACCATAACACAGATCTCTCATTTGGGTTGAAAATCCCACTCCAACCAAGTCCAATCTGTCTGACATGAATGGTGCCACAACACGCCAGCTCAGAGCATGTTGGCTTTTATAGCTCTGTTACGGCTACTAGAATGCTGCTGGGTAATCACAGATGGCCAGTTTTCCCACCGCTGTGGACCTGCGGCCCACACACCTGCTCACCCACAGCCCTGCTCACCCACAGCCCTGCTCACCCACGAGCAAATGCATGACTTGGCCAAGTATTATTAGGTTCACATTTTTGGCCTTGGAGCAATGAGTTGCACATGATGTATTGTGATTGACCATCCAGCAGTGCTTTTGGCATACTGGTGACAAGGTCAAGAATCACTGTCCAAGCAGGACCCCAGCTAGGGAACCATCCTGCACCCTGATGTGTCTATATTTGCTCATCTTTAAAATAAGCACTCAAGAAGCTCTTCCACCATGCCACCCACTAGATGATGCACAGACCTGACCACATTCATGGCATAATAAAGAACATTAAATAAGATGTACTGGGCCTTTTGGTAAGATTGGACAGACCTCCCAGCAAAGAGGAAGTCATCTGTTGGCTACTCTCATGGGTGAGGTCATCCAAGCTAGAAGACAGTGTAGGTTTTTTGAGACCCCTGTCTCAGTATGGGAAGGTGTGCCTCTGGTTTAATGCTATTAAGCTTCCCTTTTCTTTCTCTCTGATTACCAAAGTCCAGTCTTCTGTCCCCAAATACTGTCTGCATTGTGCTCACACCTGTGTGATTTGAAGACCTGCTGTCCCTGTGGTCCCTCTGGGTCCTTAGAAGGGCCCACGCCAAGGGCATCTCTCACAGAAAGGCCTGAAATGAGGTCACACCCCCCCCGCCCGAGTGCAGGATGTGACACACAGTGGACGCTCAACATCTGCCACCAAGGACAGCGGCGCTTATACGTAAGTTTTCTCATTTGGCACACATACAAATGCTAGGTGGCCCTGTCATTAACGGTGATGACAGCACAGCCTGAGTCCCTCCTGAGTTCATTACCAGAGCCCCTTCACCCACTAGAAACCTTCAGAGTGAGGTCACTTGGTCTCTACTCATGGGGCCTCAGTGGCCTGAATGTACCACAGTCCCCTCTGTGTGACCAGTCTCTTCACCTTCTTCTGGAAGCCCATGGCAGGGATATTGCACCTCACACCAGCATCTTCCTCATGGTTGCAGCCCTGGGACTCGGCATTGAATTTGCAGTCTATGATGGACTTCTCGTTCCCGGCGCACTCGATCTCGTTGAGATGGATGGGTCCTATCCCTGGGGAAGAAAGCAAATGTGGGCTATGAAGGCTTCCAAAGGAAAGTTTCTGGAACTGGCAAGAAAATCCCAGGTAATAAGAACATGCCTCTCCCACCCTCAGAACTCTCCCAACTGCCTCCCAGAGTCAGCTCAATGGCCCCAACTTTCCTCCCTGGGGAGAATGGCCCCTTGTCTCAGAATCCACTTCTCCCACAAGGGCTAATGAGGGTTGGACCAGCCTGTGTGACCTTGGCCTACTTGCTCAGCCTCCTGAATATCGTTTTCTCCCCTAATGAAGGAGATGGGCTAGAAGACACCTAGGTTTCCTCCCCAACTTTTACCTTCCAGGCATTAAGAATCAGAAAAGGGTGGCTACCCCTGTCCAGTCAGGGTCCCTTTAGGGAACTGATGGCATGTTCAAATTGGATGATCTGAAGAAACTTAGAAGAAGAGATTTTTTTGTTTTGTTTTATTTTTGTTTTTTTTTAAAGATTTTATTTATCTATTTTTAGAGAAGGGAAGGGAGGGAGAAAGAGAGGGAGAGAAACATCAGTGTGTGGCTGCCTCTCATAAGCCCCCCACCAGGGACCTGGCCCACAACCCAGGCATGTGCCCTAGACTGGGAATCAAACCAGCGACCCTTTGGTTTGCAGGCCAAACCAAAGCACAATCCACTGAGCTACGCCAGCCAGGGCAAAAGAAGAGATTTTTAACATAAAGGTATGAACAGAGTGTAGGGAAATCACACAATCACAAAGGGCAGTCCTGGACTCAGGGACTAATAGCCCGGGGTCACTGGGAGCAGCCCTGGGCCTGCAGGTGAGCTGAGGGCTGCGACATCTAAGAGCAGTGTGGAGAGGCACCTGATTGGAGCTGTTACCCTCGGTGAGGGACACGGTGGCCCTCAGCGACCTTTTAAGAAATATCTGGCCTCTCTCCGCTGTCCACCTCCAGTCTGCTGCCAGTGCTCCCTACTGGCCACACCCAAGCATGCCTCCCAGTTTTATGGGCAAGTGTGGACAGTGGAGCTGGGAGCGCAGATGAAAGAATCAGCAAATGACTGACCGGTGAGCATGTGGGAAGCTTCTCTTACAGGTGCCGAGATACCAAGGGGAGGCCTCCCACTGCTGGAGAGAGAATTCCCAGCCTGACCAGCATTCAGCTCAACTCAGCTCATAAAGTGACCTCTCTTCTGCCCAGCCCATCACAATGGATCAAAGTCCAGTTCTTTCCAGGAGTTTTGGGCTGCATTGACTGCCATCTTGTCCCTACCCTGCCTGTGAGCTTCTCCTTCTCCTGACCCTCACCACCCTCCTGACCCTCATCACTCAAACACCTGCTCAAACCTCCTGTCTTTATGGTGACTCTCTCCTGATCCCCACACCTCCCTCTGGCTCACCACTTTTGTCCCCTTCAGAGAGAACTTCTTGAAAGTGACACTCAGTTTGTTCTCTGTATACTTTCACAGTCAGCAGCAGGATTGTCCCCAGTCTGCCTCCCTGCCAGCCCTTCCCCCTGGCCGGCAAGGGCCCCTCTGCCCACCTGGTGACCCTCATCAGAAGCCTGGGTCATCTCTAGTACTGCCTCCGTTTTCACCGGCATGCAATCCACTGCCACGGTCTGTTTGCTCCTCCAAAGCCAAGTGCTGTTGCTCTCTCATTCTTGACACCATGACACCAGTCCAACCCTGCCACCTCCCACTTGGATGAATTCAGCAGCTTCTAGCCTCCCTCCTGCTTGCTTATTCCAAAACTATTTCTACACGGCAGCCCAAGGGATTTTCTAATGCAAATCAGATCATGTCCCTTCTTGCCTGAAATCCCTGCGATGGCTTCTCACTGCCCTTCATGGCAAAATCCTCAGTTCCCAGATGGCCTGGCAGGCCCTGTAGGATCTGACGTCCACTTAGCCTTCTGGCTCTGCCAGCTCTTCACCCTCAGCCACATCATCTTTTTCAGATGCTCCGTGGAGCCATGTGCTTCCCTCCATGTGGATCCCCTGCCTGGACTGTCTTCCTCCTAGTCCTCACCAGGTAACTCCTGCTCATGTTTCGGGTGCCCGACTTCAATGCCATTTCCATGGAAAGCCTTCCTGACCCCATCTAAGCTGGGTCTTCTCGGGCAGCCTCCCACTGAGCACTCTGCTTCACGTTCGATGTCTGCTTGCCTCCCCACTAGGGTAGGCCCCACGAGGGCAGGAGCCGTGTCTGCCTTCCCTTGGTATTCCCAGCCAGGCCTCGGCAAACAGGGAGTGCAGCAAATAGTGTCTGAATGGACGCATGGACTGCACTGAGAAGCTGGTTTATGTCGGCCCTGTGCCAGGTGTCGGGACTCAAGAAGAAGGCAGGCCCTGCCACAAAGAGCAAGCAGTCAGTTCGTGGGGGAGGCAGACATTTATGCAAAGACTTGTAATACGATGAGGTCAAAGGTGGACGTGACTGCCTATGTTTTAAACCCAAAGGGAGGGCCCCTGGCACTGTCACGGGGTCCTGGAGACACCAGTGTCTAGGCTCACTGAGGCCAAAAATTAACTTCTAAGAGCCACCCGTGGTAGTAGGTAAGAGCCAAGTTCCAGTTCCTTGGAAATTCATAAATGATGGAGCCTCTGGTTCCTTGGAATTTTACAAAATTAATGAAAGCACATAGCTGACTATGGCTGGACGCATCCAAAGACTCAGAGTGGAAAGGCAGAGACACAGTACTGATCCTAAACAGGGCGAGCAGAGGCCGTAGCTCATGAATTAAGGTGAACATAGAAATGGGCAGCAACTGTGGACTCCACTTGGACCAGACAGAACCTGTTGGGTGATTGTGAGGATGAGGATGATGATGGTGGTGGTGGTGATAATGGTGGTGATGATGGTGGTGCTGATGAGGATATCTAATATTTATTGGGCTTCCCTGAAGCATGCATATTCCTGGGACAGAGGGACAGGGCAGAGAGATGGGAAAACCAGGGTTTGCCACCCTCATTTCCGCACCGCCCAGTCCTACAGCAGGCTGGGCAGGGACAGGGGCATCAGTGGAGGGCCCTGGCCTGGGTGTCCAGCTGCAGCATGCCCAGTGTGCTCTGTGGGCTCCTGGCCACTTTTGTTGACCTGGGTTTGACATGCATTCTGACCCCCAGCATTCCCTTCCTCCTGGGTTCTGACTGGACCCTGAATTGCTCCCCAGCTCCACCTTGGCCCTGCTCTTCCTTCTACTACAAGCTCCAGCCCCAAATGACCAGCGGTGTGGGGCAGGAGAGGGGTGCTGGGACAAAGCCATGCCCCACCTCTTGGAGCAAGGTATGGACTCTGGACCCACAATCAACTCTGCAGGTTAGAATCAGATTTTTAAGAGCCAGAAGAATAGAACAGGGCATAGCAGAGTGCCTTGCATGTTGCAAAGATTGGCAATGATTCACACAGTTTTATCTCAGCTGTACCTGTGTGCACACGCTGTCACATGCATCTCTCCCTAGGGGTTGCAAGCAAAAGGGGGTGAAAGCCAATGCTCTAGAGCAGTGATTTCCAACCTTTTCCATCTCACGGCACGCATAAACTAATTCCTGAAGGTCTGCAGCACACCAAAAAGTCTATTTTGGCCCATCTGTCAAAAAATCACTATAGTTTTGATTCATTCACACCAGACAGCTGTGATTGTGTTGGCTATTGCCATTTTTTTCATTTGATCTAAGGGAAAAGAGGTCCGTACCCCTGACTAAATAGTCAGGTGTAGCTTGTGTTAAAAATTCTTGTGGCACACCGGGTGCAAAGCACTGCTCTAGAGCTTCCCCATCCGATACAGCAGCCTCAGGCACACTGAGTGCGTGCAATGTGGCCAGTTCAGACTGAGACATGCTGTAAGTGTAGAGAGCATCCTGGGTTCCAACGAGTTAGTGCACAATGTGTCAACTATCTCATTAATAGCATTTATATTGATTTCATGTTGAAATCAAGATATTTCATATCTGCTGGGTAAAGAAAATACATTATTAAAGTTAATTTCACCTCTTTCTTTCTCACTCTCTCTCATGTACCTACTCAAAAGCTTAAAATTATGTCTAGAAAATTTAATGTTATGCATGTGGCTTGTGTGGCCTTTCTGTTGGACAGTGCAAGTCTTGACTGCAGACACTTCTTTACCTAGTGTTCACTCAGCTGACCTTGCGTATGCAACTGCAACCCATCCATTCGTTCATTCATTCACTCCTCATGAAATGAATGTTCCTGGAGCCCCACGAGCTGGGCACCGACTCAACACTAAGGACACAGAGATAAAAGACACAGGCCCTCCTGCATGGGGGCTGGTGGGGGCATAAGCAGACGGCTGGGATGCTGGTGAGTGCAGGGGCCCCGTGGCACAAAGTGCAGAGCTGGACTCTGACACGGCTTCTCTGCCAGGGGAAAGTTTCAGAGAATCACAGGAGGCTGCAGCCAGATTGAACCTCCAACATTATCAATCCAGTAAGGATCCTGAGGCCCAGAAGGTCGCTCAAAGTCACTGTGCAAATAGCGACAGGGCCGGAGCCGGGACTCAGATGCCCTGACTCTCAGTCGTCACCCTTTCAGTGTCCTCGCTTGGGTGTGGTCACTTGGTCTACCAGCCAGAGCCAGGACTGAGGGACAGACCCCACCTGCTCTGTGATTTGACATTGAATGTGAACTTTTCTCTTCCTGTCCACCAGAGTTGAGTCCACCCTGTGTGGCAGCAGATACTAAATCATCCAATGGTTCTTTCAAGGACAGCACCAAAAATGCCAAACATCTCTCTCTCAGAGTTCTGCAGGCCCTTGGGACCTGGCAGCTGCTGGGCAGGGAAGTAATTAGGTCTAAGAGCACATAGCCAGGGGACATGGGATGTTTATGCCATCCAGTGCTTGCTTATTCCTGGGAATGAGTTGTCCTGTCAGCCTTGGGAGAGCATGAACCATCACGCCAGCCAACCAGGAACATGAACTGTAGGAATGTTTCAGATCTGAGGGAAGTGTGAATTGCTAGCCATGAGCAGGGAGGAGGAGGACTGTCAGGGCACCAAGTGGCACACTGTGACATTAAAGTCCACCCTAGACCCCAAACTTCTGCACACATCCAGGAAGTTTGTGGGATTGGAGAGTGAAGGGAGAGAGGCGTTCTGGATGTGAGCCAGACTGGGTGCGAAAGGGAGAGGCCCTTGTCTGAGTCAGAAGACTGGGGTTTCAGCCTTTCTCTGCCATAACTGTGGGGATGACCTCAGGCTTGTTGTCAAATCCCTCATCTTTTGGACCAGATGGCCTGGGACTCTCTCTCCAGCCCACTGGGCTATTATCTTCTCTGGGCTGTGATCTATGACCTCACCACATTCCTTTCTGTGGGGCAACAGCCCCATTTCAGACAGAATGGAAACACCTCTGCCCGCAGGATAGGACACCGCACAACTCAGCCTCTGCCCTTTCCTTCCTCCCCATCCCCTCCCCACCACAGCAGCCCTGGGCCACTGCAGCCTCCCTGCCGGTAACACTGAGGGGCAGGTTTCTGTTGCTCAGCCCACAGTTCTCCAGGAGCAGGCTGGGCACTCACGGGACTGCAGTTTGTCTGGGGTGAAGAGCCTCCTTCTGAATGCCCAGGGCTTGCGCGGGTCAGTGGTCCCCTGGCTCGGCAGGAGGGGACGCTGTTGTCATGTCACGTTCACAACATTGCTCTCAACAGAGTGACCCACTTGAAAGTCTCCTATATTTGGTTCTTTGCTCAAGTGGAAGATTTTCTCAGGACACTTAATAAGAATCAGGCCCCTTCTCCTTAGCATCTCATGACTAGCTGGAGGGGGCCACCTTGTTCCCAATCTCTGGTGGCAGGGAGAGGATGTTTGTGGGATGGTGCCAGAGGGGAAAAGTCAGAGCACATGGGGATTCCTTTGTGCCCAGGGTGGCCCACAGTCTGATGAGCCTGAGGTGCCCTCCTGGGGCACCTTCCTGAGAGTCCCAGTTTCTCAGTGGGGCAGCTGGGAGACCCCCATTAAAGTATTCACTGGATGCTAATATCTCATCTCATCTTGGTCATTTATTCCCTTCTTTGGGCCTCAGCTTCCAGAACTGGAAAATGGGGATGCTGTGTTCCCTAAGGCCCTTCCAGCTCTGACTGCCCAGGGAAAGGCCTGAGACTCTCTAAGGGGAACATCTGCTGGAGGTGGGAGGAGAAGCAGGAAGAGCAGGGAGAGCCCCAGGCCAGCCAGATCCCCATGAAGACGAGCAGTAGGACGTCCTCCCCACTCCTTACCTTGCCCTAGCCGGGAGCCAGTGATGGCCTCTTTGGCACTCCCAAAGCCCAGCTCTCTGCAGACCACGCTGGCAGACACCAGGTCCCACTTGTCATCGCAGATGGTACCCCATTCACCGTTCTTGAGTACCTCCACGCGACCCTCCCCGAGGTTGGCGCCACCTCTCAACCGCACCAGGGGCTGCTGAAGAGACACACGGTTCTGCTGAGTGTAGGCACTGAGGCATGATCAGTGGGCAGTCATGGCCCACTGCCCTCCCTTCCCAACCACCCCACTCCAAGCCGGGGCCCCCAGGCCAGGAACTGTAGATGTGTACATGTGTTTGTACATGTGGCAGGGGACTCTGCTTCACAGCTTGTCCCCTCAACCCATGCCTGGCTCAAGGACCTTACCACCAGCCCTTCCCTCCATCCCCTCATCCAGAGCCTCAGGCTTTAGAGCTACAGAAAGAAGCTCCCAACCCTAAAAGTCTGCAGAGCCCAGCTGGATCGTCATTCTCCCTGGCCTATTGCAGTGCTGTAACACCAGGGCTCCTGCCTGGTCACCCCTCTGCTCCTGTCACCCCTGACTCTACTCCAAGTCCAAATCAGCCCCACTCTTCAGAAGATGCAGACAGGGTGGGCGGGTCCTGTTTAAACACCCTAACTACTCACGGACAGCCTGGAAGCCTTATCTCCTATGGGGTCTACTCCACTGTACAGCACGAGAACCGCTCTCCACCAGCGTCATGACCCCACTGGATCACACAGTCTCGATGGGACCCAGGTCGCTGGACTCTATCTGCCCACATGCCCCGGTCTGCATCAGTTTGGTGCATGCCTGTGTGCCTGTGCGTGTTGGGGTGGGGGACTCCAAAGGCTTCGAGGTTCTGAGTTACTGCTGACTCATATGATCCAACACAAAGGGACGAAGGCGTGACTGTGCAGCCGTTCAATATGCATCGCACCAGACCAGTCACTGTCCTACTCTGGCCTGTGTAGTCCTCAGCCCAGGACACCCTTCACCCTACCCCGCACCCCCACCGATGGTCCAGCCAAAGCCTGGTTGGAGGTGGTGTCTTTAAACATTCACAGGTATCAGCCACCTTGAGGGCCATGAGATCAAACGGGACCCTGTGTCTCCATCCTCCGCTGAGGCTCCCCCTTGTCCACACCTCTCTCCCCCACCAACTGTGGCAGCATCCAGTTTTACTGATCACAGGGAGTCCTCTGACCCTGGCACTAGAGGGAGAAGAAAAAAGGGACAAGGGTGGGTGTAGAAGGCCCACTGGTTTCAAGAGCCCTGCTTCTAGCTTTTGAAAACAAGTAAAACAGCTGGCTCCACCCATTTCCTTCCCCCACCTCCCTACCCCAGTGGTCTAGCCAGATGCCAGAGCCCCTCCCCATGGAGCGGACTGTCCAAGAACCCCACGGCAGCCTGGAGCGGCCAGGCGAGTCACTGAGGGAAAATATGATGTCAGGCTCCCCTGCTTTTTTCCTTTTCTAACTGGCGTGGTATGAGCTCGATTCCTTTGCTTTAAACCGCACAGTAAGTGGGGTTTCCAAACAGTAGGGTCTGGGATCTGGGTGACGAGGCACTGCAAACAGTTCCCACACCCTCTGCTCCACGACGGGGCTGCAGCAGCCACGTCACTCCTTGCCTTTAAGGCCTCCTCTTTTGTCCAAATACTCCACCCCCAGTCTGGGAGGGACCCCTGTGTGGTTTATCTGTCTCCTGTCCTGGTTTGACGGATGAGTGTTGTTGCCCCCTTTCCAAAAGCGGGTCATTGATGTTGGCGGGGAGAGGCCATGGGAATGGCAGAGGGGAAAGGCTGGAGGGCAGGCAAGGAGAGGAAATGAGACAGGAGGGCGCTGCCTCCCCGGACAAAGGCTTGGGGAGGGTCTGCTTCTCTGCCCCATCTACCGCCACCAAGACCTTTCGCCCTCCGCTTACCCTGCCAGGCTCAGAGCTGACTGGGAGCTCACCCCTGCCAGCTGGCTGATCCTGAGGTCCCAGGGTTTTATCTGGCACAGGGAATTGTTCCCTAAGAAATGCTCAACGTTCTCTCCTACCCCTCCCTCTCGTTACCCATGTGCTATTTGCCACCCACTGTTCCCACCCATTGGCCTCATGTTAGCAGTTTCTAGAACATGCAAACCCCAGAGACCCTTCGGTGAGCAGATGAGAAACAAAGAGTAGGAAAAAGGAAAGCTTCTTCCTGGTTTTCAAGAGAAGGCAGAACACTGCCTTCAGAGACGTGCAAGCCCGCCCTGGCTGGAGTGGTTCCCTGGTGTTGGGAAATCAGCCTGCTGAAATGGGGTGTTCATTTACACGAGCAGATGTGCACCGACATCTCCTGAATACACACACGCCTGTGCACACACATGCACGCCCATGCACAGGCACTGGTGGCCATACATATAACATGACTCGTGGGAACAGATGACATGGTAATGGCAGCTTTCCATTTTTTTTGTGAAAGCTTTTTAAAATTTTAATCCTTTCTGTTATAGAATAAACCAAGACATGCTTGAAAACCTTTGTAGCTGATCTCACATACTTTTAAGAGCTATATTGCATTTCCAAAAGCTCTAGAACACACTGTCCTCTGGAAATCCTGCAGAAGCATAAGGTGGCGCCCCCATTCCAATTCAGCAGACAGTAAATGTCGACACTGAGGCACTCTCCTCTCCTGCAGGGGTATCTGTCCTCCGCAGAGAGGACCCTGGTCTCAGAGTGGAGCAGTGGTGGTGGGAGGGATGCTATGATTTGGGGCAGGGGGCCAGCTGCTTGTCACACTCTAGAGGTGGCATCTATTTGTGAGACTGGCCCTGACAGGTGCTGTGCACTTTCCTGTCCCCTAGAACATCGGTCTGATTGGGGGCCGGCTCCCCTCACTTTCTTGGGGGCCTTGTCTGTTCGCTCAGCTGCCACCACCCACCCCAGGAGCCCAGTGGCCAGACTCCTGCCCCTTCCTCACCTCTGGCTTGTAGGCTTTCCGGAACCTTGAAGGTCCATCGGGGCTGAAGACCTGGCCAGGCACGCAGCTTACCACCGCCGGCAGCCCGTTCTCGCAGGTGATGTTCTTCACAGGGTCCCGTGTCACCTGCGTGCCCAGTTTGCAGCTGGAGATGTGGGCCTCCGTGCCCTCGCAGTCCATGGAGAACCGCCAGTAGCGCTGCTTCTTCCGGGCGGCGAACATCCTGCAGAGGATGGGAAGTTGGGGGGCAGGTGACCCGCGTGTCCTGGAACCTGCCCCTCATTCCTCCAACAGCGAGACGTCGGGCCTCTGCCTCAGGTCAGCCACTGTACTGGCTGCTGGGCATGGGCTGTAGGAGCCAGGTGGCATGGTCTCTGCACCTGGAGCCCTGCAGGGCTCACAGACAGGAACCTGCACAGCGTGCCTGCAAGCCCTCACTGAGCTCGTGGCACTGCGCTGGGCCCTGGGCCTGGAAAGGGGATGTGGCCTCCTGCCCCCAGACAGCTTACATTCTAGGAGACAGGGGACTAACTCAGCATGGTGAGATAATACTAAGGCCCATTGATACAAAATACAAAAAGGGATCTGAAAGAGACGGGACCCCTGGTCCCAGGAAACCCCTCAGTCCTGGCTGGGCAAACCACAGCGGTGGGTCACCTGGACCCTTCAGAAAACATCTGTTGCTGTCACCTGCCTTTATTTCTCTCTGTCAACAAGCAGTACTACTGGGGCCTTAAATTCTCTCCTGAAGATACGCAAGGTCGCCAGGGATGCAAATGCGAAGAGAACAATCTAAAGTGACCCTTCTGCTGAATTAAAGAATCATTTGCTTGGTAAGAAAAATCATAATGGGACGAAGCTCAGCCACAGCCCTGGTGAAATCCTCAGCCAATGGGAGTCAGCGAGGCTGAGTCTGTCTCCACACAGAGTCCTCAGGAAGCTCCTACCCTGTGTCACCATCCTTTCTATGGAAGGCAGAGTATGGATCAAGATGAGCCAAAGTTTTTTCTAAAACAGTGATCAGTCAATGAGTACTGAGGTAGTTAACAGAAAGGTTACTGTGCCTTAGTTTCCCCATCTCCAAATTAGAAGCAGCATCAGGATCTACTCGATAGGATTGCTGGGAAAGTCAAGCGAGTTACTACTTGTGGAACACTGAGCGCTGTGTCCAGGACACAGGAAGGGCTACGCCTGTGTTTGTAAGATAAATAAATAAAACCATACTAGGTAAAGGAGAAAAAGAAGAGATGAGATTAGGGTGGGATCCCCGTGGTGGTGGTGAAAAAGGACGACTTCACAGAAGAGTAGGGTTTGAAGTGGGCCTTGAATGACGGCAGAGGACACCCTGTCCTCTCATCTCAGGCTGTCCTAGCTCTTTGAGGTCTGTGTGCCTGCCCCAGCCTGTCAGGACCCCCTGAGCTGCCAGAGGGAGTCAGGCAGCACAGTTGCTGGCTGCCCAGTGCGGGGCTCCCAGGGCCCTCTGGTCCCTGCAGGAAACAGAAGCAAGGTCCTGACCCCACTGGCCCAGCAGGCCTGCAAGTTCCTGCTTTGTCTTTAAGTGAATGGGATGTGAACACAGACACACCAATATCTTTCCGTAAGCAAAAATGAGACGTACAATTCTAGTACAATTGTGGGTGCAGTGAGCCAGAATCTTTGGAAAGAGGCCTGTCCTGGAAAATGCAGGACCTGTGCTCTCAGGACTGCAGCCTGGAGTGAAGAACTATCCAGGGGACTGAGGATAATTTCAGGAACCACTGCCCCTCCCCACATGGAGCCACAACCTCCAGCATGTTCCCCATGACACCCACATCAGGACAGAGGGCGTGCTGGGGGTACCAGCTGTGCAAGAATGTGTCAGCTCCCACTGGTTCGGAGAATCCTTCAGCCTTCAGCTTTCAGAGAACAGCGAATCTGCCAGGAGCAGAGTCCTGACCACCACTGCCCCACAACCCTGCCGCCCTCTTACATCAGCTCACAGGAATCCCCCTGACTGCCACAGACTCCTGTCTTGCAGCAACCCCCCTGCCCCCACCCTGCCCTGTGATCCATGCCAGACAGGCCCCAGGGCCTGCAGACCAGTGCTGGGGGGGATGGGTGGGTATCCCCCTCCAGGCCTGATGATTGGAGGGGGAGTGGAGTTAGGGACAGCCATTGGCATGGGTGAGGAGCCTCCTTGGGAAAGAGGTGTCCAGGTCTGTGGCTATGCAGCAAGAAGAACACAGGGCTGGGCAGATTTCATGAAAAACAACAAGTTCTGCTGGCTCTCTCCCGGAGCCAAGGGGAGCCCTGCCTTTGCAGGAGCCCTGCCAGCTGCTGAGCACGTCTGCTCCAAGAATGAATTGTGGAAACAGGTGTGGACGAGAAAGGGGCCACGTACTGACCCTGACAAGCCAGGGGAGGCCTGCGTGGTGGGCCCTACAAACTCAGAGACCTAAAAATAGCCCCATAAATGATCTGGAACTAGAATTTCCTAACTAAAAGCAGGTCACGGTGGGCTGTCATGTCCTAGGCTAGAATCTTCCCCTTCACTGAGCTTGTCCACTGTCTTTTTGAATCTACAATAACCAACCTTTGGAATGTCAGGGTAATTTCTTTTTTTCCCCAGACCCTTCAGGGCACAAGCACCACAGCAGAGACCACACAGATCCCTTGGTAATTGTTATCAGTTTGGCTCAAATAAACCCATAAAAATTCTTACAGGTTTGGACGTTTCTTACATTGACATAGGGAGATACACAGGATGGGGTCCGGGACACACTGTGAGACAGATGTAAGCCAAAACTCAGCAGATCGCCTGGCCCCCACAACCCACTACTCTGACTGGGGGCCACAGTGACGCGTGGGTCTCCCGTGTGTTTCAGTTCAGAGCCAGTGTCCAGGAGAGCCCCGAAGTTCCAACTGTTTCTTCTTTCCCAATGCAGTTTTCCTGGTAAAAGAGCCGAGGTCCCTTTGCAGAAGGCTGGGAGGAAGACCAACAGTGCGAACTTCAGGCAGTGCATCAGGGTCCACCCTCCAGGGGACCCAGTTCCTCTTCACTCAGTGGGCTCTGGGTCTGAAAACTGGCTCCAGACTGGAAACTGACTGAGGGCTGTGTCTCTCTGTTTTTATGATTCAGGTTAGATTTTGTTCACTTGACCTAGAGCTTTCCTGCTCATAGAGAACAAGAAAGAATTTAGTAGGCTTTCTGTCTATAGTCATTCCCCACACACAAGGGGGGACCCCCCAAAAATAAAATTATCTTCTGGAGGGCGGGCCTCTGGTAGTACAGGCTTCCCCCGCTAGGTGAGTGTTCTAGGAACCCATCTGTATGAGTGTAATAGATGGTGTTACTGTGAGAGACTGTGTTCGGCGTTAGTGAATTTTTTTAAAGACTTTCCCAACATGTTTGCCCATTTCATGAAGAGTGATTTATGAGTGCACCTGCCAACACTGTACTGAGTGTTCAGCAGTTTCTGACCAAAAATGTAACCCACCCTCCTATTCACCTTATCTCACCCTGAGTGACCTTTCTTTTGTTGTTTCCCCAGATGAAAAATCCTCAAAGGGATGAAACAAAAAAATGGCAGAAACACTAAAAGGCATCAAAATCAATGAGCTCAAAAACTGTTTTGAGCAGTGGAAAAAAATGCCTCAATAGATGTATTGCATCAAAGGAGAGTATTTTGCCCTGGCTGGTGTGGCTCAGTGGATTGAGTGCCGGCCTGTAAACCAAAAGGTCACTGGTTCGATTCCAAGTCAGGCAGGGCACATGCCTGGGTTGCGGGCTGGGTCCCCTGTTGGAGGTGTGTGAGAGGCAACCAATCAATGTATTTTTTGCACATTGATGTTTCTCTTCCTCTCTTTCTCCCTCCCTTCCCCTCTCTCTAAAAATAAGTAAAGAAAATATTTTTTAAAAATGGAGAGTACTTTGAAGGTGACCGAAGTTTAAACGTGTAAGAATAAATACGCAATTTTTTATAAATAAATATGGGGTATTTTGGGTCCCCCCCCATGACTTTTCAGTCAGTGACGATGCAGACGTGCTGGCGGTGTGTCACACAGCTGAAGTGTGCAGCAGGCTGCACCATCGAGGTTGGGGTAAGTGCGCTCTATGAGGCTCGCATCTGACGGCATTTCTCAGAATGCGTGCTCATTGCTAAGCAGCACACGACCGTCCTATGCGTCACTCCTCAGAACAGCACCACTAACCAGCCAGCGCTGTGGGTCTGTGCATGTCAGACAGCTATTCTGATTGCTGCGTGAGCCTGCTGTCCACGCCATCGCCACACCCAGCTTGCGCTTTGGTGGCTCAGTGCTGCCACTTGGCCACTACCACCTCAGGATCAATGACCCCCATAGCATTTCAGTGACCCAGTTCAGTGACTGCAGTCCCACTGTGAGGTCAGGTCTGGGCTAAAGAGAGGAGCGGTCGGAGCCCTCCCAGGGCGCTAGGGCTCCCCTCACAGAGCTACTCCTCAGGCCTGGGGAACAGTGTATCCTCCGGGCCCTGCCGTGGGAGGCAGTAAGTCTCAAATGACAAATCCACTTTGTCAATGTGAGAAGCATCCAAACCTGTCAGAAATTTTATGTTTATTTGAGCCAAACTGACAACAATTGCTGGGAAGGAAAACCTTAGCAGATAGAGAAAATGCTCTGGAAAATGGCAGTTTTGCACCTTATTTTATACATTACAATCAAAAGAGAAGGCGTAAGGGGGTTACATGAAATCCACTGGTGATAGATTAGGGAGGCGGAAAAAAGTGGGGAAACCTCTGGGATTGGATAAAAAGTAAAGTGACAAACACTTCTTCTTTTTAGGTATGTTTTATTGATTATGCTATTACAGTTGTCTCAATTTTTCCCTTTGCCCCCCCTCTTCCCTGCTCCCCCCTTTCCTCCTGCAACTTCCCACCTGAGTTCATGCCCATAGGTCGTGCATATAAGTTCTTTGGCTTCTCTACTGCCTATACTATTCTTAACCTCCCCACCTATTTTGTACCTACCATTTATGCTTCTTATTCCCTGTACCTTTCCCCCCATTCTCCACCCTCCACCTTCCCACTGATAACCCTCCATGTGATCTCCATTCTGTGATTCTGTTCCTGTTCCAGCTGTTTGCTTAGTTTGTTTTTGTTTTTTTAGGTTCAGTTGTTGATAGTTGTGAGTTTGTTGTCATTTTTCTGTTCACTTTTTTTTATCTTTTTCCTAGATAAGTCCCTTTAACATTTCATATAATAAGGGCTTGGTGATGATGAACTCATTTAGCTTTACCTCATCTGGGAAGCAGTTTATCTGCTCTTCAATTCTAAGTGACAGCTTTGCAGAGTAATCTCAGATGTATGTCCTTGCTTTTCATCACTTTGTATAGTTCTTGCCAGACACTTCTGTCCTGCAAAGTTTCTTTTGAGAAATCAGTTGATAGCCTTATGGGAACTCCTTCGTAGTTAACTCTGCTTTTTTCTTGCTGCTTCTAAGATTCTCTCTTTATCTTTAACTTTTGGCACTTTAATTATGATGTGTCTTGGTGTGAACCTCTTTGGATCCAACTTGTTTGGGACTCTGTATGCTTCCTGGACTTGTATGTCTATTTCCTTTGCCAAATTAGGGAAGTTTTCTTTCATTATTTTTTAAAATAAGTTTCCAATTTCTTGCTCTTCCTCTTCTCCTTCTGGAACCCCTCTAATTCTGATGTGGGCCCTTTTGGAGATGTCCCAGAGTCTTCTCAAACTCTCCCTGTTTTCATTTTTAATATATTTTATTGATTATGCTATTACAGTTGTCCCATTATCCCCCCTTCATTCCCCTCCACCCTGCACACCCTCTCCCACCCACATTCCCCCCTTTAGTTTATGTCCATGTGTCATAAGTTCTTTAGCTTCTACATTTCCCCTACTATTCTTGCCCTCCCCCTGTCTATTTTCTGTCTACCATCTATGCTACTTATTCTCTGTACCCTACCCCCCTCTGTCCTCCTCCCACTCCCCTGTTGCTAACCCTCTATGTGATCTCCATTTCTGTGTGTCTGTTCCTGTTCTTATTGTTTGCTTATTTTGTTTTTGCTTTTGTTTTAGGTGTGGTTGTTATTAACCGTGAGTTTGCTGTCATTTTACCGTTCATATATTTTATCTTCTTTTTTTTAGATAAGTCCCTTTAACATTTCATAGAATAAGGGCTTGGTGATGATGAACTCCTTTAACTTGACCTTATCTGAGAAGCACTTGATCTGCCCTTCCATTCTAAATGAAAGCTTTGCTGGATAGAGCAATCTGGGATGTAGGTCCTTGCCTTTCATGACTTGGAATACTTCTTTCCAGCCCCTTCTTGCCTGCAAGGTCTCTTTTGAGAAATCAGCTGACAGTCTGA
>CM052545.1:48300276-48318415 GCA_028533065.1 Trachops cirrhosus
TCTCCTTTATTATTTGTTCAAATATCTTTTCCACTTGTTTTTCCTCTTCTCCTTCTGGTACCCCTATAATTTGGATGTTGGAACATTTAAAGATGTCCTGGAGGTACCTAAGCCTCTCCTCATTTTTTTGAATTCTTATTTGTTCAATCTTTTCTGGTTGTATGTTTTTTTTCTTCCTTCTGGTCCACTCTATTGATGTGAGACTCATCTTTCATTCCATCACTGTTGGTTCCCTGTGCATTTTTTTTTCATTTCACTTATTGTAGCCTTTATTTTTTCATCTAGTTTGCAACCAAAATCAACCAATTCTGTGAGCATCCTGATCACCAGTGCTTTGAACTGTGCATCTGATAGGTTGGCTATCTCTTGGCCACTTAAAAGGATGAGTTCGGGGGCTTTCAATTGGTCTGTTTGAGCTATCTCTTTGGGTTTTTTTTTTGGTCTTGTTGTGCTTGTTACATGTGAGTGACGAAGCCTTAGGTGTTCACCAGGGCGGGGCACCCCTGTTGCTGGGTTGTGATGCTGTATGTGGGGGTGGGATCTGAGAAGGAACAATGGCACTTGCTCCGCTCTCTGTTGGACCTCCATCCCTTTACCCGCTTTCCCCAAGCAAACTGGGCCCCTCTGGTGCCAATTCCCATGTGGGTGGTGGGCTTGTGCACCCCGTGGGACCTTCCTTTTCAATCAGAGCCTCAATGCCCTGTTTCCCGGCGCTGGGACCCTGAGTTGTGTGCAGTGCCTTGCTTCACAATCGCCGCCTCACCAGGGCCCAGCCAGCTGCCGCTTGTGTGCTCAGGGTCTGCCTGCTGCGGTCATGCACACCACCCTGGTTGCCTTGCACCTCCCGGTTGCCTTACGAGCTTTCAGTCCCAACGCTCTCTGCTCTCTGCTCCATGACCCGCACCTGGCTGCCTGACTCCGCCCCTCCTACCGGTCTGGATGAACATGTCCAATTCAACTCCTTGGGTGCCTGACCTCCATACAGATTAATTTTCTGCCAGTTCTGGTTGTTATTTTGTTTCTAAATTGTTGCTGTCCCTATCTTGGTTGTGGGAGGAGGAATGGTGTGCGTCCACCTATGCCTCCATCTTGGCTGGAAGTCTGCCTGTTTTTTTGAATTCTTGTTTCTTCATTTTGTTCTCATTGAAAGTTTACTTCTTCCTAATGTTACAAATCATTGATTTGAATCCAGGCTTTCTTCCCTTCACTATTGGTTTCCTGTGGATTTTTCTTTATTTCCCTCAGCAGAGTCTCCATTTCTTCCCTTATGCTTTTGCTGTATTCAATGACATCTTTGAGCATTCTGACCACCAGTGTTTTGAACTCTGCGTTTGATATGTTGGCTATTTCTGCATCGCTTAGTTCTTTTTCTGGAGTTCCATTCTGTTCCTTCATTTGGATCATTATTTCTTTGTCTCCTGATTTTGGCAGCCTCCCTGTGTCTGTATACTAGGTAGAGCCACTCTGATTCCATTTTAGCGCTCCTTCTAAGTCATAAGGGGCGGAGCCTTGGGTATTCACCAGGGCAGGGCAACTATCTGTGTGTGGGGTAGGAGTCAGAAAGGGGACAACACCACTGCTGGCTGATTTCTGGGGGCTTGCCTGGCTCTTGCCCTTTTTCCAGTGACTTCACCCACTTCCCATACGTGACTGGCGCCCCTCCAGCTGCTGTCCTGGTTGTGGTTCCCAGGGTGGGTGAGTGTGTATATGTACTGGCAGTTTTTTCCGCCACTCAACCTCCATTGGGTTTATACCTAGAAGTTATAAGGCTTTGTTTTTCCCAGCACTTGGAGACCTGGCTGCGCCATCTGGCCTGAGGCTGGGATCGCTCACAGGTGTCTCCCTGATTTTTGTCTACCACATGTGAATGTGGGGCTGCTCGTTCCACCAACCACCTTGCTGCTTCTCTGCCTCTCCCTCCACCCCTGGCTCACCTGTCACAATGAGTCCTCTCTGCCCCAACTCCCCATCTCTGTCCCTCCTACCCATCTGGATAAATATGGCTTCTTTAAATCCTTGGTTGTCAGACTTCCATACAGTTCTGGGTGTTTTTCAATTACAATTTAGTTGTGTTTCTTCTCATGGTTGTGCAATGAGGCGAGGTGTATCTACCTATGCCTCCATCTTGACAGAAGCTCCGACACATACTTCTTTTACAAAGGTGAGTGCAGGATAGTTAATAATCAACAATTAACATGATAACAATAACAATGAAGGGTCCAGAAAAAGGGAAATTACTTTGCTATTGCAAAGGCGTGTTTATCAGGTATGTTATCCTAGATGCAAAGAGACAACCGACAGGCCACATTTAATATGAAGACTGGCTTTTATCAGGGAAGATCCCAGCCTAGGACAGGACTGCTTTTAGTGAGAAGGTTTCAATTTCACACCATCCCATGTGGTTACTTTAGGTCTCTGAGTTTGTAAGCCTGCACGCAGGCCTCCCCTGAGCTTGTCAGGTGTCATATGAGGCCCCTTCTCATCCACACCTGTAAGCTTTCAATCTCCCTAAGCCTTAGGCACCCCATCCTGCCCTGGGCAGGGCTGATGGCAGCTTTCCCAGGCCCAGAGTAGCTGCCAGGCTGGGGCACTGTAGGGCAGCCAGGTGGGAGTCTGTTGGGGTGAGCGGAGGGTGGTTGCTTTTCTTGGCTCCAACGGTAGGAGAAGCTGAGAAGGTTAAAGAACTGGCCAGCTGGCAGGCGTTCTTCAAAGTATTCAGAGGTTGAGAACCCCAGTGTAAACAGGAAGCTCTGGGCCATGTCTGGGGGGTGTCTGGGGTAGGGATCACCACGAAGGTTACCCATGTGGGGTTAGAGAGCCCGCCCAGCTGAGCAGCACAGCCACCAGCACTCAGACTCACAGTGGCCTGGGGACCGACCCAAAACAGCCAGGTCAAGCCCAGGGACCTGAGATCTGCCCTGACCCCAGGGACCTGGAGGGAGAGCTGGGGCTGCATCCCACGTGTCCTGGCTCCCTCTGGCTGGGAAGGAAAGGGTTGGGAGTCCATATTTTGTGGGAATGTGAACCCCATAGCAGCAGACCTGTGCTTGGACCTTAGATCTGCTACTTTCTTCTCTGACTCATTTCCTCAACTCTAAAATCAACCCCTACTTCCTGGTGCTGTGAGGACTGCATGACTAAGGGCAGAGCCCGGCACGGCGGAAGCTCCCAGGAAACAGGTTCTCATTATTAAGAGGAGAGAGGAAGACCCCACTACTAACCAGTGCACCCCAGCCGCCAGTCTGTCACCGGGTGCAGCCCCTCCACCGGGCACCCCTCTAAGACCCATTATTATTTCCTCCACCCCCCTGCCACCCCCCGCCATCCGGGAGGTATTATCTTTGGAAATCATAACAAAATTATAAGATTTCATTGGGATTGGTGTAACTGATTGAATTTCCTAACAGTTTCTGTGAATTCCGATTTTTCAGACTAATTGGTTATCGAGGGCAAGGAAACATTTCTTCTTAAGTTGGCGGTGTCCTGGTTCTGCCCCCATTACTGAGCTGGCTGTCAGTGCTGAGAGGTGGGGTTTAACTTGCATGTCCCCTCCTCCACACCCTCATTCTGCCTTGTCATCCATGTGGGGTCTGTCCCCCACAGGAGTGTGACTTACTCGGAGGCGAGGCCTGCCCATGAGAGCCAGCTGGCAGAGGCCCTCTGCCCAGTGCCCGCCACCAGAACTCACTCTTCAGAAAGCCGGCCGCAGCCCAGAAAAACGCGCCTGTGCGGGCCTCTTACTTGTACACCTTGGTGTTGTACGTCTTCTCCCCAGGGAAGCCAAACATGCCGCAAACCACGTGGGAATTCTTGGCCGTCCAGTGCTTGTCACAGATCTGCTTCCAGGCCTTGCCCTCCTTCACTTCCACGTAGCCCTCTGTCACGGGGGTGCGCTTGCGGTAGGTGGAGAGGATGGGTCGGATCCGGATGTCCTCCACCTGGATGTTCAGGTTCTGGGCGGAAGGAGGAACCAAAGGACAGAGGTTACTTCCTCGCCCAGCCAAGGAGAGGCAACTAGGCCAGACTGCCTCCATCTCCAGGCCCTGCAGGGGGCTATGGGCACCCCCAGGCTCACAGAGCATAAGGCCACCGTTAGAAAGCACTGTGCAAAGGGGGGAGTGTGACTGTGGGCACCCAAGGAGAGGGAGCAGGGGTGACCAGGGCCACCAGAAAATTCGGAGGGCCCCGGCAGCCTCTGCCTGGTCTCCCCCGAAAAGTCTGGAGAACAGAGGATAGCAGCCCCAGCTCCCTGGCAAGGGTCTCAAAATTATAACAGAAGAGAGAATGTGTTCTCTGAATTTTTATGTTCTGTAGAAAACTAATCTGGATTTTATATTTTACTCCCTAGCATATGTGTGCATGCATGTATGTGGGCGTGGGAATGACTTTGCGTGTGTGTGTATTTTTCCCGAGACTGGGGTTTCAGGCAGATGAGACTCAGCTGGTGGTGCCACCTTGCACACCACTTAGGGTCCAGGGCCAGCGTTTCTGAGTGAGAATATCCCAGGAGGAGGCGGGTAGGGCCTGCAGAGGAATGGGGTAGAGAAGTAGTGTGTGCAGAGACCCAGGGGGACGCATCTTGGGGACAAGGAGGTGGGGGGACACCACAGTGACAAAGAAGGGAAAGATTCTGAATGCCTCAAGGCTTTTGGAAAGCCCTTTCCTCACCTGCAGTCCCCATTCATCTTTCTGGGGCAGTGAGCGAGAGGCAGGACCCCACTGCTGAGGCAGAAGAGGCAGGGTGGGGAACAGGAGCTCCCTGCAGCGTGGGCGCTCCTCCCTGCACACCGACACTGAGTAGCAATGTCCCTGCCCCATACCTCCTCCTGGTCCCAGGGATTTGGTAGAAGAATGGAAGGCCTCGAGAGGCCAAGCTAGGGGAAAGAAATTGGGGGCTACCCCAGAGTTCATGCTTTCCCAAGGCTCTCTAACCTGCCCTCAAACACCATGGAAGCTTCCTCCTGAATCTTGTACTTCCAGCCCCCACCCCTGCCCCTGCCCCTGCCCCAGGGGGCCACCACCAGCTCTTGCAAGGCTCCCTAGCTGAGTCCCTGCCTCTAAGCTCCCTCCTCCATTCCTCCACAGGGCCAGCCACCAGAAAGCTCTTTGTAATCTTGTCCCATGACTTCCTTCTCTCACCTTGGAGTGATGCCCAAATTACTTAGCAGGGTGCCCACAGCCCGACGTGACCAAGTGTACCTCTCTTTGTAGCCCCCTCACTGTCCCCAGCCCCCAATCGACACTCAGATCCGATGAATTGCAATGCAATAACAGCTGTGGAGTGGAGCCCCCAGTAAGGCTGGAAGTGCTTTCTCTCATTTAGTCCTCAAACAATAGAGTGAGGGGTTTATAGCTACTGCCCTCCCATTACTCAGATGGGAGGGCTGGCTGACTCCAGAGGTCTCCCCAGGCCCACCCAGGGTGGGGCCCCTGAGGCACATGGTGAGAAACTCTCTGAGCTGGGCAAGGGGGGAAGGCGTGGGGCCAGGTGAGGGTACTGGCAGGGGGTGCCCAGAGACCCAACCCAAATGCCAGCTAGGATGCAAATGAACCAGGAAGTTGGACAGGACCATTATTTGGGTGCCTAGGGATTTGTGACTCCTTGCCACTGGCTTCAGGGTGCAAAGCCGGGCCCTGTTCCACCAGTCCTGCAGGGCGGTGGAAAGTATGTGGCCGGCAGTGATGGCACTTGGCCCTGGTTCCTTCCACACAGCGTGGAAGGAGAGCTGCCAGTGGCAAGCTGATGTTGGCCCACTGGGTCCTACATTCTTTACAGCTTCCGTCCAGGCCACAGGACCTTGCCACTGAGACACGTGGACAGGGCCACGCTGAGAAAGGGCTGAGGTTTAAACCAGTCCGGGGCCAGCCCCTCCCGCCTCTTCCCACCTCACAAGCCAGCTGGAATTCCAGTGTGTAATGCGTAATGCCCTGAAGGAAAGTTACCGTGGTAACATCAGCCCTGCAGCTTCTTCACAGGGTAGGCAAATTCATTACATTCACAGATCTCCCCACCTCTCACCCCACCCCCACAACCACCCTGGGGCAGCACAGGCTGGCTAAGGGCAGATGTGGAATGTGGACCTCTGCATCCCTGCCACTACAGGAGAAGGAAGGCCTGGGGGTGGGAGCGCCCAACTGAGCCCTGTACCCTCTTCCTGGTGCAGGACAGCATCCCTCAGTGGGAGTATAACTGGTGGGCTCTCGGATGTGGAGCAAGGCTGGGAGAAATGAAAGTGCTAGAATGCGTGCCATTGTTCTCACTTTTTCACCAGCTTGCTGAGTGTGTGTGCGTGGGGTGACCATGTGTGTCTGTATGTGTCTGTGTATCTGTACACACCTCTGTGGGACGGGCCTTTTTGTGTGTCTGTGAGAATGACGATGTGATGTGCAGGCCTGTGTGTCCCTGCCATGTGTGGGTCTCTGTGCGTGTGGAGTGTGTGTCCGTCTGTGCACCCAGGTGGTGGAAGCCAGGTCCAGGGGAACTCATTTCCTCCAAGCCTTAGGACAGCAAACTGGGCAGGTTTATATGCATTGTTTCTTCAAAATGGAATGTCTTTCTTCACCCTCCATGGAACCAGCTCCTTCCCATTGTGTTGGGATCAAATCCACCTCATTCATTCATTCATTCACTCGTTCAACAAAATACATTGTCTCCCCTTCCTGGACCCTGACAGACTTCCTCCCAACCACAAGGCCTGCCTCTCTGAATGATAATGACCACAAGGGCCCTCATTTATCAAACTCAGAGTTTCCCATCCATCTCCTCGCTCAATTCTCGAGACAACATGAGAAGGCTAATGATATAGCATATCACAGGGGGGAAACGAGAAAATCTGGCAAGGTTTTGCAACTTCTCCAAGTTCACATGGCCCATCAGTAGGTGAACAAGGGTGAGCACCGGGTCTAACTCCTAGCCTGTGTTCTCGGCTCCTAACTACTGGTCTCTGAGTGGTCCTTCCCCTGACCCAGCCCTGTCCACTTCCTGGTGTTGAGTTCACCCACACAGGTCAGGGCCTGGGACTCAGACTTCTGGGTGGTCTCTTAGGGGCCTGCCCAGTGCATACACATTCGAAGTCCACCCTGCACCCACCCAAAGGAGCTGAAAGTCAGACCCGAGTGCAAACACTGAGGGCAGAGCTGCCTCCCAGCTACTCTTGACTCAGGCCCGGGGCTGCAGGGAAACCCTGTATGGCTCAGATTCAGAGCTCACTGCTAGTTAACGAGCTCACGTAGGCCGGTCAGGGACCCCGGTGTCAGAAATCACAGGCAGACTCACGTCACTTCCCTGCTTATGTCACTGCTGTGGAATCCCTTCCATAGCCACAAGTGTTTGGATTTTGTTCCCCCAGAAGTTTAACTCCAAAAGAGAAGAAACAATTTGAAACACTAGAACATACACACATTTTTCCTTTCTAACAAGGGGCTCCCTAGACTTGCTAGTTTTACCCAGAAGCTGGTAATGCATTTGGCACATCTTAAAATTAAAAATAAGTTCTGAATGCCGTCTCTCTTGCCGAAGACAGTAGTTCACTGAACTCTCCAAAAGGCCTTCCTCCAGGGAATCCACAGAACCTTCTGTATTAGTCCTACTTGGCGCTTATCACATTCTCAGGGAGGACCTGAGCCCTGGAAGGGATTGTCACCAGCTTCCAAAATGGAAGATCGAGGAACAGCAAGGCCAGGCCCTGACTGCCTCGCCATGGGGCTGGTGAAGAGCTTGGACTCCCAGTGCTGTGCCTGACCGATATTTCACAGCTTCTGTGAATGACTTGCAAATTCCACAACATGACAGTGTAGGGCTGTTGGCAATGAGGAAAACTCACTAGTTTTGAAAGGGCAGTTGGAGATTGCATCAGAGAAAGTCACGGGGAGGCAAAGTAAGAATGCAAGCAAGTCCGCAATGCAAAACCTTCCTAGGACTCATCAGACCCTAGGCTCCTGGTCGAGAGCCTCCCTGATCTTCCTATCCCATTCCCTCTCCTCCCTTTTTCCAGCCAACCAGCTTCTCCCACTGCCATGCCGACGACGTCACTCCCTGGAGTGCCTCTGGGAGGCACATTCACAAGGACCAGGTCTTCGTCAAAGGTCCTCCTTCCCTCTGCCCTGGGTCAGAATTTAACATCAGCCCAGCCTGCCCTCCCAAGCTGTCCTCCCTGGAGTGGTGCTGGGGTGGGAGGACCGTGATGGAGACATGCCAGTCCTCCTTCATCCCACCAGAATGCACGACTGGTTGGTGCTGCACAACCTCTGCTCCTTAGCAAGCCCCTTCCCTCTGCTGCTAACAGGTTCCTGCCTCTTGCTCTCAAAGTCCGAAACTTTCTTTATTCAGCTATTTTAAAAAACGGCTTTCCAGATAGAGGTCCACTTTCCCAATGGCCAGCATGGCACCTGCCTCAGCACCTCAAACCAAACACACCCAGGATGCCCCTGGTCTTCTCTTTCACTGTGTGGGGCTCCGGCCCATCCAGCCCACAGACCAGCAGCCTCCCCTGCCCTTCGCACGCTCGCTGGTTCCCACTCTCAGAACCCGCCCTGCCCAGCAAGGCCTTTTCTGTCTTTCCGCCACCTTTCTGTCCCCACTTCTGTTCCCCAGTCAGGGGTGCAACGTGGATCGTGGGGACAGAAGGGCACCATAATTCGGTCACTTCACAAGGGCCCTGGGTGTCTCCTCATTCTGGGTGGGTCGCTGGCACATTCATCCACGCTGACCATTGTGACTTTGTGGGTCTTTGCTCAGAACATTCCTGTGACACCTAGGCCTTACGACGCCCCAGTTAACAGCCTCCCAGATCTTCTATCTCATTCCCTCCCTTCCCTTTTTTCAGCCAGTGGTTTCCCACAGCCTTTCCAAAGTCACACTTGGAACTCCTGCACCTCTCTCTTCTCCTCTCTACCTATCAGAATCCTACTGACCCTCAGGGACCATTTCATTCATTCATGCAAAAAATGACTTCCCGGCACTGTTGGAGGTCCTGGGGCGTGAGTAACCCATCATGCAAGTCTTGCTGATGGAGGGGGGCCGGAGGCAGCCCCACCTCCTCTGGTAGCCCCTCCGCCAAATACCCCAACCATGCAGATTTGACTTCTCCTTTATCCCTCCAACACGGGTTTTCTGAGTCGCTCACTCAGTCCTTGGCTATACTGTCTTACACTGCTCTTTACCTGTGCATGGGTTTTTGCTGCCTCATCGGACTGTGAGTCCTTCAAGGACAGTCCGTGCCCCCTTCATTTACAGAAATGACACAGACACATAGTGTGTCTTCAAATATTTTTGGAATGACCCAATAATAATTACTAAAAATCCAATGACAGGAATTCAGCTTAGCTAGAAACGTTGAGCTCCCAAGCCAAAAATTCAATAAAGACTCCCTTTATTTTCTGTTGAATGCAACATAAACAGTGAGGCAGCGCTGCCTCCCTTCACAGCACACACACTCCCCTCGAGGCACGGACGGGCAAGGAGAATGTCTGCCCCTCATCCAGGCATCCTCCTGCCCCCGGAGCTATTCAATGCCCTCCTTCTCCTCTCCTCCCCCCAGAAATCTGATGTGAATAAACAGTTGTTGAACCGAATTCACAGCAGGTCTGACCTCAGCCCACATATGGATGGGCAGCTACATGGGCATCGTTTGTCAATTGTATGAGGCATGTTGTGTTAGAAGAGTCTGGCTACACTGCAATTACCCCCTTTTGAAGATCAAAAGGGGAATTCACAGTAGAAATGGCCTGTAACATTCTCCCTCCCGTGACTTGTGTCGGAGGATGACAGGGGACAGGGAAGGCATGGCCACTGTGCCTGTTCCTCAGCTCACTGAAAGTCAGTGGGGCCGGAGAGGGTGGGGTGGGGCAGGGTGGGGTGGTCATGGTGAGCCACCAGAGGAAAAAGCACAGTCTGTGCAGGCCCTTCTATAAATCAAAAGCTTTGCAACGCTGCTGGAAAATCGGATGCTCTGTTTCATTTTCCAACCTGAGGCGCTGGGGTAGGCAACAGAGGCCACTTCTTTGGACAGCAGGCAGGCGCTGCTGTCTGCAGGAAGCTGGCGGGACACCTGCTCCAGCCACCAGGCTCCCTGACCCAGCACGGCTGCTGAGGCCACAGACAGGGCAAGTCTTGAGCCAGGCCCAACAGGCCACCACACTCTCAGGTGGGGTATCTGATGCTTCTCAGAGCCGTCATCACCGCGGTAACAAGGGAATGATGTGTGAAATCATCTTTCTCTGCTACTAGACAGCGAGCTCCTGTAGGATAAGACTGTCCATTTGTTTCCTTAACCCCCTCATTCCCAGGGCTTGGCGGAGGGTCTGGGCTCAGCTGAAACGTGCTGAACGAGTAAGCAAACAGACACAGCACCCAGCTGCCTTGGCAACGACCTCCTGGGGATGGGGTAGGTAGATTCCTGGGCACTGACCCCTCCAGCCTGGCTGAGGTGACTCAAATGGACCCTGAGCGCCCACTGCAGAGCCAGTCTGGACACCACAGCCTGCCCCGGTCACAGCAGCAGACGCTGGGACAGAGAGGCTTCCTCCCACCCAGCCCGGCCCCCACTCCCTCCATAGAATGCCCCTCACGCTTTCTTCCCCCATTGATCCCTCCCTTTCCAAACCGCCACCCAGTTTACCACCTGCCCCACACTGTTCCAAGTGTGGGTACATACTGCTCACTCATTTATTTCATCTAAAACAATTTATAATGCTACTTATCATTTACCTCATCTCACAAACAGTGATGACGGTATTTATGCTTTGGAAAGGTGTGCCCTTGCCGAGCTCCCAGATCTGCCAGGAAGGACACCATTTTACACATTTTGTTGTGTTAGCTGCATAAATGCCCTTTTGCTTTTCAGACACTGCAGCCCATTCTGAGTTGGGAAAATGGGTCACCTTAGAACCACTGTGGTGGCTGGCAAGCCTGAGCACAGGGAGGCCCTGGATAAACAGGAATGTCAGCCCCAGACAGGATGTCATGCGTGCTTTCCCGGGCCCAGCACCGCTGGCCAGCTCGGCAAGGCTGGGGCTCAGAGGCTGTGGGCTCCTGGTGGAGCTCTTCACTCCCTTGCTGAAGAGTCCAGCACAGACTGCCCACTTGTGACCATTTCTCCTCCTGCCACAGATGGAGGCCGTCCAGCTGTCCTGTGGCCCTGGGTGGAAGCAGGTCTGTATTTAGGTCTGGAGGGAAGGCCTTCTACACTGCACAGAGCTGAACACAGCCTCCCTTCCTCTCCTAAACCACCCAGTGTGACCTGCTGCACCTCCTCACTGGTGAGGGGACTAACCCCTAGCTGGGGGTGCAGAGCATTTGTAGTGATGGTTATTTTCTTTTGGGCTCTGGGCCTCCACCCTCAAAAGCCACAGATGCTGGTGAGATAAGGTTACTCCTGAGGAGAAAAAAAACCCAAAACCTTGAAGCATTTGGCAGCTGTCTGTGACTAATAAAAACCTGGAATCCTAGAATTTCAAATTTTCCCAAAAGTTTCAGTCCTGTGGTTAAGAGAAGAAAAAGCTTGCCCTGGCTGGGTGGCTCCATTGGTTGGAGTGTTGTCCATACGCCAAAGGCTGCGGGTTCGATTCCCAGTCAGGGCACATACCTAGGCTGTCCATTGTGTCCCCAGTCGGGGTGCATATGAGAGGCAACTGATCAATGTTTCTCTCTCACGTCAAAGATCCCCTCTCTCTCTCTCTCTCTCTCTCTCTCACTCTCTCTCTCTCTCTCTCTCTCTCTCTCTCTCTCTCTCTCTCTCTCTCGGTCTTCCCATCTCTCTCCCCCCTCCCCTCCTCTCTCTCTAAAGCCAATAAGCATATCCTTGGGCAAGGATTAAAAAGAGAGAGAGAAAGAAAAGAAAAAGATTTTCAGGTCTCCGCACCCTTGCAGAAGGACGTGAAGGTGTGGGGGTAGGGCCACCTGGTTCTCCCAGCTCTGTTCGCTGGCCCTCTGTTGGACCCTCTGGACCACCTGGGCTGCTGCCAGCACAGGGGAGGTCCTGAGGCTGTGGGACCCCTGGGGCCCAGGCCACACCTTAATCTCACAGCCTAGGGTCTGCCAATCAGTTCTGGTAACCTAACTGCATTTGCTAAAGAGCCTTTAAAAAAGTGGGTCGGGAAGGAGGGGCGGAGAGGTGGAGAAAAAGAAAAGACCCCCCTGTCCCCTGAGGCAACCACGCAGGGCCCCAGACACATGCCTTTTTGTGAGCACTTACAACGTGCAAAACAGCTGAGGCTCTGCCCAGAAGGCATCTGGCTTTGTCATCTCTCCTTATCTAATGCTTTTCCCCCGATTGGTCTACCCGCCACCGACAGGAAACAAAGCCTCTCCATGAAAGAACCTCGAAATCCTGGGAGGTTTGGTTGAGGTTCTGTTTCCTAGGTTTAAAACAGATGTCTCCCTTTGGAACCTACAGTATTTCCTATTTTATTTTTTTTGTTCCTGCTTGCCTCTTTGTAAGGTTTTGTGGTTTAAGATTTGAGACACACAGTCCTTATAAAAATGCTTTTTGACAGGGAGGTGCCCAGAGCCCTTGGAAAGGTCAGTCACTCCAGACAGACAGCTGCAAGTCTCAGGCTCCTCTTGGACCGGAACTCAGGTGTCCTGCCTACAACTCTGGGGTCTAAACCTTAGAACACACAGCCTGAGGCGACAGTGCAGCCCGGGCCAGACAAGGGAGAGCTGAGACTCTGCCTGGCTGACTTTCCGGGTGAAATGAACCCAGGCTGGTAGGGCAAGGGTAGGAACAACTGCACAGTCTGTGAGTACTTTTACAGAAACCATCTGATTTTTCCCCCTGCAGAATATTTAAAACTATCTTGTAAATGATGAGTGCATGCAGTGCCATTCTGATGGAGAAGCCATTGCCACTCTGGACAAACAGTCATAGCTAGAAGGGTCTGAATTCAACCCCCTCACCTTAAAGACGACAGTGGACTTGTCCGGTGTCCTAGCTGCTGGCCAACAGGTAGCTCAGGGTCCATACCTGTGAACTCTCCTTTGGTGGGGTCATTCACACAAAGAAGAGGTGCTTTCTCCCTCCTTTAGAAAGGAATTTATGAAGTGTCAAGGGGCCCCAAGGATGCCCCAGGAGGGTGCAGAAGGAGTTCAGTGGAAGCAGTGAGTTCATTCAGTGAAATTCCATCAGCCAGGCCCCAGGGTTTAATGACTCATGCTTCTGGCATCCCTGAGTAGGATGAACTTGGTCTAGACTGATGCACAGTTTTCTTCCACTCTCGGCTTCAGAAATTCCAGTGTGCTCCTGAGAAGGGCCACACCTGTGAGACTGGACTAGTCATTGACACCTGGGGTCCTGAGATACAGAGAAAGCATTAACTGACCCTTCACATCGACCTCACCCCTCTCTTGGCCACTTTTGAATGTATAGGCCCCAAACTAGAAGAATTCGAGAAAGGGCTTTGGCTCTCACACACTGATGTGTTGATAGAAGAGTGAGGGTAAGAAGTCTGTGCTTGCTTTCAAGGCCAAGTTTGTAAGGAGCCAGAGAAGAAGCGGAGAGAGAGGTGAACACACAGCATACACACTACTGGCATCCCTTCTGTGTGTGTGTGTGTGACAGAGAGAGAGAGACGGAGGGAGGGAGAGAGACAGACAGACAGACAGACACCAATTCACACAATGGTAGACACTGCCAATACTGTGGGCGCCCGAGGCATGGGCTGGGTGCATTTTCATAAACACAGAGTGACAAGGGGTTTTGGAGCTTGGCGATCACCTTAATCCGTTTCCTTCCCTGTGCAGAAATCTGGCTGCGACTGCCCTGGCCAGAAGCCATCCTACTCCTGTTTGAACTGCTCCAGTGACCTAGTGAATGGAGCAACCCCATGCACTGCAAAGGGCTAGCCCTCGGTGTGACGGAGTTTTTATGCTGGGCTAAAAGCTATATCCCATTACCTTATCCATCTGAATAAGATGGGCGCCAATACAAATCACAGGCATTGTCCCTATGGCAGCACTTCAAACATTTGAGAGACCTGCCATGTCCCTCCCCCCACAGCACTGTTCTTGATACAATATCTTCACTTCCTTGTATGATGTGGGTTCCAGACCTATCCCCATCCTGCTGGTCCCTCCCGTGGGAGACCCAGTTAAGAGATGGCCCCAGAACTCATTTCTTGGTCCAAAGAGCAAAGAAATAACACTTCTATCGATGCATTGGTTTATGTTCACTTTTTAGCAGCCATATCAACCTGTGGCTTATACTGAGCTGTTAGTCAGCCTCTGGGGATATCAACACTTTTCAGTCACTCTCCCTAGCTTTTGCTTTGTGGCTGATTCTCCCCACCCCCCATGAACCTTGATGTAGGACCTTCTGTTCATCCCTAATATGTTATAGTTTGGGCCTATTACTTCAACCTACTGAGGTTTTTCTGACTCTCTCTCTGCAGTGCTCTATTCTAGCAATACCTCCTAGTTTTGCCTCTTAAGAATTTGATCAGTGCTCAGTTTAATCTCCATGCAAATTTCTGATACTTGACAGGGAGGCAAGAGCTGAGTGCTGGGAGACGCCGAAGAGCCCATGCACCGTGTTGACACGGACCGCTCAGCAGTTGTCCTGGGTGCCAGCGCCAGGTGCATCTGACTCCCCCAGCGGCACGCCCACCAACCCTACGCCTCGTCCTTCCATGAACAACGTGAATAACAGACATTTCTTTAGTCAAGAGGAGTGATTCCATGACTTCAGCTACTGACCCAGGCTATTTATATGAGGTATTTCAGAGAAACTTCTCGGCATCCCACAAAAATCCCCTGTAGGTGGTCTGGGCAGCTCCCTGGCCATCAGGCCAGCCCTGCAGTGAGCACGGGCTTTAGCCACGAAGTCCGGAACAGAAGAATCCTCTGGCAGTCCTCAAAGGCTCTCCTCAGACACCCTGGGATCCGGGCCCTTTCGTGACCTTCTTTCATCCCATGCCACAGGGAAGAGGCTCTGGCACTGCTCGACAGCTGAAAAGCCCTTGAGTATCGGGGGCTGAACCAGAAGCCCCCAGGCTGGCCCATGGGAACCAGTCAGATTTGTATGACAGTGAGGGGGGATCTTCCAGGAAAACATGGAGTTTGGAAGACTGTGAAAGTCATTGGCCCCCCTTCAACTCAGATGACCACCCCCAGGTCATCCTCTCTGGGTTACTGGAAATTCATTTAGGAACTAGGCTCCGCACCCTGGAATAACCTTCCAGTTTTTCCTAAGGCATGTATCTTATCTTCTCAAATTATAAGGGCTGGAAGACAAGGGCCATATTTTCTTTCCCTAATGGTGTCCTGGGCTGTGATGTGTGAGCAGTGAATGCCCAGCAAGTGTCCAAGACAAAGACAGGCACCAAGCTTTCCTATCATGGACTCTCAGCCCGTCCAGAATAAGGACTCTTCAACACATTCCTTCAGCCATTCCTCTGCCTATGCTACACAATTAAGGCTCCGCTTTTCAAAACGCCCATCTTATCTCCCCTTCAAATGCTCAGCGTGAGAACTGCCCATAGAGGTAGTCACCAACATTCCATTGAAGTGATACCCACAGAGTCCTTTTCCAGAATCACTTTTTTCCTAGTGACAAAACCCACTGGCATGTTGGCCCACCTTCTTTTGCTTCAAACCGTCAATGACTTTCTTATGCCTGGAAGCCTGGACCTTTACTTGACAGTCAAAGTGGATTATCTTGAGGTTGTAGGCTGAATGGAGTCCATTAAAGATGCTATAAATACACCCATTGTCCTAGTAGACAGGGAAATGCTATAAAGGAATGATTTGCTTCTATGTACCTCTCATCGCTGTTTAGTCTGATATTTTATCCTGGGAGATTCTTCACTTTAGGGGATAATGATCTTTGATCTGCACTCTTGGGGAAAAGAATATTTGGGTGTGGGAGATATTGTTCCCATTAGGTACCAAGCATTATTACTATTGGATAAAATGGGAAAATAGATAGAGCCCCTGCCCTTCAGGAGCTTCCAATCTCATTGGAAAAATGGGAAACAGGTATGTGGGTGCTGATTATTCTGTATGAGGTTATAAAGAGTGGCAGTGAAAAGTGTGAAACCGGGTTGGAAAAGCCCAAGTCATAAACTTCGTGATGAAGCAAAGTTGTCATCAGTACCTGGCGCACTAACTAAAATACAACCACTCTGTAACAGTCTCTTCCACTTATTCCTAATAAAATAGCAGCATTTGAAGAGTGTTGGCTTCATCCTGCCAGCTGAGAAAAGGCTGGAGATCCTTTCCCAGCATGCTCTGGGAACATATGAAAAAGAGCAGGACAATGTGAGTCATGGGAGAAAAACATGAAGACCAGTCTGGGTCAAGCTTCCTCTGGAGCCCAAACAGGGCAACACGAAGTTACCTTTCCTCAGCACTAGCCTCACGGTTGGCTGGAGGTTAAGGCATGGGGAAGGCTCCTTGGCCTGGACTCTTGGCAGCTCCCACTGCCCCTTGGGGGTGACATCCAGCATGTTCCTTCAGGAGGAAGTCTTGGCCGCCTACCCGCTGGCCCTAAGCCCCACATTCCCTGCATATGAGTAGTGCAATAAATATCAATATTCGCTAATTTCATTGTTTAAGTGGAGAACTTGTTGAAAAGATAAATCGGAAATGAAGCCATAAATGCAGAAGGGTCTGAAGCCTTTTGCCTTTCCCAGATGCTGCCAGGGGTCGGGCTGGCAACGTTGGAATCACGTGAGGGGGCTTAGAGGACAGCCTGGCCCCACAGCAGGAGGCTCTGCTTCAGACCCCAGCTCCTGCCTCGTCATAAAGACTGAATCACACCTCTATAGACAACGGAAACGAGCGTCTTAGAAAACGCTTCGTCTGGTCGTTTATCCATATTGAGAAACTTCAAAATATACATACTATTTAAAACAATGACTCCATAATTCCACTTCTTGCCATAAATTCTACTGACGCCATCAAAAATGCAGTCAAAGATTATGAATAATTCATTATTATGAATAATGATATGTACTATAATTCTATATTTACTGATGTATACCTGTCCAATAAGCAAGAAAGTTTAACTGCATTACAGCAGGTTCATAAGATAGAATATTGGCAATGAATAAAAGTAATGGTTTGGAGAGTCTTCAATGACATGATAAAATTTTCAAGATATATAACACTAAGTTAAAAATTTAGATATGAAGCTTGGAGTCATAAGATTTCAATATTATGAATATTACCCAGTATCTGCACTTTCAAAGGGTTCTGATCCCCAGCTGGATTTGAGAACAACTCTCCTGGGGTAGCCAGCCTCCACGATGGGCCCCCCATGACCCCCACCTCCTGTCCTCACAGCCTCGGGCAGTCTCCTCCCACACTGTACATGGTTATTTTGTGGGACCAATAGAACACAGCAGAACTGATGGGATAGCCCTTCCGAGATCAGCTTAGGAAAGACTGGCTTCCATGTTTTGCTCCTTCTCTTTCTCTTTTGAATCACATACTCTGGAGAAAGACAACCATGTGTCTTAAGGAAACTCAGGCAGAGGGGGAGAGGCTGTGTGGAGAGGACCGGAGAGCTCTAGCTGACAGCCGGAAAGCAAGCGAAACCTGCCCACAGTCACAGGAGCCAGCCTGGGAGAGGCTCTTCCAGCTGCAGCGGACAGCCTGCCTGCAACCTCCTGAGAGACTCTGAGCAGAATCAACCAGCTCAGCCACCCCTGGACTCCTGACCCTAGAAATTGTGTGAGATAATAAAAGTTTGCTGAGCGCAAGCTGAAAAATCCAGGGATCGGGGGTGGGTAACTTGTTACACAGCTATTGATAACGAGTACGTTTTCCTGGTCCAAAGGGCAAGCTCCTGAGCAAAGCACAGAAGGCCTTTCATGCCTCCTTTCTAGCTGCATTTCACATGACCCCCAGATCCATGTTTCCTTCAGCAGTACTGGCCTGTTTATCCCCAGTCCACAACTCCATGACTCTAGGCCTTTGCTCAAGCCGTTCCCCACTGATGCCCCTCGCCCCACTGATGGCATCCTCTGCTCAAGAAATCCTCCCTCACTATATCCTAAGAATCCTGAAACACCCATCCAAAAGAACCTATGCACCCCAATGTTCATAGCAGCACAATTTACAATAGCTAAGTGCTGGAAATAACCCAGGTGCCCATCAGTAAATGAATGGATCAAAACAGTATGGTACATTTACACAATG
>CM052545.1:48318915-48337987 GCA_028533065.1 Trachops cirrhosus
GAGAAAAGAAAGCATCCATATGAAGGAGTCAGCGGGAAAACATGACTTGCCTCTACGTGGTTGACCAGTGAATTGTCGAATTTGAACCCGGGAATCCTTTTCTCACTGCACACCACACCCACGTCTTCTGTGTGCTTGCAGTCAGTGACGCCCCAGCCGTTGGAGGAGCAGGCTGCGAGGGTCAACTCCTTGCCAGTACAGTGGACATTGTCCAGCCAGATGGGCCCTGAAGGGAGCAGAGGAGAGAGAAACCAAGCACTCTGTCAAAGTAAGTTTGGATCTTTGGGGATACCAATGTTGTACATGGAAAGAGATTTTCTCTAATCTCGGCAGCTGTGTGTGGTCATCAATTGATTTTTAGTATAGCAAGATATTGCAGAGAGTTCTAGACCATCTATCTGGATCCCCTTGCCAGAGGGACATGGTAGATTGATTGAACATGATCAGGGTAGAAAGCAAGGTTGAGCTTGGGTGTCAGGTGGTGTAGAGGAAAGGGCAGGGACTCTGCATACTAAGCTAGGTTTGACTTCTGGCTCAGCCACTTAGCTACATAACCTTCATCAAAGCCCTTTTATCTCACCAGGAAAGTGGCAATCATAATGACACTTGAGTCCTGGAATGTGTGCAGACTAGAGATAATGCATGGCACATGCCAGCGTATCGTCAGCCCATAGTTACCCAAAAAACGGTAGTGATGATGATGATGGTTTTAGCTACACTGACTATGGCATGAGCCAGACTCACCTTCTGTCTGTAGCAGAGGCTGAACTGGACCCTCCGGGGAAAGTCTAAGTTATCCTGCAGCTGAGACTTTTAATAAAGGCATTTCCTCGTGTGTTCCCTCCCCTGACCTCCCCACCGCTCAGGGAAGAGGATGAGGTGACATCGCTATTCACATTTCACAGACATGGAGCTCTGGCTCAGACAGGGAGACTCACTCTGCAAGGCCACCCCCAGAGCCTGGTACCCTGGCCGTTCAGTGTTCTTCTCACTTCCTGATGTTTCCATCCACCGACTCAGAGACTAACCCACAGAGCCACCTCCTTATGTTTCCAAAGGCAGGTGCAGGCAGGGCTGGGTTGTAGGAGTGCATCTGCCTGGGAGGCCCTGTGCGGGTGGGCTCCCCTCCTGGGCCTTTATCCGATTTGCACTAAGCAGAGGATTCACTGTGCAAAATGCTAGAGGGTTAACACAATGAGACATCTCCTCATATCCATCAGGATGGCTTCTTTCAAAAAGCTAGGAAATAACAAGTGTGGGCAAGGATGTGGAGAAATTGGAACCCCTATGCACTGTTGCTGGGAATGTAAAATGGGGCAGCCTCTGTGGAAAACAGCATGGTAGTTGCTCAAGAAATTAAAAACAGAATTGCCATATGATATAGCAATTCCCACTTCTGAGTGTCTACCCAAAAGAATGGAAAGCAGGGCCTCAAAGAGATATTAGCACACCCATGTGCCTTACAGTGTCATTCACCAACAGTCAAGAAGTGGGAGCAACCCAAGTGTCTGTTGACAGAATGTGGTACATCCATACAGTGCGATATCATTCAGCCTGAAAAAGGGAGGGAGTTCTGATGCATGCACGCACAGCATGCATGAATCTTGAGTTCATTACACTAAATGAAATGAGCCAATCACAAAAAAGACAAATACTGCCTGATTCCACTTACATGAGGTTCCTAGAGTGGACAGACTCATAGAGACAGGACGTAGAGTGAGAGGTCAGGGATGGGGGGGAGGGCATGGGGAGTGGTTGCTTAACAGGGACAGAGTTTCAGTTTTGCAAAATGAAAAGTGTTTTGGATGGTGGTTGTGCCACAATGTGAATGCGCTTAACACTATCAGACTGTGTGATGGAAGACGACAAAGGCAGCACATCTTTATGTTATGTGTATTTTACCATAATTCAAAGTAAAAAAAAATTAAAGTGCTACAGGGTTTTTCAAAAAGTGATTTTTCTAAGTGTCACTACCAAATGAAAGGAAACAAAATCGAACCTGTCACTTTTTCATGGCTCCATGCAGAACTCTGTAATATAATGGGGGCAGATAATCTGGGTCAAGTTCTCTCGCAGGCTTGGGGCCTACGTGACTCAGTCAACCACTTAAACAGGCCTGCTCCCCATTTCTAAAGTGACAACAATGATACCCAGCAAACAGGTTGCCATGGATATTCAGTGAGATAATCTGTGTTCCTAGCACATGTTTAAACTCCCTTTTCCTTTTCCTTTCTTCTTCCCAGTAAGTCAGAAAAACAATGGAAATACCATTGTTTCCACAATGCAAGGACAAGAACCACCCCCACTGCAGAGATAAGAAAACCAAGGACACCCTGAGGCTCTGAAAGGTGAGGGAGGAGGCAGGGCCAGTCCCCAGACATGGACGTGGAGCCCCTGCTGTGTACACTGTGACCCATGGCCATTCAGGGCCCCAATGAGGGAGCACTTTGGATGCATCCAGGCTAACAAAGAGCTTATTGAAAACATCTGGGCTGAGGTTTTCCAACTGGTTTCTCAATTTGGCCCGGTTTGTAAGCCATCAAGCTCCACTGAAACATACTCTCCCTAACTGATTGCTGTTTCAACAACAAACCAGTGTTTGTCTTGCTAAGTACCAGCAACGGAAAAGACCCTCCATGTGTGACAACGGCCTCTTCCTTGGAACATCCTGTAGCCACAGCAGCAGAGGTGGTGCAGAGAAGAAGCACCCTTTTCCATCTGCAATGAGAGAACTACCCGTGCTAGGGGATGGGAGCTGGACAGCGCAGACAAAGACAGCCTGCAGAACTAAAAAACATTCCCCAGGGTCTGCCTAACTTCTCATAAGGAGTGTTTGCAATTAGCCCCTGGACTACAAATAGGAACTAACTTACCCCGAAGAACTGCTTTCTTAAGGAGCTTCAGTTCATCCCCAATCATTCTACCCTCCACATATTCTCACTGGCTATTTTGTTCTTAGATGGTGGGAATGTAAATTTTTACTTAGTCCAAGATTGCATCCCCACGCATGGTATTCTCATACGGCCTGATTTCACGACATTGTTTTCCTGGCTGCTAAGTGCCAGTCCACTAGGCTGCCCTGACGCAAAGCAGCCAGCACTGGCCCTGCCCGCTGGGGACAGGGTGATTCTGGGCACAGGGCACAGATGCCATCTCAGAGCTGCTAGGGCAGTGGCACTTGGCATGCATCTGGGGCTAGTGACCTTGGACACAAAAAGCCAGTCAATCAGAAGCAATACTTCATTTTATCCTTTCCACTCACTCACTCTAAGAAATGCTTCTGAGGAAAGGAGATGTATAGGAGATGTAAAGTAACAGACCATTTGGAAGAGAAAGACCATAAATTAATTTCCACTTGAATGCCAGAGCATTCCACTGGGCACTGTTGGGGGAATGATACCTTCCATGGACCATGATTTTATTTTATTTATTTTATTTTTTATTTTAGAGAAAGGGAAAGGGAAAGAGAAGGAGAGAAAGAGAAAGATTGACCGGCTGCCTTACATATGTGCCCCAAATGGGGACTGAACCCGCAACCCAGGCATGTGCCCCTACCGGGAATCGAACTGGCGACCTTTATCTTGGCAGGATGATGCACAACTGAGCCATACTGGCCAGGGATTTTATTATTGTTATTTTTACTTCTGATTTTAGAGAGAAGGAAAGGGAGGGAGAAGGAGACAAGTTAGAACCTTCAGGGCCTCATTTGGTCATTTGCTGGCTTTGTCACTCTGATCTGAAGAATTTGGGGTAAGGGGTGCATTAGCAATCAGATCTGATCTCAGATCCAAAGACAGACAGAGGAAAGCCACTGTCTTAGGCTCAGGTGGCTGTGACATCCATCCAGAGAGTGAGAAGTGGGGTAGCTGTTGCCTCTAGAACCCTCTACCGGGGTTCATGATGTTTCTGAGCTCAGAGCCACCTTGGGAGAGAAGACCCACTGACAGGCCAGGCTGATGTGGGCACTCTCCCTGCCTTCACTGCTTACAGCCTGAACCTGAGAGAAGGGGACAGTGAGCACTCCTGGAGAGGTGGCCTCGGATGGGTGCCGCTGCAGCATTCCCAGCTCACCCAGAGCCGACTTCTCTGGTTGAGCCCATGGGAGCACACTCTGGTCACGTTCTCTGGTCACTATGCCAAGTACCATTTGCCAACTGTTCTTTGTACTCTCCCATACCAACATAAATCAATCAGCTAATATTTACTGAGTTCTTACTGTGAATCCAATGCTAAAAAGCCTAAACTGATGAAATTCAAATACATTTGTATTTAAAAGGGCTCTCATGATGAAAGCCAAGTACCTCTTTGATGGACAGCATGATCCTCAGAGTCCTGGAGACACAACAGTCACAAGTATTTTAGCATCTGTTTCTCCCTTCTGTTCTTTCACATTTCTTTCCTAAGTCTTGATGGTTTCAACACCATACAGATAGCCCTCCCAGTCCTCTCAGACTCGTCCTCACTCGTCTTCCTCTCTCCAGTGACTTTCCCCCACCCTACGTCAGCTACCATCCCACGGCCATAGCTTAGACCTTAGCATTACCAATAATCACACCCCTCCCTATCTCCATTTGTACCTTCCTGCCCTGCAACCATGTCCATACCCCATCTTCCTAGCATGCTTCTTCTATGTTGCAAGCTCAGCAGAGACCTATAATCCATTGGTCCTGCACTGGACCAATGCTGTCCATCAGCTCCTCCATGCAGTACCTTCCATGGACCCTGATTTTATTTCATTTTTTTAGTTTTGATTTTAGAGAGAGGGAAAGGGAGGGAGAAGGAGAGAGAGAGAGAGAAACATTGATTGGCTGCCTTCCATATGTGCCCCAGCTGGGGACTGAACCTGCAACCCAGGCATGTGTCCTGACTGGGAATTGAACTGGTGACCTTTCACTTGGCACGATGATGCCCAACCAAGCCACCCTGGCCAGGGCTTTTATTTTTTATTTTTTTACTTTTGATTTTAGAAAAAGGGAAAGGGAGGGAGCAGGAGACAGAGAGAAACATCAATGTGAGAAAGAAACATCGATTGGACCATGATTTTAATCCCTCTGCTCCCATGAACTTTTCTCGCTTTGTCATCCCTAAATGGCACAGTCTGAGTCAGATCACCGCCTCTCCAGCAACCCCATATCCACTCCTCAGCAGGTAAGAGCAGGGAGGGGTGGGGGAACCATCTTGTCTAATGACAGGTAAATTTTATGTTTGGGTAGAAATAAAATAAACTTGTCACTGAAAAAAACAACAGTCATTGAAAAGTACTTGTCATAAAATATTTAGGTTTAGACAGCCTGGAACAGAAAACATAAATTTGACGTTATCCCCCGATCACTCAACTAGCAGAATAAATAGAGACATGTGAACACGGAGAAGTGTCTGGAGTTGTTTGTAAATAAGACAGGCCATGGGTTGAAAAGCCCAGCATCTGCTAACTCAAGTTGCTAAGGAATGAGATCTCATCCCTGCTAAGGAACCCAGAGTCAACATCAAAAAGCATTTCACCTTAAGTGTGGTTATGCCGAAAGGATGTACTCAATAGCACAGAGTGAGAGACATGTATGATATGACGTTTCCATTCTCCTATAATTTCTAGAGTAACAGAAAGCCAGGATTGGAAGGGATCATAACAATGATCTAATTCAATGAATCCCAGACCTGGCCCAACCCCAATCCAGAATGCCCCGAGGTAGGCCCTCCAGGGGCTCGTATGCCGTCAGCGTGGCATCACTCCATCAGTCCAGAACTAGACTCTGGGCACCGCTTCTGTCCAGTCAGCCAACCTGCTGCCCCAACTCGGGGAGGGCAACTCTCAGCTTCTGTTGTGTTTTTCTTTTTTGTTTGTTTGGTTGTCTTTTTTTTAAATAATGCTCTTCATCGTTATCTATTTTCCCACTTAGTGTCATAAATTATGAAAGTTTTAAAAGTTCTTTGTTTTTTTAAAGATGGTCTATGTATTTATTTTTAGAGAGAAGGGAAGGGAGGGAGAAAGAGAGGGAGAGAAACGTCAGTGTCTGAGAGAGACATCTATCGGTTGCCTCTTGCACGCGCCCCAACCAGGGTCCAAACCCACAGCCCAGGCCTGCGCCCTGACTGGGAACTGAATCAGTGACCTTTCGCTTAGTGGGTTGATTCCCAACCAACTGAGCCACACCAGTCAGGGGACCAACCCTTCCTTCCTTCCTTCCTTCCTTCCTTCCTTCCTTCCTTCCTTCCTTCCTTCCTTCTTTCCTCCTTTCTTCCTTTGATTTTTTTATTTGTTTATTTTTAGAGAGAGGAGAAGTGAAGGAAAAAGAGAGGGAGAGAAGAAAGTTTCAAAAGTTCTTGAGAGCCCAACTTCCAACTGGAAACTGAGGCCAAAGGTGGACAGGCGCTTCCTTCAAAGGACAGGTTAGTTGGGGCAACAACAGGACTGAGCCCAAGGTTTTGGGCTCTTAATATTGGCTCTCATATCTTCACCAGGGAGGAAAGAATAGGCCAACTAAAGAAAAAAGCCCAAAGCAACTCTGTTGCTGTAATGGCCAGGTTCAAACAGCCTGTGAATGCTGAAGGACAGAGAAGGAGGGCAGGGGGAGCCAGAGGGCTGGCCTGTGGGCTGCCTTCATGAGAAAGAGCAAGAGGAGCCCCTTGGAAGGTGATGGGGAGAAAGGCATGGGCTCTCCAGACTGATCCAGCCCCCAGGCAGGCAGAGTGCTGGGGGAGATGAGCACCGACTGATTACAGCCCCTACGGAAAGTCCTCAGCCAGGCTGGTGGGCCCGGATACCAGACTGTGTGGGCTAAATCCAGGAAAGTCTGGGCAAAGCAGGACGGTGGTCACTGTGTCCTTCCCAGGCACCCCTCCACTCCTGCCTTCTTGCACAAACACATCAAGCTGCCCAGGTGGACTATTACCAGTAATTCATACTTGGCAGTAATTGCAGATTCCTTCACCAGGTTGATCCCATGCAAACCCGTTCCGGGGTTTCCGGGGGACACCAGCACTAGTTCCAAAGCACAGTGCATTTACCTTCCCCCTTGCCATAAGAGGAGCTGGCGGTCCAGGACTTGGCCTCCACGTATCCCAGCTCCCGGCAGACCACGTGGGCAGCGTGGATGGAGAAGTCATCATCACACACGGTGCCCCACTCGCCTTGGTAGTACACCTCCACCCGCCCCTCACTGTGCTTTCTCTTCTGCCCAGCCAGGCGCAGCTGGATCTTGGCGACATCAGCAGGCACCTGAGGCTGGTGGTACTCAGGAGGGGGCTGCTGGAAGTACTCGGGGTAGTAGGGCCAGCTCCCCGCAAGGTACTCCTGGTACTGCGCCACGGTGTGGATGAAGAGGAAGCAGAACACAGCCAAAGAGCTCCAAAGGCAGGAGCTCCCCCACCTCACCATACTCATCCTCAGGCTGGAGGGCCTCGTGGAGGGGGCAGTGGATGCTTTGGGGCCACAGGCAGGAGTCTCCTGGAACAGAAGAGAGATGCAGGTTACAGAAATCTACACAATATCCATGGATTTCCTACTCATTTGCTCAGTATTTAAAGCCCTTCACATTCTAGACTCCAACCTCCTCTCATCTCCCACCTTTCCTATCAGCCAGAAAGGCCTGTGCACCCCACCTCTTTGCCCACCTATCTTCCCTGAGCTCTAAAATGCCTCCCTTACACTAGGGCTCCTCACAGGAAACAAAGCACACTGAGACTTAATTTGAGGAGAGTGTTTTAAAAGACTATCTGGCCATAGAGAAGAGCTGTTACCACCCCCAGGCTGGAAGGGCTGGGAAGGGAGTGGCTAAGCTCAGAGGGCTACCTGGTTGGAGCTGTGGCCTTAGTGAAGTGTTTCAGAGCCACCCCACAGCAACAGAGGCAGGTGCAACAAACACCTGACCTCACTCTCCTCCAGTCCCCCATCCCTTGCTGGTACTTCCTTCCTTCTGGGCAAACCCAAGCTCACCGAGGGCCCAGCTGGTGGTGGGGGCAGCAGGTCAAAAGGGCAGGCAGAGGGTGCCCAGCACACTGCCTCTTTCTCCCCGCCTCTTACACCTTGTCATTCTCCAGGCCCAGATCAAACCCCACCTCCTTGGGCAACATCCCTGCTGAAGCAGCCTCCAGGGTTCTCTGCCTCCAGGTGGTCTTATTACCTAGACATTCTTCTTACCCTTTCCAGAAACTTTCATGTCCCCAAGTGGGTCACAAACTTCTTAGGGTCAGGATTTCTTCTCTGGCTCCTCCAGAGTGAATATCAGAGGTTCATGGACCACCCCCCAATAGAACCTGCTTCTGAGTTCCCAAGTCAGGTCATATCAAAAGACGTAAATATTTAGGTCATGTGCTTTGGCCCTTTCATAATTGAGAGAGAGGAAAAACTCTCTTAAAGGGACTGCAGGTGTGTCTCATAGAAAAGGAAATAGACTAGCGCTATGGGGCCAACCAAGGCACAAGCAGGACAGGTAGGTGGAAACGAAAGGGTGACATAATACATGTCATTTTAAGCGGGTCCAGGGGGTTAGACTAATCGCATACCTCAGTTCATGGCCCAGCACCATCAAGGAAGGACTGGATAAGTGCCCAGAGCTTCCCAGGAGGGATGATCTAACTGGGAGAGGGCCAGGCGTGCCTGGTGCCCAGGCCCCAGGGTGGATGCTGGGGTGGAGAGGACAGGGCTCAGGGGAAAGTCAGGCCTGAGGACTTTGGAAGGCTCTCCAGACATGGAGATGTCCAGACATTCAGCGATTCACAAACGAGGCCTGGAAGTATGAGGGTTCCTGCGGTGGCCCCCTGGCCACACTTGCTTCCCGTCAGAGTACATTTGTATCCATGAGCTCATCTGCACCTCTCCACCTGAGGTTGGTGGGAGGAGGTACAATTACAATTGTTATTTTGCAAAAGAGAAAATTAGGAACCAGAGAAGGCTAAGGTTCTTCACCTGAGCTGCTCCGTGAATGCAGGCAAAGCCAGAGCGGTAGTTACTACCAAGCTACCTAAACGTTGGCAGTTCACCATCACATATAAAAACAACCAGATTCTACCTGGGACAGGGCCGCCTTTCCGTTTGTCATGTATCTGCATTTCCTAGCTTCAGTTCCAGTGACACTTCTCTCCTTGCCCCCATTCCAGCCCCTCCCATGTCACCTGTCCCATCGTATCCACCTGTATCTGCTTTAACTTTTTCCACCCAGACCAATTGTGCCCCCCTCCCTCCAAGCAGCCGACGTCATGATCCCTCTGATTCTCCGAGGACACCTTCCCAGAGCCTACTATTCAGAATGAGTGCCTCCTCTGGTCCCTGGAACACAGCACTGTGCTTGCGCCGCACACTGTTGTCGGGTTGGGCTCTACCAGACGCAGCCCAGGGGGCAGCAGCCATCTCTGTCATTTACACCCAGCATCACGTGGCTCTGGCTTTGGCAGACTCGCTTGTATGAGATAGACCTTCCTGCCAAGAACAACTGGAAAAGGCAGATAAATTCTAAAAGCACACGTTTGAAAACACCGGAGAGCTCCTGAGGCAGCAAGGTCTGAAGGACCAAGAATCCAGAGAGACAGGAAGCATACCTGCCTTCCAGTGTTTGTCAGTCCCAAGGCATTGGCCCACAGGCTGGGAAGCTAATTACTCAAAGCTCTTGGCAGGCCCCCACTGCTGGAAAACTAAAATAGGAGGTTAACGGGAGGGAGGGAGGGATCTGTTGATTATCCCCAGGCTTTCAGAAAGTAGTCCATTCCTTCCTCAAGTTGGAGCACAGAGCTGTGCTCTATTGTTAGAAAGCTCTAACATCCACATACTTGGAATTCCCCAAGGGAGGAGAGAAAGAACATAGGAAAAAACTGTTTGAAGAGATAATGGCCAAGAAGTGTATGAAACTGATGACAGATTATCAATCCAAGCAGTATAGTTTACATAGAAACCACATCTGAGCTGTGGAAAATCTAAGGCAGAAAAAATCTTAAAAGCAGCCAGAGTATAAAAGGAGCATTACCTTCAAAACAGCAACAATAAGACCAACAGCTGAACTCTCAACAGAAAACAAGGAAACAAGGAAGGTACGGACATGACAGTTTCAAAGGGATGAAAAAAATAAGTCAACCTAGAATTCTGTAACTGCTGGAGAGAATGAAGGTGAAAAAAGGGCGTTTCAGACAAACAAAAAATGGAAAGAATTTGTTATCAGAGGATCCACAAGATGTTAATAGTAAAGGAAGTTCTCCAGGCCAAAGGAAAACTGATCCAAGATGTCAGCGTGGAGGAGCAGGAGAAATGAAAGGACAGAAGGGACAGAGATGTAGGTAAATCTACATGAAGATCAAACTTATAAAAAAGGTTAGGAACAACTTGTGGGTTTTATAATGCAGGGTGGGCAAAAGTAGGTCTACCGTTATAATACAACTAAACAATACAATAATTAGTAAAGAATAGTAACACAAGAATAAACGGCGTGGGGCGGGGCAGGGGTGTGCTGAGTAGGACGGCTGCGGAGTAGCTGCAGGCTCCATACATTGCTCCCAGCCCTGCACTGGACTTGCAGCTAAGCTACAGAACAATCAACTTAAAAAACAGTTGAGTGTACCTGATCTGAAATATTATAACCAAGATGCTCAGAAGAAGCTAAGAGGAGACTTGTAGGGTGAGCAGAGATGTGGAAAGGGTGAGCCCCTTCATGTAGGCGTGGTGGCTGAGAAGCTAGAAGGATATCGTGGCTGCAAAACTCCCTCCCCCTAGCAGTGTGGGTCTCAGCCCCACACAGGGATCCCCAACCCAGAGCAACAGAGACAGGAAGAAGGGGAGTCCTCATAGCATTGGGTGATGGGAATCAGGGGGGATTCTGTCCACCTGGAAGACTCAGAGCGCCACGATCCCAGGGAAGGAGTGCTCCTGTAAGTTGCTCTTACACCGCCAGCCTGGGATGTTTGCTCAGGTCAATTGTAACTGGGTGTAGCCAAGAGGGAGTCCCAAATAGGGATCTGTAATGGGGTCCAGAACTCAGAGTATCCAGGAAATATTAGAAAAAAAATATATATAGGCTGTCCTCAACCCCATAAGTCTGAGCTGGGGGATGGGACTCATGGAGCAGGGCCATTGAGAGTTGTTTTGAATGGCAACAGTTTTGCAGATAACCTCTAGAATGGTCATTTACCATATCAACAACCTTTAACTGGTTTCATAAATATGTTAAACAGCGGTAGTGGTGCTAGGTGAGCCAGGGGGATGGGAGTGACTTCAACCCATGATGTAACTTCGAGGCAACTCCCCCTTGGTTACAGCACCTGCATGACAACTTGAAGGTGATTGGCTACACACCACGGGGCCACACCTGCCTGGACTTACTAGGGCAGCCCAGGAATGCTGGCAGCTTTGGCCAATTGTGGGAGGAGCCGGAAATGGTGCAGCAGGGGAAGATTGGCACTGGGATTTAAACCCAGGCCTGGCAGCTTTGCGGCATCTTTTTGGGACCACGTGGCTTGGACGGAGAAGAATCATGGACTTCTATTTCTTTTTCTGAGATACAGTACCTTGGACTGAGGAGAGGGGGAAGGAAGGACTGTCCGTTTGTGGGTATTCTAAAGGACTTTGGGATCTCAGTGAAGATAATAAGTCATTACTCTTAAGTTTGTATAGCTCTTTAAATAAATAATCCCTTTCCTTTTCACCAATCCCTGGCATTGAGAGATGTCTTTCCCTGGCGGCAGGCAAGGTGAACCTAGTACGGGGTGGGGGACCCCCGGAGCACAAGGGTAGGTCCATTTGGTAATAGTATATCGTTCACCCGCCCCCTGCCGGGTCTGTTCTGTAACACTATGACTGCTGGACAGGTCATGCATCCGTGCTCAGGTTTTGCAGGGGCAGGGAGGGGGGTGGACTCTGCTCACTGCACCCAGTAGTGACTTTATGGAACACTATTCTCTGGAAAGGCTTTGAGCAGAGAGCCGGTCAGCGACTAAACTGTGTGGCTTGGGAAAGGGTTCCATCAGGCCACCCAGAGTGCAGCGCCCTCCACCCCTCCACTCGCTGAACCACTCTGTCTGCCCCATCCTGCTGGGTTCCTGGTACAGCAAAACACTGCACGGCTGGGATTTTCCACCTGCCCTGCTCGTTTCAAAGGCACAGGGGAGCCAGACTTTCAGCCCTTAAGAGCCCAGGAGAGCTGGGAATTTTGGCCCCATTCTGCAGTGACCAGCCACATGGAGAGATCAGAGTGCCAAGCAGGGCTGACTCTTGCCCTCCTCCTGCTTGGTTTGGTGGCGTGGGGGGCCAGGGAGCCATGTGAAACTGGGTTTTTGGGACTGTTTCTCCCGAGGAGGCTTCTGTCTGGGAGCCAGAGGGGTGAGTTCTAGGCTCTGTGGCTGCATTGGGAAGGGGCAGATCTGAGCTCCCCAGTGAGTTCCATCTGCATCGTCTGGGAAGGAGAAGTGTCCATGCCCCCTCCTACAGGTCGCCAGGTCTGGGACACCACCCCTGTGGGAAACTGTTGAATCAGCCCTACTAAGCCCTGGAATGGCTGAGTGCAACTCCATGGGGAAAGGGAGAGTCGCCCAGAGCGGGGACATTCAAAGTGAAAGACGCACAGCAGGCCCCATCCTCTGGGCCCTGGAGGCCCCATCTGCTGAACTACTAGGGGCTCCACCTGCCAAGGTCAGGAGAAAAATCCAGGACAGACTCAGAGGTGTGGCTGCCGGGTGAGAGAACATACCCGCATCTTCCCTGAAGTCTGAATGAGGCCTCCCCCTCAGGGGAGATGCAGTGGCCCCACCCTCTCAGTTCAACCAGAGCCTGAGTCTATCCAGTGACTAAGCCTGACAGCTGACCAGCAGGCAGATTAAGGCAGAGGTGGATCCTGAGGTGCCCTGGGATGTTTGCTGACCCATCCCTGGGCCCTGTGCTGGGAAAAGCTGGCCTTGGAGCACAGCTTGGTCCTTCCCTTGTGCAGCCAGGCCCAGCAGAGGCAGCCACACACTGTGGCTCACTTGCAGCTTCAGACGGGTTGCTGAGGGCCAGACGTGGACAGCGAATCTCCTAGGAGGCTCAGCATGAGCACACCAAGTGGCCACCTATGGACAACATCGGAGCAGATTCCAGCAAGCTTCACAACCAGCATATCCAGAGGGACATCCCAGCAGACACTAAACTCTGCTGAGGCGAACTTCGTTCTGTTTTCTTTTCTTTTTTATTTTCTAATAAGATTACTTTTACTCAATAATCTAGTGAAAGTATATATATGTATATATACATACAAATATATATTTTGGTTTTGTATATTTATAAATATATATTTATATGTGTACTTATAAATATATATATATATATTTATATGTATATTTATATATATATATTTCCAGAGAGAGAGAAGGGAGAGGAAACCCCGGGCACAGCCTTGAACTGGTCTGGCGGAGGGTAAGGGTTTTTTTCTCTTGTTCTAGAGGAGATGGGCTCTGAGGCAGAAGTCTGCCATTCTTCCAAAATTGTGTAGCTTTTGAATAAAAGACTCCTTTCCTTTTTCACCAAACCTGTGCCTCCTGAATTCACCTATAGGTGGCGGGCAGCAGGACCCCCTGTCTGTTCCATGCTGGGCGCCAACACCCTGACCGGGAATCGAACCCATGATCTTTCAGTGCATGGGATGATGCCCCAACCAACTGAGCCACACTGGCTGGGCACCCAGGAAAAGTTTTGATTATAAGTATCCCACAGTATAAAAAGTACAAAACAGATTTATAGATTTCTAATATATTAATACAGGGTACATGAGTACATAGAGTACATCTTACAGGCAGATGTAGGCAGAAAGGGCTGAGGTCTAGAAATATAAAAATACAGAAGTACAGATGATCCATACTACTCTACCACAACACTGCAGCCAAAATGGATCAAAAAAGAATCATTTCAAAATAACTCAGGAGGAAGGTGACAACGGTCGAGGCTCTCGCGACATGCCTTAAAGGCTGTGGGAGAGCCGTCGGCTCGCTGTGGAGTCTGCACACAGAGTGGCTTGTAGTTTCTTCCAAAAAGAAGGTAAAATTTTAAGTTTAGATTAACTATGAAACTACAGGGTGCTGTAAGAAGTGGCTCTCCTTACCGTTCTTTATACTATCCAATTTTTAAAATCCAGCTTTAAAAATACGCACAGAGTTATTTTATTATAAGGTAGGCAAATAATCTTCCCTCCTTATAAAAAGTGTGAACTGCTAATATTTTTTGTGAACTTCAGTAAGAGTACCTTGGTTTGGCTTTTCACAGAGACTTTAGGGTTGAAGGGCCCCGTGCTCAGGTTTATCACCCAGCATCCCAGTGTTCAGAACGCCTGACTAAAAGAAGCCAAACCAAAACCAGCCCACTCAGCATTAACACACCTCTTTTCTTTTATTAGTATTTTACTTTAATACACAGGGTCCGGCACAAAAAACGCCCCTTTTTATTACAAAATCATAAGCATGTAATTCTGTAACAACAATATCACACTCAAGCACACCATATGACATTTTAGGTGAAATGTTCAAATAAAACTATAAATTATTAAACCCATATCATGACCCTACCAACCACACTCAAGCAGGTGTTCTTTCTGCTGGACCCTGTAGTAAAAGAACCGCAAACCCTGACGGGTAAGCACAGCGCACAACCACTCTACCCCATGAAGCCTTCACAAAGGTCAGCTGACGTGACCCACAGCTACACTGAATCACACAGACTTCCAAGGAGCTGCCAGCCAGTCATGTAACACAAACAAAAGTCAACCATTTACATAGTCGGCGAGCCCTCTGAGCAATGTGCCCAAGAAGCACTGACCTCTGTTATTTTCTATGCCATCTTGATGGCTTGCGCATTTTAATTTTCAGATAATTTAACATTTTTAATAGAGCGTGTTCTCTACCATGTGGTAAAGCTTTGGTACTATTCATGTAAGACTGTTTAGCCTAGAGACTTGACTTTTCCCTCAGAGGAGCTTTGATTCTGCTTTAGAACTTTCATGTAAGTTGAAATCTTCATCAAATGTCAACATGAGGGAGGCAACACGGGATATAGCACACATGTTCACTCACCTCTTTGTATATTTATTAGAAATCTCTCCATCAAGGTGCTTACACCAGTGAGCTTAGTCTCTCCTGCTTGATATTCAGTAGTGTAGTTTTGAACATCAGAACCTTGATAAGACCTTAATATTTCAAATTTATTAACAGCTACCTCTGGGGACAAGTCCAGGCTCATGAGTGATGACAAATGTATTATCATGAAGGAAAACAGGTGTGGTCAGCCATCTTTAAAGTTGCACCAACCACTGCTTCTCAGTACAGAAAGACTAAAACTACACACGTTTATCATCTACAAATCCTGTCTCTGTCCCCTGAAATTCCCCTAGTTTCATTCATTAGAAGGGGACTTAAAAAATAAGCACTTAAGAGCACTTTACAGCAACATTCAGCTTTCCTATGAAATATTCAGCATCTTAAATATTATGTATATGTCTTTTCTTTTCTTTTTTTTTTTTTTTTTGAGGAGCTAGACACTGGCTTCAGAGTTTGGGGAACTTGGGGAAGAGTAGGAAAATAACCCATTCAGAGCTAGTCTAGAAGTTGTCTTTTGGCAGAACAGCAGGTATTCAAGTTAAAAATAGAATGTATATTTTGCTGCTGTAATGTTTTTCTAAAATGCAAATTGTTTTGTGTTCCCCTTCTACATAAACTGCAGTCACTGCTCCTGAGTGGAGATGGGCAGAGGGTCTGGCCCCTGCTCCCCCAGCTCCTCAGCCTCTGCCTTCTTATTGCTGCAGGAAGGCTTGAACAGATGTGTGTCAATGAGGACTTCCCCAAAATGGCCTTCACAGATAAACCTGCAACCTATTTTCTGTCTATTCCAGTATGTGAGATCTGAAAAAGGTAAAAAAAAAACTGGCATTCTCTGAGAGCCCGAAGCCATCTCTGTGTCTGAGCCATGGTCTGACTGGTTACCAGAATGAGGAGACTGAGCAGGGGAGGAGCTTGAGGTGGCCCTGTGAGTATCAGAATTGTGACATTTAAATTCTTTCTGCTGTTTGCTGATCCGGTTGCTTCTTATCCTGTTTCAGAGGTAGTTTTCACTTTCTTCGGTTTCAATGTAGTTTTTAGACTGGGTCCTGCCCTTGCACGGACCATGTGATTACAGTTTTGTTTTGTTTCGTTTTGTTTTTGTCCTGCTGGCAGTTTCTTCCATCTTTTCACATCAGGACACAGGCATTACAGATGTCTCTTGAACGAGTCTCATACAACCCAAAACAGCTCTGGAAGTCTTTCTTAGTATTTACTGCCAGTGAGGACTTAGCTCTGCAAATACAGCAGCCTTCTACCCTTCGGTACGTCTTCGGCTTGTGAAAACCAAACATCTTTTCTTCTGGGTGATAGTCTTCCAAAGCCAGCCCTTCCACATGCATTATGTTCCCAGGGTGCAGAGTGCACACTAGGACAATACCCCTTCAGTTGCTCCCTCCTCCTCAACTGCCTCGTCTAGAAAGCTCTTTTCTAATTCACCATTTTCTTTTCTTCTCTGTTTCCTTTCATATATCTTATTTTTCTCTTTCCTTTCTTTATTCAATTCTTTCTTTCCTTATTTCCCCCCGTATTTCTTTTCCTATTCTTTATTTTTTCTTCCTTCTTTCCTTTCATAATTTTTCATTTTCCTTCTCTTATTGTTTTCTCTTTCGTCTTTTATTTTCTTTCCTTTTCTGATTCATTTTTCTTGCTGTTGTTTTTGTTGTTATTGTTGTGGTTTTTGTTTTGTTTGCATGCGTCTTGTTTTGGTCAGTCACCACCTGTACAACAGCTTGCATGACCTGGTGGTCAGGGTTGAGCCTCTCTGTCAGCCAGCCTGAGGGTCGATCCCACCCACGAAGGAGCCAACAGCAAGCAAGACCCAATTACAGCAGGAGGGCCCACATAACCCACACAAATGACATTCTTAGAGCACCCAGCTCAGGAGATCAAGCAGACTGCATCACTGGGTCCCACAAGATGCCTACGGCATAAGGCCACCTCATGAAGAAGAGGAATCAGAGCAGGTCCAACTGCCATGTAGAAACAAACACAAAGAGACAGCTAAAGTGGGGAGACAAAGAAACAAGCCCCAAATGAAAGAACAGGAGGAATCTCCAGAAAAAGAGCTAAATGAATTGGAGGCAAACAATTTATTATCAGAAACAGAAACTAAGAAAACAATCCCATTTACTATTGTAACAACAACAACAAAATAAGGTACCTAGGAATAAATTTAACCAAGGAAGTAAAAAGACCTGTACTCGAAAACTTAGGACACTGAAGTTAGAGGAAGATACAACAAGTAGAAGCATAGACTGTGTTCATGTATTTAACACCATTAAAATGTCCATACTATACAAAAACAATCTTTAGAATCAGTGCGATTATTATTAAAATACCACTGGCATATTTCACAGGTCTAGAATAAATATTCCAAAAATTTATATGGAGCCACAAAAAGATCATGAATAGCTCAGCAATCTTGAAAAAGAAGAACAAAGTTGGAGGTGGCATAATACTTGATATCAAACTATATTACAATACCATAGTAATCAAAACAGCATGGTACTGACATTAAAATAGAGCTACAGATCAATGGAAAAGAACAGAGTCCAGAAATCAACCCACACCAGTATGGTCAATTAATATTCGATGAAGGAGACATGAGCATACAATGGAGTAAAATCAGTCTGTTCAATAAATGGTGTTGGGGCCCTGGCTGGTGTAGCTCAGTTGGTTGGAGCATCATCCCATAACCAACAGATTGCAGGTTTGATTCCCATTCAGGGCACCTACCCAGGTTTTGGGTTTGACCCCCAGTCTGTTGAATATGATCCCTGGTCCAGGTGCATATGAGAGGCAACTGATGTTTCTCTCTCTCCCTTCCCCTCTCTCTAAAAGCAATGAAAAAATGCTTTTATCCTCAAGTGAGAATAAAAAAATTAATTATAAAAATAAATGATGTTGGGATTTCTGGCCAAGATGGAGGCATAGGTAGACACACTGCACCTCCTCGCACAACCAAGATAGGGACAACAACAATTTAGAAACAGAATAACAACCAGAACTGACAGAAAATTGAACTGTATGGAAGTTGCACATCCAAGGAGTTAAAATAGACACATTCATCTAGACCGGTAGGAGGGGCAGAGTCGGGCCCAGGCGAGGGTCACGGAGAAGAGAGCAGAGAGCGTTAGGACTGGACGTGTATGGCAACTGGGGCGTGCAAGGCAATCGGGGCGTACAAAACCGCAGTGGGCAGACCCTGGGCGCACAAGCAGCAGCTGGCAGACCCCGGCCAAGGGGTGGCAACCAGCAGACCAAGTGAGGTGGCACTGTGAAGCAAGGCACTGCGCCCAACCCAGGATCCCAGTGCCGGGAAATAGAGCCTTGGGGCACTGATTGAAAACACCTGTGGGGGTTGAGACACAGGGAGAGACTCCCAGCCTCACAGGAGAGGTCGTTAGAAAGACCCACGGGGTGCACAAGCCCACCCACACGGGAATTGGCACCAGAGGGGCCCAGTTAGCTTGTGGAAAGCTGTGGAGGGCCTGAGGTCCGACAGAGAGTGAAGCAAGAGCCATTGTGCCTTCTGGGACCCTGCCCCCACATACAGCATCACAACCCAGTGACTGGGTTGTCCCGCCCTGGTGAACACCTAAGGCCCCGCCCCTCATACATAACAGGCGCAACCAGACCAAAAAAAAAAAAAAAGAGAGAGAGAGATGGCTCAAACAGAAGAAGAATTGAAAGCCCCAGAACCCATCCTTTTAAGCGACCAAGAGATAGCCAACCTATCAGATGCACAGTTCAAAGTACTGGTGATCGGGATGCTCACAGAATTGGTTGATTTTGGTTGCAAACTAGATGAAAAAATAAAGGCTACAATAAGTGAAATGAAAAAAAATGCACAGGGAACCAACAGTGATGGAATGAAAGATGAGTCTCACATCAATAGAGTGGACCAGAAGGAAGAAAAAAAACATACAACCAGAAAAGATTGAACAAATAAGAATTCAAAAAAATGAGGAGAGGCTTAGGTACCTCCAGGACATCTTTAAATGTTCCAACATCCAAATTATAGGGGTACCAGAAG